>CM053793.1:650890762-651505762 GCA_028749045.1 Cupressus sempervirens | reverse complement strand
GAGAAAAGAACAAAACTAGAACCTTCTAGAAAGTAGGGAATATTTATTGGATATAGTGAAACGATGAAAGGATACATGATCTTCATTCTAGGTCAAAGAATAATTGAGATTAGCAAAGAAGTGAAATTTGAAGAAGACACTGCTTTTAAAATTTCTAGAAATAGTGATGAATCTATTACAGAGCCTATTTCTGAAGAAGATCAACCTACATAAATTGAGAGGGAGAATGATTCTGAACCTTCTTCTATGTCTAATAATAAAGATTCTAAAAACATCAATAATAACAAAAATAGGCCACTTTGGGATAGGAAAATGATAGAAGAAAATTAGGTTGAACCAGATGAAGTGATTCAAGAAAGCAAAAGAATGAGAAATCAATCATGTTATGTTACATTGTTAACTGAACTTATAAATAAAGAACCTTCTAATGTTAAAGAAGCACTTTCACATCAGTCTTGGAAAGAAGAAATGATTGACGAATATAACTATATATTAAAAAATGATGTATGGGATGTTGTACCAAGACCAAAGAAGAAATTAGTTGTTTCTTCCAAATGGTTGTTCAAAATTAAACATGTATCAGATGGAAGCATTGAAAAATGCAAAGCCAAATTTGTAGCATGAGGTTTCTCTCAAAAAGAAGGCATTGATTATGAAGAAAAATTTACTTTAGTTACCATATATACTTTAGTTAGAACCATCTTGGAAATTGCAACATCCAAAGGATCAAACTACATCAAATGGATGTCAAAACAACATTTCTTAATAGTGAGATTGAAGAAGAAGTCTCTATTGAGCAACTAGAAGTGTTCAACACTAGTATGAAAGGATAGACAACTATCTATTGAAGTTAGGATATTCCAAAAATGAAGCTGATCCTAACTTATATTTCAAAACTAATGGTGATGATATGATTATCCTTATATTATATGTCAATGATTTGCTAATAATAGGTGAGGAACATCTTATAAAGAAATTCAAACAAGAGCTCACAACAAAGTTTGAAATGAAAGACTTAGGTCTACTTCATTACTTCCTTGGATTAGAAGTCTGGCTACAAGATAACTATATTATTCTAAATTAGGGAAAATATACAATTGACATTTTCACAAAATTTGGAATAATGGAATGTAAACCAGCAACTACTCCTATGGAAGTAAATCTACACAAATTGAAAGATGATGTGATCAAATCTAAACCTATAGATTCTACTTACTACAAATAGATTATTGGATTCTTAATGTATTTGGTTAATACTCATCCTAACATATGCTATGCTACTCATGCCTTGAGTTAGTTCATGTGTGCACCAAAGAAGATACATCTACATGTAGCTAAATATATTTTGAGATATCTAAAGGGTACTATTGGAATGGGAATCAAATATGATAAAACCAACATTGAACTTCATGGATATTTAGATTCTAATTGGGCTGGCAGCTCTATTGAACTGAAGAGTACTTCAGGATATTGCTTCAGTATAGGATTTTGGATGGTTTCTTGGTCAAGTCAAAAATAAACTTTAGTTGCATTAAGTTCCACTAAAGCAGAATACATTGCATCTTCCTTGGGTGCTAGAGAAGCAATATGGCTATGGAAGTTGTTATAAGACTTATTTAAAAGACATTTGAAGCCCACTATGATTTATTGTGATAATCAAAGTTGCATTAAACTTTCATCCAATCAAGTATTTCACAATCGCTCCAAAAATATTGAAATTCCTTTCCACTACATTAGAGACATGGTGAATTGAGGAATCATTCAACTAGAATACATCTATACAAATGAGCAAACATCTGATATCTTTACCAAGCCTCTTGCTAAAGTGAAGTTGAAATACTTCCAAGAAAAACTTGGTATGATTAATTTGTAACATTGAATATTAAACTAAATTTTAATTCATGTGAGTTTATGCTTCTATTTGGTTATTTAGTATCATCTACTATGTAATGAAAGGTGATGATCTTTCATGGACATGTTTATTCAAAAGGTAATTATTTACAATATGATGATCTTATAAATAATAGACCTGTTATCATGGACATCTCTAGACATTGCTTAAGTGCAAGTAGAGATCATGAGCATCAAATTTCTCATGGACATCTCTAGACATTGCTTCAAGCAATTAGAGATCATCAAATCTTATGTTATTACTATGGACATCTCTAGACATTACTTTAGGTAATTAGAGATCATAGATAAAAAAAAAAATATGTTACTATCATGGACATCTCTAGACATTGCTTAAGTGCAAGTAGAGATCATAAGTAAAAAAATTTCATGGACATCTCTAGAAATTGCCTAAGTGCAATTAGAGATCATGAAATTTTATATATTCACTATGGACATCTCTAGACATTGCTTAAGCTCAAGTAGAGATCATAGGAAATATTTTTTATTATGATACTATTTTAGATGACTATAGATTATAATATATGTTGTGATAGTATTCATATCATGGTGATAACATGATGATTTTTGTTATCTGACTTTTACTGATTTATTGTAGTATTCTAATGGTGTATTACTTCTCCCTTGATAAAGAAGGAGTGTTGATGTTTTAGCATCAGTTGAAGTAAACAATGATTATTTGATATACTAATCTATGTTTATGGTTAACAAATAAGTTGTTACTACTGATTATTAAGTGTACGTGTGTGTGTGTGTGTGTGTGTGTGTGTGTGTGTGTTTAACAAGACAATCACCAGCAAATAACATATTGACTATCATAATTTATCAACACATTATTGGGCTTATCGTGTTTGAGCACACTTGTGCATTGACTATCTTAATTAAGACTTGTTGTGTGTTATTAGTTATGCCTCCAAAGAGGCATGACACTACATGGCCAAAGGTGATGTAGAGTCATGACTCTCCATATTATATATATTGCAAGAGTAGGTCACTAAGGGAAGACATCAATCCATTGGCATCTCAGATATAGTGATCTGTTCTTTAGCATCATTAATATTATTCAAAGTATCATCATTGAATCTAATTTATAGGATCATTAGCATATGTATCTAACTCTCCAAATTATTACCAATCAAAAGGAAGAGCAAACTAGTCTCGAGCTATCTATAGACCACTGTTACAAAAGTAATATTCAGTAGTGCTGCCATGTAAGTAAGAGCATTCACTATTATTGTTATATTCATTGTAATTATTTTATCTATAATAGATCCATAATATTAACATTAGTTGTCTCAAAGTTGGACACATAAGGAGGAACTACAAAACTAGAATACAAGCACCAACACCTAGAAATGGAAATGACAAACCCGAAGAAAAGAAAACATGGATAGAGATAGTAAGAACTAGAAGCAATAAAGTAGAATAAATTATGATCACCCAATATAATGGATCAAGCGATCACACCACATCTCACTAAAGAAAAGGAGGTATGTAGGAACTATAGAGTCAATGTTATATTTTAAATCAGTTCCTAGCATAGAAGTTATGCAAAGTCATATCTGCATAAATGAGGATGTATTAATAATTGTTAGAAATTGAAAGTCATAAAGTATTGAGATCCATTGGTATATTATATATTGACTGAGCCTTGTAGTATAGACCGAGTGATCAAGAAGGAGTACATACTAACCAAGTGAATTGGTTATGGCTGAGTGTGTAACCTTGACTAAGCTATAGTGAAGGCTGAGCTAGCTATCATACACTATCTACATATAAAGACATTAATTGTAGACCTAACGTAATGCCCCGCTAAGGGATCCAAAGAATTAACCTAAAGTTTGGCTAATTTTGGTAGCATTTTTTAAAAAAAAATTTGGAAACATGAAAGTTAAACTATTCAGAACATATACATAGTAATGGAAGCAATAACAAACATTCAACTAAAAGTATACATAAACATACATAACAGGTTACATTCCTTAAGGATCCCTTAACATTGAATTGCATCTAAAATAACTATTAATAATTCCATCTAAAATCACATCCTCATGAAATAATAATGATAAATCCAACGTTCTTAATACAACATACTTTGTTCCAAATGTCCCTTGGTAAATTACATTATAGAAAGCTCAATCATCCACTATACATGTCATAGGGTATGAAAGACATAAAAGAATATACATGTGTGAAAATATAGTACATCATCCTATTCTAATCCATGGTGCAAGTGCAATAAGTAAATGAAACCACATGTCATACGTGATACATCATCATAGAAGATACAAACATCCATCATAGAAGTTAACTAGATATCATCAAACATAATTATCTAAGTGCACGGTTCCTCCCAACTGTAAATAGCATCATTAGACCATCGTGGGCCCTAGCCATCCCTCTGTGCATAACATTCCAAATCATCGAAGAGATCATCAATATTAACATAGTAGGAATGTCACTCGTAAAACATACTACATCATATGCAGAAAGAAATCTAACATGCTACAATGTATGCATAAGAAATTTAATCATGCAAAGTAAAGCATAAGACAAGTAAATAACATCATCTATCATATGCTAATCATCAATATAAGGATACGTGTCCACCATCATAATCCATGAACAAAATGAAGATAGATGTCAATAAATAATGCTTCAGCCACAGTGTCTCAGACGAATCTCAAATGGTAAGAGTGAAAAAGCACTACCACTTGACGGCGTGGAACCTAAATTGTCCACTCCCACCATGCTGAGGAGATAATCTCAAGTCCCAAATAGGTTATCAAATCACATATCACAAATACTTTCTAAGTCTAGGAATCTTATATGTACACTAACTCAAAGGTTCCAATCATAAACCGACATCTAATCCCAGAGGCACAACAAAGACATGTAGGAAACCTACTATGTAAGAAAGAAAGTGTCATCGCATAGATCACTCTAGAGTTACCTTGGTAGTCTCTCAATAGACCCTAGCCCCCTAGTGATCCCTATGTGGCCACTAGTATCCTCTCATACTGATGAGGCATACTACAGAATGCAAGGTCACAACCAAGCATTCTCTCTACCCCCATCCTAGTCTGTACTAGCACTTGAGGCATGGGTGAGAACAAAAAAATATCTTATTAAGTTCATTTAAGTCATTATTAGGTGTAATGTTTTCACTTATTAAAAAAAATTACAATGAGTTACCCTAGCAGCCTCTTAGGGCCCCAACCCCCATTGCAAGCCACTTCCCGACACTACAAGTAGATAACCTACCCTAAGCTCATGGAATCATAAATCACAAAATCACCACAGTCCTATACAAGCAATTGGAAAATACCAAAAGATAAATCACAATAAGAGTATCAAATCTCCATGAGCAATTGAAAAGTATACATAGATAATCATGACCACAATAGTTCTCTATTGGCAACTAAAGGTATCACTGATAATCACAATATCCATTGGTTCTCAACAAGCAACTAAAAAGTATCTCAAAGTCATACTGATTGAAGACTCCAAAATGGTCATGTCAAAACATGTCACAACATGACATCAACAAGATCAGATAAACAATTCAATTCCATCAAAGTGAATGGAAAGTAATCCAAATATAACTGATCGATAACTCATAAAAAGGTTACATATATCATAGCTTACATAAGAAGACTGAAGACAATGTCAATCAGCATGCCATCACATAACCATGGTTGAGTTTAAAAGATCGAGATCAAAAGACATAATCATGACATCACAATCATAACCCTCGAGCCTCTGGTAGACATCCTATAACTGGTCAACAATCTAGTCAACGCAAAAACCCAAAACAAATAGCATAGAGAAAACACAAAAGGCAAGCACATGTTTTGGTTTTCTTAAAATTACACAATTGATTTAAGTATGGGGTTCTAGTATTCATTTCGAATTTAGATATCAAATGAAGAAATGTTGGTACGTTTTTCTCTAACCCAAGTATTTATTTTGATGGATGAAAGCTTCTCCCCATAACTCTTAGAATTCAATTTTCTAAATGTTCTAAGTATCTATTATATATATATATATATATATATATATATGGTATACGTTATTTTTGGTAATGAATTATCATTTTCAAATAACTCAATTTCTTCACTTGAGAACCCCAAAATAATAATTTAGATGACTTAAATATTTCTTTTATAATATTCTCATTAACCTTTATTAGACTAAATTCTAATTAAGTAAATTGATTAATTTAAAACTATATTATTTATTTAAAATCTAATTAACTTGAATATTAAAAATTTCATTAATATTTCATATATATATATATATACATACATATATATACTTACATATATATATGACAATAATATATATATATATATATTATAATAATTAACATATAACAATCTTTTAATATTTAATAATGATAATTCTTAATAACATTATATATTAAATTGAATTATAACAATCGATTTACAAAAGCAAATAAAACATTTCCACTGTACCCTGCATGTTATTTCCTTTTGTTTTCGGTGTGGGTATCGGGATCTGTACCACCCTTGCGGCCGTAGTACTCACCTGTGACTATTGTCACTATCTTTATTGGGCCGTGCCGTGACTATCTCTATCCTGTCATCAGTCACAGGTACACTGCATTCGCAGGTACCCTGCGACTTCTATTCCCAGGCTGGGGGGTACGAAATTCATCCCTTCCCAAATGTTATATGTATATATATTTTTTAATAACATTTTAAATAAACGCTTTCAAAGAACTTCCAAATTAAATTTTTTTTTATAAGTAATTTTTATTATGTTTACAATATGACCTGTTTTCAATATTGCCAATATGATAAAATTTCAGAGTAAAATAAATAAATAAATAAATATATGTGTGTGTGTGTGTGTCTATATATATATATATATATATATATATATATATATATATATATATATATACACACACATACATATATATATATACATATATATGTATGTGTATATGTATATATATATATCTATATGTATATATATATGTATATATATCTATATGTATATATATATATATATATTCAGGCATAATTCTGAATGTTGTGCATAAAGTTTATCCAGATGAAGAAATACAGTCTATCTTATTTTAATTGTCTATTCCCACATCATTTAAATCTAGTCCATTAAATTACCCAGATCTACGCATGGTGTAGTTTTCTCATACAAAAAATTAAATACTCATAGCAAGACTAAATATACCTAAATCATTTACACATGGAATCCTCAGAAAAAAAATCAGAAGAAACGAGGAAGATAGGAAGTGCAAGAAGCGTAAATAACATGGGTAGAATCACAAGTGTATACTTGGACACTGATGCTAATTTGCTTCTCCTCAGAATCTACAGAGCATGCTCCTTACTTCTTGAACATTCTCATGTCCTTCAAACATGTTCCCCGAGCTTCTAGGAGTGCTTGAATATAAAGAACTCTTAGGAAGCACCTAGAATGTCTCTAGAAACAACCATAAGATGAGATAAGCGTGGATAACTAAGCACAAAATTTTTTCAACCTTCTAGATGAGTCACAAGGTTGTAGACACCATGTACTTAATTTGTGCGCTAGCTCCTGTGTTGTAGACATGTGTGCAATCAAGAGGTGCACTTACTCCTAGATAGTATTATAACTTTTATTTTAATTCTTTAATTCTTTCTATTATTATTATTTATTTATTATTTTATTGTTATTATTATTATTAATTTTAATTTCTTTAATTTAATTCTTTTACTCAATTGATTTCCCATTTAATTAATTAAAATCAAAATACCTAAAGATCATGATATTATATTAATTTTCCCAAAAATAATTAAATTATTAATTAAATGTTTTAATTTTAGACTTAATTAATAGAAAATTCACCATAGACTTCCAAAATAAAATATGAAAACCCATCATAGAACAATCCACTCAAAATCAGTCTAAGGGGTTAAAATCACTAATTATGTCATCTGACACATTCAGAAGGTAAAAAATCTTAGATACTTGTCCTACCTTTCTAGGACAAATGGTTTAAGTGTTTATGATTTGGACTTGAGAATTTATCTCCCCTCTCTTACCATTGAGATAGTGCAATAGGGTATGCTCATCCTGGCAATTTAGGGAAGTCGATACTCGGTACCTGCAACCTACATAGAATCCATGCATGTACATACTATATATATATATATATATATATATATATATATATGTATGTATGTATGTATGTATGTATGTATGTATGTATGTATGTATCCTAAGCTAAAGAGGCAATGGCAAGAAGTGGTGCATCATGTAGATCCCGACTAGCAGGTGACGATGACTCCTTTATCCACATCAGAAATGCCAAACATAAGGAAACAAACACACTCACCATAAACATGCAAGTATGGGGTAAGTATCCATAAGAAAACACATGTGATAATAAACCATCTAACTAATCATCATCAATAACCAAAAACAATGTAATAATTATCATGCATTCATGAAATGTAGAGTCTAACTAATCATGACATATATTAATTAAACCTATAACACAATATTTGATACTCTCAAAATAATGCTACTAACCATCAACATAAATTTGGCCTAACAGATTTCGGCCATGATAGAAACAATGTATGTAGAAAAATGTAAATGAGGGCAAGCACTACATCCAACCCCCCTAGGATTAGGCTTACTCCTGGAAGCCTACAAACAAGTAGGGATATAACTCCCATAATCTAGCTACATCCTCCCATGTAGCTAAAGAGTCATCAGTAGGGTCCCATTAAACTCTTACCTGCTTTATGGTTCAACCCCTGAGAGTCAACTCCTGCTGCTCTAGAATATGAACCGGCTCTAAAGCCAGCTAGCCGTCCTCTACCTGCAATGCATTCCAATCAAGAACATTTACAACATCAGGGATATATTGCCTAAGTACCGAAACATGAAAAACATCATGAATGCGAGCTAGGTTGGGTAGTAAAGAAAGGCAATAGCAACTAGGCCAATCCTCTCAAGAATCTCGAATGGTCCCACAAAGAGAGGTGCTAGCTTTAAACACTTTTCATATTGGATTAGACTCTTCTGTAGATGCACTCTCAAGAATACTTTATCACCCATAGAAAACTGCTTTTCTGTCCTATGTGCATCAGCATACTTTTTTTGCCTATGTTGTACCATAGTCAAGTGCTCATGAATACGCACTACCTATTGCTCCATATCATGAAGCATCTCAGGACCTAATAGGATGCGATCCTCAAGACTATACCAACTCAACGGAGTATGAAAAGGATGTCCATATAAAGTCTGGGATGGTGCCATGCCAATAGAACTGTGATACTCATTATTGTAAGAAAAATCCACTAGGTAGAGATAGTCCTTCCAATGTGTCTACCTATCCATCACATACATCCTTAACATATCTTCCAGAACTTGATTCACACTTTCTATCTAACCATCTATCTCTAGGTGATATGTCAAACTAAAGTTCAATTATGCTCCAAGCTCATGCTGTAGTGATGTCCAAAATGTGGATGTGAATATAGGATCCCTATCCAAAATGATCTTTCAGGGAATACCATGTAGTCTCACACTATCATGCATGAAGACATTGGCTAAAGAAGTTGTTGTGTAGGAAGACCTGATTGGTGAAAAATGTGCCACCTTAGTCAACTGATCAATGGTGACCATGATAGCATCATGACGATGAGTAGTCATAGGTAATCCTACTATGATGTCCATAGAGATGATGTCCCACTTCCATGAAGGAATGAGATTTGGTTGCAAAAGTCCTATCGGATGCTAGTGTTCTGCCTTGACTCTTTGACACTCAAGACACATAGCTACATAATCAATAATGTCTCACTTCAACCCTAAGAAATAAAATAAATGTCGCAAATCAGCATGCATGTTCTTGACACCTGGATGTGCCGAGTAAGGTGCACAATGGGCCTCTGCTAGAATCAAGGTGTGAAGCTCATCCTGTAGCGACACACAAATCCTTCTTAAATGTCTCAAAAGACCATCTAAATCTAATACATAGCCTAAAAACTTACCATCCAAAGGTCTTCTTGAATCTATCTCTTTGTACACCTCCTGATACCAAGAATCTATAGGAAGTGCCTAAAGAATATGACTCCTCAAATCAACACTAAGAGTCATAGATGATATCACATGTCTCCTATGACTCAAAGCATCTACCACCACATTCTCCTTTCCTTGAATGTACTTTACCTCAAATTCATACTCACATAGAAATTCCATCCACCACCTCTGGCAAGAATTCAAATTAGGCCGAGTGAAAATGTACTGAAGACTGTGATGATCACTATTTAGCTCAAATCTATGCCCCAACAAGAAATGTCTCCACCTTTTCAAAGAATGAACTACTGCTGCTAACTCAAGATCATGTGTAGGATAATTTAGCTCTTGATCCTTGAGCTTGTGTGATTCATATGCAATCACCCATCCATTCTGCATCAAAACTGCTGCAATCCCTTCAAGGGAAGCATTTGTACATACCATGAAATCACCTTTTGGATCGGGTACTACTAAGATCAGTGCACTAGTCAAAAGCTCCTTGAGCTTTCAAAATGATTCCTCACATTTCTCTATCCATAAAAACTTCTTTCCTTTCCTCTGAAGGGAAGTGATAGGATGCGCTATCCTAGAAAATTTTTGGACGAATTTGTGATAATAACTAGCTAGACCCATGAAATTATGAATCTCTGATACATTAGTCAATGTAGGCCAATCTACTATTGCTTGGATCTTTGTAGGGTCTACAGAAATACCATCACTTGATATTATGTGCCCTAAATACTGAATCTCTGATTTGAAGAATTCACACTTAGCTGCATTGGCATAAAGTTGATTGTCTCTCAAGCATTGTAAAACCAATCACAGGTATTCCTCATGCTCCTTCTGAGTCTTAGAATATATCAATATATCATCAAGGAACATGGGTACAAACCTATGAAGATAAGATTGAAACACACCATTCATCAAACTCATGAAAATTGATGGAGCATTAGTCAGCCCAAATGGTACCACTGTGAACTCATAATGCCCATAATGAGTTCAAAAGGCAATCTTGTGAATGTTGGCTTCCTTAATGAAAAGCTGATGGTACCCTGTCTTAAGGTCAATCTTGGAGAATATTGTAGCTCCCTTGATCTGATCAAATAAGGCATCGATCCTTGGTAGAGGATAACTAGTCTTTTTTGTCACCTTATTCAACTGTATGTAATCAATACAAAGGTGCAAAGAACCATCTTTCTTTTTTACAAAGAGCACTTGAGCTCCCCATGGTGACACACTAGGTCAAATGCTCCCTTTGGCCAAAAGTTCCTCTCGCTGAAGATGCAACTCACCCAATTCTTGTGTAGTCATATGATAAGGAGCTTTAGAGATAGGATCCACTCTTGGAATAAGATCAATGCTAAAATTGATGTCCCTTTTCGGAGGCATGCCTAGAATCCCACTTGGAAAAACATCTGCATACTCCTATAAAATTGGGTGATCTAGAGTCTTCCTCACAAGATCCTCCTCATCAAGCTCATTTATCATAACTGCAAATATCTGACATCCCTTATGGAAGCTTCGCTTCAATTGCATAGCAAAAATCATCCATAGAGATATATGCCTTGATATCCCAACAATCTTCACATCATTACCTTGGTCATCCTGGCACATAATAATCTTCTTCCTATAGTCTATACTAGCTCTATGAGAGCCAAGCCAATCCATTCCTAAAGCCACATCATAAGAACCAAGAGGTATAACCCGAAGGTCAACTGCAGTATCAAACCCTCCTATGCTAAGACCACACTTATGAACTACAGAGTCTGTGGAGACCTTAATATCGGAGGCTAGTTCCACTTGCCAACCATAATGCATGCTACTACATAGCATAAAAGGAACATGTTTTGCAAATAGACCAAGTTCAAATTCAGTTTTGCCTATGTTTAAGTTTAAGTAGAATTTTTAGTTTTGAAAGCTAAGTGTTGCAGTGTGAAACATATGCAAGTGATAGTTTAAGTTCTGTCTTAGATCACCTAGTTTCAAGTTTGAAAGAGATATACATAATAGTTCAAAGTCCTTGTTCTATTCCAAAATACCCAGAGCTCCCAATGTAGAAACTCGGGCTCTGATACCAAATGTAATGCCCTGCCAAGGGATCCAAAGAATTAACCTAAAGTTTCACTAAGTCTGGTAACATTTTTCTTTTTTTTGAAACAAGAAAGTTAAACTATTCACAACATACACATAGTAATGGAAGCAATAACAAACATTCAACTGAAAGTATACATAAACATACATAATAGGTTACATTCCTTAAGGATCCCTTAACATTGAATCACATCTAAAATAACTATTAACGATTCCATCTAACATCACATCCTCATGAAATAATAATGATAAATCCAATATTCTTAATACAACATAATTTGTTCCAAATGTCCCTTGGTAAATTACATTACAGAAAGCTCAATCATCCACTGTACATGTCATAGGGTATGAAAGACATGAAAGAATATACATGTGTGAAAATATAGTACATCATCCTATTCTAATCCATGATGCAAGTAAATTGATTAATTTAAAACTATATTATTTATTTAAAATCTAATTAACTTGAATATTAAAAATTTCATTAATATTTCACACACACACACACACACACACATATAACAATAATTTATATATATATATATATATATATATATATATATATATAAAATAGTTAACATCTAACAATCTTTTAATATTTAATAATGATAATTCTTAATAACATTATATATAAAATTGAATTATAACAATCGATTTACAAAAGCAAATAAAACATTTCCACCATACCTTGCACATTATTTCCTTTTGTTTTTGGTGTGGGTATCAAGGTCTATAGCACCCTTGTGACTGTAGTACTCACCCATAACTATTGTCACTATCTTTATTGGGCCGTGTTGTGACTATCTTTGTCCCATTGTCAATCACGAGTACACTGCATTCGCAGGTACCCTGTGACTTCTATTCACAGGTTGGGGGGTACGAAATTCATCCCTCCCCAAATGTTATATGTATATATATTTTTAATAACTTTTTAAATAAACGCTTTCAAAGCACTTCCAAATTTTATTTTATTTTATAAATAATTTATATAATATTTACAATATGACCCATTTTCAATATCCCCAATATGATATATATATATATATATATATTCAGGCATAATTCAAAATGTTGTGCACAAAGTTTATTTAGATGAAGAAATATAGTCTATCTTATCTTAACTATCTATTCCCACATCATTTAAATCTAGCCCATTAAATTTCCCGGATCTACACATGGTGTAGTTTCCTCATACAGAAAATTAAATACTCATAGCAAGACTAAATATACCTAAATCATTTATGCATGGAATCCTCAGAAAACAATCAGAAGACAGGAAGTGCAAGAAACAGAAATAACATAGGCAGAATCACAAGTGTCTACTTGGACACTGATGCTAATTCACTTCTCCTTAGAATCTGTAGAGCAAGCTCCTTCCTTCTCCAACATTCTCGGGTCCTCCAAACATGCTCCCCAAGCATCTAGGAGTGCTTGAATATAAAGAACTCTCAAGAAGCACCTAGAATGTCTCTAGAAACAAGTAGAAGATGAGCTAAGCGTTGACAACTAAGCTCAAGCTTTTTCCAACCTTCTAGATGAGTCACAAGGTTGTAGACACCATGTGCTTAATTTGTGTGCTAACTTCTATCTTGTAGACATATGTGCAATCAAGAGGTGCACTTACTCCTAGATAGTATTATAACTTTTATTTTAATTCTTTCTATTATTATTATTTATTTATTATTTTATTATTATTATTAATTTTAATTTCTTTAATTTAATTCTTTTACTCAATTAATTTCCCATTTAATTAATTAAAATCAAAATATCTAAAGATCATGATATTATATTAATTTTCCCCAAAATAATTAAATTATTAATTAAATCTTTTAATTTTAGACTTAATTAATAGAAAATTCACCATAGACTTCCAAAATAAAATATGAAAACCCATCATAGAAAAATCCATACAAAATTAGTCTAAGGGGTTAAAATCACGAATTATGTCATCCGACACATTCGAAAGGTAAAACATATTAGATACTTGTCCTACCTTTCTAGGACAAATGGTTTAAGTGTTTAGGATTTGGACTTGAGAATTTATCTCCCCTCTCTTACCATTGAGATAGTGCGATAGGGTATGCTCATCCTAACAATTCAGGGAAGTCAATACCTAGTACTTGCAATCTGCATAAAATCCATGCATGTGCATACAATATATATATATATATATATATATATATATATATATATATATGGTAAGCTAAACAGGCAATGGCAAGAAGTGGTGCATCGTGTAGATCCTGACTAGCAGGTGACTACGACTCCCTTCCTTATCCACATCAGAAATGCCAAACATAAGGAAACAAACATGCACACCATAAACATGCAAGTATGGGGTAATTATCCATAAGAAAACACATGTGATAATAAACCATCTAACTAATCATCATCAATAACCAAAAATAATGTAATAATCATCATGCATACATGAAATGTAGAGTCTAAGTAATCACGTCATATATCAATTAAACTTGTAACACAATATCTGATACTCTCAAAAAAATGCTACTAACCATCAACATAAAATTGGCCTAATAGAGTTCAGCCATGATAGCAATAGTGTATCTAGAAAAATGTAAATGAGGGCAGGCGATACACCTAAATTGAAATATTGAATGTATTTACCAAATTTAAACATTCATTTTGCTCACCAAGTGATCAAAGAGCTAATGAGAAGGTTTAAAAGGTGATCAAAGTGATTTCAACAACTAGAGAAAATAATCTTAGTGAATTTATGAAGTAAAGTAAGTATTACTCTTAGTGTTGAGTAAAGTATTTTCGAATGTTTTTGTTTAAAACCCTAGTTCACAAATGACTTGTGGAAGTGAAGTGATCTATGATAGTAGTGAAAATTCATTAGGAATGATTAGAGACCTCCACCCAATTTTAGAGATACACTTAACATTGAAACCCCTATTGATGATGTTGTTGTGTTGTAATCAATTCTACCTAGAGTCTTGATTGCGCAAGACATCAAATCATCCTATCAATCTAATATTGGAGAGATTGTAGATTTTGAAATTAGAACAACATATGACAAGCTATGTGTTGATAGAGTTCTGAAAGATGAATTCAAGATCATTGTTGACAAAGAGCTTACCCATGCCATAGGATTTCCAAAAAAATTCAAGGTCAATGGATCAAGATTGTGCTAAGATGAGTTTATGACATGAAAATTTGGTTGCAAGTTGGGCTCATTAAAATTAACAAACCAATCATTCATAGGGTAACTAGGTACCCTACATTAGAATGACCACAGAGCATACAAAATGGAACACAAAATGAAAACCTAACCAAGCTAAAGTGGAATGGTCATGGTATGTCAATTGATAGCATCAAGGACCCATTAATTGAATTTTATGTTTGTTCGATTGCACACAAGTTTTATCAACCAAGTAGATTGAACATCATGTTGTGTGTTGTAGTTGATATGGGATACAAAATTGTGAAGAAAGATCATTCATATGATCTTGTCGACATATAGTTGCACCAACTTATAGAGAAACTGGAAGCTGTGAGAAAAGAGAAGAACACATCTTGTAAGTTTGGTTCCCTTCTAGTTTGCATTTTTTTCTATGTACATAATTATTTTTCCACTATTGGAACAATTAGATGGGATAGGAATAAGAATTATATGGAGCAACTAAATGACCTAATAAACATATTATGAGAGAATTTTGGGGTAGAAATGGATAACTACTATGTAGAATTCAAAGTTAAAACGAAGAACAAAATGAGAATCCAAAGTTTGTTGTAGACAAATATTATGATAAAATATATTTCATTGTAGACATAGAATTTGTGTATGCATAGGTTGTATTACCAAGGGTAGCATGGCTAAGGCTAATTACCTATGAGGTAAATGTAGATGATATAATTGTAGAAGTTATTGAATTCTTAGCAGAAGAAATTGATGCTAGTTCTGAGTAGTTTTGCACATACAAGACCGATATTGCTGAATTGACCGTTGAATTTGGCACACCAAAGGTAGGTAAAAAAAGGAAAAGGAAAGTTTCTTAGGCCAATAATAAAGAATAAGGAGAATGGTCTAGACAACCCTTAGAGGCTGAGGAAGGAAAAGGAAAAGACCTTGCAGTTGTGAAGCCAAAGGCCACTAGATAGAGAAAGGTCATTATAATTGAACCCAAGGTGCAGGAAGACCTGAAGAAGGACATACAAGAATCAATGACACCATAGAGGCCAAAAGGAAAGGTGACCTTGACTAGAAAGAGGTCAACACAACTCCTTGCCGAGCTATTTCTAAGAAGTCCATCAAAGAAAAGGAAGTAGGTAGATGATCAAGTAAAATCGATGAAAAAGTTGATCATTGCACAAGAGGAGGAAGAAGGAAAAAATATTGAGTTTGATGGGACTAGTAAACTACTTGTGGTAAATAAACTCCCTTCAATGAATATGGATCAGGTATTTACAAAACTAGTAGAATCAAAAAGCATAATGGGTTTCAAAGACATTCAATATGACTCTTTGAACAAGGATGACCAAGCAAAGCTTGAATGCACAATGATTGATGTGATGATCAAGTTCATGTGCACACCCCTAGAATTAGGATCTATATTTCTTGTTGGATTGTACAATAGAGTGGATGCTAAGTTGAAATGGGCATCTTCTACTAAGAAACAAATAATAGAGACAACATTGGCACAAGTTATGCCAAATTTAGGGAAGATGCATATGTTTATAGCCCTTAAGAATTTTGTGAAGAATTTTATGCTGAGGGACAGGGCATATAAAGTTTTTAAGAATAAATCTATGAAGTTGAGAAAGATAGTATAAGAGTATGGAAATAATCATTTGGATTTCTTACTCCACTAGTGGAGGTAAGGGAAGGCCAAGATGCTATTAAATTTGAAGATGAATATAAGTACGAAATTCAACAGCATTTTAGTGGATATGAATAGAAAGACACAATAAAAATTGATGATGACACTGACATCCCTTCACCTAATCCTAATATATTGAGTGAAGAGGAAATTTAAGGTTTGATGAACCCAACTTTGTTATACATAGTTGACTATCAAAAGCTTTAGTTTTAAGAAGACTAATGATGTTATAGTCACGCTAGTTATAGAGGCTACAAGTGTTGAGAAACTTGGGAAGACATTAATTGTATATTTGCCACCAACTTGTATGGAAATTTTGAGAAAGGAATCAAATTTTTATAAAGATTCATGCATTGAGTCAGTAGAAGTTGAAGTAATACATAAAGAGAAAGAGGCTACTCAATCTATTATTCAATTGTTGAGTGTAAAGGTTGCACAACTTACACAAGTGATACCTATAGAAGAGGTGATATCTACACCAGTGCAACAACCAAAGGGGAGATCAAGTGAAAAGGGGAAGGAATTGCAACTATCACTACCAAGTGATACACCCTCCTAATCTCAAGATGTGATTCATGAAGATGAGGAAGATGATGAGTCAGTGAACCTTAATGAAGTAATTACATTACCTATTTATTATTTTAATAATATTACACTAGATAAAATGCAACAATTTCAAATATTTTTGATCTATAAGGGGAAAAAAGAAAAACTAATAAGGGAGGAGAAGATAATACTAGTACTACATACTATCAAAAATATTTTTATAGATGCATTTGGAATTATAGATGCGAATAATCAACATACAATTTTGGACCAGCTAGTGTATCTAGTTGATATAATTTAGATAGATGACATAGAGACAAATGAGAAGTTATTACAATGTTCTAAAAGAATAACAAACCATACAGTGTTATAGAAAGTGTCAGATGAACTTGTACAAAGACAAGCTCAGCTTTCTACATCTATTACAAATTGGAAACTATTTTAAAGATCATCAATTCTTTATATTTTAAATTGTGTGATATAAATTCGTTTACAATAGATACTACATGCTCATTCGAACTATTACATGCATACATTAGAGAAAATGTTATTACATTGGGTAACAATGCAAGTTCAAGTTCATCCTCTTATTATGAACTAACATTTAATCAAAAGAGATTAGCTGAGATCATGACTAAAGATGCAGAGATAAGGATTAAGTTGGCATTGATTCAACTTAAATTATTCCACATATAGAGATAATTTAGAAGGAATCCATGTTGCTAGATATAATTTAAAGAAAGAGACACATTTTTCCAATATTATAGGATTCATTCATCTAGTTGCCAAGCTAGAAATTTGATTTCAGATTTTGGAACAAGTACAAGAAAGATGGAATACTAGCTATGCCAATATTGTGGAAATTCATCAATAATTTTTTGAGAAGTTTCAACTCACCCCAAAAGCCCTAAGTTCCATCAATGACAAAAACAAGGGGGATTGATGAGATTGATGAGAAAGATGAAATAATGAGAAAGGGGAGATAAGAAATAAAGGAGGAGATATGAACATAATCATAATCAAATTTTGGTCTCAAGGGGAGTATACAATTTTTTTAATGAAATAATTTCCTAACTATTTCTACCACTAATCTCAAAGCTGGAGATTGTTGATCTCTTTAAGCCTATATTGCTGATATTTGTCCAAAAACTTAGTCATTTACTAGGAAAGATTATAAGGTCATCACTATGACCAAGTTATTTAGTAGAGATTGAGCATACTAATAATTTATCAAGAGCCAAGAAAATAGTTATATAGAAGCTGAGCAACAACACCAAGGTTTATACATGACCAAGCCTTAGAGCATTCAAGTGTCGAGTAGCTCAATTTTGATATGAACGTTTTTAATGACACAAACTCACATATATACTATTTTGGTTGACTTTTCTACAATATTTAATATTTGAAGAGCTAGCTAAGATTTTGATTGCATATCATTGCAAATGGTAATGATCCGTAGGTGAGTGATTCAACCAATCAAAAAAATGGATCTAAACAACAAAGGATGGTGAAGTGTAAATTGTCAATCAAGATTTAGAACCTTCATAGAATTTCTTTTTAAGGAAGATTCTAAACCTAGAATCATATGTATGAGAGAGAGAGAGAGAGAGAGAGAGAGAGAGAGAGAGAGAGAGAGAGAGAGAGTATAAGGAAGGTGGAGTCTAAGAGAGTAGAGTAGACAAAGAGAAATTAGAGTAGTGAAGGTCTAATTAGAGTTATCAAATTATGAGAATCAAATCAGAGATATAGAAAAGAGGAGACCCAATATCATCTTGCAAAGAAAAAAAAGGATCAGGTACTGAATTATTTATTTGTAATTAAGGAAGGGTAAATCTCTTAATAGAGTGGTCCTAATAGGACTTTGTAAATCTCGTAACAGAGTCCTTACTTTCTTGTGAGTGTAAAATCCTTTAACAAGGTGAGACCTAATAGTCTCTTAATCTTTTAATATGGTAGAACCCTCATAGGGTAGATCATATCTTATGATCAAACATTGTAACCTTCTTAGGTTAACTTTATTGTTGTAGCAATGAAGATTTATGGGTTTCATCCCCACCTTAGTTTTACCTTCATCTTGAAGTGTTTTCAAGTTATCAAATCATTGTGTTATGTGTTGAACTATTTATGGGTGTGATGCATTTCATTTATATTAAATCATTTCAGTTTTAATGGTAGATATATGAGATGGATTAGGTTTGAATTTATATTATTGGTTTTGAAGCTAAAAGTTTAGATCCTCATTCAGCCCCCTCCCTAGTATCTTGTTTTCCATATACATATTCCATTATAGAATAACTACTTTACCCATAGGTTTTGCCCCTAGTTCTCTAAAATCTACCACCTCTTCCTTTTTGTCTTTTATCATGTTTCTTTGCCCTGCTCTTTTAAGCCTTCAAGTAATACTGATATGCTTCTTCCATACTATCCATCTTGACATAGGTAATCTCATCTTGAATTTATTTCCTCAAGCCATTCAAGTATCTAGCCACCTACTCAATTTCATCATCTACATGCCCATATCTGACATCAAACTTGCATAATTCCTAATTGTATTCCTCCATAATCACATCTTTCTATCTCAAATTATGCATTCTTCTTAAAAAATTAACTTGGTAATATATAAGAAGGAACTTCTTCTTCATCTTGACCATCATCTTTTCTCATGTCTTTATCTTTTATTTTCCTCTTTTCTTACTTTCAATCTACAAATAATTGCACCAAAATGAGGCATGACCCTTCATCTTAGTGATTCTTTCCTTTACTTTGTTATTATTAGGCATACTTTCATACTTAAAGTACTTATCCATCAGAGATCCAATCAAATACAACATTAGTCTCAAATCATCCATAATCATAAGAATCTTCAATAGCATGTGAGTTTTCACTAGACAAAAACCTTACAATTATTTCCTCATCTTGTTCTACCTCATGTTTAGGATTAGGATTAGGTACTACTTCATCATTTCTAGCACCCTTAAGATTTACACCTCTTATTTGGGTTGTTTCAATAGTTTCAAATCTTTGTGTAATTTTCCTCAACATATTATTATAGCATTTTCTACATTTCCTCTACCTTGAATTATTTTGAGAATGGTTTTGGAAGATTATAACCTTCTACAAGTTATACATTAGATTTCAAATATAAAACCCTACAACTTATCCAATTAAGCTTCTCCAAAATCCAAAACTCACAAGGAAAGAAATCCTTTCTCTGATACTTCCTGATGCAAGGCTAGGAGGGAAGGGGAGCCAATCAAAGACCATATCCAATTACCTAATAACTAAGAACTTTCCAAGAGTACACACAAAACAAAAACACAAAAATATAGTGAAGCAAAATTTTCTTTCTTAGGTTTACTAAATAATTACATAGCTTTTATGTTAAAATATATTTGACAAATGTCCAATAGAAATTGACTATGGGGCCTTCTAGGTTATAGCAAGAAAAAGTCAATATACAAATTTAAAACTCATAATCTAAATAGTTCTACTATCTTTCCAACTTTTTTTTTCCTTGACTATACTTTCCTATATACTAATTCAAGTTTATATGTAGCCAGCTAGATGACAAGTCAGTCAGTGAGACATTTAATTACAATATAGATCTTTTCTTGGAGAAGTAAAACATAACCCAAGCACTGGATTGTTGGAAACAATTGTTCAATTGTGTGTCATCTTTGATGTTACACAAATGTCATATTAGTTATCAATCAGAGTCTACCAAGCTCAGATGGTCAGCAAGGCAAGAGACAAGGTCTACCAAGCTTAGAGGGTTAGTAAGGCAAGAGACAAAGTCTACCAAGCTAAGAAGGTCAACAAAGAAGGTTTGCAATGTCTACCAAGCATTCTCAAACTTTACCTTGCACAAATAGTTGTTACCGAGCTTTCAAGGTTAGCAAAGGAAATTTATTTGTTACCAAGCTCACTCAATCATCAAGAGAAAATAGTGCAAGAAACAGTTCTAATTGAGCTTTCATGGATAGTGAAGGAAATTTAGTTCTTACCAAGTTCACTCAGTAGCCAAAGGATTTCGCAAAAATTGCAGTATTAACTGAGTTTAGATGGTTAACTCAGAAAATTATTTCTAGAGCAGTATTTACCGAGTAGGGTCGGCCATTAAAGGATTCCATTATTTTGTGAAATAAAGTTTATTTGTTTAATGTAATATTTGTAGCTGACTGATATATGGTTTATTGGTAAATGTAACTTGTGAATGAGCCAACTTGATAATCAAAATGGTATATATAAGAGGCCAAGTTGCAAATTCTAAGTGTAAGCAATGGATTTGATGTAATGTGAATGAGAAGGAAGATTGATTATTGTGAAAGTGAATATTGAAGGATGATCAGATATCACTAAGGAGTAGCAAAGCTATTCTTGATTGAAAAGGATCTAATAGTCCAGAATAGAGATCTATAATCAGTAAATTTAGTTGCATCTTATTCAAGTCAATTCATTGTTACTTTCTAACTATTGTAGCAATGATTTCAAAATCTCTTAATAGAGTTGGTTTAACAGCCATTTTGTATATCCTCTAACAAGGTGATAGTTTAGTTGAATTGTTAAAAAGAACTCTAGCAAGGCTGCTCCTAATAGGGTGATTAAATCCTCTAACAGGGTCACACCTAATAATGTGTATTGTAACCTTTAATAGGGTTGGCTCCTAATAGGGCTCACTTCAGAAGAGTGAAAAATTGGTAGCTAGCTACTTGGTGGTTTTTCCCATATTGGGTTTCCATGTTAAATTTGGTGTTTCTTGTGCTCATGTTATTTACTTTTGCATGCATGTTAATAATTATGAATGCTTAAAGATTACTAACAAGTTAATCTACTGAGTTACAACATTTTTATAGTGTTTACCGAGTATTAGCAGTAACTAGTTATTTAAGAAATCTAAGGGATCTGTGGATTTTTTTTTGTGGTAACTGAATCACCCCCCCCTCTCAGTTACTCCATCTATAATTCCAACAATGGATATTAAGTGTTCATGGAAACTCTTGAGGATAGGTCCACACATGAGTGACAAGAGATCTCCCAACTTTAAAAGATGGCACATCATCTTAGGAAACTTCACTAAAAGAAATAACATTATATGCTAGATAAAAATCACATGAAACAATGATTTGAGAAGATGGCAAAAAATTGGAAGCACAAGGAACATTATCTTATGTGTTCTTAGGATAAGGATTCATAAGAGTTTCTCAACATGATGTCAACCACGCACAAGTGGAAACTACAAGAAGAAATGACTACTCCATGATTAATGAACTGGTACATATGCAAGATAGTTCATTGACCCAAGATTCTCCTACATCAAGAATTATCAAGACCCTTTTCTTTTGTAATCAATAGAGGTGTTGCAATAAGCTCCTTGCTTCCTTTTTTGTTATTTTTGTCAAAGCAACAGTTGGTAGACTTAATTAAAAGGGTAGAATAGTGTCCACACATCTCCCTACAAAATGGGGCAATATATATATATATATATATATATATATATATATATATATATGTATATATATCTAGACAATATGATCTAGCTATATTTTCTATATTTTATTAGAACCCCTAACAAAAAAAAAGTTTAACTCAACTACAATATGAGGAAAATAGTTAAGTTACAAGGTTCGCTACACAATGATTTTTTTTTTATAGATCCATAATGAGGCATTAATGGAGAGGATGGAAGGAAAAAATGTCTTTAATCATTATAAAGAAGAGAAATAAAAGAAGAAGACATGGTTAAACAATTTTTTTTGTTATTCTAGACAATAACATATCTTCCTTGCAAAGTAAAATAATGTATTAAGTGAATAGTTAGGAGAACATAAAGGGGATGAAGATCCATTGTATCATACATATTCTGAAATATTTTTGATTGCTCACCTTCTTTAATAGTTAGTGATGGTCTTATAGTTACAATTATTATTTTTCACCATCTTTTAGCTTGAACTCTCAAGACCCTTTCCTTTCTAACTAAAAGGGCTATAGTAATATATTCCAAGCTTCCATTTGTGATAATTATGTCACACCAAGAGGTGATAAACATATATTAAAGGGTAACATTGTAACCCCACATCTCCATAATTAATAGATCAAGACTAGATGACACAAATATGTCCCTAATGCTCATTAAGTAACTTCCTAGAGAGAGTGGTGATGAAAAGATGAAGCAAGAAAATAAATATTTTCACCCTAATAGAAATATAGATGGTATTTATAGAAGGGTTTTTTTATTATTATGAAAAATAACCATAGTTATTATCCAAAGGATTGTAAATACCTCTATGGGAGGTGTCTTATAAAGTTTGACCCAACACATGGTAAAAGTACTTCCCAAAATTATGATAAATGTTTTTTTTCCATGGGTGACCTAACTTGATTTTGTAATAGTAGCTTATATGTGAAACTTCATATAATCCTTGTCTATATAGGGATTTTTTTTTAATTTTAATGTTATTATCGATGTCAACACACTTTATTTGGCAATAATGATCTCTCCCTCCCTCATCATAACTAAAATTCTTACCCTAGTTGTAATATATGGTTACAAATATCCACTTTATTGTATGAGGGTGAATTATGAAGATCCAACTCATCAAGTTGTAATCCACATTATTATAGTTTAAATAAATGTTTAATTTTATATGTTTCCAAATGTTATTCATTTGAAATAATGTATTTAATATTAGGAAAACAATAATTGACACTCCAATAACTCTAATTTAAATTTTCAAAATTCAAGGAGAAATTGGTCCAAATGTGTGGTGGGTTTTCAAGGGAAGCCCTTCCTAAACCTTTGGATGTCATTTGCTATGGTATTATGAGGTACATTACCCTCAAGGATCAGTTCCAAGTACTCTATTATTACCATTTCCCCATTCTTAATCACTTTAGAAACCTAGACCATATTTCCTTCTCATTTCTTTTGTTGCATTCTATGGAAGATTATATCTATAAGGCTAGGAGGAACAAGAGGAGGGTAAAGCCTTCTACCTTATCCATTAGGGGCTCATGAACAAATTTTATAATCACCATCTTGCCCAAAACCCACCGCTCATGGTCAACCCTTTGGCTTCTATCACCCCCCAAGTCTCTTTGGACCTTGGCCCTAGTCTTAGCCATAAAAAAATCAAGAAAACCCTTTCCCCTGAGGTTAAAATTAGCCTCACTGATTTAGATATAGGTAGTAGGAAGAGTAAGGAGATTGCCAATAGAACTATTAAACCCCTCCAATTGGGAAAATTCAAGTTCCCCCCCCACCTCCCCTTGAAGCATGATTCCAACTATGAATCTATAGAAAGTGATGTTAAACCTACCAATAAGAGACTACCTTAGGACACAAAGCTTTTCTCTAGCCCCCTTAGCCCCTCTCATATTTTTGACACCCTTGAAGCTACCTTGAGTAGAAGTTAGGGCGAGGGGGAGGAGGGAAGAGATTACATATCCTAGAAAAAAATACTCCAAAGGTAAGTGGAAAAATGAAAAGCATAGCCACAGACATAGCCACATCAAGGCTAGATTGGATAGGCTTGAGTAGTTGACGAGTGATCTGACAAACAATCACATTGGTATCTACTAGGAATTTGACACTTTGGAGGAATTCTCCACCAAAGTCATGCATTCCTCGACCACCACACTTTACTTTTTGCAGGTGAATAAAGATGAGAAGGACATGGGAAAGGAGAGCGAGATAACCTAATCCATTTATGGGTTCTTAGTAGAGGGCTAGTTGAAGAAGATCCTAAAAAAACCCCTCAAGGTGGAGGGGCAGGACATGAACAAGGACATGCCTAAAGAGAAGATAGATGAGGATCCTAGAAATAAGGAGGGTAGCTAGACATGGATTTGGGTTTCAATTGCTATCTAATGCTCCAAAAAATCTAAGTTAAATTCTTTAACCCCTCATTATCATTTAAGTATGTGACTTGATTAGATTCATTATATATACACACACATAAAGAAGGCTTTTAAAGAGAGAAAACACTCCCTCAACATGTCCATGATGTCCTTGATGATTTTAATATCTTCATTTGGGATGTCAACTATTGTATTGGAATCTCCTTCAACAACTTCCATTTTAATCCCCAATTTCTTAGCAAGTTGTATTCCTTTATAAGATGTCATAGATTCAAAATAGTTGGTGGACTTGATCATTATGTAGTTTCTAGAGTATTAGTGAATTTTACCTCATTGGCCTTTGAGATTTATACAAGCACTAGGGATTCCTTTTGAGAACCCATTAAATTTTCACTTAATCCAATCCAAAAGTAGAGGGGCCCATATAGTCTCCTTTCAAGTTTCTTATTCAAATCTATATTTTTCATATTCTATATAAGGTCCCATTAAGGCTTATTTACACATGATAAGGAATTTTCTTAAAATTCCCAAACAAAACAAGTTTTAGGTTCTAGAAATTGTTTTTGTTTGATAATACTAATGACATCTCCAATAGAGTTTTTTTTTCCTTTAATATATTATTATTATCCTTCCTTATGTTCTAGTTGATCATTAAGGGGATTTATTTCCAAATATCTTTAATGAGACAATGCTTAAGAGGGTAAAAAGAATAAAACCAACAATGACGGAGAGAGATTTATATAAGGCCCATGAAACAGAGATTAGAAAAGGCATAAGAGTGAACCTTAGCATGTTAAAATGACAATGTAGAAATAGATGATTAATTCTTTTTCTATCATTACTACATAGGTTGCACTTATTACCATTTTTTTTTTTGAGCTATCAAATATAAGAACTTTATTGTGTGCTACAATATATATGAATTTATAACTCTAGGGATGATTTTTGGAATACAACTTCCTATCCAAATGATATAAGAGGGAGAAGGATAAGATCTAGAAAAAATAGGCCGATTGGACTATAATATCACCTAAATGGTTCTCTATAATAGTTCATCTTTCATATTCTGATCATATATTAAGAATTCACTCAAAGTAGAGAGGATATCACAAAACTTTATATACCAATAGAGAATCTCACTTAACTTTATATCCCACTCTAGTTTCCATATTATAACCTCCTAGCTCCATATTTGAATAATTGAAATCAGTGGGAGGATCAAGTTTAAACTTCTTCTTAGATGTAGTTTGGACCAGTTCTTTCTTCATCTTCACATTATTGAAAGAAGGGGTATCTTAATACACCTAGGGGTGGGGTTAGTCAAAATTACAATTAGATTAGAAATAAGAGTGATATTAGTGATAAGGGCTTTGAGGAGGACAATATTGTTTGGGGGTGGGGGGGTGGGTGGGTAGGTGGGGAGGGGGCCAAGGATGGTAGAAGGTGAAAATGACCACAATAGAATTTGTAAAGGCAATGAATTAGGCCTTGATGACGGATAATTTTTCTTCCTTGTCACCTTATTTCCCTAACTTCCATGACCAAGGCTTCAAGGTCATGAAGAATAAAAATGGAATATAAACCAAAAGTGATTCAATAAACATAAGTAATAATAGAAACTTACCCCAAAATGCCCCTCCAAATTGATACATTTCATAATAAGGAAGAAAACCATGCTCTAGGGATTGGGGAGTTTTTCCCTATGACAAACATCATGCAAACTATAAAAATACTCCTCCACCTTCAATAATTTGTTAATACTAGTCTTGTTTGACACTTTGGTAACCTTTTCCCACTTCCTACCCTCAGTAGATAGCATAATGGCCTAGCCTATGACATCTTCATTTATTTTGGAGGTTATCCCATTTCTAGTGACTTTTATTTTGGTCTAGATGTTAACCAATAGCATCAAGAGTGCCTCACTATGTAGCCCTCCATAGCTTTCATGAAAGGTAGTAGCCAACCTTCTATAATTTCCATCAGAGGACATGAGTCCTTGTGCCACTCATTCTTAATTTTTTTAGGCTCAAATTAAACCATATCCCCTCTAATTTCCTATTCTAACACAATATTCCTTGAATCCTCTCATGCAATTGTAGTGACAAAACCTTTGAAACTATGAATTCTACAAGGAAATCTTTTACCTCTCAACTCTTGTAAATGATGAATATTCATTAGGACAATATCAATAAAGTTGGAGAAATAAATCTCAACTCAAAAATAATTACTCATAATGGGGTTAAGAATATTTGCAAGGCTATACTATGAAGCCACGTGTTAAAATGCCTTCTTTTTAAAAAGACCATAAGAAGAGTCTTTTTGGAAATCATGGCTTATGGGGAGTTTAATTTAATAATCACCATAATTAATAAGATAAATGTGGTAGTATTAGATGAAATTATACCAAATCTTCTTGATGTCCCACACATTATGAGGAAAGGAAATAAGATAATTGTTATTCAAAAAAATTTAACAACGGTTTCACACTTCAAATTTTGAGCTCAACATAATCCACGTAAAAGAATGATCATCCAAAAGGACAACTAAAAATAAATTTCTTTCAAAATTATCATCTAGTTTAGGGGATCAAAACTCTATGACTCTCAATAAGAGCTTGAACATCATCTATTTAAAGTATTAGCAATAATTTTTAAACAAACTGTGGTTGCCTTACAAAATAGAATGGAACTTTAAGAATTAAAATCTTTATTGATATTATATATTCAAAAAAACATTTGTATTATTTCCTAAGTTATTTTATTACTAATATTTTAATGTCACTACTGATATAAATTACATTGTTTGAAGGTTTTATGCAGATTTAGAGTAAGGCCATTTTCAAATTTAGGTGTTATTATATATATATATCTTCTTTACTACTACTCTTTTATCCATAGGTTTGAACTCCATTAGAAGTGACCAATTCTGAAATTGATTCTTTAGATGGTAATGATTTTAAGTGAAGTCTATACTAATTTGATGTATGTAGTTTTTGGTGATCCCATTTTCTTCTTCTTATAATACAAGCCTTTATTTTAGAGTGGTTGAGGTCTCATTAAAAAGGTAGTAATTAATTGTATATAGTTTGGAGTAAGTATTATTTGTGAAATATTTAATAAATATATTATGTAGAATATATATATATATATAACTTATTGAAAAGTAATTTACATTTGTTTTACTATTAGAAATTAGAAGTTACATAATTTCTTTTTTAGATTATCATATATATACTTTTTGACTAGTTAAATATGATGCTTTTGATTAAGGGTTAAAGCATTTTTTTTTACAAGGCACCTAGAATCTCAAGAGTTAAACCAAAATTATGAGTACACCCAAAGTCAAGTCAATTCCCTGGCTAGCTTCTCCTTGACCTCTCTATTTCTATTAATGGCTTCTTTAATATCTTACTAACCCTAAATAGGGCTAGTCAACTTGATCTTTGTGATGCTAAATATAGTAGATTTCATTAGAAATCTTGTGTTTCTAGCACCATGAGCCACCTTCAGGTCAAGAACCACAAAATCCTAGCATTCTATTCTACCTTCCCCACCAGCCTATTTGGTTGATCCAAAGTCATCTCCATCAATCCTTGACAGTTATTGGTGACATGATTCACTAGATTTTCTAGTTTATCCATTATTTCCTTCTGGTCCTCAAACTCTTTATATCTTTAATACCCTTACTATTGGAATTTTTTAGAATAAATGAGAGGGGGGTGAATCAATTATCCAAGGTCTAGATGTACAAATAAAATTTTCACATCTTAGTGAACCCATATCCATAAAACATTTTCATCATGTATGCATCCATTAGATTATGTAATCACTTAAACTTGTGGGTTACTATCAAATCAACTTTACAGAAATGTAAACATGAAACATAGCAGATTTAATAACACCTTTGACACAATAATTTAACATGGAAACCCAATTTACTTGGCTTTCACACTCTTTAGCTCTGATAGCTTGTTCACATTTCAAGCATATATACCCTTAATCCTTCTTTCTTTGCTTTCCAATGCATTCTCTTCTCTTAGGACATCAAATGAAGCAATACCCTAGACTACTTGTCTTCCTTAGGTTCTCACACATGAAAACCTTTTCTTCGAATTGACCATCTCTATAAATAAAGAATTTAGATTTTTTCTTGTTCATCCTCTATCATCCATTTTAGGGTTAGGTAAGTTTAGGTAGGATTCAATGAATCTACCCCTCTTTTAATTTCATTCAATTTTAGAAACTTCTCCTTCAATCCTCTTTGAATTCTCCTCAAAATGGTTCACCATGAATTTTGTGCCACCAAATCATCAACCTTATCTTCCACATGGTTCATAGAATCCAAGAAATCAAACTTGTCAAGTTAGATTCACCGAATTATCAATCTTTCTCATAATTTTGACACTTAACATTAACTAGCTTCTAACACTCAACAGATATTGTATTGCTCAACATCCTCTATTAAATCACTCGGCATGAACTAAAGTTTATTGGTGCTCGACATCAACTAAAATTTACTCAACTTACAATAAAATTGACTTTGCTCAGATCTAACTGATTTTATGCTCAGCTTGCACTAACTTTTATTAGCACCTACTATGCAAAATGTTAAGCTTTACAAAAAAAAACTTTGTTTAACTTGTCCTTCTAAACTTAATCAGTGTAACCAACCTTTGTAACCTTAAGTAGATTATCAATGCACTATAATATCACTCTCTTAACTAATTCTTATACTCTTTTTCATAACATAAATTGACCTTTCCTCTAGGTGCTATTGTTACCTCATTTTTTTAAAACCTCTTCAGCAATCAAATAAATGATAGTACTCAAATCATATAAGAAATTGTCTTAATAGTAATTTACAAGTTTGACATCAGTGAAAAAATAATGATTGAAACACATTTATCATACTTGTATCAATCCATTTTAAAAAATCTCCCTCTTTGGTATTAATGGCAAACCAAACTGACCAAACTTAATCAGTAAGACGAACAAAATACCAAAAACAAAATAATTCCTTGTATTGAAATCTCTCCCTCTATCAGAAATTTTTATCTTCTAAATAGGTTAGAAAATTCTATTCTAATGAAAAAACAATCAATCAACTCATCATTATGACTCCCTCTTGATTACTTCTTATATCTCCCTCAACATTATCTCCCTCTTGCTAGGTAGATGTAATCAACAGGTAAACTTTCTCCCATAGTAGTCATCTCTTAGTACACTTTAACTCTCAGTACACTTTCTCCCTCTTTGACAACAATGCCAAAGACTTGTCATCTTCATATGCAGATATGAATATTTTTAATTTCTCCCTTTATCACATTGCTTGTGACTGATTTATAGATCTAGCTCTTTGATTACTTTAGGTAGCTCTTAAAGTAAGATCGACTACATCAATGTGTAAAATATGTCAATCAACTTGTTTGATGCAGGGCACTCCTCATGCTTCTTAGATATCCTTTGATAGGGGTATCACCCCTAGTTTACCTCTTAGATACTCATGAGCATCCTTGGGTAATTCTTTTATGAAGATATCAACTATTTTCTCTTTTGTGTTAACATATTCCATCTTCACCTCTCTATCTTGAACTAATTCTCTTAAGTAATGATACTTGATTGCAATGTTCTTAGTCTTTGTATGCATCATAGGATTCTTTGATATATTTATAGTACTTGTATTATCACAATAAAGTATCAAAGGTTCAGTGATTTCCTCCTTCACACCTTTGAGTAGTTGTTTGATCCATACAATGTTTGTACAATTTATCATAGCAGCAACATAGTCAGCTTTAATAGTAGATTGAGAAATGCACTTTTGTTTCTTAATAGTCCATGTAACTAGCCTTTTGCCTAGGAAAAATGCTACTCCATTGGTGCTCTTTCTATCATCAATATTTCTAGCAATCACCATGAGTATAGGCTTTCAATTCAAATTTCTTATTTTTCTTGTAGTATAGACCAAATTCTTTTGTTCCTTTCAAATATCTCATTATTCTCTTAACAACCATCAAATGATTCTCTTTGGGATGAGCAGAGAATCTTGCAACCATCCCTATAGATAATGCAATATCAGTTCTAGTGTACTACATATTGTAATTTTCCAATCATAGAACTGTATAATGTTTGATTCACCTCAGTTGAATCATCATTCTTTGAAATTTTATGTCCTATCACCATAGGTGTACTTACTAGCTTGGAATCCTCCAATCCAAAAGTTTTTAGTATCTCCTTTACATACTTTGATTGAGTGATGTATATACCATATTTCATCTGATGTACTTGTAAAACCACAAAGAACTTGATCTCTCCAAACATAGACATCTCAAATTCTTTCTTCATTTCATTTGAAAAAGCATTACATAAAGCATCTTGACCTCCAAATAGGACATCATCAACAAATTTTTTAGATAACAAAATACTTTTTCCTTTTTTTCTATCTTCAAGTATAGATTGTTGTTATCAGTCCTTTCAAATCCAATCTTCACAAGATAATTATGAAACCTTTCATACCATGCTCTTGGTGCTTGCTTCAAACCATAAAGAGCTTTGTGTAGTCTACATACCATGTTTTTCTTGTTAGCATCAACAAATCATTCTAGTTGTTCTATATAAATCTCTTCCTCTAGTATACCATTTAAAAATGTAGACTTAATATCCATTTGATAAACCTTAAAACCTTTGTATGCAGAGTAAGAAGGTAGAGTTCTTACCCCTTCTAGTCTTGCAAAAGGGGTAAATGTTTCTCCATAGTCAATCCCTTCTTCCTATGCATTTCCTTTACAAACTAATCTTGACTTATTCCTCATGACTTCACCATTTTCATCTAACGTGTTTCTATACACGCACTTGGTACCAATCACATTTTTGTCTTCTAGTCTAGGAACTAGAGTCCATGTCTTATTTCTCACAATTTTTTCAATCTCTTCTTCCATGGCTTTACTCTAGTCCACATCATCTGAGGCATATTTCACTATTTTGTGTTCTTGCATGCTCAACAAACATGTACCATTTCTCAACTTGTTCCTTGTCATTGGTCTAACATCTTTATCGCCAATGGTTTGTGTAGATGGGTAATGTCTCTTGACATACTTAGAGAATCTTGATTTAGCTTTGTCTTTTGCATTTGGTCTCTCAACTTTTGATTCACTATGTACATATTTGTCTGGTAGTTCAACATCTCTTTCATGTACACTTATTTTAGAATTAGAATGTGCCTCAACTTCATTATATAACTCAACACCTAAATGTAGCTCGATTCCTAAATGCAACTCAAAATTCATAGTATGTGACTCAAAAATCACTAAAACTTGTTGTTGGTTTGCAACTTGATTTACAACATCTTCATCACCAGAAATACCTTCATAAAAGTATACAAATGATTTGTATTCTTCTGATTCCTTCATAGGTTCAGCCTCATATATTTTTTATATTCATCAGGTTTCACATTTACACTTTCCACAACTTTGTTAGTGTTACTATTTAAACACTTATAAGCTTTACATCTTGTGGAATAACCAACAAATATAGCTTATTCAGTTTTTTCATTTAGTTTATCATTCCTAAAACCTTTTAGAATATAAAACATTCTTCTGAATACCTTAAAATATTTTACATTGGGTGAGTGTCCATAGCATAGTCCAAAAGGTGTTGAATGAGTACCTTTCTTGACTTGTACATAGTTTAAGGTATAGATAGCTATACTTATAGCTTCTCTCTAGTATTTCAAAGAAACATTTTTCTCCATCATGAGTGTCCTAGCATAGTCCATTACAGATCTATTCATTCTTTCATTAATTCCATTTTGTGGAGGGGTTCTAGGGGTAGATGTCTATCTTTGGATTCCTCTATCATTATAACACATCTCAAACTCATTTGATGTAAATTCTCCTCCTCTGTCAGATCTCAAATATTTTATACTTTTACCTATTTCCTTCTCAACTCTTGTTAAGTACCACTTAGACATTTGGAAAGTATCAGATTTCTATTTCATAAACAAAGCAATCATAATTCTAGAATAATCATCAACAAGCAGCATAATGTTCTTCTCTCCTTTGTAGTTTTGCACTTCAATTGGTCCACACAAATTAGTATGAACAATCTCTAATATTCCTTTAGAGGTATGAGTCTAACTCTTGAAACTTGACTTTTCCATTGTGCCCAACTGACATTGTTTGCAAATTATATTGTCAGGCTTCTTCAACTTAGGCAAACCTCTTACTCTTTTTATGTTACTAATACTAACCATGTTATTAAAATAAACATGACATTGTGCCATAGCCACACATCATCAAATTCTACAATTAAACAAGTAGCATCCTCTATATCAAGGTAGAATAGATTACTTCTAGTTTGATCACCTTTTCCAATCAATTTTCCATCAATATCATATATCTTAGCAATCTTATTTTCAAACTCAATCTTACATCTTGAATCATTCAGTTGTGACACACTCAACAAATTATATTTAAGTCCTTCAACATAATAAGCATTGTCACATAAAATCTTTTCTATGAGCTTGATAGAACCCTTTCCTTTTATCAGACATGGTGCATCATTACCAAACCTTACACTATTTCCATCATAATAATTCAGGGTAATGAACTTACTTTTATCTCTAGTCATGTGATGTGAACACCCACTATAAATGATCCATCTTTCATTCTTGTTCACATAAGACACTAGTACAATTTCCTCATCCTCATTAGACTCATCCTTTATTGCAACATACACTACTTCATCATCATGATTGTCAGATCCATCTTTTGTTTCCTCTTCAACAATTTAGCAAGACTTCTTGCCTTTGTATTTCTAATCTTTTTTGTCTTCATCTCTTCTACTTTTGTACTTATCACCACATATATAATTCTTCTTCTCTGGACATCTAGTAGCAATATAAAAAACCTCATTGCAATTGAAATACATGATGGGTAACTTACCTTTGAACTTTCCTTTACCTATTTGAAATCTCCTTGCCAATAATGCTTCAAGTTGATCGATATTTTCCTTATCTATATCACTATAACTAGATGCATATTTCTTCTTCTTCTTCTTCTTCTTCTCATTACATTCCTTCACTGTCAACTTAGCTTTCAAAGCATATTCAACATCAATATTTTTGTAATTATCAAAATTAGATAGCTCAAAAGTAGTGAGCCTACCTACCATACCTTCAAGACTCAGATTATTCCATGGCATACATCTTAGTTCTTGTATTGTAGAAACTCTAATAACATAGATGGGTAGAAGTGTTCTCAAGATTTTTTTAAAAATAGTATTAACATTTATTGTACTAGTAGCTCCTCTTATTGCATTATCAACATGTTTTAGCCTAGATCAATATTGATCAATATTCTCACCTTCTTGCATTCTTATATCATCAAACTTACCTTTGATACATTCGACTTTGCCTCTTAGAACATGTTCTTGTCACCTCGATAGATAATGTGTAAAGCATCCCATATTTCCTTTGCACTATCAAGACCTTTGATATCATCAAACTCAGCATAGCTTAGGGCAGAGGCAATCTCCAACATTGACTAGTTGTGTTCTTTCTTCTTTTTTAGATCTTTAGTAGTTAGGGCTCCAGCAAGATCAACATGCTCAACAACAATGGTAGATTGTGCATGATCTCCAAGACCTCTTAGGTGTAGCTTCATCAAACTTTTCCAAGTAGGAAAGTTATCTCTATTAAGCTTGGTTACTTCTCTTTTGAAATCTTGATCTTTTTTCTTTTAGTACCTTCAAACTAGTCCTCTTAAGTAGATGGGTTCGATACCAATTGTTGAAATTCTTTAGAATAACTAGGGAGGGGGGGTTGAATAAGTTACCCAAGGTCCATATGTACAAATAAATCTTTTCCCAATTTAGTGAACCCATATCCATAAAACATTTTTATCATGCATGCATCCATTAGATTATGAATCACTTAAACTTGTAGGTTACTGCAAATCAACTTTGTAGAAATGTAAACATGAAACATAACAGGTTCAATAAAACATTTGACACAATTATTTAATATGGAAACTCAATTTGGGAAAACAACACCAGTAAAATGTTACTCATTCTCATGCTTCTGAAGTGATGCCCTATGAAAAGTGAACCCTATTAAAGGTTACAGTGCACACTATTAAATGTGACCAAGTTAAAGCATTTCAATTAATTTGTTAGGAGTGAGCCATGTTAGAAGACTTTAGATCATTCACTTGGAATTTCACTCAGTTAAAGGATTTACAAATGACTATTAGGTCAACCTTAATCCAAAGGGTTTACCCTAAACTAATACAATGATTATAAAGTAACAGTAAAGCTTGATCTGATAACAACTTACAACATACTTGTAGATTACAAATCTCTTTTTTAGTCCTCCATTCTACTTGACTTTCATGCTATTTAGCTCTAATAGTTTTTTCACACTTCAAGCATCTATACCCTTAAGCCTTCTTTCTTTTCTTGCCAATGCAGTCTCTTCTCTTAGGTCACTGAATGAAGAAATACCCTAGACTCCTTATCTTTCTTAGGTTCTCACACATGATAACCTTTGTTTTTGAACAACCATCTCTATAAATAGATAATTTAGATCTTTTCTCATTCATTCTCCATCATCCATTTTAGGGTTAGGTCAGATTTGGTAGGATTCAATGAATCTACCCCTCATTTCATTCCATTGCCTTTTAGAAACTTCTCCTTCAATCCTCTTTGAATTCACCTCAAAATGGTTCACCATGAATTTTGTTCCACCAACTCATCAACCTTACCTTCCACATGGTTCATGCAATCCAATAAATCAAAGTTGTTGGCTCAAATTCATCAAATTCTTTATCTTTCTCATAATTGACATCCTACATACTACATTATTGACATCCTATATTAAATCACTCGGCATGAACAAAGATTTACTAGTGCTCGACATCAACTAAACTTTACTTGGCTTACACTATTTCACTCGGCTTACACTAAAATTGACATTACTCAACTCCAATTGATTTTGTGCTCATCTTGCACTAACTTTTCTTTGACACTGACTATGCAAAATGTTAAGCTTGGCAACAAACTTCATTTAACTTGTTCTTCTAAACTTAACTAGTGTAACCAACATTTGCAACCTTAAGTATATTATCAATGCACTATAATATCATCGTCTTAATTGATTCTTGTACTCCTTTTCATATCATAACACAACCTTTCCTCTGGGTGCTATTGTTACCTCATTTGATCAAAACCTCTTCATAAATCAAATAAATGATAGTACACAAATCATGTAAGAAATTGTCTTACCAGCAATCAGTAGGTTTGACATCAATGAAAAAATAATGACTAAAACACATTTATCATACTTGTATCAATCTATTTTCAACACTTACCACTAGCCTTAATTTCCATAAACTACCGTGCTCTAGATTTCTTCCATCTTATCCTACAGAGCTCTATATTTTAGGTTTAGCATCTTAATGAAATTTAAATTTTCTCCACTTGAAAATCATAAAGAGAAATGGATTTATCCATTTTCAATACTCCAAAGGGAGAGAGCACCTCAACATCCCTCAAATCATTCTCTGGTAGTTTAACATTAACCTCATCTTTGGCCACTATTATGATAATTAGATAGTTTATCTCATTTGTATCATTTTCCTTACCCCCATCATCCTATGCACCCTCCTTTTATTCTCCACTTTTATTTAATTCTTTCATAGAGGCATGAGGGGATATTTGGATGCCATGCTTAATAGATTATGCTTAATCCACTGGGCAGAGCACTTCTTTTTCAATATCCTCTTCCTTCTCATCCACATTTTTTTTCCTTCACTCTTCTTAGCAGGAGACCTTGAATCACCCTTTTGCAAAGAAAGGATACAATCAAGAAAGTAGTTGTAGGCCTAAAAAATCCTTTCAACAAAGTAATAAGAATCCTCACTCTTCCCTTTTGTAATTGTCTTCATACTCCTAAATCTATGATCAATAGTAAGTTTCATTATTCTCTTCTTTGAAAATTTCCCCTTCCTACTATGTTTCCATTTCCTTGTAGTTAATCATCTACTTCTTCCTTTCAGTTAACTATGGAGTAAGATATTCTAGCTAGGTCATTACGTGTTTCCATTTATCTTTAACAATACTAGGGATCAAAGAGTTTCCTTTGATTACTAAAATAGACTACAATAAAGATTTCTTAATATTTTCCAACATTTACTCAAAAATATAAAGAATTATCTTTTCATGCAAGATAAGACTGGTGAGCTTCTCACTATGTTCTTTGATACTTTATTCCAAAAATAAAAAATCAAAGAGAATAGGAAGCTAACCCTGCCCTTAAATACCTTAAATGATTTAGTTGAATGAGATTATAGGTATGTACTTTGTCATAGCACAGGTTAGGGATAATATACCTCATAATAACTTTTACAAACTTTCTCCACATAAGATTAATCAAAAATGACATCTTACACCCCTTGTTTCCTTCTTCGGTTCCTCGTCATCTTCTTTCAAAAACATTCTATCTTAACATCTGATGTTCACGATAACCTCAATGTTTAATTGCAATTTCTTCTTGGCCATCATGATGGTTGCATAGTCTCAACTATTAGAAATATAGAATGCTCTGATACCATATTACAAAACATAAATTATGAAACATAACATAGTTCATAAAATAGAGACCCAATCATTAAATAACATGCATGCCATTAAAATAGGGGAAGAGAGTAAAGTACTCATTGTATTCAACTCTATATTTAACTATTCAACTATATTCCACTATATGCTTTACAAAGATACATTGGACCTATATATAAAATAGATAATGAATTTGAGTGCCAAAACACTAATTCAAATTAAAAAATTAAGCACATAGAACTAGAAACTTCATTTTGGTCAACATTTATTTTTCATGCACGATTAGCATGACTGGTTAGCACACCTAACAATTCAAGCTAGAGTCATAAATACTTGAGACACTACCCCTTAATTTTGACTCCATGAATACTGTTGCAATTTCATATTTTCTTCTTCTTTCTTGAAACTTTGAAATCTCATATTGCTTCCTTTTTGCTAAGAGAGATATTTGTCCATTTGAATGGTTTAGTTGTACTATTATTTTGGCTCTATAGGATAAACATGACTAGTTTACCATTTCCTATCTCTGCAAGGTTCTTCTGTCAATGCAATGCAGAACATGATTTGTTCTCCTTCTATATCTATGGGGTCAAACATGATTGGTTCTCCCAAATTGACTAGCTTCTTTTTCTTCTATAGGGTGGAATGTGACTAGTTCACCCAAAAAAATCTTTCTTTTATCTTTATAGGGTGCAAAAATGACCATTTATACCTCTATTATGCAAATTATTCTCTTCCTCTTTGCCACTTATTAAACATATATCTCTAGTTTCCTTTTTCCATCCTCTACAATAGCAACTTCTGCATCCATTTATGTATTTCTTGTATTTCTTCCAATATCATAGTCTTTCTTACATTCCATATGATCTTATTTATCATTAGACCAATTGACTTGATCATTTTTTAATCTTCTCATCCCCCCCCCCCTCTTCCTCCATGATTATTTTTCATTCCTTCATGTTGTTCTGTATTTTCTTTCTTTGTTCTTCCATATTTTTCCTTCCTTCTTTTGCATCCTTCCACTCATCATAATTATCTTCTTATCTTCTACACTATATTTTTCTTCTTTTTCTTCATCCTTCCTTTTTTTAGTCACATTCTTCTTCAAACACATGCATTTTATCATTTATGTGAGCTTACTTCCACAAAGGTTCCTATAGGCCTATTATTAATTCATTATACATTTCACATTTCTAATTTCTTCATTTTTTACTAAACCATTGATGCAACCATACAAACATTTTTGTTTGTTGATGTTGTATCTTCACTTGCTATTATCTTTTCTCCTTTTCAAAACATCCGATCTTCCAAAAGTTGTGGCGGTCCTTCAAACCTTTTACAATTGCTAACATTTTTCACACATGAACATTAATATCATATTCTAAACTTTTTTGTTGTCTTTCTCCAACTAGATTCATCAATCTATCCATAGTTCATTTTTACACACTCTATAGCTAATTCTTTCTTCTATTCTTTATTCCAATACATCTTTTGAGAGTGATTTTTTAATCCACAAATCTTGCATGGATGCAAATCCCAACACATGTCTTTGTTATGACATTCTATATTGCAATGAGAAAAATTTCTTTCTTTCTTTGCTTATGTTGATTATTACAAACATACATTATATTGAACATTACTATCACCACTATTATACCTAGGATCTTCAAACTTTCTTTCTCTTGCTTCAAGTTAGACATTTCTTTCTTCAATGTACTATTCTCCTCTTCTAATTTCTTTGTATTTTCTTCTAAAATTTTGTTTTTTTTCTCTAACTTCATCAAATAATTTTATTTTTTCTTCTAATTTCTCATTTTTCTTTTTGACATGTACACACATAGCTTTAACATTTTTTCTAATTTTTTCATTTTTCTCTTTGACTTTGAGCAATTCTTTTTCTAAATCTTGAATTTTGCATAAATAATCATACTTTTATTTTCCAACTTCTTTAAAAAAATTTATCAATTTTGAATTAGATTCTTTGACACTCATTAATTCTTCCTCCAAACTATATTTTTCCTTACTCTTTTTCCAAATTTCCCCATTGAAACACAATAAATTCAACTCACTTTAACCTTTTTCAAAAACCTATTATCCTTTCAATTTTTCTTTATGAACTTCTTAAAAAGCTTAAGTGACAAAAAAATCTTTACTCCTTTGAGAAACTTATACATGCAACTTCATAGACATTATTTGCAAACTTCCTTACTAGTGACTTCAACTATAAGCTTCATAACACATCTGAAAGAAATTGTCATACGTTTTCCTTTTTGTAGAAATATTTCATTAAACAACCATTCTTTTCCAGCCCTATCTACATTTCCATTCGCTATCTTAACTACTCAACAAAAAATATTAACTAGCAATGATCTTACCAATATTTTTTTAGCTTCTTAAGTTTTACACAAACCCAAATGTCTTACCAGTTCTTCTCCTTGCAATAACTAGTTTTCGGAAAACACCATTATTGGGGATTTACATTTTCACCCACCTCTTCTCATTTTCTTAATCTCATCTCTCTAGTATCTTCAACAAAGAGCTCTCCTCTTTCTCTGATTACTTCAACATTTTCTAGCCATTAGCTTTTCTCATGTTGTTTGCTGCAAAGCATCACAAACACAAACCCTCATCTTGATTCAATCATCAAATATATTTTATCATTGGCCCTAATCCACCATCAGCTCTAAAATATTTATCTCGAAGAGAGAAAATTATTCATTGTATTCAACTCTATATTCAGCTATTCCACTATATTGATGCAAGAGCATCTAGAGGTATAAGGGCAATCCTATGTCACACAAAAAAAAAAAAGTACTTAAACTTAGTTTCTATTTCATGTGTTTTCATTTTTAGATACCCATTTAGGTCAAATAAAGGTTCCAACTCTCACAATTCCAATATCAGTGTTCTAGGATAAAGTATTTGAACACCTTGGGATACGTGTAAATGCCAAAAAAATAGGAGTATGTAATTGAGCCATCATTTTGGTGAACTAGAAGGTGTAAATTGGTTGGATGATTGTAATTGTAATTTAGAGCATTCCAAAAAAAGAATTAGGTCAAAAGGCCCCACGATTTGAAAGTTATCGTAGTTTTTCAGTTTCTAGAGACCTCCTAAAAATGCTTCAAAGTCAGGTTAGGGGCATTAAATGACCTCAAATAGGGCCAAAAAATGGGGGATGAGTGATTCTTTTTAATTGGGCTATAGAGCTCTTCGAGAGCTTTTTGAAAATGTAAATGGTTCGTCAATCGAAGCTACGGTTCAAAAGTTTTGCCTCCCGAAAGTTCAGTTACCATTTTTGAATTTTTCTAATTTTGTGCCGACTTCTAATGCGACTTCTAGAGCCTTCTATTTGATCGGTGGATGCCAACTAGAACTTTCTAGAATGTATTCCTAATCCTTAACCCTCTGGGGTCTATTTAAGAACATTTCTAGCATTGTAAAAGGTAGTTCAGAGTGGAGTATGAGAGAAGGTACTGGGAGAAGAAATTATCTCCAGTTTTATGCTATTGTAAGCCCATAGGGTCTATTTTGGAGTTTCTTTCTCTGTACTAAGTGTAATAGCATATTTTTATAGTTAATAAAATTTTCCCTTTCCTATTGTGTCCATTCTGTGCCTGGGTCATGTCCCCATCAAGTGCTATCAGAGCTGATTTTCCTGAGTGTGTAGACAAAGTACCAACTGTGAGGCACTTTGCACCAGGATTGTGTGGTTGTAGGTTTGAGTTAAGAAGATGCCTCCATGAAAAGAGCATGGTGGAAGAGCTGGAGCTATTCATCCTGAGGAGGTTAGAGCCCTCCAAAGGTAGGTACAAGCATTGTAGGAGGAGCTCTGTAGAAGAACAAATGTTGCCGCAGGCGACAAAAGTGAGGACGATAATGAAGAAGAAGAAATTGGATTGGAAGGGGAAGTTGATAGAGAAGTTTTGAATTAGGCAGAGGAAAGGCTTTTTAGGTCCATTACTAAGTTTTGGAAAAGGCCTATAATTGATGTAGGTGTATTTTCAAGAAATCTAAAACCAGATGAGTTGATCGATTGGATCAATGAACTAGAGGAGTACTTGGAATATGAGGATATCTAGGGTTAATTTTGCAAAGGCCAAATTGAAAGGACATGCCAAAATATGGTTGCAAGAGGTCCAATTGGAAAGAAATAGAAGAGGTAAGGATAAGATCACAAGGTGGGATCGCATGGTGGACAAACTAAAGATGCAATTCATTTTTGTTGACTATGAGCTTGATTTGTTTAAGAAGATGCATGGGTTAAAGCAAGTAGGAAAATCAGTCCAAGAATATATAGAGGAGTTTTACCAACTTCTGATTAGAGTAGGGCATGCAGAAGCAAATAAGGAGAAGGTTTCTCATTATATCAGTGGGTTGTGACCTAGCATCCAGGAGGAATTAAGTCTGGTAAGAATGAGCAGCATTGAAGAGGCATACCAGTTTTCCCTACGAGTTGAAGAGAAGTTAAATAAGAGGTTTAAAGGGAGACAAAGAGGGCATGGTCATGGAGGAAGGGGTAGTGGTAGCTCATCTGGAGGCCAAAATGAAACCCAAAAGAAAAATGAAGATGTGGGTACTAGTAGGAACTAGAGGAACGAGGGTTTCAACAGCTCACATGATTAAGACTTTGAAAATCAAAGAGGAAGAGTAGAGGACATGGACAAGGAAGAGGAGGCTTTCATGGTACCTATTTCCATTGCAATGAAGAAGGTCATTGTGCCTTTGAATGCCCTCAATGACAAGGAAGGACAGATAGGAGAGCTAAGGGTCAAGCTAGGGTTGCTCATGAGGATGAAGATGCACAATAATTACATTCAGAGGATGCAAAAAGAGAAGAGACTTTAGTAAATGAAAGGGTCCTACTATGTGGTGAGATTGAACCCGAAAAAAGGAGGAGTTTATTTTGTACCAGGTGCAAGTTTGAGGATAAGTGTTGTGATGTAATCATTGATGGTGGTAGCACTAATAACTTGGTATCAGAGGAGATGGTCTCTAAGCTAAAGCTCAAGAGGGAGAAACACCCCCAGCTCTATCAGATTGCTTGGGTGAAAGATGATCATAAGGTCCTAGTAAGTGAACAATGTTTAGTGAAGTTTAAAATTGGGAGTTACCATGATGAAGTTCTCTGTGATGTTATTCCAATGGATGTCTACCATTTATTGTTGGGAAGACTATGGCAGTTTGATAGGCATGCAGTACATGATGGTCATGCAAACACATACTCTCTAATAAAGGATGGAGTTCACCACAAATTCAAGCCCATTAAGAAGGAAGGTGAAAAGGTATGTAGTAGTGCAAGGATTTGTCTTGTTGATGGAAGAAATTTTTTAGATGGCATGAAACATTAGCGTATGTGTTATGCTTTGATTCCTAGGAAAGATAAAGAAGGTAGTAGTGAAATACCACTTGAAGTTTCAAATTTACTAGGTGAGTTTGGAGATAACATCTCTCATAATGTTCTAGAAGGATTGACACTAGTAAGGAAAATCAGTCATCAGATAGATTTAATCCTAGTAGCTAGTTTTCTTAACAAGGCTACTCATAGGATGACTCCTACTGAAACTGAGGAGCTAAATAGAAAGGTTTAGGAGCTATTGAGAAAGGGCTTGATTTAGGAGAGCCTGATTCAATGTGTAGTACTTATAGTGCTAGCACCAAAGAAGGATGGAGAGTGGAGGATGTGTACAGACTCACGAGCTATAAATAGGATAACCATCAAGTATCGATTTCCTTTGCCAAGAATGGATGATCTTATGTACTACTTGAGTGGAGCTTAGTACTTCACAAAGATAAATCTCAAGAGTGGCTATCATCAGATATGGATACGAGAAGGAGATGAGTGGAAAACTGCCTTCAAGACCAAGGACAGTCTTTATGAGTGGTTAGTCATGCCCTTTGGATTGATGAACACCCCAAGCACCTTCATGCGGCTTATGAATGAGGTACTTAAGAAGTTCTTGGGAAAATTTGTTATTGTCTATTTGGATGATATTTTAATTTTTTGCAGGACTTTGGAAGAACATTTTTTGCATATTCGTAGTGTCCTTGAAAGGTTAAGGGAAGAGAAACTGTTAATTAATCTAAAGAAGTGTATCTTTGCAAAAAGGGATTTAGTCTACTTGGGGTTTGTTATATCACCTACAGGTATCAAAATGGATCTAGAGAAGGTAAAAGCCATCTTGAAATGAAATACTCCAAGGTTTGCTACTGAGGTAAGATCATTTCATGGTCTAGTTAGATTTTACAAAAAGTTCATTAAGAATTTCAGTGACATATGTGCACCCCTGACTGATACAATAAGAGGGGATAGAAAAGAGTTCAAATGGACTGTGGCAGCTGTGAGAAGTTTTGAAATGCTGAAGAAGAAGGTGGCAGAACAACCTATGTTGGCACTTCCAGATTTTAGAAAGGTGTTCCAGGTGGATTGTGATGCTAGTGGCAGTGCTATTGGGGCTGTATTAAGCCAAGAAGGTAAGCCTATTGCATATTTTAGTGAAAAATTGAATGATATGAAAAAAAAGTATTCTATTTATGATCAAGAGTTCTATGCAAAAGTTTAGGCCTTAAAGAAATGAAGGCATTATTTATTTCCAAAGGAATTTGTTTTATGTACTGATCACTAGGCATTATAGTACCTAAATAGCAAGGTAAATTGAATTAGAGGCATATGAAGTGGGTAGAGTTCTTGCAAAGCTATACGTTTGTGTTGAAACATAGAAGTGGAGAATCTAACAGGGTTGCATATGCACTAAGTAGGAGATAGTTTTTTCTTATAGTAATGCAGGTTGAAGTAGTTGGGTTTGATGAACTCAAGAATCTGTACCCTGAGGATCTTGATTTTGTTGAAGGGTGGAAACTTGTAAAGAGCTTGTTGTTGTAGATAGAACCAAGTGGGTAGACTATTTGACTTAGGATGTTATGTTGTTCAAGGGTAGTCAATTATGCATTCCAAGGAGTTCCATGAGGGAAAATTTGATTAAGGAGAAATATAGCAGAGGGATGGCAAGACATTTTGGTCGAGATAAGATCATTGCCATTATCAAAAAACATTATTTTTAGCCTCAAATGTCACAAGATGTGAAGAAGTTTGTACAGAATTGCCAAATTTGTCAAGTTGCCAAGGGATTTAGTCACAATAGTGGACTTTATCAGCCATTGCCTATTCCATCAAAGCCATGGGAGGACATAAGTATGGATTTTGTTCTTGGATTGCCGAAGACGCAAAGGGGTAATGACTCTATATTTGTGGTGGTTGATAGGTTCTCCAAAATGGTAAATTTCATTCCATGCCACAAAACTCATGATGCTATCCATATTGCAGACTTGTTTTTCAGAGAGGTGGCAATACTACATGGCCTCCCAAAGAGTATAGTTTCTAATAGAGGTACTAAATTTGTGGGGTATTTCTAGAGAACATTGTGGAAGAAGTTGAGAACAGACTTGAAATTCAGTTTCACACATCACTCATAGACTGACGACCAAATAGAAGTGTTAAACAAAAGTCTAGGCAATTTGTTGAGATGTTTAGTTGGGAACAAGCCCAAGGGGTGGGATTTGATTCTACCACAGGAAGAGTTTTCTTACAATAACTCTATAAATAGGAGTACTAGTAGATCACCACTCCAAATTGTATATGGAATTAGCCCAAGGATTGCACCAGAATTGAGGAAGGTAGAGCAAGGGGATAGGACAAGTGTTGAAGCTGAACAATTTGCTGAACATATCAAGCATCTACAGGAGGAGGTTCAGGCACACATTACCAAGATGAATCAAGAGTATAAAGCTAGGGCTGATCAAAATAGAAGACATAAGGAATTCCAAGTAGGGGGTCTAGTTATGGTACACTTAGAAAAAGAAAGATTTCCAACCAGTACTTACAACAAGCTAAAAATGAAGAAATTTGGGCCCTGCAAAATTTTGAAGAAACATGACTTAGGAAATGCATATGAGGTGGAGTCGCTAGATGATATTCACATTTCTCCTATTTTCAACATTGCAGACTTGATAGAGTATCATGATGATGGTTCAGATGAGGAGCTGATGTTAGAGCCATGTCCAATTCCTACTTCTAAGAAGGAGGAGATAGAGGAGATTCTAGATAGTCGTGTGGATAGGAGTACCAGAAATAGGCAGTATGAAGAGTATATAGTCAAGTGGAAATGATGGCCGATAGAGGACTCAACTTGGATATTAGTAGCTGATGTTTCCCATTTGGGATTTCCTCTACCATTCATAAAGTGACAGGGTCACTTTTCAATCTACCCTGGGTGTCTGATGCAGGAGCATCCAAAGGTATAAGGGCAATCCTGTGTCACCCAAAAAAAAAAAGTACTTAGACTTAGTTTTTGTTTCATGTGTTTTCATTTTTGGATACTCATTTGGGTCAAATAAAGTTTCCAACTCTCATAGTTCCAATATCAGTGTTCTAAGAAAGAGTGTTTGAACACTTTGGGATACGTGTAAATGCTTAAAAAAAGGAGTATGTAATTGAGACATCATTTTGGTGAACTAGAAGGTGTAAATTGGTCAGATGATTGTAATTGTAATTTAGAGCATTCCAAAAAAAGAATCGAGTCAAAAGGCCCCACGGTTTGAAAGTTATCGTAGTTTTTCAATTTCTAGAGACCTCCTAAGAATGCTTCAAAGTCAGGTTAGGGGCATTAAATGACCTCAAACAGGGCAAAAAAATGGGGGATGAGCAAAGTTGGTCCATAGGGCTATAGAATGCTTCGAGAGCTTTCTAGAAATGTAAACGATTCTTCTAATTTTGTGCCTGTAGACACCTAAAATCTCTTAGAAAATAAAGTATTTTTATTTTTTGAAAAATTCCCTGATGACATCATCATTTATTAATTAATTAATTATTTATTTGATTTATTTATTTTTATGCCATTAAATCCCCTTGTCTTAATTAAAAATATTTAATTAAGGAATCCCTCCCAAAAATGTTTAAATCTTATTTAAACATTATTTCCTTATTTATTAATTATTTAATTAATAAATTGACCAAAAATCCCAAAATAAATATTTAATTTATTTTTTGCCCAAAACTTGGCCAATTTCCTTAAGACCAATAACCTCTTCCAAAATCTTCTAATCCTTCTTTAATTTTGATTAAAGGCTAATCCCATCATTTTCTACCCTTAATCCTAACTCAAAATATTTAATTAAGGTTAAATATTAATCCTCATGTTTATTAAAAATGTTTTAATGAATATCTCCACAACCCAAACCCATGAAATAGATATACTTTATTTATTTCCTAAAAAACCTTTCATCCTCATCCTAGGAAATTCTAGACTCTTTTATAAGGTCTTCGTCCTCATCCTAAGCCTATCTCTAAACCTCCATTTTAGCCTAATCCACCCCATCCACCCATACTAACCAAGCTTAGCTACTAACTCACCCACCTTTATTAAATTCCATCCACTTGCATATCTCTAACATCCCTAATCTAAATCCTAAATCACCTCTAATCCCCCCTAACCTTGTCACATTCCCTAAGCAAGCTTAAGACTTTCCTAAGCCAAGAAAAGTCAACAATCTCAATTCCCTGCAAAATATCCCAACCACTAAGCCTTCAATGCTCTTACAAGGCCATAAAGACTCTTACAAACCCATTGATTGCTCTTACAAGCAATTATGAAGGGTCTTTATGAAGATATTATCCCTTGAGCCTCCTTTGTTGACTCATCCTTGCCCTTTCTTCCATCCACTCACCCTGTGACATGTGTCACTCCCTGATTGGCTGTAAGAAAGCACAATCCATGTGCTCTCCTCTCATGCAATCTAAGCCCTACATAAGCTTTTTACTTTCCTTTCATTTTAGCCCTCCATCCCTTAAGCCTCTTGCCTATAAATTGAATCCCCTCCCAAGCCATTTCATCACAAATCCTTGAGCTAAAGTTATAGTGCTAGTGTGAGAAACAAAGCCCTTAACCATACCCTTATAATGCCAAATTGAGAGCTCACAAAGCTACCAATTTTCCATTTTCCATCTCTATTGAAGCATAGCTTGAGTATCTTGAGCATACATCCCACATCCACATAATAGACTCATCCCTAAATCAAGTGACCATCCTCATTGGGAGAGCCATTCCATGGCTCATATTCTCATTTGAGGGTTTTCACTTTGTCTATCTCATATGTTATGATTTTTATGCTAGTTAATGCTTTGGTCTTTTAATAGATTAGTGTTTCTTGCTAACATATTTCTCATATACAGTGCTGACTTCTAATGTGACTTCTAGAGCCTTCTATCTGGTCGGTGGATGCCAACTAGCACTTTTTAGAATGTATTTCTAATCCATAATGCTCTGGGGTCTATTTAAGAACATTTCTAGCATTGTAAAAGGTAGTTCAAAGTGGAGTTCGAGAGAAGGTAGTGGGAGAAGAAATTATCTCCAGTTTTATGCTATTATAAGCCCATAGGGCTTGTTTTGGAGTTTGTTTCTCTGTACTAAGTGTACTAGCATATTTTTACAGAACTAATAAAATTTTCCCTTTCCTGTTGTGTCCATTCTATGCTTGGGTCGTGTCCCCATCATATATGGTTTACAAAGATGCATTGGGTATATATAAAATAGGATAATTAAGTGGAGTGCCAAAACTCTAATTCAAATTACAAAATTGGACGTTTGTAAATTATGCATAACATGGTTGGTTAACACACCTAACAACTCAAGCTAGGGTCATAATTACTTCTAGCATCAACCTCTAATGAATTTATGTATAATCTTCATCTTGGAATCTTCCATCCTATTAAGTACATGACTACACCCCCACTCTCCAATTCCTCCCAAACCTCTTTTTCTTTTCTCCATTTCTTACAATTCCATGACTCACTTCTTTTCAAATTGCTTCACATAATACTAGACTTGGAGATAGAACACTTCAAATTCACTCTAAGCATAGTGCTCTAAAAATTGGAAGAATAAATGATCATACACAACTACAACTAAACACCCACAAAGTGTGACAACTATACCTTTTCTTGGTCTTTCAACTTGCCAAAGTACACCCATTTAACTATACTCTTACTTCTAAAATTACATTTTCAATAGTCCAAGAGGGACTAGTTTTTTTTAATAGGTACTAGGGTGAAGCCTAAATATTATTTATTTATTATTTATTAAATTATCATTTGTTGAGATTAATTATTATAATGTGTTAAGTTAGACTGGAATTGTACTCAAGACCTCCTAGATGAGAGGCTCAAAATTCACTATTGTGTTGTAGGCTCTTGCATCCAAGATAGACTCATTTTATTAGAGACAAAATTTAAAATATTTTGAGACTCTCTCTATATCAAAAGCCTTCTTATACCACATTTCTCAGCCTGTTAAACATGATGTGAACAACTATATTGTATTTTTAAACAAGGGAAATTAGAAACTCAATCTACTTCATGTGATTACAAATACATATTTTCTTATTTTAATATCAAATTAAAAATAAAATATTTTTATGCAATTAATGATATTGATTCAAGTTCACATGGATTTAGATTTTAATCACTGTTATATTCATGTTATGAGTTGATTGATAAGTTTATATACTTTTTTATATTAGTCATATGTACAATTTTACTAAAATAATGACATAAATGAAATGACACATTATTTCTTATTAATTGATATTTTAATTTTCAAATAATCTATTCATAAATATTAATATGATCCTCACAACTATTAAAACAAATAAAATGGTTAAATATGTCCACATATAGTTATTATTCTTTTATGTACAAAATCTCTAATAAAATAACTCATAAATATAGACTTTGTTGTTAATCTAGAATATAAGAAATGTAGATCATCAAAATCAAGTTTTAATTTTTTAAATTAAATTTCATCATATTTTTATATTTTCAAAATAATAACCTAAATAAAACATAGCCACCTTCAACCCCAAAAGAAAAACCATTATAAAATAAAATCAATTATACATTTAAGGAATGGTCTACCTTATTTTTAATAAAATATCTCTATACAAGATGCTGACAACAAAAGACAATGCATAGTACCAATCATGAAGGAATTTGATCAACAGATTACAAGTCAGAATATGCTTGTTGGCTTTTTAAATGGGCATTAAACTAATGGTTTACTTTTAGATTTTCACAATATAAAGTACTCTGATACTAGTCTGTAACTTCCATAGATATTAAATTATAGAGAATTAACCTATTAGTTTGTACAGCCTAAGTTGGCCTAGTGGTGGAGAACTTGTACTCTTGAAAGAGAGGTCACAAGTTCAAATCGCACTGGGGGGTAGGGTATGTACACCTTGTTTGTAGTGCCAAGTGCCTCTCAAAAAAGAGTATGAGGTAGTCTCATATCACTGTCACCATATGTAAACCCAAAAACTATGGCATAGTGTCATGGACTATAAAACCCCCTTTCCTTTCCTTTTTCCAAGGAAGTCCAATAAGCTAGTGGGTCTACTCAGCTTGAGTTGTTTTTTGTTTCAGAGAGGCCTTTCCAATCATACCATTTTTTATTATGAAATTTAAGAGTTTAGTTGGAGAGAATGGAAAAATGAGAACCAAAATTTTGGATGCAATCCTATCTAATGTAAGAATACCAGTTAATCATGTTGGTATTCCTATGCCCAGACTTTAATGCTAGTAAATTCCAAGTGAGAAATGTCTTTTAACTAATTATATACCTTTAATGGTGGTGGTTGTGAATTAAATTATTTTCAATATGCTGCCAACAACATTTGGTATATTATAATATATTTCTCATAGATCTTACTAAAGCTATGGAGACAATGTAGTGGCTCTACGAGATCAAGTTGGCGGATGCATGCTTTTAACAAAAAATTTCACGCTTCTCCATAATGAACTGTAATGAATAAATAACTATAGAAAGTTAGATTGAAGTTATTTGGAAACATATTAAATTCAAAATAATAAAATAAAGATATTTTATTTAAATCATATGGCGAAACATGTAGCATATGGTATAAGGAAATAATTTTTTAGTGCTTAACATCGTAAGGTTCGTGCTTATGTATTTAAAAATCACCTCACTCTCATTGAGGATGAAGAGAATATTGCCTCCGCTTTGCAATGTCTTGACACATTTTTTCTTGCTTCAAGGTCTTCCATTCAGTGGCACAAAACCCTTTGTTATAGACAGTCTTACCTTACTCATCTTGCTTGGCTTGAGAAATTCCAATGGAAATGGGTTCAACATGGGGGAAGTTTTTCATTTTTTGGGTATCCCCTTTGCCTTCCAAGCCTCATCTGTTGAGCTCTGGAATGTGGTTCTTGCTAGAATAGAGAAGAAGCTAGAGTATTGGTTCAACAAACCTCTTTCACTTGTAGGCAAATTCCAGATTTCTTCCAAAGTGCTAGCCGCCACCTATGTTTACTATTCTTCCTATTGGGCTCCATCAAAGGCCTTGTACCTCAAACTTGAACACCTTTTACATGATTTCCTTTGGGCATTAGACACTTCTCACCAAGGTTCTCATAGAGTTGCTTGGGATTTATGATGTCTTCCCAACGAGTCTGGTGGCCTTGGCTTGCTGTCCACCAAGAAGCAAGATACTACTTTATGTGCCAAATGGCTGATTCAAGCTCTTTCTAACAATGAAGCCTAGAAGATTCTATTAAGGCATTGTATTTCTTTAGGCTTTTCGGTTCACTGGATAGCCTAGAAGGGGATTAGGTTTCAAACCCTTCCGATAAGTCTTGAACCTATTCAAATTCAGGGTACTTTTTTTGCCAAGAGTATTTGGAAAGCCTGGGAAGTACTTAAGCCCTAGATTTACTAGGTTGGCAATGGATTTAGAGATGGGCTTTCCTTTAACCAACATAATCTCTGATGGTCACCTTTATTTTCTATTCAAAGTGTTCCCCTGGCTAAGGTGCACAGGGCTAGTGCTGTATGTTTTTTTTTAAACATGGAATAAGGACCCGTAAAGATCTTTTCTCTAGAGTTACTATGAGCTTGTGATCATGGGAAGACATGCGAGTGCAATTTTGGCTCACTCGTCTAGATCAGCAAACTTTTGATTTTCTATTTTTTCAGTGCCTTCACATTTGTTACACAAAGTTGGCATTCAGTCTTCTTGCCCTTGGTGAAAAGATTGGAAGTGGTATCTAGACACTCCAGTAACCAACTATAAAACTAGGTTGGGTTACCGATGGCTAGTTCCTCACCTACCCATGGTTGATGTTCTCAACCAATGTTGGCATTTGTTATCTTCACATTGCACTTGGAGTCATAGGTTCTCCACTATGTGGCATGCCATTATTGAACCCAAAATTGTGCACTTTGCTTGGTGTATTCTTGTCTAGGGTTTGCCTTTGGGCTCCCAGCTATGGCATTTGGGAGTTCTTGACCCCCATTGCCCTTTTTATGGTCAACTAGATTCCTTTTTGCACATTTTTGGTTCTGTAGATGGGCTCAGTGCTATTGGCGATGGATCCATGACCTCTTTTTCCCCTTCCACCCATAACCTTTTTCTTGGCATATGGTTCTTCTGGGTGATAATACCTTGATTCCCTTCAAATACTCCCAGATATGGCATGCTTTCAGATTGGAGATCTTATTTACCATTTGGAAAGATCACAATGTAGTCATTTATGCTCACAACACACTTGACGTTAATGTGACTATGTACTCTAAAGCATGCATATATAATAATCTCATGTTGTTGATTCAAGTATAGATAGATAAAGTGGCTTTGGAGGTGGCACACTTATAGGAGCTTTTGGCTCGTTGGGGAAATGCTCATGTACGGTTGCTTGCATTTCATTAGATTTGGCCTCTGGCAACCATACTGCTCCTCACAATTGTCATCAAGGACGTAGCAGTTTTTCTTGCCACTTATGCATGCCTCGCTCTCAAAAACACCACTCTCCCAGTGGTGGTGCTCTTGGTCAGCACTACATTTCTAGAGATTTTGGTGATCGGCACCACTCAGCCTCACCTTCACAGAGGTTTGGTTTGGGGTGGTCCCCAATGGCTCCTTTTGCTACTCCTGCTACTAGTTGGCCCTCCACTCACTCAAACCCCAAGTGGGTGTTTCCCCGACTAGATTTAGCCATTTCTCCTCCTAGGCTTGAGGGAGAGAAAGATGAAGATAATGTTGCTGCTAGGGATGATGGTTGGGCTCTCCCTGAGCCATCTACTCTCCCCACTTTTGGGTGGAGCTCTGATGATAAGGATCCTCCTTCCTCAGCTGGCACTGCACTAGTAGCTTGATGATTTCTTTGATTTTTGTTGTTTTCTAAAGTTTTTTGATGAATAGCTAATTTTCGGCCAGTGGCCATATGAACTCGCAGGTGATCCTATATCCCCTAGCCCCTTTTTATGAATATGTAACTTTATTGTATTTTTTTAATATAAGGAAGGGACTGTTCATCATAAAATCAAATGTGCTCTTATTAATAGGCATCAATATTACTTAATATTGACATAAGTTTGAATCATGTGATATTGATGTTTTGATTATATTTTCTATGTGGTATAGTAAATAGGAGGAAGTCATTTTGATTTATATTTAAATTCTATATTATTTCAAAGAATTTAGTTTTAGTTTTTAAAAATAATTCAAAATTGTATAAATAAAGAATTTATCATGCTAGATTGTACACAACAATCAAATAGAAAGTTGGTTGATAAATATTATAAGTTGTGGAATCTAATTGAATTTATTCTACAAAATCCATGCTCAAATCTAAATAAAAGATAGAAAAAACTAAGATAATAGGCAATAAGTGGAAGTACGTATAGATGGAAAAAATTTAGACTTAGATTATTTTCAATTTATTACAATGATAATTGTAAAAGAAAAATACAGTAAAATTGATATATAGATTTTTTTAAATTATAATTTATATAATTATAAACTTTACCATTAAAAGACACTTTAGACCAATAAAATTTGTACTTCAATAAAAAAGAAAGTTAATCACTATTCTTTGTGGACTCGTTGATCCATTGAAAGCAATGTGACTCTTGGCTCTTTTTAACAAACGAGTTTAGTTGAGTTTTGGCAAGGTCAAAGTAGTTTTCATTAACAACGTATTCTTTCCAAGAAGCTCAAAGTGACAAACAAAGTCTTTTTTGAAGTTATATGTGAGATGTGGTCATTTAGAGCACGAACATAACACATGTTTTCTTCAATACTATACAATTTTAGCCTTATAAAAGAATATAATTTATATATTGTATTCATTTTGAGTCTTATCTTTAATTTTTTTAAATAAATTATTTCTAATTACCAAAGCTCTTATTTCTTTATGTTTTCTTTCAAAGCTTAATGATGTATGACTGTCAATAAACGTTCATATCTTATGAGTGAAAAACTTCTAGAAAATGATTATTGATATTAAAATTGTATTACAAATGAATTAATAAATGTTATTAAAATCTTCATTGAAAATATTTCAACTTGAAATTTGTACTTAAGATTGCATATTGAATAATTATAAGAATTTGTAACTAAACTTTTAAACAATAGAATAAATCAAATTTAATCTTAAATAAATAAAATACTATTACAAATAATATAAAATGTTAATATAAGACAAGGGCCTTCCTTAAATTGACCAATACTCTATGGTCATTTATAACACTACAATTAATGGGAAAACTATCAAATTATTATAGCTTAACATTAAAAATGAAGAGAAGGGATGACAAAGCCATTCACCATCCTAAATTCTAAATTCATTTTTCCCATAGCATATATGGGATTCTAGGGTTTTAATAATATCTATTTTTCACCCTGTGTATTTCAGATTCATTCTAGAATTCACTGATTTTATGACATAAACTTATAAAATCTACTAGAAGATTGGTACATGGTAGTGGCCTTATAACCACTTGCCCTGCCAAACAGGTTTCCATTTTGGATAGCTGATTTCAATTAATTAATGAAGGAAAGGCCATATTATGTTAAGCTCTAGTATATATGGTTTGCATAATTTTGGAAATCTCATAGAAATAAAAGCCAATTGTTACTCGTTTAAAAAATGTGTAGAAAGGTACCCATATCCTTGTGAATTGTGCACATCTTCCATATTTTAAATTATTGAGGATTCAATTATTTTTATTCCTCTACATATCATAATGTTAAAAATAAAATCACAAACTTAAAAAAATTTCTCAGCACGTGAAGCTGTCGAGTTCCATTTTTCCTCGGCACCAATGGATGTCGAGTGATAGGAGGGTGCTGAGTAAGCTTGGCACAAGAGGAAGCCGAGTAAGCTCGGCACAAAGGGAAACTTGGTAACAAGTATATACTGAGTGAGCTCAGCAACAAGCAATGTCGAGTTCACTTGGTAACCACTACAAAATGGTGCTCAGCAGAAGAGGATGCTGAGTGAGCTTGGTAGAAGCAAAAAAGTTATAACCTAGTCAAAGCAGACTGAGTGACAATATGATAGACTACCATTAAAATGCAGAGAGCCGAATGATGAATATTTTAACAAGGGACTTCTCAAATGCAAAATATACAATAATGAATAAGAGAAGAACAATAAAGATATGTATGCCTACCTTCTTACTTGCTATTCAAATATGATAATCTATTACAAAAATCTAGGAGCATTTGGCTTCAACCAGAAAAACTTAAAATCTTCAAATTGGTAAAACCTAAAACTTTAAACATTAAACTTATAGCTCTAATGGTTACATACAACAATTCCTAGAGCAATCACTGCTTCACAGGACAAATCCAATAAACAACAAACTTACAGAATGACAAGAGGAAACACATGTAACTACAGACATGAGAAAAAACTTCCTTCTATCTTCTGCACTTTACTTGATCTGTTGATTGACTTCTTTTCTTCCTTCTCTACTCTGCAACTCTTTGATCTGCTAAACTCTTCAATTGATTAAATGAATTAGATTCATTCCTTTTATTTCTCTTCAAAATGTTTTCCCCCTCTTTTCCAAATTTGACATAAACTTATAAAATCTAGTAGAAGATTGGTACATGGTAGTGGCCTTATAACCACTTGCCCTTCCAAATGGGTTTCCATTTTGGATAGTTGATTTCAATTAATTAATGAAGGAAAGGCCATATTATGTTAAGCTCTAGTATCTGTGGTTTGCATAATTTTGGAAAGCTCATAGAAATAAAAGCCAATTGTTACTCATTTAAAAAATGTGTAGAAAGGTACCCATATCCTTGTGGCTTGTGCACATCTTCCATATTTTAAATTATTGAGGATTCAATCATTTTTATTCCTCTACATATCATAATGTTAAAAATAAAATCACAAACTTAAAAAAAATTCTCAGCACATGAAGGTGTCGAGTGCTAGTTTTGCTCGACACCAATGGATGTCGAGTGATAGGAGGGTGTCGAGTAAGCTTGGCACAAGAGGAAGTCAAGTAAGCTCAGCACAAAGGGAAACTTGGTAATAAGTATATGCTAAGTGAGCTCGGCAAAAAGAAATGTCAAATTCACTCGGTAACCACTACAAAATGGTGCTCAGCAGAAGAGGATGCCGAGTGAGCTCGATAGAAGCAAAAAAGTTATAACCTAGTTAAAGCAAATTGAGTGAAAATATGATAGACTACCATTAAAATGCAGAGAGCTGAATGATGAATATTTTAACAAGGGACTTCTCAAATGCAAAATATACAATAATGAATAAGAGAAGAACAATAAAGATATGTATGCCTACCTGCTTGCTTGCTATTCAAATATGATAAACTATTACAAAAATCTAGGAGCATTTGGCTTCAACAAAAAAAAATTAAAATCTTCAAATTGGTAAAACCTAAAACTTTAAACATTAAACTTATAGCTCTAATGGCTACATACAACAATGCCTAGAGCAATCACCGCTTTGCAAGACAAATCCAATAAACAAAAAACTTATAGAATGACAAGAGGAAACACATGTAACTACAGACATGAGAAAAAACTTCCTTCTATCTTTTGCACTTTACTTGATCTGTTGATTGACTTCTTTTGTTTCTTCTCTGCTCTGCAACTCTTTGATCTGCTAAACTCTTCAATTGATTAAATGAATTAGATTTATTCCTTTTATTTCTCTTCAAAATGTTTTCCCCCTCTTTTCCAAATTTGAAAAATTCACCTACTCACATTCATTGTTTCTGACTATTTTGTAGGCCATTAGGTGGTAGGTGGGCATTTGGCTCTAGGGGCAACTGACTTGCAACATTAAATATTTCAACACTCCCCCTTTGTCTCAAGCCAAACAAAATAAGGATCACTCTTGATCCAAATCAGCTACACCAAGACACTCTCTTAGGTGTACAAAAGTTCCAATGCCTAATGACTTAGTAAAAATGTCTGCTAGTTGCTGCTCAGATTTGCAAAATTCCATTTTGATATCTCCATTCTCCACCAACTCTTTGATGAAGTGATATCTGATCTCTATGTTCTTACTTCTCCCATGGAAGAATGGATTCTTGGAAAATGCAATTAATGATATTTTGTCACAATAAATTGTGGTTCCATCCTCTTTCCTTTCATTCAAATTTGCCAAAATCCTCCTTAACCAAATAGCTTGACATGTTGTTGCATTTGCTACTATATATTCAACCTCTACTATAGATTGAGCAATAATAGGTTGCTTCTTGGATTCCCATGAAATTGCACCCAACCCCATATGAAAGATGTATCCAAAAGTGCTTTTCCTATCATCTAAACTTCTAGCCCAATCACTATCTATGTAACTAACCAATTTGAAATCATTATTTATAGTATACAAAATCCCAAATCCCTTGGTACCATTCACATACCTTAGGATTCTCTTTCTCACTTGCCAATGGGAATCCTTTAGCATTTTCATAAATCCAAAAATCAAATTTATTGCATGCATTATGTCTAGCTAAGTTGCAGTCAAATACATCAATCTTCCAACCATACTCTTGTATAGTGTTGGATTCACATTTTTGCTACAGTCTTCCTTGCTCAACTTCATACCTACTACTCTTGGTGTTGGGGCTACCTTACTATTTTGCATTTTAAATCTCTTCAAGATCTACCTTGCATACTTTTTTTGAGAGATGACGATGCCATTATGCATTTGTTTTACTTTTATGCCTAGAAAGTACTTCAAGAGACCTAGGTCTATCATTTCAAATTCATTTTTCATGGCCTCTTTGAACTCACCAATTAAAAAAATTTCATTTCTAGTGAAAATTAAATCATCAACATACAAGACAACAATCAACACATTACCATTTGCTACCTTGATGTAAAATGTGGGCTCATCATTGATTTTGCTAAAGCCATTTCTCATCAAATATGTGTTAATCCTATTGTATCATGCCCTTGGAGCTTGCTTGAGCCCATAAAGAGTCCTCTTCAATCTATACCCCTTTTTCTCTTCACCTACAACTTCATAACTAGGTGGCTGCTCCACATAAACTTCTTCGAATACACATAAACTTCTTTGAATACACCATTCAAAAAGGTGAACTTCACATCCATTTTATATAGCTTCCATTTGTGTTGGGCTGAAATTGCTATGACAACATGCACAGTTTCCATTCTTGCAATTGGGGCATATGTCTCATCATAATCTCTAGCATACTGCTGCTTGTACCCTTTGACCACTAAATGTGCCTTATGCATATTTATTTTTCCTTCAGCATTGCACTTGGTCTTGTATAAACATTTCACTCCAATTACTTGTTTCTTGGGAGGCAAAGTAGTTATCTCCCATGTCTCATTCCTTTCAATAGCATCTATTTCCTCATCCATAGCATTACACCATTTTTTCTCAATTTACAGCTTCCTCAAAATAAATTGGATCACTATGACAAAATAATGCAAAATTTACACTCTCATCATAATCTTCTTCATACCTTTCATCTTGGTATTGTAGACACCTAAAAATCCTTTAAAAAATAAAGTATTTTTATTTTCTAAAAAAATCTCTGATGACATCATCATTTATTAATTTATTTATTTATTTTTATGCCATTAAATCCCTTTATCTTAATTAAAAACATTTAATTAAAGAATCCCTCCAAAAAATGTTTAAATCTTAATTAAACATTATTTCCTTATTTATTAATTATTTAATTAATAAATTGACTAAAAATTCCAAAATAAATAAATAATTTATTTTTTGCCCAAAACTTGGCCAATTTCTTTAAGACCACTAACCTCTTCCAAAATCTTCTAATCCTTCTTTAATTTCGACTAAAGGCTAATCCCATCATTTCCTACCCCTAATCCCAACTCAAAATATTTAATTAAGATTAAATATTAATCCTCATATTTATTAAAAATATTTTAATAAATATCTCCTCAAACCAAACCCTTGAAATAAATAAAACTTTATTTATTTTCTAAAAACCTTATTTATCCTCATCCTAGGAAGTTCTAGACTCCTCTAAAAAGTTTTCATCCTCATCCAAAGCCTAGACTCTTCTAGAAGATGTCAATCCTTATCTTTAATCCTAATCCTAATCTCATCCTAACCTTGTCACATTCCCTAAACATGGGTTAAGACTTGCTAACCCAAGCCAAAGCCAACAAATATCTCCTCCTTCACCCACCCTCATTAAATGCCATCCACTTGCCCATCTCTAACAAGCCTAATCTAATCTTAACCCAAGCCTAATCCAAGCCTTAATCATCTGCACATTCCTAAGTCAAGCTTAAGACTTTCTTAATCAAACCCAAGTCAAAATATCTCAACTCTCTCACAAATATCCCAACCATAAAACTTTATGAAGCCCACAAAGCCGTAAATGACTTTTACAAGCCCATTTATTGCTCTTACAACCCATTATGAGGGTCTTTATGATCTTTGAGCCTACTTTGTTGACCCCTCAACCCCTCTTGCTCTAACCAATGACCCTATGACATGTGTCACTCCCTGATTGGCTGTAAGGAAGCACAATCCATGTTCTCTCCTCTCATTCAATCTAAACCTTCCATAAGCTTTCTCCCATCCTTGCATCCTAGCCCTTGATCCCTCAAGCCCTTTGCCTATTTAAGGAATTCTCTCCCAAGCCATTTTAACACAATATAGAAAGTAAAGCCATAATGCCATTTTGAGAAGCCATTTTTACATCAAATCCATTCACCAAAATCTATCAAAAATCCTCCATTGAAGCCCATTTGAGCATTTGAGCATACATACATAATCAAGCCATCTTAGGTATTAGACACGCCTCTACATCAAGTGATCTCCCCATTGAGAGTGTCTATCCATGGCTCATATTCTCATTTGAGGACTTCACTTTGTCTCTCATGAATTTATGTTAAATTAGTATGAAAATGCTTTTTGATTGTTTTAATTTAGTGTTTCTAACATACTAAAGTAGCATATACATTTTGGCACGCCCAGTGGGAGCCCGCATGGGTCATCTTCATTAACTTTTTTAGTCAAGTTTTGTATGTCAATTGCTAATTTTGGCTAATTTTGCTTGTTTTTGTGATTGGTAGGATTGTATAAATTGGTTTTGTAGGTCCACATGAGCATGAAGAAGACAAAGGAACTCATAGTCTATCTCATAGTGTTTGCAGATTTTTCAAGCTTATAGGTGGACAAAGCACTTAGAATTCTTCTTCCTCTTCTTATCTATATTCTTCTTATTCCATCTACTTCTTCTTCTTCTTCTTGTTGTGGGAGATCTTGGCCATTTTTATTTTTTTAAGGAAGCAAAATCATACACACTTCTTTTTAGTGCTTAAAATGAACCCCCAAATCATACTTAAATCCATTAAAAACTAAAAATTTGCAAAAAAATAATAATTTAACAAGTGAAACTAAAGCAATCCAATTATTTGCATCCTTGCAACATCAAGGTTTTAGATGCATTCATGCAAAGTTAGGAACACTTCATTTTTGAGAATTTAAAAAGAACTTCAAGTTTCCATTTCAAAAGGTTCAAAATCAACACTAAGTGCACACTAAAATCTCAATCAAACTCAAAGCATCAATCAACGATAAAATGAACCTCATTTGCAAATATTTTAAATTTCTTTTAAAAATTTCATGAAAACTAAGAGTCCTAAATGGTTGCCAAAATTTTCCTAAAAGCTTTGTTATTTGTTCCAAACAAATGTCTTGTTGTAAAATCTTGAATGTTTCTTAGATTTTTCATGCATCAAAACAATCTAGGAATGTCATTTTTGGGCTTAAAACATGAAAACTAGAACACAAAATCTTGAATGAAAACCAAAGTCCAAAGAGTCATTTTCACTTTTGAGTCTAAATCAATCTTGAATGATCTAAGGTTAAAACAAAGCACTTCAAAGGTCTTAAAACAACACACAAAATCTCAATCTTGAATGCTCAAAGGAAAAAACTTAAATGTTTAATCACTTGTCTTTGAATGCATGTTGCTAAAATCACTCTTGAGTGCAATGTATTAAAATCAAGTTTTTTTTTTTAATGAATTCATGATTAAAACAAAAAATCCAATCTTGAATGCAAAAGGTCAATTAATCATTACAATATCTCACACTTCATCTTTTGGGGCATAAAAAAAATCTACATTTTATAAACTTTCTAAGTTATAAAAACAAATAAAGACACTTTGAGTGAATTTGTTGTTGGACTCATCCTCTTTAATCACCCATCATTCTAACCATTGGTTACAATATCAGCGCCATATATGGGGATGGGTCTACCTAAGAAGGTGTTAAGTGCTCCACAAAAATCAAATTTCACTCACTTCAATTTTTATTGGTTTTTCTAAGATAAAAAATTTCTTGAATGCACATTAGTCTCGCTAACACTTCATTTGGGCATAAAAATTGAACAAATTTTGACGTGGAGGGCCTCTAGCCATGCGCTTGAAATCGAGCTTTACAAACATCTTTGTTTTGGGCTTAAAAAAAACTCACACTCAATCTTGAATGCCTTAAAGAAAATCAATCGATACTTGTCGTGGAGGGCCTCCGAGCGCATGAGTTTACTTTTTGTTGACCCTAAATCTTCTTGGTGTATTCATTCTTTGATCACTTCTCTTTTATTGGCACATTTCAAATTGGAATTGAACCTTTGCACGTTAAATCATGTGTGTTTACAAAACGTCTAGATCAGAAAACTTAAAGCGTCAGTTGGTAAAGAACTTTGTCTTTTAGACCAAGATCATCCAAGACTTATCTCCCCTTGTCATCTTTCGAGGCCATCTTGGGTGCATAAGATTAGGATCCAAAATCTTGTTTAAGTTCTAGGAGGCCTGCTCGAGGATTTCATCACCCTTTGGGATGACCTCAACTCCAATGTTTCGGCAGAGTATAAAGATCGGGAGCTGAATCCAAAGACACCTCTCTTGGGATCAAAATTCTATCACTTGGGCTAAGCCTCAAGGAAATTTATACCCTTGAGAATTGAAAGAGGAGAAGTGGGTTACCACTCCTCTCGGCTGTGTGACATCATTTTGGTTTTATCTATGAATTTGGGCCTCATGTACCTTGCATATATTGAGGACTCCCTAGCTAAACCAAATTTCATCCTTGGAGAGGATGTTGGTGTGTTTGATGTGCTTGCTCCAAACTTTTGTCTACTTCTTTGTTCATAGCTTTTGAATGAATGTTTGCCAACTTTGGTCAAAATCTTAGAAAATAAAAAATCTCTCAGCTCAAGGCATACTTAGCATAGTCACTACCTCATCAAAAAATCATCCAAGCTCCCCCGCCACAACTGAATCTATCTAGTTCTTTGCTTTAGAAAAATCCCAAATCCAAAGTCCATCCAAATCATCCCCCTAGCTAGCTAGCAACCCAATCCAAAATCACCCAAGCCTTTAAGAAATTGTTGTTACTCTGCCAGAGTTTGCTATCCAATCAATCTATCCAAATCCCTCAATCTCTCCAAGGTTATCCCTTTGACAGAGATTTGTCTAGGGTAATCTAGCCTTGTCACATGTCATCCTTCATCACCTTAAGCTAAAGGTTGGGATCCATAAGTGGTCAACCTCTTGTCATGCCCATAGGATTATTTGTCTATCTTCAAGTTGACACCAAAAGCCACCAATCCTACACATAGGAAAGAAAAACTCTCACTTTTTGATAGCATACCTTGAAGTCTTCCATCCATAGCAAAGCCAAAAATCTCCTCCAATCCTCCTTAGGTCTATCATGCAGCTTTGATTCTCCCTAGGAAATCTTTCATCAGCCAATCCAAATTCAACCATGAGCTTCTGTGTTCATCCATATGCAAGACTCCATCCCCATTCAACTCATCATCAAAACATGAAATCCCAACCCTATCATGATGAGTTTGGTCGCATTGTCCTTTCTCCCGCTACATCCTATTCCAATGATAATGAAAATCTTGTTGACTATGATAGGTATCTTGAGAGCCTTAGATGCCTTCCGCCAACCATCCCCAAAAATCCAAGCATTCCTCCAAACTATCTAGTCATGCCATCTCATATCCTAGCTTCTCCTCCGTCACCCAGTCAACCAAGCTTCCAATCTTCCACCCCCATCACACTAGCTGTTCCTGTCAATCCACCAGCTCCACCTCTGACACATGAGTCCCCCAGGAATCTCCTAGAGGAAATTCAAGAAAAGCTACCTCCAACTATTGATAAGCCATGTCATCTAATCCAACCATGTGAAGTAGTCAGTGATGAAGCTTCCCCATCTATAATATCACCTCCATCTCCCATAGCTATCATCCCCATACCATCTATCAAATTGCTTAAAATCCTTCCACTTCTTGCAAGCATCAAAATCCCACCACCTATCAAATCCCTCCAAATCCTATCCACCTCACCTCCAAGCATTTCCCAAATCTCTCGTAATGACCCTTATGCATCCATCTTCTACTCACCCATCTCCATTACCGAATCTCCCATCTATCCATCTGTTGCCTTTGAAGAATCCATCCCTTCACCTCCTATCGCACCATCCACTCTAATCCAATCATATCAAGATCCTATCCAAAAGCATGTTGACATCCCCCAAAGCATAAACAAAGATATCATCATTCCATGTCTTCTATCCATAGTGCAGTCACCATCCCCTCCATCTCCAAAACCTCAAGCCATACCTCCTCTACTGTAAGATATCTTTTCATCCCTTTAGCTAAATCAAGATCCTATCCTACCATCTCCTCTGCTCCATGCTTCTATCTTACCACCTATCCAAGCTATTCCACCATCTATAATCTACCCTCTTGGTTGACTTACATTCATCCATTGTGGCCCCCTCTCAGCAGAAGAATTAAGAACAGTATCTCCCCATTGCAATACATCTAATAAAACACTTCTACCATTTTCTAAAAGCAAAAAGTTTGCTCAACTCATTCAAATGCTCAATCGATGGCATTATCAAGGTCAAGGCTTAGGACCACAAGAGCAAGGAATCAGAAAGCCTATTATTGCATAAAAGAATCCAGGATTTCATGGTCTTGGATATGTATCCAAAGGCTCACCATCTAAAAGTGTTGGTACATGCCATCCCCAAACCAAGCCTATCTCCAGGCCCACCATGCCAACCTCCCATCACTCCTAAAAATCTTATGTCATCCCCCCTCCACCATATTTGCAACCCAAAACAACCTACCATATCCCCCCTTCATCTGCTAAATCCATTTTGGGTCCCCATGTCCCAAAATCTACCATCCTCCATCCTCCTATCAGCCATCATAAAAGTCCTATTCCCTCCATTCCTATGCAAGATCAACAAAGGCACATATCAGGGCACATCATCCATCATCATCCCCCTACACGCTCTTCCATATCCTCTCCATCTCACAAAGCTTCTCCTAACTATCTTCCCAAAGCTTACCACAGCAATGTGAATGCCAACTTCAAAATGCATAAAGCTAAAAATCCACATCCTAGGAAATCATATGTCTATTCTAAAAGACATACTCCAAAAAGGAAAAATCCAATCAAAGAATGCAAAACAATGGAAAAGCTATGAAAAGAAAATCCAAAACCATGTGGATCCCAAAGAAAAAGCTTGAAGCCCAATGCATAATGGCATCCACCATTGCTAATTCCCCATCCAGTGACTCATGTCCCCCATCTCCTAACTCCATCTTGGGTGCCTATATCCCCAAGCGCGCTTCCACAAATCCTCTATCAAGCCCGCATCTACCATCTATCCCCCATATGCTCTTTTCACACCCATCCCAACATGTGCCAATGTTGATCTTGCAAGCATCCCCATCTCATGCTCCTTTCTAGGCTTTTCATCCCTCCATCTCCTACCATCAATGCCATCTAATCCGATCTATTGCATAAATCACACATCCGATGTACCAACAACTAGCAAAAAAATTGAACATTCCAACAGCGAGTGAAAAATCCCAAAAAAGCCAAAAATAGCTGAAGAAAGCCAAAATCATTCCAGCTAAGTCCAAAGTCAAAAAGTCAAAAAAATAAAGAAAAATAAAGCGTCCACTAGTTAAAACTTGGCAATTCAAGCGCCTTGGACAAGTACCATGATGAAAACTTGGCAAACAAGCATCATGCGTAATCTAGCCATCCCCAGCTTAGCCTATCATCCTTATGCTTTTGGTCACATCTTGCCATCCAACTCCATCTTCCAATTTATCCACCTATCTTTCATCCTCTAGCTTTTATCTATCACTATCCACTTATCTTCTACAACCTCACCCCATCATCCCAACTATCATCCATCTCCCTAGCACCTTCAGCTTTTCCATCCTAGCTTCAATCCTATCACATCCATTGTAAGACCTCCTTTCGCATGTCATCTTCTCAATAGGGGCACTATATTCCTTGGAGATCTTGTCTTGTCCATCTTCCCTTGTCATTGGTATCTCGCTCTAGGCTATCCTCATGCAAATCCAATGTCATCCTCTCATTAGCCATTCACTCTAGCGCCATCTATCAGCTCAGCTACCACCAACCTTAGCATTGTCCCCATCCTTGGTTGCACATCTATCATCATCATTGGATGCATCCTGCCAAATACATATCTTCCACTATCATGTCATCCTTTAGCTGAACTACATCTTGCACCAACTTGAGCCATCTCTCTATCTTATCATTCAGAGCTCCTGTACAGCATGCAAATAATCTTGTATCCAACACTTGTATCATCCCTTGTATCATAGCTTGTATATCCAAATCTTGTCCAAAACTTGTACCATATTTCAGCTTGTAAATAATCTTGTATCCAACACTTGTATCATACCTTGTATATCCAATCTTGTCCAAAACAACTTGTACATTTGTAACATCATCCAAATAGACAATAACTAATTTTCCCAAGAACTTCTTAAGTACCTCATTCATAAGCCACATGAAGGTGCTTGGGGTGTTTGTCAATCCAAAGGGCATGACTAACCACTCATAAAGACCCTCCTTGGTCTTGAAGGCTATTTTCCACTCATCTCCTTCTCGTATCCATATTTGATGATAGCCACTCTTGAGATCTATCTTTGTGAAGTACTGAGCTCCACTCAAGTAGTCCATAAGATCATCCATCCTTGGCAAAGGAAATCGATACTTGATGGTTATCCCATTTATAGCTTGAAAATTTGTACACATGCTCCACTCTCCATCCTTATTTGGTGCGAGTACTGTAGGTACTACACATAGACTTAGGCTCTCTCGAATCAAGCCCTTCCTTAATAGCTCCTGAACCTGTATATTTAGCTCCTCTGTTTTAGTAGGAGTCATCCTGTGAGCAGCCTTGTTAGGAAAACTTGCTCCTGGAATCAGATCTATCTGATGACTGATTTGCCTTACTGGTGGCAATCCTTCTGGAACATTATCAGAGATAATATCTCCAAATTCACCTAGTAAATTTGAAACTTCAAGTGGTATTTCACTACTACCTTCTTTATCTTTTTTAGGAATCAAAGCATAGCACATGCACTGATGTTTCATTCCATCTAAAAACTTCCTTCCATCAACAAGACAAATCCTAGCACTCCTACACACCTTTTCATCTTCCTTTTTCATGGGCTTCAGTTTGTGGCAAACTCCATCCTTTGTTAGAGAGTATGTGTTTGCATGACCATCATGTACTGCATGTCTATCAAACTTCCATTGTCTACCCAACAATAGATGGCAAACATCCATTAGAATAACATCACAGAGAACTTCATCATGGTAACTCCCAATTTTGAATTTCACGAGACATTTCTCACTTACCAGGACCTTATGATCATCTTTTACCCAAGCTTTTCGATAGGGCTGAGGATGTCTCGCCCTCTTGAGCTTTAGCTTAGAGACCATCTCTTTTGATACCAAGTTATCAGCGCTACCACCATCAATGATCATGTCACAACATTTATCCTCACACTTGCATCTACTACATAACAAACCCCTCCATTGTCCTGGTTCAATCTCACCACTTAGTAGGACCCTTTCATTCACCAAGGTCTCTCCTCTTTCTGCATCCTCTGAATGTGATGATTGTGCATCCTCATCCACATGAGCAACCCTAGCTTGGTCCTCAGCTCTCCTATCTGTCCTTCCTTGTCATTGAGGGCATTCAAATGCACGATGACCTTCTTCATTGCAATGGAAACAGGTCCCACGAAAGCCTCCTCTTCCTTGTCCACATCCTCTACCTCTTCCTCTCTGATTTCCAAAGTCTTGATCACGGGAGCGGTTGAAACCCTCATTCCTCTGGTTCCTGCTAGTACCCACATCTTCATTTTTCTTTTGGGTTTCATTTTAACCTCCAGATGACCTACCACTTCCCCTTCCTCCTTGACCATGCCCTCTTTGTCTTCCTTCAAACCTCTTATTCAACTTCTCTTCAACTTGTAGACCAAACTGGTATGCCTCTTCAATGCTGGTCATTCTTACTAGACTTAATTCCTCATGGATGCTAGGTCGCAACCCACTGATATAATGAGCAACCTTCTCCATATTTTCTTCTGCATGCCGTGCTCTAATCAAAAGTCAATAAAATTCCTCTATATATTCTTGGACTGATCTTCCTGCTTGCTTTAGCCCATGCATCTTCTTAAACAAATCAAGCTTGTAGTCCACAGGAATAAACTGCTTCTTCAATTTGTCCACCATGTGACCTTTTCCTTTCTTCTTCTGTTCCTTTCCAATTGAACCTCTTGCCACCAAATTTTGGCATGGCCTTTCAGTTTGGCCTTTGCAAACTTAACCCTATCTAGGTCCCTAATATCCTCATACTCAAAGTATTCTTCCAGTTCACTGATCCAATTGATCAACTCATTTGGTTTCAAATTTCCTGAAAATACACCCACATCAATTGTAGGTCTTTTTCCAAATTTAGTAATGGCCCTAAAAAGCCTTTCCTTTGCCTGATTTAGAACTTCCCCATAAAATTCCCTTTTTGGTCCAATTTCTTCCTTTTCATTGTCATCCTCATTGTCGTCACCTGCGGCAACATTTGTTCCTCTACGGAGGTCCTCTTGCAATGCTTGTACCTGCCTTTGGAGGGCTCTAACCTCCTCAGGATTAATAGCTCTGGCCCTTCCACCACGCTCTCTACATGGAGGCATCTTCTTAACTCAAACCCACAACCACACAGTCCTAGTGCAAACCACCTCATAGTTAACGCTCTGTCTACACACTCAGGAAAAACCTACTCTAATACCACTTGATGGGGACACAACCCACGCACAGAATGTACACAACAGGAAAAGGGAAATTGTATTAACTGTGAAAGTAAGCTAGTACATTTAGTACAGAGAAAATAGACTTCAAAACATGCCCTAAGGGCTTACAATAACATAAATCTAGAGGTAATTTCTCCCTTCAGTACCTCCTCTCAAACTCCACTCCGAAATACCTTTTACAATGGCAAAAATGTCCTTAAATAGACCCCGGAGGGTTAAGGACTAGAAATAAATTCTAGAAAGTGCTAGTAGGCATCCACCGACCAAATAGAAGGCTCCAGAACCTACATTAGAAGTTGATACAAATTTAGAAGAATCTAGAAACAGTAACCGAACTTTCGAGAGACATATCTTTTGAACCGTAGCTTCGATTGACGAACCGTTTACATTTCTGAAAAGCTCTCGAAGTGCTCTATAGCCATATGGACCAGCTTTGCTCATCCCCTATTTTTTGACCCTTTTCAAGGTCATTTAATGCCCCTAACCTAACTTTGAAGCATTCTTAGGAGGTCTCCAAAACCTAAAAAATAATGATAACTTTCAAACCGTGGGGCCTTTTGACTTGAATCTTTTTCTGAAATGCTCTAAATTACAATAACATTCATCTGGCCAATTTATACCTCCTAGTTCACCAAAATTATGGCTCAATTATATACTCCTATTTTTTTGGCATTTACACGTATCCCAAGGTGTTCAACTACTTTATCCTAGAACACTGATAGTGGAACTATGAGAGTTGGAGCCTTTATTTGACCCAAATGGGTATCCAAAAATAAAAACACATGAAATAGAAACTAAGTCTAAATACATTTTTTTCGGTGACATAGGATTGCTCTTATACCTCTGGATGCTCCTGCATGAGACACCTAGGGTAGATTGAAAAGTGACCCTGTCACTTTATGAATGGTAGAGGAAATTCCAACTGGGAAACCTCAGCTGCTGAAATCCAAGTTGAGTCCTCGATCGGCCATCCTTTCCACTTGACCAAGTACTCTTCATACTGGCTATTTTTGGTACTTCTACCCACATGATGATCTAGAATGTCTTCTATCTCCTCTTTTTTAGAAGTAGGAATTGGACATTGCTCTAACACCAGCTCCTCCACTACACCATCACCATGATACTCTGTTGAGTCTGCAATTTTGAAGATAGGAGAAATGTGAAAACCATCTAGCAACTCCACCTCATATGCATTTCCTGAGTCATGCTTCTTCAGAATTTTGCAGGGGCCAAATTTCTTCATTTTCAGCTTGTTGTAAGTACCGACTGGAAATCTTTCTTTTTATAAGTGCACCATGACTAGATCCCCTACTTGAAATTCCTTATGTATTCTCCTTTGATCAGCCCTAGCTTTATACTCTTGATTCATCTTGGTAATGTGTGCTTGAACCTCCTCATGTAGATGCTTGATATGTTCAACAAATTCTTCAGCTTTAGCACTTGTCCTTTCCCCTTGCTCTATCTTCCCCAGTTCTGGTGCAGTCCTTGGGCTACTTCCATATACAATTTGGAATGTTGATTTTCTAGTACTCCTATTTATAGAGTTATTGTAAGCAAACTCTGCTTGTGGTAGAATAAAATCCCATCCCTTGGGCTTATCCCCAACTAAACATCTAAGCAAATTGCCCAGACTTTTGTTTACCACTTCTATTTGGTTGTCAGTCTGTGGGTGATGCGTGGAACTAAATTTCAAGTCTATTCTCAACTTCTTCCACAATGTCCTCCAGAAATAACCCACAAATTTAGTATCTTTGTCAGAAACTATACTCCTTGGAAGACCATGTAGTCTTACCACCTCTCTAAAAAACAAGTCTACAATATGGATAGCATCATGAGTCTTGTGGCATGGACTGAAATGTGCCATTTTGGAGAACCTATCAACCACCACAAATATTGAGTCATTACTGCATTGTGTCCTTGGTAATCCAAGAACAAAATCCATACTTATGTCCTCCCATGGCCTTGATGGAACAAGCAATGGCTGATATAGTCCGGTATTGTGACTAAATCCCTTGGTAACTTGACAAACCTAACAACTCTATACAAACTTCTTCACATCCAGTGAAATCTGAGGCCAAAAATAATGTTCTCTAAGAATGGAAATGGTCTTATCTCAACCAAAATGTCCTGCCATCCCTTAGCTATGTTTCTCCTTAATCAAATTTTTCCTCATGGAACTCCTTGGAATGCACAATTGACTACCCTTGAACAACATGCCATCCTAAATCAAATAGTCTAACCACTTGGTTCTATCTACAACAACAAGCTCTTTACAAGCTTTTCATGCTTTAACAAAATCAGGATCCTCAGGGTACAAATTCTTGAGTTCATCAAACCTAACTACTTCAACCTGCATTACTGTAAGCAACAACTATCTCCTACTTAGTGCATCTGCAACCCTGTTAGACTTTTCACTTCTATCCTTCAACACAAATGTATAACTCTGCAAGAACTCTACCCACATTATATGCCTTTGATTCAATTTACCTTGGCTATTTAGGTACTATAATGCCTGATGATCAGTATACAAAACAAATTCCTTTGGCAACAAATAATGCCTCCATTTCTTTAAAGCTTGAACTATTGCATAGAACTTTTGATCATAAATAGAATACTTCTTCTTTGCATCTTTCAATTTTTCACTAAAATATGCAATAGGCTTACCTTCTTGGCTTAATATAGCCCCAATAGCACTACCACTAGCATCACAATCCACCTAGAACACCTTTCTAAAATCTATAAGTGCCAACACGGGTTGTTCTATCACTTTCTTCTTCAGCAATTCAAAACTTCTCGCAGCTGCTGTAGTCCATTTGAACTCTTTTCTCTCCCCTCTTATTGTGTCAGTTACGGGTGCACATATGCTACTAAAATTCTTAATAAACTTTTTGTAAAAACTATCTAGACCATGAAATGATCTTACCTCAGTAGAAGACCTTGGAGTAGGCCGTTCTAAGATGGCTTTTACCTTCTCTGGATCCATTTTGAGACCTTTAGGTGATATAACAAACCCCAAATAGACTAACTCTCTTTTTGCAAAGATACACTTCTTCAAATTAATTAACAGTTTCTCTTCCCTTAACCTTTCAAGGACACTAAGAATATGCAATAAATGTTCTTCCAAAGTCTTGCTGAAAATTAAAATATCATCCAAATAGACAATAAAAAATTTTTCCAAGAACTTCTTAAGTACCTCATTCATAAGCTGCATGAAGGTGCTTGGGGCATTTGTCAATCCAAAGGGCATGACTAACCACTCATAAATACCCTCCTTGGCCTTGAAGGCTATTTTTCACTCATCTCCTTCTCGCATCCATATTTAATGATAGCCACTCTTGAGATCTATCTTTGTGAAGTACTGAGCTCCACTCAAGCAGTCCATAAGATCATCCATCCTTGGCAAAGGAAACTAGTACTTGATGGTTATCCTATTTATACCTCAAGAATCTGTACACATCCTCCACTCTCCATCCTACTTTGGTGCGAGTACTGTAGGTAATACACATGGAGTTAGGCTCTCCCAAATCAAGTCCTTCCTCAATAGCTCCTGAACCTATCTGTTTAGCTCCTTTGTTTCAGTAGGAGTCATCCTGTGAGGAGCCTTTTTAGGAAAACTTGCTCCTAGAATTAGATCTATCTGATGGCTGATTCGCCTTACTAGTGGCAATCCTTTTGGAACATTATCAGAGATAATATCTCCAAATTTACCTAGTAAATTTGAAACTTCAAGTGGTATTTCACTACTACCTTCTTTATCTTTCCTAGAAATCAAAGCATAGCACATACGCTGATGTTTCATTCCATCTAAAAACTTCCTTCCATCAACAAGAAAAATCCTTGCACTACTACATACCTTTTCACCTTCCTTTTTCATGGGCTTCAGTTTGTAGCAAACTCCATCCTTTGTTAGAGAGTATGTGCTTGCATGACCATCATGTACTGTATGTCTATCAAACTGCCATGGTCTACCCAACAATAGATGGCAAACATCCATCAGAATAACATCATAGAGAACTTCATCATAGTAACTCCCAATTTTGAATTTCATGAGACATTGTTCACTTACCAGGACCTTATGATCATCTTTTACCCAAGCAATCTGATAGGGCTAGGGATGTCTCTCCCTCTTGAGCTTCAGCTTAGACACCATCTCTTCTGATACCAAGTTATCAGTGCTACCACCATCAATGATCACATCACAACATTTATCCTCACACTTGCATCTGGTATGGAAAAAACTCCTCCTTTGTCCTGGTTCAATCTCACCACTTAGTAGGACCCTTTCATTCATCAAGGTCTCTCTTCTTTCTACATCCTCTCAATGTGATGATTGTGCATCCTCATCCACATGAGCAACCCTAGCTTGGCCCTCAGCTCTCCTATATGTCCTTCCTTGTCATTGAGGGCATTCAAAGGCAAGATGACCTTCTTCATTGCAATGGAAATAGGTACCATGGAAGCCTCCTCTTCTTTGTCCATGTCCTCTACCTCTTCCTCTCTAATTTCTAAAGTCTTGATCACAGGAGCGGTTGAAACCCTCATTCCTCTGTTTCTTGCTAGTACCCACATCTTCATTTTTCTTTTGAGTTTCATTTTAACCTCTAGATGACCTACTACTTCCCCTTACTCCTTCACTAGGGCATCTTTGTCTCCCTTCAAACCTCTTATTCAACTTATCTTCAACTCGTAGAGCAAACTGGTATGCCGCTTCAACACTGGTCATTCTTACCAGACTTAATTCCTCCTGGATGCTAGGTCGCAACCCACTGATATAATGAGCAACCTTCTCCTTATTTTCTTCTGCATGCCTTACTCTAGTCAAAAGTTGATAAAACTCCTCTGTATATTCTTTGACTGATCTTCCTGCTTGCTTTAGCCCATGCATCTTCTTAAACAAATCAAGCTCATAGTCTACAGGAATGAACTGCTTCTTCAATTTGTCCACCATGCGATCCCACATTGTGATATTTTCCTTTCCTCTTCTATTTCTTTCCAATTGAACCTCTTGCCACCAAATTTTGGCATGGCCTTTCAGTTTGGTCTTTGCAAACTTAACCCTATCTAGGTCCCTGATATCCTCATACTCAAAGTATTCTTCAAGTTCATTTATCCAGTCGATCAACTTATCTGGTTTCAGATTTCCTGAAAATACACCCACATCAATTGTAGGTCTTTTCCCAAATTTAGTAATGGCCCTAAAAAGCATTTCCTCTACCTAATTCAGAAATTCCCCATCAAATTCCCCTTTTGATCCAATTTCTTCTTCTTCATTTTCATCCTCACTATCGTCACCTGCGGCAACATTTGTTCCTCTACGGAGCTCCTCCTGCAATGCTAGTACCTACCTTTGGAGGGCTCTAACCTCCTTAGGATTAACAACTCCAGCCCTTCCTCCACACTCTCTTCATGGTGGCATCTTCCTAACTCAAACCCACAACCACATAGTCCTGGTACAAACTGCCTAATAGTCGTCGCTCTGTCTACACACTTAGGAAAATCTGCTCTGATATCACTTGATGGGGACATAACCCATGCACAGAATGGACACAACAGGAAAAGGGAAATTTTATTAACTATGAAAATAAGCTAGTACATTTAGTACAGAGAAAATAGACTTCAAAACATTCCGTAAGGGCTTACAATTGTACACTCAAAAGTGTCCCACTCTAAACCCTTCTATCCAAACGATTCCATGAGTTAGAATGTTCAGATGCCGGCTTAGAGCTCCCTACCCACGGAGTGCAAGAGAGTATATTTCAAGAATAAGAAGGCTCTCAGATGAGCCTTAGAGATACTCTTCTTCCTAGTAAACCATGCAATGGGAGGTTCCAAAGACAAGAGCAAGAGTGCAAATGTCCCAAGGAGTTCCTCAAGAATGCAATGCAACTAAAGATTAAACTAGAATGAATATGAAAAGTGCAGCTATTCTAAGTATGAATGAGAGTGTTACAATCCAAATATTAAGCTATGTGAGGTAGATTATTGCAAAATAGAAGCTAAACTAACATGCAACATGAATCTAAGCTAAAATGTTATGGTATGAGAGAATGTAGACAGGAAATAAAATTTTTCCACAAAGCTCCAAAGAAACCTGTTAGAAAACCTGCAGCATAACAACATTCAAATGATGGATTCCTTTGAGGGGGAAAGCTCTCTCTCTTTTAAAGTCATACGAATAGTAGAGATCAAGATGAAGATGTTGGATGATCAACAGTGGAATTCAAAAATAGGTGTGATCCATGTGCACACACAAGTCAACCAATAGAATATAAGTTGACTTGTCATATAAGTCAAAAGTCTCACAAACCTTTTCTTTTAATTGTAAAATAGAAAAAGGACTTTATGTGTGCACTTTAAGTGGGTTAGAAGAATGGGGTGTTTTATTTAATTAAAAGGGGACATGTTCTTTTAATCAAATAATGAACTTAGGATAGCATAGTCAAACTATAGGTTATAATCAACTAAATTAATTATTAGCAATTCAATCTAGGTAAATGATTAAATTAATTTAGCCAAAATGTTGAAAAATGGGCTAATAGTCTAGATGACCATTTTTAGGTGATTACATTTTCCCCTCTTTGACTAATGCGTGATCGATCTGAGAACACATTATGTCAAAGAAAATAGAAAGCCAAGTAGGCGGTGATAGATATAGATATCTGATTTTGAAGAACGAAATGTAGAAAAAGATAGCAAGTCCTAAATGTATAGCCTGGTAGTGGTAGTACTGAACACTAGGAAAAGATGATGTTAGAATTCAAGAAGAATGCTAACACTTAGCAAAGTAGATAGATCGAGAACAAGTGAAAAGATCAAACAAATGCTCCTAAGAAATAAATAGTTATAGCAATCAGTGATAGAGTATTTCTGCCCCCTCAAGATTGAAATCGAAATGAGGTAAGAGGAAGCAGAAAGTAGCTAGACATGAGAAAATTGAGATATAGCAATGTCTGATATGATAGATAAGTGATTAGAATCCAAGAATGACTATAAGAAATTGATAAAATGCCCCATTTTGACCAAAGTTGATCGCAAAAGATAAATCATAAAAATTAGGTCAAATTGAGTAGAAAGAGGATTTAGACGTGAAAAGGTGAATAGAAGTAGATATGAAGCATAGAAATGATGAAGACATGAAGAAATGAAGATGCCCCAGTGATAATTCAAAGATTAGATCTCAAACGGTCAGCTAACTGCTCAAAAGAAGGTAAAATTTTAAAAGACAATTTTGACCATCAAGATGAACTCAAATTTGGATTTCGATCTCGAAAATGAATCTAGGACGTTGAAATTATTTAAGAGGTCAAAAATTTATATAATGTGATGATAAGATAGAAAAGAGATGAAGTGAAAGATTAAGAAGGTAAAGGACATGAACAAGAAGAAACTAAAGAAATATATGAAAGGAGTTAGCCGATATGTCTATGAAAAGATGAAGAGAGAGCTCTCCCCATATGCAAGAATACAAGACTAAGCTAGAAAATAAACCTAAAATGCAAGCTAATATGAAAAGTGGTTTACCAGTAAGAAGTGCATAACATTTAGACTCTTAATTTCATCATTGAGCATTTATTAGGGACATCATGAGATCATACAACCATCACTAGTATAACTATGAGGATATGAATATGATCAATATTAGATAGGTATGTGGAAATCCAATCTAAGCATCAGAGACATGTAAGTCAAGATAACTACGCGATTACATTCCCTAAGTTTAATTTAGCAAGATTAACCTGTATCAAGGCATAAGCGCCAAGATAACCCCTGAGTGTGGTCTTGCAAAACAGTCAAGGATGATACATTTGTAAGTCAATGTGTTGAATAGGACCAGCATAAATGCTTACAACACTATAGACAAAAAAAATTATACCCACAAGCAGAAATCAAGAAAAACATGCCCCATGGCCCTAGTCTTCTAGTTAATGACATCCTTGAAAGACTATTAGGGATGGAACATATAGTAAAGAAATCATCATAGACATCACACAAAGTAGATAAAGATCAACATAGCCCAGTCATTTAAGTGTTAAAGTGTGTGTGTGTGTAAGTCACTTGGCCATTTATTCAAGACTTGATTCTGATAGTGAGAAATATTGTGACATCGGAGACCATAGGTAAACTATTTGAAAAGTGTTGAAAAACACTTGATGTCAAGGTGGGGGAAGTGTTGAGAAACACTATTTTGTGAGTTGTCTAAGAAACCCTAATGCACAAGAATACCTCAATAGGCTAAGTAGTTGTGCCCCCAAGATGAGGACAAGAAACAAGTCCAAGCTAAGAAATGTGTAGCAAAATAGGTGATTGAGACTGATAGATATAGGTGCGAGGGTTTCAAGTAGTGCCTATTTCCAGGTTTTCACCACTTGACAGATTTTTTCAAGATATTTTTCAATTTTAGGATTTTTTCAGCATCATTTATGATTTTTTGGATTTTTCAGAAGGTTTTAAAGATCACTAGTTCTAGAGAAAGATCACATCATTTTCTCCTAATGTCTAGCAAGGTATAGGACACGGTGGAGAAACAAGCCAGTGGATAAGCAGAGATGGATAAGAAAGGAGTATGAAGCAAGTAAAAGTGATCCTCAAGGACTGACTCCTCAGGAGTACCCAAGCTAGGGAAAGAGGTGAAATAGTCATATGAAGCATGTTTTGGATAAGCAATGGAAGAAATGAGCAAGATAGCATGTAGGATAAGCAGTGAAGCCAACAAGTGAGATAGCATGAAGCATGTAGTCCAAAAGAGTAGACATGTCAAGAGACCTATGAGAACCATGTTTCATTTATTATGATCAAGATCAAGGGGTCAACTAGATAGTATAGCAATGGGATAGAGCAATAAGAATAAAGCTCAATATAGAGGCTATGAGTGAATGGGAGAGAACAATAGAAAATCTGGTGGATAAGATAGCCAATATGCAAAGATAGCTCAACATTGTCAAGATCAAAGAGAGAAGAGGGGATAGATGGATGATGGAAGAATTACGCATGATGCCTGTTTGCCAGGTTTTCATCATGGTACTTATCCAAGGTGCCACAAGAAGTAGTTTTTACCATAGGATAAATTTATTTTTCTTTACTTTCATTTTTTTCATTTTTTCTTTTTCTTTTTTAAAATTTTAGAAAGAGCTCAAGCTTTTTGAATGTAGATAGTGCTCCTATAGGAAAGATAAATCATGATAAGCCAAGACCATAGAAAGGTATGCTCAAAGATGTTGATAGGGTGATGAAAGAGAAATGGTAGTAGGAAGAATATATTGAGGATAAGAGTTCATGTATAGAAAGTAAGTGTAATCTTTAGAGGATTTCATGAGGGTAGCTAAAATATGGGACAAGATCAACATTGACACACACCTTGAAGGGTATTGGAACAATGGAAGAATCATGGATGAAATAGCTTGAGATTTAGATGTATGAGGTGGTAGAAGAGATTTTGAAAAAAGTGGAGTGGAAGGCTTTGGAATATTTTTAGAAAGATTTTTGGAAGAAGATGGAATGGAAGCCTTTGGAAGCTTGAATGTCAACTTTGAAGTATTTTCAATATTCAAGTCTTTTAAAAGAGACTTGGGAATCCACATAGCTTTGGATTTTCCTTGTTCTTTGGGTGGTTGAGAGTGCATTTGTATAATGATGGATTTAGGAACCCATATTTTCTTTGGTTTAGATTTTTTAATAGTGGACCTTTGCGGTCTCTTTTGTGTATTTTCCTTCTTAGCATTCACATGTCGATTAGATGGGACATAATGATCTTTCTTTTTCAATGGATTCTTATGTTTATTCTCACTTCCAAAGGACTTGGGATTTGTGGATGAATAAGGCTGATATGACTGGTTTAGGTGGATAGATGGGTGATAATTCATCAAGGATGAGCATCTTTGTTGATCTTGAGGTATGATGAGAGAGCTAGGAGTGGAAAATGTAGGAGATGATGGAACATAAGGTCCCAATATAGATGGAAGGTTTGAAGGCTTTAACTTTGATGGATAAGGACCAAGGATAGACTTAGGAGATGCAAATGGATAGTGAAAAGGGACATCAACATCTTTAGAGTGAGCAACGTGGTGAAAGCCATCAATAGACTCATGATTACCTTTGATAGGAACAGCATTTTTAATAGAAGCACTTGAAGCTTGAGCACAATTTTGAAGTGGATATGGAGAAGTAGAACATGAGGGGATGCTTTGATCTTGACAAGTAGCCTTGGATAGCATATGAAGAGAACTTTTCTCATAATTTTCAGTAAGCTCAAGGGAGATAATGGAAGTGATATCTTCATCATACTTAGGAGGTGGACAAGATATAGGATATGGAATGGAAAAATCTTGAAAGAGATGAACGGGTACTTGATCTTGATCTTTCTTGACATTTATAGCTTTTTCTTTTTGAGAGTCCTCTTGACATGGAGCCACTTCTAAGGAAAAGGGAGAATGAAGAGTGAATGGAGTAGTGCTTGGATTAGGCATACTAGTGCATGAAGGTTGAGGATATTTAAGATTAGTAGCATGGAAAAGGTTTGCAGCCAAGTGAAGATTAGCTTGAGTTTCTTTTAGAAGTAGCCCTTGAGGATACACATAGTCAATGTGGAAAGCATTAGGTTCTTTATTTGATGGAGGCATGTTGGAAAGCTTTGAAGTGTTGGGACATGCATGAGTGTTGGAAGAAGTGGAAGATATAATGGAGCCACTACTAGACATAGGTTCATCAACATAATCTTGCTCAAGAGAAGTATCCTCAACACATGAGTCACTAGAGGTTCCAATAATTCCATTATCAATAAGATCTTGGATTTTATGTTTTAGCTCAATGTAATCTGAAGTACTATGCTCATTATGTTGATGATAAGCACAATAATCATCCAAGAAAGGATTTCCATAGGAGCTAGACTTAGGCAACATGATGATCTTATTGCCAAGAAGTTTTTACAAATTGTCATTATAAGAATTTTCCAAGGGAGCAAAAGTTCTATTAGAAACATGTCTAGGATCTTCCTTTTGTTTCTCAAGTGAATATAATGCATTCATTTCTTCATTATTATCTTGGTCAAAGATAGGTCCATCATGAAATTTTGGCATAGGCTCAAAGGAGGTATCACTTGCTTGTTCTCTAAAGAGGTCTTTAGATCTAGAAGATGAAGACATTTTATGTCTTGAAGTAGAGCATGTAGACCTAAAAGAAGAGGATGACCTCAGAGAAGGTGACTCACATGCATGTAAAGATCTTAAAGAAGATTCATGTAATGATGCAATCTTCTCCTCTAACTTTTTCTCAAGTTTAGACTTCATTTCTATCATGCGCTTAGAGAGATGAAGGTAAGAAAGATCATTTGTCTCTTCTAGTTCTTTGTATTGTGCATATAGATCTTGAAACTCTTTAATGACATGGAGGATATCATGATCATCTGGATTCGGTTGAAGTTTGGTAGCACAAGGTTTAGATCCCATAGTTTTAGATGCAAAGCCAAGCATAAAAGATCCTAGAAGATAACTTGATGTTGAAACTATAGGAGATAGAGTGTTCACTTGCCAAGATAGTAGAGAGAGATTAAAGTGACTTGTCAAACAATATGTCCAAGAAACTTATGACATGAATGACTCAAGTCAATAGCTAGGCAAGATGCCCAAATAGACAAATAGATAGAGCAAGCAGGGTGACAAGTGAACAACTTTCCCAACCCAAGAGTGTAGTCAAGAAATCAAGGTAACCATTTTATAAAAAGGATAACTAGCAAGCATGCATAGACCATGAAGAAAAAAAAGACCAAGAGCAATAAGACCAAAGAGTCACTTTAAGCATGTTCAAGAACTAGAGACATATAAAAGAAAAATCAAATGATGAGACTCCCCTTAGAAAGCAACACAAGAAAATGTTTTCATTTGATGTTTTGACTTGGTTAACAAAGATTGACAATAGTTGATAGCATAGCAAGTTTGATGTTCAAAAGCAATTTCTTTCCAAGCAAGATAGTGACACATGGAGTAGTCTTCAAACAATCAAGCAAAGGACAAAGAAACCTTGCATGATACAAGAATATGTGAGGTCTTAAAAGAAATTCGTATAACTATCATCATGTGTATATTCAAAAAGGTTTTCATAGGTCTAGCACATTCGAGAACACATTAAATAATATCTACCTAGAAGCCATGGTTCATTACTCAACAACTTGGCCCATGCTTGATGCTCCTTTGCCTCACACCAAGTGGTTGCCCACAAGAGATATTGGCTTTGTCATGGAAATGCCATAAGAATAACCAAGGGAACACATATGGTGAGTGTAAATCTTGGGGTGATTCGGGTAGTCCACTAGGATCGATCCTTGCACCAAAAAGTTGAGCAGCTAAAAAAGGGTAGTTACTAACTTAGAGTTTTTAGATCGGGCTTCCGTTCATAGTGTTCCTCTTGCTCCCAATTACGGGACACCTCACCTTGCGATGAGTAACCGATCTCGCAATCACAAGAGTACCTTAAGCATTCTTGCCTAGTGATCTCCCTATGGTCAAAATTCCATAAGTGATCACACTAGGCGAAGACAAACACTATGTCTACCAAGGTTTTGTGTCCTTGATAGCCTTGAGTTTATAGTGGGTTGGAAGAGCCAGGTAATCTGCTTGTCCCCACTTGGGTCATTCCTCTCAAGTTGTCCGAGAGTAGGCCCTCTAAAAGATTCTAAACTACACAAAGAGGATCCACTTTCAGAAGTCAAAATTTCTGGTTCACCACAAGGGTGAAGAGCATACTCTCCTATTCCAATAGTTTTCTTCCAAACATGCCAGGAAGATTCAGTTACCCCTTGCTTTTGAAACCAAATGGCAAGTCAAGATTTTTGATTCACCACGAGGGTGAAGAGCATACTCTCCAATTACCAAAAGACTCCAATCACAAGTTTTATGTGCCTATAAAAATGAACAATTATTCAATGCTACACATGGAAAAAAAAATAAGAACGTTTGGGTTTTTATGCTTTGGGTAGCCCTACAAACAATGTTAGTAGCCCTTGCGCATTTGAAGCTTTGACATGCGTTCTTTTTATGCAATGTTTCAATTTTTTTTCATAAGGATGGCAACCTGTAATCACAACTTGTTACCACCAAAAGTTAGTGTGAAATAACATAAAAATCTGCAATAAAAAGTGGCGAGTTGCCTCAAAAATCCAATTTATCTTCCAACCAAGTGCATGCAAAGAAAGTGCAAGTTAATCACAAATGCTCTCATTTTTACAATTTGATTTTGACCTAGTCAACAAGATTGGACTTGTTTGCTATGATTTCTTATCCAAAAATAAAAATTAAAAGAAGAGACCCATATTAAAATTAGAGAGCTTTCCAAAAATGCAAGAAATTTAAAAAAATCTCTTCATTTGCGCTTTAGAGATCGATTTTGACAAAATAGGCCAAATTTATCAAATCGAGTTTTTGATCCCTAATACGACCTCAAAATTCAAAACACAAAGAAAGAACCCCTATTTGAATTCAAAAATATATCTGAAAATGTAAGTTTTTCCAAAAAAGACGCTGATTTGTGACCAAAAATGACTTTTTATGAAAAAAAAAGAAAATATCATAACTTTCACAAATGATGTCAAAATGTTCTAAATATCAGACTAAAACATTTTGGATACATACCCAACCTACAAAAAAAAATTTAGAATCAAACTCTAAGTAGTTTAAAAGATATGATCAAATCTTTAAACCAACTAGATTTTTGGCCTTCAAACCAATCTACTTATGGGTTGGCCTTAAAACCAAAGTGATAATTCTAAAAAAGCACTTGATTAGATCCAATATGCTGCTGTAAAAAATTAGAGATAAGAAATGAAAGCAAATAGAGCTAGAAACTTGATTCAAGCCCCACGGTGGGCTCCAAAAATGTACACTCAAAAGTGTCCCACTCTAAACCCTTCTATCCAAACGATTCCATGAGTTGGAATGTTCGGATGCCAGCTTAGAGCTCCCTATCTATGGAGTGTAAGAGAGTATATTTCAAGAATAAGAAGGCTCTCAGATGAGCCTTAGAGATAATCTTCTTCCTAGTAAACCATGCAATGGGAGGTTCCAAAGACAAGAGAAAGAGTGCAAATGTCCCAAGGAGTTCCTCAAGAGTGCAATGCAACTAAAGATTAAACTAGAATGAATATGAAAAGTGCAGCTATTCTAAACATGAATGAGAGTGTTACAATCCAAATATTAATCTATGTGAGATAGATTATTGCAAAATAGAACCTAAACTAACATGCAACATGAATCTAAGCTAAAATGCTATGGTATGAGAGAATGTAGACAGGAAATAGAAGTTCTCCACAAAGCTCCAAAGAAACCTGTTAGAAAACCTGCAGTATAATAACATTCAAATGATGGATTCCTTTGAGGGGGAAAGCTCTCTCCTTTTTAAAGTCATATGAACAGTAGAGATCAAGATGAAAATGTTGGATGATCAACGGTGGAATTCAAAAATAGGTGTGATCCATGTGCACACACAAGTCAACCAATAGAATATAAGTTGACTTGTCATATAAGACAAAAGTCTCACAAACCTTTTCTTTTAATTGTAAAATAGAAAAAGGACTTTATATGTGCACTTTAAGTGAGTTAGAAGAATGGGGTGTTTTATTTAATTAAAAGGCGACATGTTCTTTTAATCAAATAATGAACTTAGGATAGCATAGTCAAACTATAGGTTATAATCAAATAAATTGATTATTAGCAATTCAGTCTAGGTAAATGATTAAATTAATTTAGCCAAAATGTTGAAAAAGGGGCTAATAGTCTAGATGACCATTTTTAGGTGATTACAACAATAACATAAATTTGGAGGTAATTTTTCCCTTCAGTACCTCCTCTCAAACTCCACTCCAAACTGCCTTTTACAATGGCAGAAATGTCCTTAAATAGATCTCGAAGGGTTAAGGACTATGAATACATTCTAGAAAGTTCTAGTAGGCATCCACTGACCAAATAGAAGGCTCTAGAAGCTGCATTAGAAGTTGTCACAAATCTAGAAGAATTCAGAAATGGTAACCGAACTTCTGGGACGCATATCTTTTGAACCGTAGCTTCGATTGACGAACCGTTTAGATTTTCAGAATGCTCTCCAAGCGCTCTATAGCCCTGTGGACCATCTTTGTTTGTCCCTCATTTTTTGACCATTTTTGAGGTTATTTAATGCCCCTAACCTAACTTTGAAGCATTCCTAGGAGGTCTCCAAAACTCAAAAAATTGCGATAACTTTCAAACCATAGGGCCTTTTGATTTCAATATTTTTCTCGAATGCTCTAAATTACAATTACATTCATCTGGCCAATTTACACCTCCTAGTTCACCAAAATGATGGCTCAATTACATACTCCTATTTTTTTGGCATTTACATGTATCCCAAGGTGTTCAAATACTCTATCCTAGAACACTGATAGTGGAACTATGAGAGTTGGATCCTTTATTAGACCCAAATGGGTATCCACAAATAAAAACACATGAAACAAAAACTAAGTCTAAGTACATTTTTTTGGGTGACACAGGATTGCCTTTATACCTCTGGATGCTCCTGCATCAGACACCCAGGGTAGATTGAAAAGTGACCCTCTCACTTTATGAATGGTAGAGGAAATTCCAAATGGGAAACCTCAACTATTGAAATCCAAGTTGAGTCCTCGATTGACCATCCTTTCCACTTGACCAAGTACTCTTCATACTACCTATTTTTGTTATTTCTACCCACATGATGATCTAGAATGTCTTCTATCTCCTCCTTCTTAGAAGCAAGAATTGGACATTGCTCTAACACTAGGTCCTCATCTGCACCATCATCATGATACTCTGTTAAGTCTACAATGTTGAAAATAGGAGAAATGTGAACACCATCTGGTAGCTCCACCTCATATGCATTTCTTGAGTCATGTTTCTTTAGAATTTTACAGGGGCCAAATTTCTTCATTTTCAGCTTGTTGTAAATATCGAATATAAATCTTTCTTTTTGTATGTGCGCCATGACTAGATCCCCTACTTGAAATTCCTTATGTCTTCTCTTTTGATCAGCCCTAGCTTTATACTCTTGATTCGTCTTGGTAATGTGTGCTTGAACCTCCTCATGTAGACGCTTGATATGTTTAGCAAATTCTTCAGCTTTAAAACTTGTCCTTTCTCCTTGCTCTATCTTCCTCAATTCTGGTGCAGTCCTTGGGCTACTTCAATATACAATTTGGAATGGTGATTTTCCAGTACTCCTATTTATAGAGTTATTGTAAGAAAACTCTGCTTGTGGTAGAATCAAATCCCATCCCTTGGGCTTATCCCCAACTAAACATCTAAGAAAATTGCCCAGACTTCTATTTACCACTTTTGTTTGGCCATCAGTCTGTGGGTGATGCGTGAAACTGAATTTCAAGTCTGTTCTCAACTTCTCCCAAAATGTCCTCTAGAAATACCCCACAAATTTAGTGTCTTTGTCAGAAACTATACTCCTTGGAAGACGATGTAGTCTTATAACCTCTCTAAAAAATAAGTCTGCAATATGGACAGCATCATGAGTCTTGTGGCATGGAATGAAATGTGCCATTTTGGAGAACCTATCAACCACCACAAATACTGAGTCATTACCGCATTGTGTCCTTGGAAATCCAAGAACAAAATCCATATTGTCCTCCCATGGCCTTGATGGAACAGGCAATGGCTGATATAGTCCAGTATTGTGACTAAATCCCTTGGCAACTTGACAAACCTAGCAACTCTGTACAAAATTCTTCACATCCTATGAAATTTGAGGCCAAAAATAATGTTCTCTAAGAATGGCAATGGTCTTATCTCAACCAAAATGTCTTGCCATCCCTCTGCTGTGTTTCTCCTTAATCAAATTTTCCCTCATGGAACTCCTTGGAATGCACAATTGACTACCCTTGAACAACATGTCATCCTGAATAAAATAGTCTAACCACTTGGTTCTATCTACAACAATAGGCTCTTTACAAGCTTTGCATGCTTCAGAAAATCAAGATCCTTAGGGTACAAATTCTTGAGTTCATCAAACCCAACTACTTAAACCTGCATTACTGTAAGCAACAACTGTCTCCTACTTAGTGCATCTGCAACCCTATTAGATTTTTCACTTCTATGCTTCAACACAAATGTATAACTCTGCAAGAACTCTACCCACTTCATATGCCTCTGATTCAATTTACCTTGGCTATTTAGGTACTATAATGCCTGATGATCAGTATACAAAAAAAATTCCTTTGGCAACAAATAATGACTCCATTTCTTTCAGGCCTGAACCATTGCATAGAGCTCTTGATCAATAACATAATACTTCTTCTTTGCATCATTCAATTTTTCACTAAAATATGCAATAGGCTTACCTTCTTGGCTTAATATAGCACCAATAACACTACCACTAACATCACAATCCACCTGGAACACCTTTCTAAAATTATGAAGTGCCAACACAAGTTGTTTTATCAACTTCTTCTTCAGCAATTCAAAACTTCTCGTAGTTGCTGCAGTCCATTTGAACTCTTTTTTATCCCCTCATATTGTATCAGTTAGGGGTGCACACATGCTACTAAAATTCTTAATAAACTTCCTATAAAAACTAACTAGACCATGAAATGATCTTACCTCAATAGCAGACCTTGGAGTAGGCCATTCCAAGATGGCTTTTACCTTGTCTGGATCCATTTTGAGACCTTTAGATGATATAACAAACTCCAAATAGGCTAACTCCCTTTTTCCAAAGATACACTTCTTCAAATTAATTAACAGTTTTTCTTCCCTTACCCTTTCAAGGACACTACGAATATGCAGTAAATGTTCTTACAAAGTCTTGTTGAAAATTGAAATATCATCCAAATAGACAATAACAAATTTTCCCAAGAACTACTTAAGTACCTTATTCATAAGCTACATAAAGGTGCTTGGGGCATTTGTCAATCCAAAGGACATGACTAACCACTCATAAAGACCCTCCTTGGTTTTGAAGGCTATTTTCCACTCATCTCCTTCTCCTATCTATATTTGATGATAGCCACTCTTGAGATCTATCTTTGTGAAGTACTGAGCTCCACTCAAGTAGTCCATAAGATCATCCATCCTTGGCAAAGCAAATTGGTACTTGATGGTTATCCTATTTATAGCTGAAGAATCTGTACACATCCTCCACTCTCCATCCTTCTTTAGTGTGAGTACTACAGGTATTGTACAATGACTTAGGCTCTCCCAAATCAAGCCCTTCCTCAACAACTCCTGAACCTGTCTGTTTAGCTCCTCTGTTTAAGTAGGAGCCATCCTGTGAGCAGCCTTGTTAGGAAAACTTGCTCCAAGAATTAGATCTATCTGATGAATGATTTGCCTTACTGGTGGCAATCCTTCTAGAACATTATCAGAGATAATATCTCCAAATTCACTTAGTAAATTTGAAACTTCAAGTGGTATTTCACTACTACCTTTTTTATCTTTCCTAAGAATAAAAGCATAGCACATACGTTGATGTTTCATTCCATCTAAAAACTTCCTTCCATCAACAAGACAAATCCTAGCACTGCTACATACCTTTTCACCTTCCTTTTTCAGGGGCTTTATTTTGTAGCAAACCCCATCCTTTGTTAGAGAGTATGTGTTTGCATGACCATCATGTATTGCATGTCTATCAAATTGCCATGGTCTACCCAAAAATAGATGGCAAACATCCATCAGAATAACATCACAGAGAACTTCATCATGGTAACTCCCAATATTGAATTTCATGAGACATTGTTCACTTACCAGGACCTTATGATCATCTTTTACCCAAGAAATCTGATAGGGCTATGGATGTCTCTCCCTCTTGAGCTTCAGCTTAGAGACCATCTCTTCTGATACCAGGTTATCAGTGCTACCACCATCAATGATCACGTCACAAAATTTATCCTCACACTTGCATCTAGTACAGAAAAAACTCCTCCTTTGTCTTGGTTCAATCTCACCACTTAGTAGGACCCTTTCATTCACCAAGGTCTCTTCTCTTTCTACATCCTCTAAATGTGATGATTGTGCATCCTCATCCACATGAGCAACCCTAGCTTGGCCCTCAGCTCTCCTATCTATCCTTCCTTGTCATTGAGGGCATCCAAAGGCACGATGACCTTCTTCATTATAATGGAAATAGGTACCGTGGAAGCCTCCTCTTCCTTGTCCATGTCCTCTACCTCTTCCTCTCTGATTTCCAAAGTCTTGATCACAGGAGCGGTTAAAACCCTCATTCCTCTAGTTCCTGCTAGTACCCACATCTTCATTTTTCTTTTGGGTTTCATTGTGACCTCTAGATGACCTACTGCTTCCCTTCCTCCTTGACCATGACCTCTTTGTCTCCCTCCAAACCTCTTGTTCAACTTATCTTCAACTCATAGAGAAAACTAGTATGCCTCTTCAACACTGGTCATTCTTACCAGACTTAATTCCTCTTGGATGCTAGGTCGCAACCCACTGATATAATGACCAACCTTCTCCTTATTTGCTTCTGCATGCCCTGCTCTAATCAAAAGTTGATAAAACTCCTCTATATATTCTTGGACTGATCTTCTTGCTTGCTTTAGCCAATGCATCTTCTTAAACAAATCAAGCTCGTAGTCCACAAGAATGAACTGCTTCTTCAATTTGTCCACGATGCGATCCCACCTTGTGATCTTTTCCTTTCTTCTTTTGTTTCTTTCCAATTGAACCTCTTGCCACCAGATTTTGGCATTTCCTTTCCATTTGGCCTTTGCAAACTTAACCCTATCTGGGTCCCTGATATCCTCATACTTAAAGTATTCTTCCAGTTCATTGATCAAGTCGATTAGCTCATCTGGTTTCAGATTTCCTTAAAATACACCCACATTAATTGTAGGTCTTTTTCCAAATTTAGTAATGGCCTCAAAAAGCATTTCCTCTGCCTAATTCAGAACTTCCTCATCAAATTCCCCTTTTGCTCCAATTTCTTCTTGTTCATTGTCATCCTCACTGTCGTCACCTGCGACAACATTTGTTCCTCTATAGAGCTCCTCTTGCAATGCTTGTACCTACCTTTGGAGGGCTCTAACCTCCTCAAGATTAATAGCTCCGGACCTTCCACCATGCTCTCTTCATGGAGGCATCTTCTTAACTCAAACTCACAACCACACAGTCCTGGTGCAAACTACCTCATAGTCGGTGCTCTGTCTACAGACTCAGGAAAACTTGCTCTGATACCACTTGATGGGGACACAACCCACGCACAGAATGGACACAACAGGAAAAAAGAAATTGTATTAACTGTGAAAATAAGCTAGTACATTTAGTACAAAGAAAATAGACTTCAAAACACTCCCTAAGGGCTTACAATAACATACATCTAGAGGTAATTTCTCCCTTCAGTACCTCCTCTCAAACTCCACTCCGAACTACCTTTTACAATGCCAGAAATGTCCTTAAATAGACCCCAGAGGGTTAAGGACTAAAAATACATTCTAGAAAGTGCTAGTAGGCATCGACTGACCAAATAGAAGGTTCCAAAAGCTCCATTATAAGTCGATGCAAATTTAGAAGAATCTAGAAATGGTAATCGAACTTCCAAGAGGCATATCTTTTGAACCAGAGCTCCGATTGACGAACCGTTTACATTTTTGGAAAGCTCTCAAAGCGCTCTATAGACCTATGGACCATCTTCACTTGTCCCCCATTTTTAAACCTTTTTTGAATTAATTTAATGCCCATAACCTGACTTTGAAGCATTCTTAGGAGGTCTCAAAAACCCAAAAAACTACGATAACTTTCAAACCGTGGGGCCTTTTGACCTAAAACTTTTTCTGGAATGCTCTAAATTACAATTACATTCATCTAACCAATTTACACCTCCTAGTTCACCAAAATGATGGCTCAATTACATACTCCTATTTTTTTGACATTTATACATATCCCAAGGTGTTCAAATACTCTATCCAAGAACACTGATAGTGAAACTGTGAGAGTTGGAACCTTTATTTGACCCAAAAGGGTATCCAGAAATAAAAACACATGAAATAAAAACTAAGTCTAAGTACATTTTTTTGGTTAACACAAGATTGCCCTTATACCTCTGGATGCTCCTGCATCAGACACCTAGGGTAGATTGAAAAGTGACCTTGTCACTTTATGAATGGTAGAGGAAATCCCAAATGGGAAACCTCAGCTGCTGAAATCCAAGTTGAGTCCTTGATCGGCAATCCTTTCCACTTCACCAAGTACATTTCATATTGCCTATTTCTGGTACTTCTACCCACACGATGATCTAGAATGCCTTTTATTTCCTCCTTCTTAGAAGCAGGAATTGGACATTGCTCTAACACAAGCTACTCATCTGCACCATCATCATGATACTCTGTTAAGTCTGCAATGTTGAAAATCGGAGAAATGTGAACACCATCTAGCAGCTCTACCTCATATGCATTTCCCGAGTCATGTTTCTTTAAAATTTTGTACGGGCCAAATTTCTTCATTTTCATCTTGTTGTAAGTACTGGTTGGAAATCTTTCTTTTCGTAAGTGCACCATGACTAGATCCCCTACTTGAAATTCCTTATGTCTTCTCCTTTGATCAGCCCTAGCTTTATACTCTTGATTCTTCTTGGTAATGTGTGCTTGAACCTCCTCATGTAGATGCTTGATATGTTTAGCAAATTCTTCAGCTTCAGCACTTTTCCTTTCCCTTTTCTCTATCTTCCTCAATTTTGGTGTAGTCCTTGGGCTACTTCCATATACAATTTGGAATGGTGATTTTCTAGTACTCCTATTTATAGAGTTATTGTAAGAAAACTCTGCTTGTGGTAGAATCAAATCCCATCCCTTGGGCTTATCCCCAACTAAACATCTCAGCAAATTGCCCAAACTTCTGTTTACCACTTTTGTTTGGCCGTCAGTCTGTGGGTGATGCGTGGAACTGAATTTCATGTCTGTTCTCAACTTCTTCCACAATTTTCTCCAAAAATACCCCACAAATTTAGTATCTCTGTCAGAAACTATACTCCTTGGAAGACCATGTAGTCTTACCACCTCTCTAAAAAATAAGTCTGCAATATGGAAAGCATCATGAGTCTTGTGGCATGGAATGAAGTGTGCCATTTTGGAGAACCTATCAACCACCACAAATACTGAGTCATTACCACATTGTGTCCTTGGCAATCCAAGAACAAAATCCATACTTATGTCCTCCCATGGCCTTGATGGAATAGGCAATGGTTGATATAGTCCAGTATTGTGACTAAATTCCTTGGCAACTTGACAAACCTGGCAACTCTGTACAAACCTCTTCACATTCTATGAAATCTGAGGCCAAAAATAATGTTCTCTAAGAATGGAAATGGTCTTATCTCAACCAAAATGTCTTGCCACCCCTCCACTATGTTTCTCTTTAATCATATTTTCCCTCATGGATCTCCTTGGAATGCACAATTGACTACCCTTGAACAACATGCCATCCTAAATCAAATAGTCTAACCACTTGGTTCTATCTACAACAACAGGCTCTTTACAAGCTTTCCATGCTTTAGAAAAATCAAGATCCTCTAGGTACAAATTCTTGAGTAAATAAAACTCAACTACTTCAATGTGCATTACTATAAGCAACAACTGTCTCCTACTTAGTGCATCTGCAACCTTGTTAGATTTTCCACTTCTATGCTTCAACACAAATGTATAACTCTGCAAGAACTCTACCCACTTCATATGCCTTTGATTCAATTTACCTTGGCTATTTAGGTACTATAATGCTTGATGATCAATATACAAAACAAATTCCTTTGGCATCAAATAATGCCTCCATTTCTTTAAGGCCTGAACTATTGCATAGAACTCTTGATCATAAATAGAATACTTCTTCTTTGCATCATTCAATTTTTCACTAAAATATGCAATAGGCTTACCTTCTTGGCTTAATATAGCCCTAATAGCACTGCCACTAGCATCACAATCCACTTGGAACACCTTTCTAAACTTTGGAAGTGCCAACACAGGTTGTTTTGTCACCTTCTTCTTCAGTAATTGAAAACTTCTTGTAGCTGCTGGAGTCCATTTGAACTCTTTTCTATCCCCTATTATTGTGTTAGTTAGGGGTGCACATATGCCACTAAGATTCTTAATAAACTTCCTATAAAAACTAACTAGACCATGAAATGATCATACCCCAGTAGCAGACCTTGGAGTAGGCCATTCCAAGATGGCTTTTACCTTCTCTGGATCCATTTTGAGACCTTCAGGTGATATAACAAATCCCAAATAGACTAACTCCCTTTTTGCAAAGATACACTTCTTCAAATTAATTAATAGTTTCTCTTCCCTTAACCTTTCAAGGACACTATGAATATGCAATAAATGTTCTTCCAAAGTCTTGCTGAAAATTAAAATATCATCCAAATAGACAATAAAAAATTTTCCCAAGAACTTCTTAAGTACCTCATTTGTAAGCCGCATGAAGGTGCTTGGGGCATTTTTCAATCCAAAGGGCATGACTAACCACTCATAAAGACCCTCCTTGGTCTTGAAGGTTGTTTTCCACTCATCTCCTTCTCCTATCCATATCTAATGGTAGCCACTCTCGAGATCTATCTTTTTGAAGTATTGAGCTCCACTCAAGCAGTCCATAAGATCATCCATCCTTGGTAAAAGAAATCGGTACTTGATGGTTATCCTATTTATAGCTTGAGAATATATACACATCCTCCACTCTCCATCATTCTTTGGTGTGAGTACTACAGGTATTGCACATGGACTTAGGCTCTCTCGAATCAAGCCCTTCCTCAATAGCTCCTGAACCTGTCTATTTAGCTCCTCTGTTTCAGTAGGAGTCATCCTGTGAGTAGCCTTGTTAGGAAAACTTGCTCCTAGAATCAGATCTATCTGATGACTGATTTGCCTTACTAGTGGCAATCCTTCTAGAACATTATCAGAGATAATATCTCCAAATTCACCTAGTAAATCTGAAACTTCAAGTAGTATTTCATTACTACCTTCTTTATCTTTCCTAGGAATCAAAGCATAGCACATACGCTGATGTTTCATTCCATCTAAAAACTTCCTTCCATCAACAAGAAAAATCCTTGCACTGCTACATACCTTTTCACCTTCCCTTTTCATGGGCTTCAGTTTGTGGCAAACTCCATCATTTGTTAGAGAGTATGTGTTTGCATGACCATCATGTACTGCATGTCTATCGAACTGCCATGGTGTACCCAACAATAGATGGCAAACATCCATTGGAATAATATCACAGAGAACTTCATCATGGTAACTTCCAATTTTGAATTTCATGAGACATTTTTCACTTATCAGGACCTTATGATCATCTTTTACCCAAGCAATCCAATAGGGCTGGGGATGTCTCTCCCTCTTGAGCTTCAGCTTAAAGACCATCTCTTCTGATACCAAGTTATCAGTTCTATGACCATCAATGATCACGTCACAACATATATCCTCACACTTGCATCCGGTATTGAACAAACTCCTCCTTTGTCTTGGTTCAATCTCACCACTTAGTAGGAACCTTTCATTCATCAAGGTCTCTCCTCTTTCTGCATCCTCTGAATGTGATGATTGTGCATCCTCATCCACCTGAGCAACCCTAGCTTGGCCCTCAGCTCTCCTATCTGTCCTTCCTTGTCTTTGAGGGCATTCAAAGGCATGATGACCTTCTTCATTGCAATGGAAATAGGTACCATGGAAGCCTCCTCTTCCTTTTCCATGTCCTCTACCTTTTCCCCTCTGATTTCAAAAGTCTTGATCACGGGAGCGGTTGAAACCCTCATTCCTCTGGTTTCTACTAGTACCCACATCTTCATTTTTCTTTTGGGTTTCATTTCGACCTCCAGATGACCTACCGCTTCCCCTTCCTCCTTGACCATACCCTCTTTGTCTCCCTTCAAACCTCTTATTCAACTTCTCTTCAACTCGTAGATAAAATTGGTATACCTCTTCAATGCTAGTCATTCTTACCAGACTTAATTCCTCTTGGATGCTAGGTTGCAACCCACTGATATAATGAGAAACCTTCTCCTTATTTTCTTTTGCATGCCCTGCTCTATTAAAAAGTCTATAAAACTCCTCTATATATTCTTGGACTGATCTTTCTGCTTGGTTTAGCCCATGCATCTTCTTAAACAAATCAAGCTCGTAGTCCATAGGAATGAACTGCTTCTTCAATTTGTCCACCATGTGATTCCACCTTGTGATCTTTTCCTTTCCTTTTTTGTTTCTTTCCAATTGAACCTCTTGCCACCAAATTTTGGCATGGTCTTTCAGTTTGACCTTTGCAAACTTAACCCTATCTAGGTCCCTAGTATTCTTATACTCAAAGTATTCTTCCAGTTCATTGATCCAGTCGATCAACTCATCTGGTTTCAGATTTCTTGAAAATACACCCACATCAATTGTAGGTCTTTTCAAAAATTTAGTAATGGCCCTAAAAAGCCTTTCCTCGGCCTAATTCAGAACTTCCTCATCAAATTCTCCTTCTGGTCCAATTTTTTCTTCTTCGTTGTCATCCTCACTATCGTCACCTGCGGCAACATTTGTTCCTCTACGGAGCTCCTCCTACAATGCTTGTACTTGCCTTTGGAGGGCTCTAACCTCCTCAGGATTAATAGCTCCAGCCCTTCCACCACGCTCTCTTCATGGAGGCATCTTCTTAACTCAAACCCACAACCACACAATCCTGGTGCAAGCTACCTCACAGTCGGTGCTCTGTCTACACACTCAAGAAAACCTTCTCTGATACCACTTGATGGGGAGACAACCCATGCACAGAATGGACACAACAAGAAAAGAGAAATTGTATTTACTGTTAAAATAAGATAGTACATTCAGTACAGAGAAAATAGACTTCAAAACATGCCCTAAGGGCTTACAATAACATAAATCTGGAGGTAATTTCTCCCTTCAGTACCTCCTCTCAAACTCCACTCTGAACTACCTTTTACAATGCCAGAAATGTCCTTAAATAGACCTTGGAGGGTTAAGAACTAGGAATAAATTTTAGAAAGTGCTAGTAGGCATCCACAAACAAAATAGAAGGCTCCAGTAGTTGTGGTAGAAGTCAACGCAAATCTAGAAGAATCCAAAAATGGTAATTGAACTTTTAGGAGGCATATCTTTTGAACCGTAGCTCTGATTGATGAACAGTTTACATTTTTGAAAAGCTCTCAAAGTTCTCTATAGCCATATGGAACAGCTTTGATCATCTCCCATTTTTTGACCCTTTTTGAGGTCATTTAATGCCCCTAGCCTAACTTTGAAGCATTCTTAGGAGGTCTCGAAAACCCAAAAAACTACGATAACTTTCAAACCGTGGGGCCTTTTGACCTAAAACTTTTTCTGGAATGCTCTAAATTACAACTACATTCATCTAACCAATTTACACCTCCTAGTTCACCAAAATGATGGCTCAATTACATACTCCTATTTTTTTGACATTTATACATATCCCAAGGTGTTCAAATACTCTATCCAAGAACACTGATAGTGAAACTGTGAGAGTTGGAACCTTTATTTGACCCAAAAGGGTATCCAGAAATAAAAACACATGAAATAAAAACTAAGTCTAAGTACATTTTTTTGGTTAACATAAGATTGCCATTATACCTCTGGATGCTCCTGCATCAGACACCTAGGGTAGATTGAAAAGTGACCTTGTCACTTTATGAATGGTAGAGGAAGTTCCAAATGGGAAACCTCAGCTGCTAAAATCCAAGTTGAGTCCTCGATCGACCATCCTTTCCACTTCACCAAGTACTTTTCATACTGCCTATTTCTGGTACTTCTACCCACACGATGATCTAGAATGTCTTCCATCTCCTCCTTAGTAGAAGCAAGAATTGGACATTGCTCTAACACAACCTCCTCATCTGCACCATCATCATAATACTCTGGTAAGTCTACAATGTTGAAAATAGGAGAAATTTGAACACCATCTAGAAACTCCACCTCATATGCATTTCCTAAGTCATGTTTCTTCAGAATTTTGCAAGGGCCAAATTTCTTCATTTTCAGCTTGTTGTAAGTACCAACTAGAAAACTTTCTTTTCGTAAGTGCACCATGACTAGATCCCCTACTTGAAATTCCTTATGTCTTCTCCTTTGATCAGCCCTAGCTTTATGCTCTTGATTCATCTTGGTAATGTGTGTGTGAACCTCCTCATGTAGACGCTTGATATGTTTAGCAAATTCTTTCGCTTCAGCACTTGTTCTTTCCCCTTGCTCTATCTTCCTCAATTCTAATCCAGCCCTTGGACTACTTCGATATACAATTTAGAATGGTGATTTTCCAATACTCTTATTTATAGAGTTATTGTAAGCAAACTCTTCTTGTGGTAGAATCAAATCCCATTCCTTGGGTTTATCCCCAACTAAACATCTCAGCAAATTTCCCAGACTTCTATTTGCCACTTCTGTTTGGCCGTCAGTCTATGGGTGATGCATGGAACTAAATTTCAAGTCTGTTCTCAAATTCTTCCATAATGTCCTCAAGAAATACCCCACAAATTTAGTATCTCTGTTAGAAACTATACTCCTTAGAAGACCATGTAGTCTTACCACCTCTCTAAAAAACAAGTCTACAATATGGATAGCATCATGAGTCTTGTGGTATGGAATGAAATGTGCCATTTTGGAGAACCTATCAACCACCACAAATACTGAGTCATTATTGTGTTGTGTCCTTGGCAATCGAAGAACAAAATCCATGCTTATTTCCTCCCATGTCCTTGATGGAACAGGTAATGGCTGATATAGTCCAGTATTGTGACTAAATCTCTTAGCAACTTGACAAACCTGGCAACTCTGTACAAACTTCTTCACATCATGTGAAATCTGAGGCCAAAAATAATATTCTCTAAGAATGGCAATGGTCTTATCTAGACCAAAATGTCTTGCCATCCCTCTGCTATGTTTCTCCTTAATAAGATTTTCCCTCATGGAACTCCTTGGAATGCACTATTGACAACACTTGAACAACATGCCATCCTGAATCAAATAGTCTAACCACTTAGTTCTATCTACATCAACAGGCTCTTTACAAGCTTTCCATGCTTCAGCAAAATTAGGATCCTCAAGGTACAAATTCTTGAGTTCATCAAACCCAACTACTTCAACCTGCTTTACTATAAGCAACAACTGTCTCCTACTTAGTGCATCTGCAACCTTGTTAGATTTTTCAAGTCTATGTTTCAACACAATTGTATAACTCTGCAAGAATTCTACCCTCTTCATATGCCTCTGATTCAATTTACCTTGGCTATTTAGGTACTGTAATGCCTAATGATTAGTATACAAAACAAATTCATTTGGCAACAAATAACGCCTCCATTTCTTTAAGGCCTGAACTATTGCATAGAACTCTTGATCATAAACAGAATACTTCTTCTTTGCATTATTCAATTTTTCACCAAAATATGCAATAGGCTTACCTTCTTGGCTTAATACAACCCCAATAGCACTGCCACTAGCATCACAATCCACTTGGAACACCTTTGTAAAATTTGGAAGTGCCAACACAGGTTGTTCTATCACCTTCTTCTTCAGCAATTCAAAACTTCTGATAGCTGCTGCAATCCATTTGAACTCTTTTCTATCCCCTCTTATTGTGTCAATTAGGGGTGCACATATGCCACTAAAATTCTTAATAGACTTTCTGTAAAAACTAACCAAGCCATGAAATGATCTTACCTCAGTAGCAGACCTTGGAGTAGGCCATTCCAAGATGGCTTTTACCTTCTCTGGATCCATTTTGAGACCTTCAAGTGATATAACAAACCCCAAATAGACTAACTCCCTTTTTGCAAAGATACACTTCTTCAAATTAATTAATAGTTTCTCTTCCCTTAACCTTTCAAGGGCACTACGAATATGCAATAAATTTTCTTCCAAAGTCTTGCTTAAAATTAAAATATCATCCAAATAGACAATAACTAATTTTCCCAAGAACTTCTTAAGTATCTCATTCAATATCTGCATGAAGGTGCTTGGGGCATTTGTCAATCCAAAGGGCATGACTAACCACTCATAAAGAACCTCCTTGGTTTTGAACACTATTTTCCACTCATCTCCTTCTTGTATCCTAATCTGATGATAGTCACTCTTGAGATATATCTTTTTGAAGTACTGAGCTCCACTCAAGCAGTCCATAAGATCATCCATCCTTGGCAAAGGAAATCGATACGTGAAGGTTATCCTATTTATAGCTCAAGAATCTGTACACATCCTGCACTATCCATCCTTCTTTGGTGTGAGTACTACAGGTACTACACATGGACTTAGGCTCTCCCGAATCAAGCCCTTCCTCAACAGCTCCTGAACCTATCTGTTTAGCTCCTCTATTTTAGTAGGAGTCATCCTGTGAGCAACCTTGTTAGGAAAACTTGCTCCTGGAATCAGATCTATCTGATGACTAATTTTCCCTACTGGTGGCAATCCTTCTAGAACATTATCAAAGATAATATCTCCAGATTCACCTAGTAAATCTAAAACTTCAAGTGGTATTTTACTACTACCTTCTTTATCTTTCCTAGGAATCAAAGCATAGCACATACGCTGATGTTTCATTCCATCTAAAAACTTCCTTCCATCAACAAGACAAATCCTAGCACTGCTACATACCTTTTCACATTCCTTTTTCATGGGCTTCAGTTTGTGGCAAACTCCATCCTTTGTTAGAGAGTATGTGTTTGCATGATCATCATGTATTGCATGTCTATCAAACTGCCATGGTCTACCCAACAATAGATGGAAAACATCCATCGAAATAGCATCACAGAGAACTTCATCATGGTAACTCCCCATTTTGAATTTCACAAGACATTTTTCACTTACCAAGACCTTATGATCATCTTTTACCCAAGCAATCCGATAGGGCTAGGGATGTCTCTCCCTCTTGAGCTTCAGTGTAGAGACCATCTCTTTTGATACTAAGTTATCAGTGCTACCACCATCAATGATCACGTCACAACATTTATCCTCACACTTGCATCTAGTACGTAACAAACTCCTCCTTTGTCCTGGTTCAATCTTACCACTTAGTAGGACCCTTTCATTCACCAAGCTATCTCCTCTTTATGCATCCTCTGAATGTGATGATTGTGTATCCTCATTAACATGAGAAACCCTAGCTTGGCCCTCAGCTCTCCTATCTGTCCTTCCTTGTCATTAAGGGGATTCAAAGGCACAATGACCTTCTTCATTGCAGTGGAAATAGATACCATGAAAGCCTCCTCTTCCTTGTCCACATGCTCTACCTCTTCCTCTCTAAATTCCAAAGTCTTGATCACGGGAGTGGTTGAAACCCTCATTCCTTTGGTTCCTGCTAGTACCCATATCTTCATTTTTCTTTTGGGTTTCATTTCGACCTCCAGATGACCTACCGCTTCCCCTTCCTCCTTGACCATGCCCTCTTTGTCTCCCTTCAAACCTCTTATTCAACTTCTCTTCAACTCATAGAGCAAACTGGTATGCCTCTTCAACGCTGGTCATGCTTATTAGTCTTAATTCCTCCTGGATGCTAGGTCACAACCCACTGATATAACCAGATACCTTCTCCTTATTTTCTTTTGCATGCCCTGCTCTAATCAAAAGTCAATAAAACTCCTCTATATATTCTTGGACTGATCTTCCTGCTTTCTTTAGCCCATGCATCTTCTTAAACAAATCAAGCTCGTAGTCCACAGGAATGAACTACTTCTTCAATTTGTCCACCATGCGATCCCACCTTGTGATCTTTTCCTTTCCTCTTTTTTTTCTTTCCAATTGAACCTCTTGCTAGTTGATTTTTTCATGAACTTTTAGTTTGGCCTTTGCAAACTTAACCCTATCTAGGTCCCTGATATCCTCATACTCAAAGTAATCTTCCAATTCAATTATCTAGTCGATCAACTCATCTGGTTTCAGATTTCCTAAAAATACACCCACATCAATTGTAGGTCTCTTCCCAAATTTAGTAACGGCCCTAAAAAGCCTTTCCTTTTCCTAATTCAGAACTTCCCTATCAAATTCTCCTTCTGGTCCAATTTCTTCTTCTTCATTGTCATCCTCACTATCGTCCATTGCGGCAACATTTGTTCCTCTACGGAGCTCCTCCTACAATGCTTGTACCTGCCTTTGAAGTGCTCTAACCTCCTCAGGATTAGTAGCTCTGGCCCTTCCACTACACTCTCTTTTGTGGTGGCATCTTCTTAACTCAAACCCACAACCACACAGTCCTTGTGTAAACTACCTCATAGTTGGCGCTCTGTCTAAACACTAAGGAAAACCTGCTCTAATACCACTTGATGGGGACACAACCCATGCACATAATGGACACAATAGGAAAAGGGAAATTGTATTAATTGTGAAAATAAGCTAGTACATTTAGTATAGAGAAAATAGACTTCAAAACATGCCCTAAGTAGGCTTACAATAACATAAATCTACAGGTAATTTCTCCCTTCAGTACCTCCTCTCAAACTCCACTACGAACTACCTTTTACAATGCTAGAAATGTCTTTAAATAGACTCGAGAGGGTTAAGGACTAGGAATACATTATAGTAAGTGCTAGTAGGCATCCACCAACCAAATAGAAGGCTCCAGAAGCTGCGTTAGAAGTCGACGCAAATCTAGAAAAATCCAGAAACGGTAATTGAACTTCTGGGAGGCATATCTTTTGAACCGTAGCTCCGATTGACGAAATGTTTACATTTCTGGAAAGCTCTCAAAGCGCTCTATATCCCTATGGACCAGCTTCACTTGTCCCCCATTTTTTGACCCTTTTTGAGGTCATTTAATGTCCCTAACCTGACTTTGAAGCATTTTTAAGAGGTCTCCAAAACTCAAAAAACTGCGATAACTTTCAAATCGTGGGGCCTTTTGACCTAAATCTTTTTTTGGAATGCTATAAGTTAAAATTACATTCATCTAGCTAATTTACACCTCCTAGTTCACCAAAATGATGGCTCAATTAAATACTCCTATTTTTTTAACATTTATACATATCCCAAGGTGTTCAAATACTCTATCCTAGAACACTAATAGTGGAACTATGAGTTGGAACCTTTATTTGACCCAAATGGGTATCCACAAATAAAAACACATGAAATAGAAACTAAGTCTAAGTACATTTTTTTTGGTGACACAAGATTGCCCTTATACCTCTGGATGCTCCTGCATCATTTTGTTCCCTCCTCAAGGTTGCCACGATCTTCCATATCATGGTATGCTATGAATGGGGCACTCTGAGCGTACAATTTTGATCAAGTCTTTCATTTGTTTCTTTTTTGCTTGTGGGTTACCCAGTGTCAGTTCCACACTATTTCCTTTGGATTTCATGTGTGATACTAGGGCAATCCTTGTGTGTTTGTTTCAAGTTAGTCCGCCAGTCCTCTGGACAATTGGTGAAAAGGCCTTGATGTTCTCGATACCCTTGGCAATTAACCAACAGTCCTATAGCAAATCTAGTGCTCAACTACATGGTGGTACTTCTCTTTGAAGTATCCCCCCGCTCAAAAAGCTTCAATTAATTCTCTTCATCTCCATTATCCCCCATCCATATCTAGCATTTGTCTCTCCTACCCTAGCTTATGCATCAGTATCTCTTTGAATCAATCTTCACTTTTAGCTTTAGGGATCCACAATCCTAGTCTTAGGGATCCACCAATCCAATCAATCCACCAAGTCTCATCTTTCGAGATCCACAATCCTAGTCTTAGGGATCTCTGAAACCCATCTTTCGCGAATCTGACTCTTTGAAATCTTGTTGCGTCAGCTTTATAATCCCCTCATCCTTCTCCCTATCCTGGATTCTTTTTTATAGCCCTTCGCTCCTTCATCCTCCACCTTCCCTAAAGTCTTAAGCTTGCTTTCTCTTGTGCATCTGATTCTCCTGTATCATTCTTCCATAGTGAGAGTTTGGGCTAATTCAGCCCCTTCTCTTTGCCAATCTGAGTCTCCTTGCTTATCCCAGATTCTTGTATTTTTCAAAAAACCGTCAAGCCTCATTTTCTCTCCCTGCCACCTTGTTGAGGGGGCATCTCATAGTCTAGTCTCTCCTTCTTATCCAAGACTGGGGCAACTTTGTTGCTAAAACATCTTCCTCATGTCGTTTATATTCAAACTTCTTTGAAATAATGTTATCTCAACACTATGTCAAAGAGGGGCAAAATGTAGACACCTAAAAATCTTTTAGAAAATAAAGTATTTTTATTTTCTGAAAAAGTCCCTAATGACATCATCATTTATTAATTAATTAATTATTTAATTAATTTATTTATTTTTATGCCATTAAATCCCTTTATCTTAATTTAAAATATTTAATTAAGTAATCCCTCCCAAAAATGTTTAAATCTTATTTAAACATTATTTTCTTATTTATTAATTATTTAATTAATAAATTGACCAAAAATCCTAAAATAAATAAATAATTTATTTTTTGCCCAGAACTTGGCCAATTTCTTTAAGACCACTAACCTCTTCCAAAATTTTCTAATCCTTCTTTAATTTTTATTAAAGGCTAATCCCATCATTTCCTACCCCTAATCCCAACTCAAAATATTTAATTAAGATTAAATATTAATCCTCATGTTTATTAAAAATATTTTAATAAATATCTCCTCAACCCAAACCCTTGAAATAAATAAAACTTTATTTATTTTCTAAAAACCTTATTTATCCTCGTCCTAGGAAGTTCTAGACTCTTCTAGAAAGTCTTCATCCTCATCCAAAGCCTAGACTCTTCTAGAAGATGTCAATCCTTATCTTTAATCCTAATTCTAATCCCCTCCTAACCTTGTCACATTCCCTAAACATGGGTTAAGACTTGCTAACCCAAGCCAAAGCCAACATATATCTCCTCCTTCATCCACCCTCAATAAATGCCATCCTCTTGCCCATCTCTAACAAGCCTAATCTAATCTTAACCCAAGCCTAATCCAAGCCTTAATCATTTGCACATTCCTAAGTCAAGCTTAAGACTTTTTTAATCCAACCCAAGTCAAAATATCTCAACTCTCTCACAAATATCCCAACCATAAAACTTTATGAAGCCCACAAAGTGATAAATGACTCTTACAAACCCATTCATTGCTCTTACAAGCCATTATGAGGGTCTTTATGAGCTTTGAGCCTCCTTTGTTGACCCCTCAACCCCTCTTGCTATAACCAATGACCTTGTGACATGTGTCACTCCTTGATTGGTCATAAGGAAGCACAATCCATGTGCTATCTTCTCATTCAATCTAAACCTTCCATAAGCTTTCTCCCATCCTTGCATCCTAGCCCTTGATCCGTCAAGCCCTTTGCCTATTTAAGGAATCCTCTCCTAAGCTATTTTAACATAATCTAGAAAGTAAAGCCATAATGCCATTTTTACATCAAATCCATTCACCAAAATCTATCAAAAATCCTCCATTGAAGCCTATTTGAGCATTTAAGCATACATACATAATCAAGCCATCTTAGCTATTAGACAAACCTCTACATCAAGTGATCATCCTCATTGAGAGAGCCTATCCATGGCTCATATTCTCATTTGAGGACTTCACTTTGTCTCTCATGAAGTTATGTTAAATTAGTATGAAAATGCTTTTTGATTGTTTTAATTTAGTGTTTCTAACATACTAAAGTAGCATATACAGGTATATCTCCCTTAAACTCTTGGTCTTTCTTTGCAATAGGGAGGCAAGAGTGGGGTCCAAGTTTTTAGTATTATTTCTGCTACTATTTTGCATACTAGCTCAAGGCTATCTTGATGTGCTTGGAGTTGTTACTCAGTATGTTAAGGTCTACTTCCCTTTTTGCCTTTGTCTACAATCTATGTTTGTTGCTCCATCTTCTTGCTGATCACCAATGTCATCTTCTTCCTCTTCAATAGTGGGCACTTTACTTGAAGTGCTTGAGGATTCATCTACCTATCCATCCCATGATTGAGTTTCAAGAAATTCCACATCTCTTGAAATGATGATCTTCTAGTCAATTGAATCATACAATCTATAAGCATTTGATTCCAAACTATACCCTCTGAAGATGCACTTCACACCTTTATCATCTAACTTTTTCCTTTGTTCTTTAAGCACATGTGCATATGCTACACATTTAAACACTCTCAAGTGCTCGATTGTCCATCTGCCCTTTAACTAAGCCTCAAGAGGTATCTTGTCGCAAATTGATTTTGTAGGACACCTGTTGATCAAGTATACTATTGTTGCTACAGCTTCTCCCCAATATCTAGTTAGGAGTCCCTTTGCTTTCATCATGCTCCTTGCCATTTCAATAATGGTCCTATTTTTTCTCTTAGCCACTCCATTTTTCTATGGACTATAACTAGCTGTCAACTCTTTTCTTATGCCATTCTGCATGCAAAAATTTACAAACATATTGGAAGTATACTCCCCTCCTCTATCTAATCTAAGGACCTTAACATAGTGTCCACATTCTTTTTTAGCTAGGGCTTTAAATTCAACAAAATTTTCAAATGCTTCAGATTTATTCTTTAATAAATACATCCATGTCCAATGACTAAAATCATCTATGAATGTCATAAAATAAGTATTCCCCCCAATAGAAGTAGTTTGCATAGGGCCTACCAAATCAGAATGCACCAATTATAATGGTTCTCTAGCCCTTCTAGAATTTTTAGAATTAAAGGGAAGCCTGTGTTGCTTACCCAATATGCAAGCCTCACACTTGTCATATGAATTTACAATGCTTGGTAAACCATCTACCATTCTTTTTTTGGACAGCAAATTTAAACTAGTAAAGCCAAGATGTCCATACCTAAGATGCCAAAGCTTGGAGGGGTCTTCAATCATGCTCTTGAGAGCTAATTGCTAGTGTACTACCATACTTGCATGCTTGGGAGGTGCAGTATTGACTTGAGAAGAGAAACATGTCTCTATTCTCAATGGGAACATCTAGTTCTTTGTCATTTGGACTACTACAAGTAATCTATTACTCCCATCCTTCTCAAGAATGACACACTTGTCATTTTTCATCAGCACTTTATATCCATTTTGAATGAGTTGTCCAACACTCATCAAGGTGTGCTCCATAGTGGAGGAAAAATACACATTCTATATTTCCTTCTTCTCACCTTGCTTGGTGCAAGTCATAATAGATCCTTTGCCCACTATGGGAATAGTTCCATTATTTCCCATTTTAATTTCAAACTTAAAAGTCTTATCAATGAAAGAGAATAAACTTTCATTACCACTCATGTGGTTGCTACATCTGTTGTCTAGGTACCATACCTCATGGCTTCCTTCTCCACTAATGTTACACATGATGAATGCTGTGGGATTTTTTGCATTTCCCATGTTCACATCAGCCACATTAGCATTCTACTTTAACTGATCACCCTATTTGTTCCAGCATTCACTTACATAATGTCCATACTTATGATAGTAGTAGCATTCAACATTGCTCTTGTTGGAGTTGTAATTCTTCTTACCTCCTCTAGATTTTCTTTGAGAGGTGCTTGCTCTTCCTAAGCTTTTTGCACCAGCATTCTTGTGACCATTTCTTCCATGATCTCTACTTCTTGAGTCTCTACTAGAGCCATTTCTACCTCTCTCACTACCTCTTGAATTCTCTTGAGCCTTAAAAGATTGCTCTTGGAAAGTAGTTGCTGATCTATTTATCCAATGCTCATGGGTTTGAAGAGTTCCCATCAACTCATCCATGGTCAATGTAGTGAGGTCCTTTGCTTCGTCTATGGTCATGACAAGATTGTCATATTTCTAAGGTAAACTCCTCAATATCCTTTCCACAATTCTCTGATCATCATATTCTTCTCCATTTGATTTGAGTTGGTTTATCAAAGTGGATATTTGTGAGCTAAACTCTACAATAGGTTCATTGTCACTCATTTGAAGGTTCTCAAACTTTCTTCTAACCATATGTAGCTTCACTACTCTAACCTTATTAGTTCCCTTGAAATTCATCTCAAGGATATGCCATGCTTCTTTTGCATAATTTTCTGCTACAATCTTGGGGGAAACTATCTTTGTCATTATTGCCTCACTTAGACTTAATGCCTTAGCATCCTTTCTCCTTGACTTTTTCAACTGAGTCTTTTGTGGATTTGAGAGGGTAGCATATTGAGTTGAGTCTATCACATCATTGAACCCATTACTCAAAAACTCTCAAAAATAATTTGCAACCATTATGGTTTTCATCTTCTTTGCCCATGTCTCATAATTTTGTCCATAAAAGGATGGTGGTTGCTGCCATATCTTTCCTGCATCTCTTATCATGTCAAATATCTTAGAAAAACAAATGTCTTAACTCATTATGGATGTGGGGCCTCAAAGCTCTGATACCATGTGGAAAATAAAATCACAAACCTAAAAAGTTTACTTGGTACATGAAGGTGTCAAGTGCCAGTTTTGCTTGACACCAATGGATGCTGAGTGAAAAGAGGGTGCCAAGTAAGCTTTTCACAAGAGGAAGCTAAGTAAGCTTGGTACGAAGGGCAACTCAGTAGCAAGTATATGTCAAGTGACCTTGGCAACAAGAAATGCCAAGTGAAGTTGATAACCACTAGAAAATGGTGCTTGATGGAAGAGGATGTCGAGTGAGCTTAGTAGAAGCAACAAAGTTATAACCTAGTCAAAGTAGACCAAGTGACAATATGATAGACTATCATTAAAATGTAGAGAGCCAAATGATGAAGATTTTAAAAAGGGACTTCCCAAATGAAAAATATGCAATAATGAATAAGAGAAGAACAACAAAGATATGTATGCCTACTTGCTTGCTTGCTATTCAAATATGATAAACTATTACAAAAGTTTGGGAGCATTCAACTTCAACTAGAAAAAATTAAAATCTTCAAATTGTTAAATCCTAAAACTTTAAACTTTAAACTTACAGCTCTAATGGCTACATACAACAATTCCTGGAGAAATCACTACTTCACAGGACAAATCCAATAAACAAAAAACTTATAGAATGACAAGAGGAAACATGTGTAACTACAGACATGAGAACAAACTTTCTTCTATCTTCTGCACTTTACTTGATCTGTTGGTTGACTTTTTTCCTTCCTTCTCTACTCTGCAACTCTCTGATCTGCTAAACTCTTCAACTAATTGAATGAATTAGATTCATTCCTTTTGTTTCTCTTCAAAATGTTTTCCCCCTCTTTTCCAAATTTGAAAAACTCACCTACTTGCATTCATTTTTTCTAAATGTTTTGTAGGTCGTTAGGTGGTAGGTGGGCATTTGGCTCTAGGGGAAACTAACCTATAACATTACATATTTCAACATAGAAGCCTCTGAGACATTACTATTTGCTGGAATCTAACAAATGAATTGGTTTGACATCCCTAAAATAGGTTTTAAGTTTTTTTTGTGATAATTAAGTCTGAAAAATCTCATTCTAATGTTCTGTAATGATCTGCATGGATTTTGAATTGCAGAATATTACAAGGATTGGAACCATGTTTTGTGAGGCTTTATCTGCAAAGTGCACGTTTGTGGAAAGGTGCTTATTTTCAATATCCTCATGCATGTCTTTATTCAAACAAAATCTGAAGTATTAATTAATATTTAGTAGTTGGGATTGTCATCATCCACTAGAAAGATACTAATATCATTGAATTTCATGAGAATGATCTATACAAGAACAACACATTTAAAAAAGCCCAACCTTCAATCTCCTTATATTATTATGTTATTAATCATTTATAGAATTAAACAACGTGTTTTCATGATCCCCTTATTCCAACATTTTTTTGTTCTTCAATTGTACAACAAAACCCTTATAAAATCTTGCCTAGGGCTTCCACTACAGGAGTTATAAACTGTAAACCTAGGAATTTCAAATCCCAAACAAATGCTCAAGATTATTAAAACAAAAAAGGAGATCAACATGAAAAAAAGGTTTTTTGTATTGAGATATTTACTTCCTAAAGAACATATCAGTGCTGAAATATTTTCCTATCATTAAATTGATAAGAAATTTTTTAAATTTTGTGATGTACAGGCTATAGTGCTGAAATATTTTCCTTAAACCAAATTGATAGGAAAATATGCAAAGTGAATTTCAAATTTACTAAAATGTGGAAGAATGCGAGAATATGAAAATACCAAGCACACAAGATACAAAAAGAAACATTAGATTTTATGTGGAAAACCCCTTCCAAAAAAATCCACCACCCAAAAAACCTGAGTGTCTCCTTTGTGTTATAGTAACAAGTGTTACATACAAACAATAACATGCTTAGATTATGTCCAGTCAACCTACTTTTCTTTACAACACTATATCATTCATAATGAATCCCACAAGAATTTTTACACTTTGCAATTTGGTAATAATGAATTCCATAAGCATTTATACACTTTCCAATTTGGTATGGAATTTAGTGTGTCATCCATCACTTTATAGAATGTTCAACCAACTTCCATTCATCCAACCAGTGGTCACTATAGAACTATAGTACATCATTGTGATCCTAGAAATCATCATGCTCATACAAATTTAGTGTACCAACTTCACCTTATTGACATTATTTTTATTGTCAGCATGTTGAAATCTATTGGTTATCTGTTGAGCCAACTACCCACCTACCCATCATAGACATTAAACTTGGTAGCTGAATTTGAATTTTGAAAAAAGGGGGAAGGTTTTTGAGACAAGCCAAAAGGAAAATATGCCCACTCTATCGAGAGAGAGAGAGAGAGAGAGAGAGAGAGAGAGAGAGAGAGAGAGAGAGAGTAGAAGCAGGAAGGACATAGAATATCATAGTAGAGAATAATGGATTCAAAGAACATAAGGAACAAGAAGAGGATTAGAGTTACAACAACATGGTTAGCACTTTTGTTCTATTTAATTTTATTTTTCTTGTCCTATTGAAATAGTTATTGCTCTATGCATTATTGTATGCATCTCTCTAGTGTTGCAAGTCAATATCATAGATAGAAGTTTTAAGTTAATGTATTTTAGTTCTTGTTGAAGCCCTATGCTTCTAGATTTGTAGTAGTTAGATCAATTTTGAATAGAAAGAAATCAGGTAGGCATATTAGTAAATCTCTAGGTATTTAGCTTGTTGTCTTCATTTCTATCTATTCCATATTGGGTTTAGTATCAGTGCCACTCTTTGTTATTATCTTTGTATTTTAAAGGTGGAAAGACTAGATAGCAATTCTATGATTAAATCGCTCAGTTCCTTTTCTTAACTAATGTCTAATTGTGATAACTTGGTTAGTATATGTTTGTGTTGTACATGATGAGTTATAGTTGAGACCATAAAGTCCATTCCCTATGCCTACTAAGCTCAGTCAGTCCCCTTCTTGACTATGTTGACCAAGCTCACTCAATATAGTGTTGGTTGAGTTTGATTTCCAAGCTCTTTTCTTTGGTGATCGAGTCACTTGAGTCCCATTATTATTGAGTAACTTAGTATTTCCTATCACTAAGCCACTTAGGCTATCGAGCAACTTGATACTCACTGTGGTTCATGTTTGCTAGGAAAAAATTGTTTTGAATTTTTCACATGGTATCAGAGCTTTGAAACCCCACATCCTCATGAGTTTGGGCTTCTTTTTTGAGTATTTGACATGGTAGGAGATGCAAGAAAGACATGGTAGTAGCCACCATCCTTTAATGGATAAAATTATGACACTTCGGCAAAGAAAATGAGAACCATCTTGGTTGCAAATGATTTATTGGATTTTGTGATGAATGGGTTTAATGATATCATTGACCTAACATAGTATGTTTCCCTGAGGAACCCTCAAAAGGCTCAACTGAGAGAGTCAAGAAGAAAGGATGTAAAAGTCTTAAGTTTGATTGACGTAGCCATGATAGAGGCAATCTTCCCTAAGATAGTAGTAGATAATTATTCAAAGGAAGCATGGGACATTCTTGAGATAAACTTCAAAGGGACTAATAAAGTATGAGTCATGAAGCTATAGATGATTATAAGGGAGCTCTAGTGTTAATGATTTAGCATCAGTAGAAGTAACTAGTGTTTATTTGATATAATAATCTATATTTATGTTTTGGATAAACTATTACTATTACTTATCAAACATATATATATATATATATATATAGAGAGAGAGAGAGAGAGAGAGAGAGAGAGAGAGAGAGAGATGTGATTGGATTAATATATGTACTTGCAACATAATCATCGACTGATAACTAATGCCTATCAGTAGTATGGCTTTCTTCATATTAATGTAGTAAGACAATTTATACTTGTACTGACACACTATTGTTAATGTATTGAATGCATTATTAGTATCAGGTTTGTCTTAGTTTGTTAGTCATGCCACCGAAGAGGCATGAATCTATGTGGTCAAAGTCCATGTAGAGTCATGACTCTCCTTCCTTATATTAAAGGTAAGGCAGATCATTATGGAAAGTAATCTATATATCACATAACTTACCCAATGATCTGTAGATAAATTAGTATTATTATTTCAATATATCTTCATTAAGTCCTAACTTGCAGGAGCATCAGTACAGTTAGCATACAATTCATTTTATCAGTGATTTACAAAAGAAAGGATCTAAACTCAATTAGTCAAAGGTCATCATTATTTGAAGTCATACTCTACACTTCTATAATATAAGTAAGAGTGCCTATTATTCTCTCATTTATTGTAATTGTTTTATCTATCAGAGATCAATAAAACTTAACATGGTATCAGAGCCATTCTGATAAGAAAAACCATTACATAAAAATAAAATCTAAAATCTTAGATTTTTAGAAGAAAAAGGGGCTAAAACGTTAATCATTAAAATAGTGAATCATGTGAGACTAGAAGATAGGCTTGAGGGTGCATCTAATTTCTCTTCATGGAAAATTAGAGTAATGATAGTATTAAGGGAAATGTAATTAGAAGAATTTATTGAATCAAACATGTCTATACCTAAAAATATACCAAAGAAAGTAACATGGAAAAGAAAAAATAACAAATCCATGAAGATCTTTATAGATTCTATAAAAGATCATATCCTACCATCCATATCTATTCTCAAGAATGCATTTGAAATGCTCTCCACAATTCAAGATACATTTGAAATCAACAATACTAGTAGATTATTAACTTTAAAACAAGATCTACTATACATAATGATGAAAAATGGAGAATCTATCACCTCATATTTTTAAAAAAAATTTCAACTAAAAGATTAACTTGCAACAATAGATAGTCGAGTTGATGACAAAGAACTTAGCATGATAGCACTGAGAGGTCTTCCACTATCATGGGAAAAATTTATTTGAGGATTAAGCTCTTGACCCAAACTTCCAAAATTTGATATATTAAAAAATGAATGCACTCAAGAAGAATCTAGATTAGTCTCAAGAGGACTAAGCACAAGGGTATGTTCAGGATCGTGGTGAACCAAACTATGTTCTTAAGTGGCAATAAAAAATCAAAAAATCAGGGTTATGTCAACTTGATGTGCAATTTTCTACTTTTTATTAACTTTATATAAAAAAGTTGAGAGGAAAGAATCTCTAAAAAATTGAATCTAGTTTCTAAACTACTAGGACTTATCTCAAAAAAAAATTGATTGGTCAAAATTTTGAATTTTAATGCAATATTACAAAAAATTCAAAACAAAAATAAGAAGTAGACATATGTTTGACTACCTTAATCAAAATCAAATGATAATATTTTTTAATAATATTCTAGATATAAGTTGTAGTCTCATGTCTAGATGTGACACATATTTTTTGTTATTTTTATTCTAAATAAATAATAATTAATTAATTTTTGACTTTAGTATTATTGGAATAAAAAACTCTCGTGTCTAACCACCTTAACTAATTCAAAACCCTGCAAAATTCAATTTTTCATTTTTTTCCTTATATTAAAAGAAATGTAGAATGTGATGCATATTTTGGATTTAAAAAATGTTGTACCATTTGAAAGTTATAGTTGTTTTTCAAGTAGTGTGTCAATCAGCACTTTATACATAACTCCATTGGAAAATAAGTAATAATTACTTCCTAAACTAATAATTTGACAAATCTTACATTTATGGAAAGATAAGAACATTCTTAAGAAACTCTTTTCATTTCATCAAATTTTGGTAAAAAAAAAAAATCGTCAGCTACATGTTTGAAGTAGAAATAACATAAAAATAGGCCAAAAGCACATGTTTAGAATTTTTTAAAAGTTGACCATATAGGTTTGGTATCAAAAGATATAGTAGACCTTATAAAGATATTAATTGTTTTCATTTAGTATTAGGGTGGGTGAGAAAAAAGTTGGAATATATTTTAAAATGGTTTGAGATATTTCAGAACTACATATTTTTCAGATTGCCACTTTTTGGCATACCATGATCTTGCACATACCCACAAATCAAGAGGGAGAAATTCAAACACTTCATGTAAAATCAAATAAGAAGAGAAAATTCAAATAAAACAAAAAGGAGTCTAAAAAATCTTTCAAGAAACATGATTGGTCAAAAGTTAGATTTTTTAAATATGACAAAATTGGTCACCCCCACAAGTTCTATCCTAAAAAGAAGAAACTTCAAGCAATCTTAGCAGAAATCAAAGAAGATGGTGAAGAGAAAGAAGAAAGAGAAAAATATGCTTTTTACTTAGCCCTTTCAAGTGAATTAACCTCTAATAACAATACTTGGATCATCAACAATGGAGCATCTTAACATGTCACTAGTTTTAAAGAAAATTTTGAAACCTTCTCTGAACAAGCCTCATAAGAAGTTACCATTGGAGATTACTCTACTCATCCTATTAGAGGAATTGGTTCTTTTTCAATTCAACTAAATTCAAGAATTACACTACAACTCAAGAAATTTTTATATGTACCAGGAATAAAAAGACACCTAGTCTCTATTTTTGGTCTTGTTGATCAAGGTTTCAGAATCACATTTCAAGAGGAAAAAGTTCTAGCTTGGCCCAAGAACTCTAATATTAAGAAAGCCATTTCTATTGGATTTAGAGATGGAAGTCTTTATAAACTTTTTAATAGTCAAAATACAAAACTAGCTTTGAGTCATGAAACTACAAACTCCATTGAAATTCAGCATAGGAGGCTAGGTTACCTTCACTACTGAGCATTACCATCCATAGGAAAAATTGTAAAAGGTTTACCTAGCCTAAAAAATGATCATTTAAGTAGTTGCAAAGGATGTGCCTTAGGAAAAAATACTAAGTAATCATTTCCTAAAAGTAATCACAAATTTAAATCCATCCTTGAACTGATCCACATGGATCTTTGCGGCCCTATGTATATACCTTCACTTAATGGGTGCCTCTTCTATATAATTTTTATTGATGATTACTCTAGAGGAACTTGGATCTATTTTCTAAAATAGAAAGAATTAGCTGAAGTCTTATCTAAATTCAAAGAATTCAAAGCATTAGTTGAAAACCAATCAAGATAGAAAATTAAAACACTAAGGTCAAATAATGGAGGTGAATACATCTTTGATATTTTTAAGAACTTCTACATTACTATTGGGATTAAGAGGGAGTTTTTTGTACCTTATAATCCTCAACAAAATGGAACTGTTGAACAAAAAAATAGGTCAATTGTTGAATCTACTAGAGCAATGATGCACAATCAAAATCTTCATTATTCATTTTGGGTCGAAGCATCTAACATTGCAATTTACATCCAAAACAGATGTCCACACTAAGTATTAGAGAACACCACTCTAGAGGAGGTATTCATAGGTATTAAACCTAACCTAAGTCATCTAAGAATATTTGGATGTCTAGTTTATATTTACATGCCTAAAGATAAAAGAAAGAAAATAGAACCTTTCAGGAAGAAGGGAATATTTATTGGATATAGTGAAACAATGAAAGGACAAGGATCTTCATTCTAGGTCAAAGAAAAATTGAGATTAGCAGAGATGTGAAATTTGAAGAAGATACTACCTTTAAAATTTCCAAAAATAGTGATGAATCTATTACTAAGTCTATTCTTGAAGAAGATCAACTAACATAAATTGAGAGGGAGAATGATTTTGAACCTTCCTCTTCCACTATGTCTAACCATGAAGATTTTGAAACTATCAATAATAATAAAAATAGGCTACTCTAGGCTAGGAAAATGATAGAAGAAAATCATGTTGAACCTAATGTAGTAATGTGTGAGAGCAAAAGAACAAGAAATCAATCATGTTATGTTGCATTGTTAACTAAACTTATAACAACTGAACCTTCTAGTGTTAAAGAAGCACATTCAAATCAATCTTGGAAAGAAGAAATGATTGAATAATATAATTCTATATTAAAAAATGATGTGTGAGATGTTGTACCAAGACCTAAGAACAAATCAATTGTTTCTTCCAAATGGTTGTTTAAAATTAAACATGCATCTGATGGTAGCATTGAAAAATACAAAGTCAGGTTAGTAGCATGAGGTTTCTCACAAAAAGAAGAAATCAATTATGAAGAAACATTTTCTCTAGTTTCTAGATATGCTTTAGTCAAAACCATCTTGACTATTGTAGCATTGAAAGGATAGAAGGTACATCAAATCGATGTCAAAACAACATTCCTTAATGGCGAGATTGAGGAAGAGGTCTACATCAAGCAACCAGAAGGCTTCAATACTCATGACAGCAAAACTTATGTCTATAAGTTAAAGAAAGCACTTTATGGACTCAAATAGGCTCCCAAAGCTTGGTATGAAAGGATAGACAACTACCTACTAAAGTTAGGATATTCCAAAAATGAACTGATCCCAACTTATATTTCAAAAAAGATGGTGACAATATGATTATCCTTGTGTTATATGTTGATGATTTGTTGATAATAGGTGAGGAACATCTCATAAAGAAATGAAAAAAAGACCTCACAATAGAGTTTTAAATGAAAGAATTAGGTCTACTTCACTACTTTCTTGGATTAGAAGTCTGGCAGCAAGATAACTACATTATTCTAAATCAGTGAAAATACACAGTTGACATTTTAACAAAATTCAGAATGATGGAATGTAAACTAGTAGCTACTCCTATGGAATTAAATCTAAACAAGTTGAAAGATGATATGATATGATAATAACCTATAGATTCTACTTACTATAGGTAAATTATTGGATCTTCAATGTATTTGGTTAATACTCATCCTGACATATGCTATGCTACTCACACCTTGGGTTAGTTTATGTGTACACCAAAGAAGATACATCTACATGTAGCTAAATAAATTTTGAGATACTTAAAAGGTACTATTGGAATGGGAATAAAATATGAGAAAGTCAACATCAAACTCCATGGGTATTCAGATTTTGATTGGGCAACCAGTCCTATTGAACATAAAAGTACTTTTGGATATTGCTTTAGTCAAGGATCTAGCATGGTTTCTTGATCCAGTAGAAAAAAAACTTTAGTTGCATTAAGTTCCACCAAAGTAGAATACATTGCATCTTTTTTTGGTGCTAGATAAGTGGTATGGTTATGGAAGTTGTTAGCAGATCTATTTAAAATATCTTTGAAGCCCACTATGATTCATTGTGATAATCAAAGTTGCATCAAGCTTTCAACCAATCTAGTATTCCACAATCGCTCCAAACATATTGAAATTTCTTTCCATTACATTTGAGGTATGGTGAATTGAGGAACAAATGAGCAAACAACTAATATCTTTACCAAGCCTCTTGCTGAAGTGAAGTTGAAATACTTTAGAGAAAAACTAGGTATGATTAATTTGTAATATTGAATATTAAATTAAACTTTAATTCATGTGATTTTATGCTTCTATTGTTGTTTAGTAGTATCATATGTAATGAAAGGTGATGATCTTTCATGCACATATTTTTTTAGAAGGTAATTATTTACAAGGTGATGATCTTGTAAATAATAGTCATGTTATCATGGATATCTTTAGACATTGCTTTAGGTAGTTAGAGATCATAGATAACAAACTCATGTTGTTATCATGGACATCTCTAGACATTTCTTTGAGCAATTAGAGATCATAGGTAATACTTTTCATTGTGGTTACTCTAGATATTGTTTTGGACAATTAGAGATTATAATACACATTATGATAATGCTCATAACTTAGTGATTTTTGTTATCTAACTTATAACTATTTCATCGTGTGTGAAGATCAGATATTCTATGCTGAAATTGAAATGGTGCTTTACTTCTCCCTTGCTAAAGAGGGAATGTTAATGATTTAGCATAAGTAGAAGTAACTAGTGTTTATCTGATATAATAAATTTGTATTTATGTTTTGGATAAACCATTATTGTTACTTATCAAACATACATACATACATACATACATATATATATATATATATATATATATATATATATATATGTAGATATATATATATATATATATATGTAGATATATATATATATATATATATATATATATATATATATATATGTAGATATATATATATATATATATGTAGATATATATATATATATCTACATATATATATCTACACACACACACACACACACACACACATATATATATATATCTACATATATATATATACACACACACATATATATATATATATCTACATATATATATACATATATATATATATATATATCTACATATATATCTACATATATATATATATATATATATATATATATATATATATATACACACCTACATACATGCTTGGATTAATATATGTACTTGCAACATAATCATCGACTGATTACTAATACCTATTAGCAATATGGCTTTCTTCATATTATTGTAGTAAGACAATTTATACTTGTACTGACACACTATTGTTAATGTATCAAATGCATTATTAGTATTAGGTTTATTTTAGTTTGTTACTCATGCCATCAAAGAGGCATTACTCTACAGTGGTCATGACTCTCCTTCCTTATATTAAAAGTAAGGCAGATTGCTATGGAAAGTAATCTATATATGGCATAACTTACCCAATGATCTATAGAAAAATAAATATTATTATTATAATATATCTTCATTGAGTTCTAACTTGCAAGAGCATTAGTATAGTCAGCATATAGTTCATTTTATTAGTGATTTACAAAAGAAAGGATTTGAACTCAATTAGTCAAAGGTCGTCATTATTTGAAGTCATACTCTGCACTTCTATAATACAAGTAAGAGTACACGTTGTTCTATCATTTATTGTAATTATTTTATCTATGAGAGATCAATAAAACTTAAGATTGAGAACCTTAAAATGAAGGATAATAAACCTATTTCCTTATTCAACTCAAGAATGTCTACTTTGATAAACCAGCTCAAATCAAATGGAGGAGAGTATGAAGAGTAAAGGATTGTGGAGAATATATTAAGGAGTTTACCTCAAAAATATGACAATCTTTTAATAACCATTGAGGAAGAAAAAGACCTCACCACATTGACAATGGATGAGTTGATGGAAGCTATTCAAACCCATGAGGACCATATTAATAGGTCAACTACAACTTCCTAAGAGAAAGCTTTCAAAGCTCACAAAAATTCAAGAGGTAGGGGGAGAGGAAGAAATGGCTTTGGTATAGGCTCAAGAAGTAGAGCTCATGGAAGAAATGGGAAAAGGAATGCTAGTGCAGAAATCTCAAGATGAGAAAGCAATCAAGAGGGAGCAAGCATATCTCAAAATTGCTCTAGAGGAGGTAAGAAGAATTACAACTCAAACAAGAGCAATGTAGAATGCTACTACTATCATAAGTTTGGGCATTATGGAAGTCAATGTAGGAAGAAGAAATGTGATTAGTCAAGACAGAATGTAAACATGGCTAACGTGAATATGAGAAATATAAAAAATCCCATAGCTTTCATCATGTATAACATTGGTGAAGAAGGAAGCCCTAAGGTATGGTACTTCGATAGTGGTTGCAGCAACCACATGAGTGGTAATGAAAGTTTATTTTCTTTCATTGATAGAAATTTCAAGTCTAAAATTAAAATGGGAAATAATGGAACCATTCCCATTGTGGGAAAATGATCTATTATGGTTTGCACCAAGCAAAGTGAGAAGAACGATATACAAAATGTATATTTTTCCCTAGGTATGAAGCATAATTTAATGAGTGTTGCACAACACATTCAAAGTGGTTATAAGGTTTTGATGGCAAGTGACAAATGTGTCATTTATGAAAATAATGGGAGTAAGAAGATACTTGTAGCAGTCCAAATGACAAAGAACAAGATGTTCCCCTTGAACATAGAGACATGTTTCTCTTCTCAAGACAGTGTTGCACCTTGCATGCATGCATGTACATTAGTACATCAAAAATTGGCTCCTAGGAGCATGATTGAACACCCCTCCAAGCTATGACATCTCAGGTATAGACATCTTGGCTTTTCTGGTTTAAATTTGTTATCTCAAAAAATAATGGTAGATGGTTTTCCAAGCATTGTAGATTCATGTGACAAGTGTGAGGCTTGTATTTTGGGTAAGAAACCTAGGCTTCTCTTTGATTCTAGTAATTCTAAAAGGGCAAGGGTACCATTAGAATTGGTGCATTTTAATTTATTTGGCCCTATGAAAACCACTTCTATTGGGGGAGTACTTATTCCATAACATTCATAGGTGATTTCAATCATAGGATATGGGTGTATTTCTTGAAAATCAAATCTGAAGCATTTGATAAATTTGTTAAACTTAAATCCCTAGCTAAAAAAGAATGTGGACACTGTATAAAAGTCCTTTGGTCAGATAGAGGAGGGGAGTATACTTCCAATTTTTTTGTAATTTTTTGTAGGAAGAATGACATCAAGAAGGAGCTTACAACTAGTTGTGCTCCATAGAAAAATGGAGTGGCTGAGAAGAAGGGCATGACCATTGTTGAGATGGCAAGGAGGATGATGAAAGTAAAGGGACTCCCAACTTAATATTGGGGAGAGGTTGTAGCACTTGAAAGTGTTTAGATGTGTAGCATATGTACATGTGCCAAAGGAATAAGGGAAAAAGTTGGATGAAAAAAGTGTGAAGTGCATCTTCATAGGTTACAACTTATAATCAAAGGCTTATAGGTTGTATGATCCAATTACCAAGAAGATCATTATTTCAAGAGATGTGGAGTTTCTTGAAAATTAGTCATGGGATGGCTTGGTAGATGAATCTTCAAGCACTTTAAGTAAAGTGCCAACCATTGATGAAGAAGAAGAAATTGGTTATCAACAAGATGATGAAGCAACAAACATGGATAGCTATGGAAAAAGGAAAAAAGGCCAGCAACCTCAAACAAGCATAATTTTAGCCTCTAGTAGTTCAAGACAGCCCGAAGTTGGTATTCACAACAATAGTAGTAGCAATACTAAAAATTTAGATCCCACTCTTGCCTCCCTATTGCCAAGAAATACTAAGAGTCTAAGGGAGATATACTAAGAAGAAAGGTATGATGGAGATTTTGATGAAAGTGTTAATATTGCACTATTTTCTCATAGTAATCCAATTTGTCTTAAAGAAGCTATGAAAGAGAAAAATTGTGTAATTTCATGGATGAGAAAATAGATGCTATTGAAAGAAATAAAACATTGGAGTTAACTACTTTTCCTTAAAATAAATAAGTACTTAAATTTAAATGGGTTTACAAGACCAAGTGAAATGCTAAAGGAACAAGAAATAAGTACTTAAAATTAAATGGGTTTTCTATTTTGAGATATTTGGTTGGGTTGAAGCTAGTTTGGTTGATTGAGCTAAGGAGGTGGTTGCTTGGTTTGAAACTAGTTTGGATAATCATGATAAGGATAGGATGAGGAAGGCATTCCGTAGATGTTTGTGGAGCTAGAGTCTATTGATCTGAAAAAGAGTTGTCTAGATAGTAAGGAGACTTGTTCATGAGAGAAGATTGATAGCAAGGTTGAGGTGGAAGAGGTTGATTTTGTTGATCAGTTTGTGGAGCCTAATACAAAACCTATAGAGCAACTTGAGCTTTTTGTTTAGGATATTCCTAACCTTGTTGATGCTAGGATGGATATATGTTTTTATGATCAGTTGGTTGAGTCTAACATGGAGATTGTGGAGCAATTGATTGTGGATGATCCAATTGCTATTGGTGGTGACTTGTATGTTATAGAGAATTTTGTTATGAGCAATGAGATTGCTGGTGTTGTGAGTTTAGCATGTGTTGATGAAGATCTTCATATTGTTGTTGATGTGGAGTTTGTTGCTCCTGGTGTGGATTCACTAGTTCCTATTGTGGATGAGTTTTGTATGTTGCAGCGTTATGTTTAGTTTGTTCCTAGGAGTGAGCATGCTAATTGGATGGTTGAGATTTTGGTGTTTGACAGAGTGATGCAAATGTGAATGATACACATGTTAGTTTTCTTGTCCCTATTAGAGTGGAAGACTTTGGTGAAGATGACTTGATGATTGTGGGATACTTTTTATTGGGCATCAAAGTGTGGGACACTTCATTTTTGCACCTGGGGAGTCTGATGTAGGAGCACCTTGGGGTACTAGCTATCTTGCATGATTAAGGGGATTTTAGTTGTGTTGAGTGGACCTATTTGGGTCTTTGGTAGTTAATTTTGATGTATTTAATAATTATTGTAAGCCTTTAAAGGCATTTGGTATTTAATTCTTGTTGGAGGCCAACTTGTGGCTCTTCAAGTAGTTAATCTGAGGGCTATTTAATTTGTAGCATACCGGGCCAACTTGTGGCTTATATTGGTATAAGTAGGGGTTGTGGTGAAGTCTTTAGTCATTATTCATTCATTCGAAAGAGGAGTGAGTGTGGGGAGCAGCTAGAGAGTGAGTTTTTCCTGAGTCTATGGATAGAGTGCCAAATGTGAGGTAGTTTACAATAGAATTGTGATTTATTCATCCATCTTGGAGAAGAGGGGGTGGTAGAGGAGAAAATTTTGAGAAGAGCTAGTAGTTGTGGCTTAGAAAACAAGAAGATTTCTTGATGGGATTGCAAGCACAAGTTGAGATCTTCCTTGGAGGTTTCTACCAGGGTGTGGATCTGGACTAGCTAGTATTTGGGTTAGATCTTGAGGGATCTTGCAGAACTATTATAGTAATTGCTTTATATTTAGCCATAATTGGGAAGGCCTTGTAGCCTGACAAATTGCATGTAACAATTATTTTATGAATAAATTATTGTAATTTGGTATTAGATCTTGCACTATTATTGTGTTTCCATTGTGTGATTATTTCTAGGTTCTAGGACATCTCCTTTAGGGATTCTCCTACCTTGCACTACACCACTAGATTTATGGAAACACCAAAGGATTCCAATTGGAAAGTGGAAAAGAGGATCTTAAGGTATGTGAATGGTACCAAGGGACTTTTCATTTTGTATACTGCTGATAATGATTTTAAGTTGGTTAGATATAGTGATAGTGATTGGGCTAGAAGCCTAGATGATAGGAAGAGCACTTCTGGATATATGTTTCATATGGGATCAAGTTAAATGTCACGAGAATCTAAGAAACAACCTATTTTTTCTCAATCTACAAAGAGGTTGAATACATAGCAATGAATGCAACAACATGTCAAGCTATTTGGTTAAGAAGAATCTTGACATATTTGAATGAAAGGAAAGAGGATGGAACCACAATATTTTGTGACAATATTTCCTCAATTGCATTGTCAAAGTATCTAGTCTTCCATGGGAGAAGAAAGAACATTGAAATTTGATATCATGAAATTAGATAGCTAGTGGAGAATGGAGAAATTAAGATGAAATTTTGCAAATTTGAGTAGTAACTAGCAGATATATTTACTAATCCATTAGGCATAGCAACTTATGTGTGCCTAATAAGTAGTCTTGGCATAGTTGATTTGGATCAAGAGTGATCCTTTCTTTTTTTAACTTATAACAAAGGGGGTGTTGAAATATATCAGTTTCCCCTTGAGACAACCACCCACCCACTCATTAGAGACATTAAACTCGATAGGTGAGTTTGAATTTTGAAAATAGGGGGATAGTTTTTGAGACAAGTCAAAAGGAGAGAGAGAGAGAGAGAGAGAGAGAGAGAGAGAGAGAGAGAGAGAGAGAGAGAGAGAGAGAGAGAGAGAGAGAGAGAGAGAGAGAGAGACAAAGAATATCAGAGAAAAGAACAATGAGTTCAGAGAATAGAAGGAACAAGAAGAGGAACAAAGTTACAACAACACATGATCAATTCTTTTATTCTCTGTAAGTTTATTTTGTTTTCCCTATTGAAGAAGTGATTGCTCTAGGAATTATTGTATGCAACTCTCTAGTGCTGCAAGTTAGTACCATCGATAGAATTTTTAAGTTAATGTATTTTAGTTCTAGTTCAAGCCCTATGCTCCCAAATTTGTAGTAGTTGAATCAGTTTTGAATAGAAAGAAAGCAAGCAGGCATATTAGTAAATCTTCAAGTATTTAGCTTGTTGTAGTCAAAAGAGTAGACAATAGAGTAGACAACAAGTCTATGATTAACTTGCTCAGTTAATTTTGTTAGATGAACTCTCATTGTGTTAACTCTATCATTATATGTCCATGTTGTGTCTTTTGAGTTACAAATAAGACCACCAAGTCCCTTCCCTGTGCCTACCAAGCTCACTCAGTCCCCTCCCTAACCATGTTAATTGAGCTCACTTGGTTCCTTTGTCAACTGAGTTCAAACAGTTTAGTGTTGGCTGAGTTTGATTTTTGAGCTCTTTCCTTTGGTGACCAAGTCACTTGGGTCCCATTGTTACCAAGAAACTGGGCATTACCTATCACTTGGATACTTAAAGTTTCGAGTAACTTGACAATCACTATAGTTCTTGTTTACCGAGAGAAATTTTTTGTGTAGTTTTCATAAGTCACACTACATCACTACTGGCCTTACCCTTCATGTTGTACCAACTTCATCCTATACCTAGGATAAGTGTCACCATATTTGCTTCACTGATAGTCACACCACTTCACTGTCAATCATACTACTTCATGTAGTACTACCTTCACAATATGTCTAGGTTGGGTCTCACTATATGATTAGAAACCATTTATGGTGAGAAGTCACCATACAATGGCCTCATCCATATGATGGGAATCCATTAGAGTTACCCTTAACAATCTCCCACTTGATGAAGTATGTATTGATATCCATAGTGTTATTCAACAAGATTAATAATAGTTGTGGGCTTTAAGCCCCATTGAGCATGTGCACCATTGTAATTTAATTATGTTCATTGGCTTTGTCAATTCATCTACAAAATTCTTTTGAGTGAAAACTTTTTCCATATTTTCTTTATGATCTTCAACCATGTCTCCTACAAAATTATATTACACATCAATGTATTTTGTTCTATTTGGAAAGTAGGATTCTTCGCCAAACATATTGAACTCTAACTATCATAGAAAATTCTAGTTCTCACTAGATCATAGATAACATAAGAACATAATAATTTAAGACAACCAAATTCATGACATGCACAAGTATATTCCATGTAAGTTGTCTTAGTTGTTGAGAAGGAAACTACACTCTGTTGTTTTCTCTTTCAACTAATACCACCATAATTCACCATGGACACATATACACTAGTGCAACTTCTTCCATCAATTTCCCAAGCCCAATCAGCATCCTTATAACCTTGAATCCTAATTGATGCATTTGATCAAATTGATTTACCTTGGTAAAAAAATTCATATTATGTCATACCCTTCAAATATCACACAACTCTTTTCATGACATCCCAATGTAGGCATACATGAGGATGCAAAAAATACTCATACAAGGTACTTGGTTCATGTTTTCAACCTCATCTAGAGATTACACGTATTCATTGATAGATAACTTCATTCCCAATAACACTAGAATTACTAGTTACTTGCAACTAGTCATATTAAATCATTCAAGAATATCAATATTATAGTTAATCTGGCTGAGCTAAAGTTTTTTACTAGCTCTACCCCTTCTAATTTATGTGCCCACGATAAATTTTTCTCATCCTAAATTGTTCAATTCAAGCTTCAAGTACAACCAAGATATTTAAATCTGAAATCATTTCCTTAGTATTTGATCTCCTTCAACATTGTAGTACACTCAAAGATAATATTTAGATCTCATAAAACCCAAAGATAAAACACATGTATCATACTTTTGATATGACATTCTAGGTGATTTTTTCAAGCCATAAAGAGAATTCTTTAGGTTACATACCAATTTCTCTTTACCTTTTACAAAAAAATACTCTAGTTAGGACATACATATCTCTTCTTTAATATTGTCATGTATAAACATTGTTTTCAGATTGGTCTTCTCAATTTCAAAGTCATGTGATATTGTGATTGATGATAAAAACCTAATGGATGTAAAATTACCTATGGGAGTCAATATTTCTCCATAGTTAATTTCTTATTTCTAAAAATACACCTTAGCAACTAGTCTTGTTTTGTACTTATTAATGCTACCAAATGAACATTACTTCTTCATAAATAACCACTTACATCCCATGGTCTTTCTATCTTTAGGCATAGGTACAAGATCTTAGATTCTATTTTTCTCCAAAGACTTGATTCCATCCTTCATGAAACCCAATAAGAGTTACAATTTGGCATATTAATTTCTTCTTTGATAGTCCTAGGCTTGTCAATATCTATAAAAAAGGCATAGGAACAAATAAACTTTAACATTGAGTAATTAAACCTCTTTGGTTAATAGTTGTAACTATCAAGTTTTCAGCTCATTCAAGTAGATATCCTCACTTCTTGTGGTGAGCCTTCATGAGGTTAATGATCATGTTATTTTGAAATTGTACAACTACTCAAACTCTCCTCATCCCTGAACACATTTGGATCCTTATTATTTGATTCATTTGGAGTTTTAAATTCTCCATTTTGGAAGCTAAAGGGATTTCAATTTCTTCTATCTTTGTCTTCTTTGGATGGTCTGCTAAGATAGGTTTCATCTCATGAAAGATAACCCTCCTATTGTACAACACTTTTTGAGTAAGAGGGTTTCAAAATTTGTATGCCTTCATGCCAATTTCATAGTCAACAAAGATGCATTTCACACCTTTTTTTATCAACTTCAACTACTCACATTAGGTACATGAGAGTAGACCTCTTAGCTGAAGATGCACACATGTCTTAATGAAGAATTATTTCTCAACCATGCTTCCATTTAGGTTTTTTTTATAATAGTGTTTCAATAAGAGAATGGTTTGGTGAGTTACAAAATGTAGCCACTACTTCATTGCATAACCTTTTCTCCAAATGAACACTATCCAACATGCTCCTTTCTCTCTACATCAAAGATTAATTCATCCTTTCCACTACTCCATTCTATTATGTAGCATAAGGTGTAGTCTTGTGTCTCTTAATGACATGTTCTATACAAAACTTGTATATACTTAAAATATGAATTAAGGAAGGTAAACTTAAGTTTATCACATAACCTCACACATCAAAGGTGAGTCAAGGAAATTGATCCCTTCAATCCCAATTCTAGAGTAACCATATCTAGGAATATTAGTGCTAACTAGTCATAAAGGAGCACTTATGGATGCAAATATCTAATGAAAAGAGAAAGAATAAAATAATTCCTTAAATAACTAGTGTAACAAGAGATATGAAATGAGATCAATACACTAGATTTAGGAAGGAGATGTGGCAAAAAAAAGAAATTATAGGATTCACCTTAAGAATGAAGAAGTTTTAGTCTAATTTTTTATCCTCATAAGTTAAATCAATAAATAATTTAAGCCTCAAACCTGAAACTATGAGATCTCTGAAACCTAAAAATCACCTAGGTGTTTAGTAGGATTGACTTTTCTCAGCAAGGATGACTTTAGGCACTATAAATGCAATGCATCCCTATTTAGTAGCCTTGAAATGTGCAAATAGCTTCCAAATATCCAAAGATTGATGAATAGGATATTTGAATCTCTAACCTATTATTTATTTTGAAATGAACAACATGCAATTAAAATGATTTAGTTATCTTGAAGGAAGGTTTTCTTTGGTCAAATTCTAGATTAGGAATTAAGCTTGAAATTAAAATAATTGAAATGAAAAATTATAAAGTAAATGCACAAATTTACCTTAGAATAGTAGGATCTCTTAAATCAAATGTAATGATCTTACTTTACCAATTGAATGAGATAAAGAGGATGAGAATGGTAAAGATGTATGAATGCAAGTAAGAATATTCTCTTGATGGAAAGCTTCATTACCACCAAGGAATGAATCTAGATCTTGAAATGTTGTGGTATGAATAGACAAGATGCATGAAGAAGCCCCCAAATGAAATCCTTGAAGCTCATTGAAAGAACCTTCAAAGTAAGAGATATTTTCTCTAAAGACTTTGAAAAGGATCTCCTTGGATGTACTTGAAAATAGCTTGAATGCTTGATCACTTACATGCTTGAAGTATTGAGTGCTTGAGTATGATATGATATTTTTTTGGTTATGATGTAAAATAAGGAAAATGGATGGGTTTATAAAGGTATTGAAATAAAATCCCACCACTTGATGTTGACTTTACATTGAAATTAACACAAAAAATAAATCTATACATGGGATATGGGAGCCAAAAAGTGGACACAAAGGGACTAAGTAGAGATGCACTACATCTTTGATTAGGAAAATAGGAATCAAACACATTATTGATGAGAAGGGATGTACTACATCCTTTCTCACTAGGCCTCTAAATACTCAAGATTCCCTTGTGATCTTGAAATAGGTTTGTATCTTCAAAATTTGGGTGCAATTTTCAAGAAATGTTTGTTACATTACAAAAAATAGGTTGAGAGTGATTGAAGGAAGGACACAGAAGGCCTAAGTTTTTAGATCCTACCCTAATTCCACCTAGGAGAAATGTGAATCAATGAGAAGAAAAATAAGAGAAATGGTGAGAAATGAAAATAAATGATGACTCCACATTAAATAGGTACTAAACCACCATTAAACTAAAGCTCTTCCATATAATAAACTAAATTTATCCCCCAATTTAGCAAGAGTATGGAATTTGATTGGAAATGAAGCATTCATGGCAGTAGATCTCAGATGAGCTAAATATAATTAGTCTAATAGGATGATGAGAGAGGACCTTAATCAAGTAAACCTAGATAGAGCCCTCATTTCCAATGACTGGATATAGAGGTACTATTTCTCTATTTCTTCCTTGTCTAGATTGGATAGAACAACTTTCCTATTGTTCTTTCTATTGGTCGAATCACTGGAAAGAAAATTTTTCCCTTTAGATTTGAGAAAATGTTGATGACTCATCACAATTTTGAAATTTTTTCCAAAGAATGGTGAGTTATTAAGGTTGATCATACTTCACTATAAAGGATGGTTAAATTTTTTATTAATGTCAAGAACAATGTTAGAAGCTAGAATAAGGCTAGTTTTGGTGATGTTTTTGAGACCAAGAAGGCTATCCAAAGTAAGTTGAAAGAATGTTATGATAGAATATAGATGGAAGGTTACTTGGATCATCTTTATGATTTGGAAGATGATCTAGTTAAATATCATGATAATATAGCTAAGGAAGATATGTTTTGAAGCCAAAGATCATTAACAATCTTGCTAGCTAAAGGGGACAAGAATATGAAGTATTTCCATATTAAAACCCTCAAACATATAGTTGTCAATAGAATCTCTCAATTTGTATACTAGAGTAAGAAAATATGAGAAAAATATTGTTAGAAATTTGGCTAAGGTAGATATGATAGAATTGTCATTTATGGCAACATATACTCAGTATTAAGTGAGGAAAGTATGAAGACATTGCATTTGCAGTAAGTCTTGGAAAATTGTTGAAGTATCATGAAGATTATCTATTAGCATAGGAACAATTTTGATTGGTAAGATTCATAGAGGCATTATTCATGTGGGCATAGTTGAGGATTAATAGAATATAGTATGAGGATTCCACATATGAGAACCTAAGGCAATATAGATAGACTTATAATGGTTTTACCAATTGTATTTATTAGTTGACTAAACATGAAAACATTAATGAATGGTATATTTCATGTTAAGGAATTGTTTTTATTACCGAATTTAATTACTTTAGTGATTAGGAATGATATCCTAGATGTTCACCCTAAGTGGGGAAAGTATATTTCTATATTTTGTGATATGTTTGAAAGTGTAAAGGTAAAAAATGTACGATATTATGAAATATTATGCTATAAAGGACAGTTTTGGAAATGCAAAGAAGTAGAATGAGACGTGTGATTATTGTGATATCTATCCTTTTATTTTGTAATGTGAATTTTGTGACCAAAGTAGTAAGGTTCAATATATGCAAAGTGGTGTAGTGAGCCACAAAGATCATATCAAATATTGGAGATATCCGTAGTTATAAAGAGGTTTTTTAATCTATAATTTCATATACTAATAATAATTATATATTTCATGTTTGAGTAGTGAGGTCATATTTAATACATTTTGTAATAGTAATAACAACTCCTAATAGGGTTGAGGCTTCTAGGAAGGCTTAGTCCTCTAAAAAGAATTGAGACACTATATAGATGTAACAAAATCATGACAAGGTCAATATCTTTAACAAGATATTTTTGATTAATGGACCATTTTGTGGGTATCATTCCCACCAGGGTTTTCCCTTGGCTTAGGTTTTCCTAACTAACAAAAAATGGGGTGATGGATTGTGTTGATTTATGGTTGTGTTTTTTGTTCAACTTAATTAGTTTATTTATTTATGTAAGTTATGAGATTGTGAATGATATCCATAATTGGACAAAAGTTAATGGAATATTAATTCACCCCCCAGCACCCTCTCCCCCCCCCAGTATTTCCTAGTTCTAACAATTGGTATTAGAGAACATCTACTCAAAAGAGGCATAATAACTTGACTAAGATCTCTATGGATATTGATTAGTTGTTGACAACATAGAAGAGTCTATTGAATAACTTGATGCACTTACAAAAGAAAAGAGATACTCTAAAGAATAATTATGTAGATGCAAAAGATTACATCAAGAAGTTGAAAGAAAATATGGAACATATCAAATCCAAGAAAGAAACTAAAGATCAAAAAACATATTATAATGAGGTATCAAGGCTTAATAAAGAAAATAAGATCTTGAAGCAAAATCTAGAAATTAAAAATCTAAAGTTGAACCTGAAGGATGATGATAAAGTAACTAAAATTGACATGAGATTAGAGAATGCAGATTTGAAATTAGAACTTGCAAAGACAACATTTGAACTTGAATCTTTGAAGTTACAATATGTACAACTTGAGAACTACAATGCAATGTTGAAAGGAGAACTTACAGAGTCAAAGAAAAATCTTGAGGAATTATATTCAAGAAGTAAAAATCTCAATGAGAATAATTGCATAAAGAAATCCTTATGATAAGACTAGTCTTGGATACTTTGGAGGATAACCATCTATGAGATCTTAAGTTACTAAGGAAATAAATCTTTTGATCTAATGTCCTGGACCACAATAGAAAGGTTAGACTAAGTTTGATTCAAGTCAATCTAAAGATGTACCTAAACAATGTGAACCACCTAAAGAAGTAAAAATGAAATTTATTGGAAAATGTTATGCATGAAATGAAGTTGGTTGAATAGAAAGAAGGACTATATATAGGTAAGTATGTTAACCCTATGTTCAGGTATTGTTATAACTCCTATAGTTTTGGACATAAAGGTATTGAATGTAGGAAACCTAGATTTAACAATAATAATAGTAGAATATTTAGAGTTACTAATACTAAATATAATATATCTATTGGAGCAATAGATATTGTAAGAAATTATATTATGTGTTATAAGTGCAATAACTTTCGACATGTCCCTAGAGATTGCAAATTATAGATCCATTGGTTAGGACCTTTATATGGAAATATTGTGATAGCATGTCTAATTTGGAATAACATGGGATATATAGAAAGATATTTTAGGATGAAAAATGTGAGAATTCCAAATAACATGAGGAACAATGTAAGAAACCAAAAATTGAGAAGAAATAGGAATAATGTTAGAAGGAATGTGAATAATAACAACAACAAGAAAGAAAATGTATAACATCTTAATGAAACATTTATTTGAGCTAAGAATCTTGCAAGTTCACATGTTGTGTGAGAAAAATAGTCAAGTGAAACTCCTAAGAATATGATGAAGTTAGTAATTGTTTCTAACCAACTCTTATCTATTTGAGCCACTTATTTCACATTTAACCAAAGGAATTAGCATCAAAAAATTATTTTTACCCTTAGGCAAAGAGTTGAGACTTATGCAATTTATATAAGGTATAAAAGGATGCAATAAATTTATAGTTAAGTGCAAATATTTTTTTGAGTTCATATGTAAGTATGCAAAGAGAAACAAGTTCTCCAATGAAGAGAAACAATTTTTTGTTGGTTGTATACGTGTGTAATCACTGCAAAAGTTTTAATTGGAAGTGATTTAAGGATCAAAATTGGATTTTCATGCACCATTTGATCATGTGAAGAGTTAAGGAGAAATTGAAGAAAATTTTAAGAGAGAATTAAAGTAGTTTGATTTAAAATTGAAGGTGATAATAGTGTGCCCTAATTTTGTGATTGCTACATTATTTATGATCTGGTGAAGTTATATTGACAAATTGTGTTTAGTATTTTATCAGCTAATGATGGAAGAGGATTTTGGATTCACTTGGTGAATACTTTGGAGGAGATCTCGGTAGTTACTTTTGAGGGAATTTATGTGTTTTCATAGTGTTCTTAACTAAGCTTTGGTTTGTGCTTTGTCATTGAAGAGATGGTACTCAATCATTACTATGTAGTTTATCTTTGCTATGTTAATCAAGTGACTCAATTAAACAAGGCATTTGATGATGCATGGGGCACTTAGCATATATTGTGGCTCAGTTTACAATGGGAACTCGACATAAATATTTCTTGAGTTGGCCTTGTTGATGAAGGGCTTGATTATGCTTGTGGATTTGTTGATACTTGGTGTAGTTTCTTTGATACTCAGTCTGGTCTTGGTTCTGTGTTAACCAAGTTGTTTATGGGCTGACCTTGTGCATTTAGTTTGTGTATATATATTTAATTTGTGTTGCTTCCAACTAGTGGCTTGTATGGGCATTTAATATAAAAATTATTTTATTTTGCAATGGGCTAGGCTGACTTGTAGCTTAGTTGGGTATAAGTAAGGGGGCATCTTGTGGAGCATTGAGTCATTGATTCATGGGAGTGGATCCTTAGTGATGTATTTGAGGATAGTGACTCATGATGGAGAGTGGGATCCAACATGGGGAAAATGGGGTAGCTAAGTCCATGAAGTTTTCCTAAGTGTGTAGACATAGAGTTGAATGTGTTGAACCAATTTACATATGGATCTCGGGTATAGTTTGAGAAGGGCTAATAGTTGAGGCTTGGGAAATAAGAAGGTTTCTTGGTGGGCTTGTGAGCACAAGTTGAGATCTTCATTGGTGGTTTCTACTAAAGTTTGGATCTAGATTATCTAGTGTTGGGATTGGGTCTTGAGTTTTATCTTATAGAACTATTTTCATAATTTTTATTGTATTTGGTCAAAACCTAAAAGGCCTTATAGTTGGGCACATTCCATGTAAATAATTATTTTATGAACAAAGAGTTATATTTGGTATCAAATTGTGCATCTTTTTGTTGTGTTTTAGTTGTGTGGTTATTTGCAAGGATCCAAATTACCTCTAATAGGGATACCTTTGAATTCTTGCTACATCAGTTGTTATCTGAGCACATTTGTTCTGAAGTGTGTAGTGCCAAAGTTGATGCAATTTTCAGTAGGACCTTAGGTTGAGAGAAGTTGATATGAGAAGATCTTGATCTAGTTGTGGATTTTTCTTTCTAGAGTCCTAGATCTCTTTTTTGTGAGGTAATAGATCATGGTTTTGACTTGTAGATGGAACAATGGATGTGAGGATGGAAGGTTGATCTCATTGGGAAAGATTGATCTATTGGTGATTTGATAGTAGTGGGTTTATGGAGATCTTCAAAGATGTCATTGAAAAGATTGGACCCAAGGATAATTGTGAGTCTCTGTGATATAGTGGAGAAGAGTGTTAATGAGATGATTCCTCGGGTAGACATTGTTGTAGATGTTTCTTTTTCTAAAAGATTTTAGAAATAGAAGAAAGATGTTGTAATATATTGGAGCTGGAGTCTACAAATCTAGAAGAGAGTTGTCTGGCCAGTTAGAAGACTTGTTTAAGAGAGACAATGGCATAGCAAGGTTGAGGTAGAAGAGGTTCATTTTGTAGATTAGTTTGTGGAGTCTAATATAGAACCTATAGAGGAACTTGAGGTTGTTGCTAAGGATATTCCTAACCTTGTTGATGTTGGGGTTGAGATCCTTTTTCATGATTAGTCAGTTTTGTTTGAAATAAAAATTATACAGTACCTTGTTGTGTGAAATGAGATTGCTGGTGGTGTGAGTTTGGCCTGTGTTGATGGAGATCTACATATAGGTTCTGATATGCATTTCATTTTTGCTGGTGAGGATTCACTAGTTGTTGATGTGGGTGAGGAGTTGTTGATGAAGCATTATTTTTAGTTTGTTCTTGCAAGTGAGCATGTTGATTAGATGGTTGTGATTCTGGTGTTTGATAGATGGATGCAAATGTGGATGATTTGCATGTTGATTTTCTTGTCTCTATTAGAGTGGAAGCCTTTGGTGAGGATGAATATTGGATCCAATCTTTCTTTTGGCATCAAAGTGTCAGACACACTTTTTTTTTTTACCTGGGGAGAATGCTATAGGAGCATCTTGGGTTTTCTTTGTGATTACTTTGGAGGAGTGATTGGTAGTTACCTTGGAGGTACTTTGTGTGTTTATCAAGTATTCTTGGCTAAGCTTTGGGTCATGTTTGGTTAGTGAAGAGATGGTACTCGGTCGTTACTTAGTAGTTTGTGGAATTGTTATGTTTACTGAGTGACTTAGTTAATGAAGGCATTCAGTGATTCTTGGGGTATTCAACATATACTATGGCCCGATTTACATTGGGAACTCAATAGTAATGTTTCTTGAGTTGGCTCAGTCGATGAAGGCCTTGATTAAGCTTGTGGAGTTGCTAATACTCATCGTAGTTTCTCTAATTCTCAATCTGGTCTTGGTTATGTTAATCAAAATTGTATGTGGGCCAACCTTTTGTATTTAATTTGTGTTGTAGCCAAGTTGTGGCTTGCATGAGATTTTAATGTAAGGGTTATTCTATTTTTCAATGGGATAGGATGACTTATGGCTTAGTTGGGTACAAGTAAGAGGGGTCTTGTGGAGTCTTGAGGCATTGATTCATGGGAGTGGATCATGAGTGCTTGATTCATGGGGAGTGAGTCATTATGGAGAGTGAGATCTAGCATGGGAAAGATGGAGTAGCTGAGTGAGAAAATTTTTACTAAGTGTGTAAATAGAGTGCTAAATGTGAGGCAATTTATAGCTAGATTTTGGGTGTAGTTTGAGAAGGGCTAGTAGTTAAGGCTTGGGAAACAAGCATATTTCTTGGTGGGCTTGTGAGTACAAGTTTAGATCTTCCTTGGCAGTTTCTACTAGAGTGTAGATCTAGACTAGCTAGTGTTGGTATTAGATCTTGATAGGTCTTGAATAATTATTTTTGTAATTTTTATTGTATTTAGCCAAAACATAGAATGCATTATATCTAGGCACATTGCATGTAAATAACTATTTTATGAATAAAGAGTTGCATTTGGTAACAAATTGTGTGTCTTATTATTGTATTTATGTTATGTGGTTATTTGTAGGGATTCGAATTACCTTAAGTAGGGTTACCTTTGGATTCTCACTACATCAGTTGAAATATGGAATGAAATATACTCAGAATGTAGAGAATATCCCTAGACCTAAGATAAATTTAAACCCCATTTAACCTTTGGAAGATGATCCTATGACCACATTTTCACAAACCTCAAATGAAGTATTCAATTTATAGGACATTGCTAGCTATAGAAGATGCAAACTTGAAATAGTAGGGAAAGGAAAATTTCAAATGTATTTGACAAAGTTTACAACCAGGATATGACATACAAGGAAAGCTATAAACTTTTAGGTTAGAATGAATTAGTAAATTATATCTATTTTATTTTTATTTTGATAGAGTAGAATGGACCAAGATAATCTTGAGTAGAATTCATGTGATGGAAGGTTCTAGATAGGAGATAATGTAATTGAAATTCAACTAACATGATACATGAGGTTATGGGTTCTGGAAACGAAGGCTCCCTCCTACTAAATGAGAAAAATGTTAAGAAAGCTATACTTGAGAACACCAAGTCAAAGTATAATGGTAGATAAATAGTATTGAGTGAGATCAAACAAGATGATGGAAGATTTGTTAGCTAAACAATGGTAAGCAAGATATGTTCTATTTCTAAAGATGATGGCATGGTAACTAGATTTGTCCATGCAGCCTACATAATGTATCTTGTTTCCTGATTTGACAAGATTTTAACTACCTATTGAAGTTTCTTAAAATAGCTAAGAGATAGCCAAAAAATCATAACAAGTATTCTAAATGTAAATCAAGAGGGCCAACTATTAAGACTATTTTAGTCTTCTTCCCTTCAAATTCTGTAGGATTCATCTGGGTGTACCTTGGAGCTCATAGCTCTTATAATTATTGATTAGTTCTTGGCATGAATTCCAAAATAACAGATAAATTCCTATGATTCTTCTAATTTAAGGACTGAAAAAAGGATGCAAGATGGCTAATTCCTCAAACCCTAAGACTCCTCAAATCGAGTTCAAGCTATACTTTCAAATTTACAACAAAAAAATTAAAGATTTGATTGATTAATTTTGCACTATATAGTCCATAATGATTTTGGAAATTCTAAACATGATTAGTGTCTTATCCATTGGGTTATTACTCACAATTCTTTTACACTTAAGATTAGAACTATCCTATCACTTTGTGAAAAGGAAAACTATACTCAACTTAAAATCTCATTCTTATCATAATCTTCTTTTAATAACTTTCAATTCTCCAAAATCACATCAAGAATTTAAAGAATCCATTAGATTATAAAAAAAAATGAAATATGATATAATATGAAGTGAATTATAACTGAGATTTAATGGACATTGTCATGAAATTCTAGAAAATTAAAAGCAACACAAGAAGAGACAAGATCTAGATTGAGTAACTAGCTAGTAAATGCTTTTGTATCATTTTCTTTCAGAATATACAATTTAGAATCAACTTTAATGAGAAACTCAAAAAAATTCAACAATCTAACTATGTATTTTCATTAATGATATTTCAAGAATAATACGACTATACAACAATGGACAGAGTCCAAAACATGAAAGTATACATCCATTCAAAATGAAAATTTTGTGCCCTTCTCTAGACTTGGAAACTCACATATATAGGGTGAGTTGCAAAAGGATTTAGGCTTAAAGGAAAAAGAAAACATGTGCTTTAACAAAACATGGTTACATTTGAGAAAAAAATTCATTTTCAAAAACCCACGAGACATTTTCTCTAAGTACATGTGGTAGAATTTACATGTTTTAAAAGTAGTTTCATGATTTTTTACATAGTTTTACCCACAGTAGATGAACGACAAAGGTAAGGTATCTTATTGTACTAATTTCTTTCTTCCTTTTTGAAAATTGTTTACTACCATGCATCCATCCTAGTTTTCAAGTGGGGTAGGGGCCTCTTCAATTTTTTCATTTTTATGTTTAGCAACAATTTCTTGTAATTTTTCTTATTTTATTTCTTCTATAGGTTGTGGGGCCACCTTTCCTTTCTCTTTGTCTCCTTGATCTTGTCCATTGTCTTCTTCTTCCTCATTTGTTAATTGAATGTATTGCCCTTCTTGTTGAATACTTTATTAAATTGATTATTGCTCCTTTTCAATTCTATCAAGGTCTTTTGGTTTATCCTCTATCGCTGCATATGATGATTATGTTATTGATGAATATCATTTTACCCACTTACCATAAACTAAATCATTTGGATAGTAAAAATTAATGATCTCTTTCTCCTTAATCATGATATTCTTCTGGGCCATTCTCTTTAACTATTCAAATTAGGGATTAGAAGAATCAAAAAATATTTGGACACTCATGATATTTTCAACTATCCTTGCAAACCAAATTTTATCTTCTTTATTTATGATGTCATTCATTTGCAAACTCACAATTTATTTCATTTCATTTTCCAATGCTTCCTTTGATTTAATATTAGTTTGGTTACCTAGAGCATGCACAAAAAGATCAAATGTCATATTAACATATTTGGAGAATGCATATTTCCATTTTCCTCTGCAATATCTATCTTCTTGTATCAAAATCTAGTAAATTAGTAGTCTAATCATATGTTCTTTCAATCCATGTGCTAGTGTCAATTTTATCAATTATATTGACACACAAATTAGTTACCTTTTGCTCTTTGTTGATCAACTTGTCCATAATTTTTCTCAATACAACTTCATTTTTATTTAACTTAGTCCATGTGCTTACTAGATTAGACATTTCATAGTGAAAAAAAGGCCAATTAACATGATCAACCAAAAATAAAATTGTATCCCTAATTTTATCTTCATATCTTTGTAATGCTTCTACTTGTGTAGCCTTGAGTTTTGCCTTTTCTTCTTCAAACTCCTCTTTAGTATACTATATTGGATGTTAAGGGGTGTTTGGGATTTCAACCATAGGCATAGTAGGAGGAGGTGGATTAGGGGATGTTACAATCATTTCTTTAGCTAGTTCTTATACCACTTTTCCTTTCCCTTATTTCTCTCAAATTTGCCAATGATATTTTCCATTTCACTAATTTTTCTACCCCTCTCATAACAGCTTACAAAGAAATTTCAAACCTAATATTTAATTCAATAATTTTTTTCTTATCCTTCTTGGCCACATCTACATTAAAATTGGTCAATTGTTTATTCATTATGGATGATTGTTCACTGTTAGTGTTTGATATGCTATAAACCATCAAGCTTGATGTTTGTTTTGCATAAGAAACCTTTTCAAGAATGGATTCATTCTTATTTTACAGTGACTACATTACTAATACTTGGTAGTCTCTACTAAATATTGTCCCCTTATGGGCCTCCTTGGATTCTTCTTTTTCCTAAATTTTGTTTCTTTTTCCTTTTTGATAGCATAAAAAGCCATGGTATTTGCAATATCCCATTTAGGTAGTATGAAGATACCAACATATTTTAGAAATTTCCTTCCTACTTCAAGAGTTATTCAAAAAAAAATTTGGATTAATTCTTCTTTTACCTCCTCTTCTACTACATAGTCCTTTTTACTAGGTTGTTCTACCTTCAATTTGTTATAGTTTCCCTCAAAATTTGAAATATTATCTCTCCACAAAATTTGAATGAATTCCTGTGACTTTATGAAATCATCATCATAAATATATTTCTTGGAAGTGTATTCAATGACAAGATCCATTTCTCTCCCCTTAAAATTCTCAACTTTGTGTTCTAAAACTAGCATTTGCGGCTCATGTAGAATTAGTTCTTCTAACTATGTTGTTGTTATCAATTCATCATTATGGCCTCCCATGTGCCTCAATTGCTCCTTTACTATGTGCTCACTATCAAAGTACATGGGAGTCTAGGAATTTGAATATTCCTTAGCTCTTGAGGAAGTCCCCACTTCTAACTCATGTCTCTTTGAAGATGGTTCTAAGGGAGGGATTTCAATATTGTCTCTAGTATACTAGAATAGGGTGTATATCTATGTTTTAAACCATAGTATATCTAGTTCTTCTTTGAAGGGTATACTATCCAAGATTCATGAATGATGTATTTTCTAGATTCATCATTACCTCTTTTTCTTCCTCTGGATACATATTGGTTAAGGCCTTCTTATTCTCATTCAAAATTGAGAATATATAAGAAACATGTGACATTAACTTATTGATTTTTTCACCCCAAAACATCAGATCCATCAATCAATCATAATCCCTATCTGAAGAATTTATAAAATACACCACCTTTTTCAAAACGTGCCATTTTTCTTTCTTCACCTCTTTCTCTTGCAACTAAAATTCATTTCTTATTATATCCTCAGGATAACAAAAATTATGACGATAACTCCTATCCTTAGTCTTTTCTCTAAACATTTCATAAAAATCCTCAAGATCAACAAACCTAGGGTGGAACTAGACCTTTTGATATTTATCCAAAAAAAACTAGGTTCTTCCATCCACCCTTTCTTATAATGAATTGTTGGGCCATAATGAAAATAGGAAAAATTGTTCCTCTTGACCTCCCAATCAATTCTTTTTCAGCCTTCAATCCTCCAACTTTCCATAAAAACTCGGCAATACCTACCTTGAGAGGAACTTGGTAGGGTAATACATGAGCTCTACCTTGAAAACAATGGCTCACCTTTAACCCTGTAGCATACTCCTTTGGCCTAATCAATTCCAATAGGGGCTTGTGGATTCAAGGGTTGTCTTTTGCTAACAATACCTTCATCTTTTATACAAAATGTCCATCAAAATGTAAAAAAAACTACATCCTTCACTTCCTAGGACATGTCAGCTGTCCATGGTTGTAGTTGCATTTTTTAACCTTGATGATCCTTTTGCAACTTCATTTATTTCTAAAAAATGGATGGTCCTTTAAACAAGGACATGTACATAAGCATGGAAAACCAATCAAAATATTTATCAACTTTACCTTTACTTATTCCTAATAGTACATTATGGATCTCCTCTACCAGATAAGAAGAAAAATAAAAAATTGAGTTCTTCTTGTATTCTAGGATATGGGCTATCATATACATCATAGGCACCAAGAAATATTCATTCTCGTCCATACCAAAAATTATAAATAGAGAAACATACAATTCTTAGGCCCTAAGATTAACATACTTCTTCATCAAAGGTTTTAGGGTAGATGATGTAACCAATGTCAAATTTCCCACTTTGAAAAAGTTCTCCTGAAGTGGTCCACTCTTGAGGTAGATTCTCTAAGCATCATAAAACTCTTACAATTTTCCAAAATCAATCTCCTCATGTAGGGTAGTGTTAGGTTTTAGCGTGAAAAATTATTGAACTACATCTATTGTAACTTTAAAAAGGCCATCTCCATAATGGTTTCTCACCAACCATAACATAGGTTCATATCTCTTGGCAAGCATTGTCAACAAATCTATATCCATGAAGACTCTTGGTACAATAAGTCTACTAACATAAAATTCACATACATTATTGTGAGGGTTGTCTTTTTTTCATTGTGAAAACCATTCCTTCAATACGCAAACCACCCATAGAAATCTATTAATCCATCGACATGTTTCCCTTATTCTATAAACCCTCATCAATCTTTAATCTAGGGGCTTTGGGGACCAATTCCCTTGGCTACATCATTTATCAAAGGACTCAATTTCTCAATAAAATAATCATGAATGTTCCTTTTTTTATAATATACCTTTTTGGTAGAATATCATCTAGGAGACATCTTCAAGAAATATGAAACCTTTCACACAAACACATTTCTTTATCAAGATGAGAACAAGAACTTACTAAAATATTCATTTTTTTCCACATTGGAGCAATTCACAATCTTCTAGTACTTAATTCCTAGCTACTTTTTTTGTGTGATATGTGTGTATTATAATCTTAGATTATATTCACACAAGGACAATTAACTCACTATTAATGGGTTAAAGAGAATGGGTATGCATGTCTCATGGGTGATTTTAAAAATGGTTTGTGTATGAAGAATATATCCAACAGTCGTAATTGAAAACCATTATTGAATCACTTTTATGCATGTTGATATGAAAATAAAACAAATCACATCTCACCAAATGGAAAATAATATGCCCTTATGAGCCCTCATTATACTTATTGGAAACCCAAGGATACATGGAACAATGTTTCTTTGTTGCTATGGTTTAAATCTTTGCTTCTTTTGATGGTTACAAAAAAAGATTTGTAAATCTTTTACTGATCTGATGGTAAATGTGTTTCATTCTATTTTTAAAATCACTAGGCCCCTCTTAGATAGGTGTCACTATGTCTCATTATCTCTTTGCATAAATATTGTGCATTTGAGTATAGCAATAATGTGACAACTATTGATTTTGTTTTCATCAAGTAGTACAAATTAAACTTGTTCCTTCCAGTGATTTATTGTAAGGTGGGACCACAAATGACACATGTCACACTCTTGAAATGTCACAATGAATAACTAGTGTGCATCTTGTTATAGTGACAAAGAGACATCCATGGATCTCCCTTTGATCCAACGGTTAGGATATTTGTTATTTTTTTAATGGTCAGGCCCACGAGGGACAAATGTCACGTTATACAATTATCACAAAAGATAAAAGCCAAGAATCTTTCTTTAGAGAAAATGTGATGACCCTAGATATTCTTTGACATAAACATCCTTAGATTTATTTCATAATATTACTTACTTACCTACCTAGGAAATGTGGTGTAATGTCGCACTGTCATGTTTCTTAACTATCTTGCACTTGCCTTCAATGATATTACAATAACCATTAATCTTCTCTAGATCCAAAGATCAACAACAAACCATCATCTATTATCTTTCAAGTAAATAGCTCACTTAGGCTTTTACCATGTGGACACATCTAAATATTTAAAAAGATCTCATTGGTCCTTCATCCACTTTGGATACACCAAGGATGCACGGAACTCTATCACATTGTCGATATGATTAAACATCATTCTTTTCATTGTCAAGACAATGTGATGGCTATTGATCTTGATTAGTATCAATGATCTTAAAAAAACTCTTCAAAATATGATCTCCTATTAAGATCCTTTCCTATCCTAACACATGTCCATCATCCCCAACATATATGCTCAAAATCCATAGTACAAAGGGCCTGCTACACACATGTGTTAGGTTGTCACTATGTTGCAATGAATAAAGATCACACATATGGTATAACAACATAACAACCCTTTATCTTTCCAAGATCTAATGACCTAGAATAGCCTTGAAATGATTTTTTTTATGGTCTCACTAGACATGAGTCAAAATGCCGCATCCTCATGATGATTAAAACCCTCTCATATCCCAATAGTGATAAAGTGACAATCGTTGATTCAACCAAGATCTAATAGTTACAAAACAATCCATAGCATGGGTCTACCACAAGTAAAAGATGATCAACAATTTGAAATTTAAAAGGATATGCAACAATCACTTGCTTATAACAAAATGAAAGGTAAAATAAAATCATTAAAGGTTGATGATATAAAATTTTATATTAAACCCTTCAATTAAGAAAAATAAAACCCTTGAAAAGATATTCAAAATTAAAATAAAGGGAAAACCTTTCCTTTCTTACTTAGGCTTTTGGATGATAAAATCCTGCTCTAAGATTTTGAAAATGAGACCATTGCAAACAAATTTTCAAATCTAGAGTTGAAGAAGAACCAAATCCTAAGAGGGTCTAATAATGTGAATTGAGAAATCAAAGGTGAATTTGTGTGAAATCTTGAGAGGACATTTGATAGAAAACCTCAAGCGAATCAAGAAAGTTAGGAATGGACAATTTAGGTTTCAGACTTTGATCACCTATATGATTTTCCATTTATTGAGAAGATTCCCTTTCATGCCACTTTTTAAATTAGGAAACTATGAAAAATGTACAATGGAAAATATTACATATTTTTATAAAAGGAACCCAATTGACAAGATTGAAATAAATGTAGAGTTAATTGTTTAAAAAAAATAGATTGAGATGAAACAGAGATTTAGAATTCCACAATTAGCTTTGAGCAAGTAAAAGGAAGATATTTGTATCATGGTTGACATAGACTACACCTATATTGAGGCATTTGAATAGATAATGATTTAGTCTTTCTCTCTTGGTTATGAAGTAACTAAAGAGGAAGTTGAAGGATATGTGAAGGTTATTCATAAGTCTAAGAAAGATGAAGATTTTGATACAGTTGGGAGATGTGAGGAAAATATGCAGCTAGGTTATCAAGATAAGCTTGAGATTTTTTTCAAAAGAAAGATAGATAACACAATGAAGAAACTTATGGAAGGGGGACGCATTACAACATAAGAGTTTTCTATAGTCAAGCTAACTATTTTCAGAATGAAATAGATTGGACAAGAAAGTATCATATATTTTTGACCATTAGTAGTAGTAGGACCTTCATCATCAAAAACATCATTATCAAAAAGAGTTGCATTTGATTAAGCATTATCAAAGGCCCCATATGTAGTAGTTGCACAAGTGTAACCACAAATTATCCCTCCTTCACTAGTTCAACATAGAAGAGAGGAAGAGGAAGAAGTAAGCATTAAATTGAAGTTAAAGGATTTGAAGGTCCTAGAAAGTTTGTGAGGTTGGAAAAGGTGAATCAAGAATGATTTAATACCAAAAATCACAAGAGAGTAAATAAAATTTCCACTCGACCCAAAATAAGACCCTTGAGACAATAATGAGAAAGAAAAAAAGAAGACACAAATACTTGAATTAGAATTAAAACTAGAGGAATCAAATAGAGATGAATTAGAGGAAAAAAGAGAAAAGAAATAAAAAGAAAATGAGAAAATAGAGACAACAAGAAAAGGAAGACAATCATGGAAAAACAAGGTTATAAAGATAAATTGTGTAGTCATTGATGACGGAAATTTTGCATAGTTGAACAAGTTTTCTGATTGGTATAAAAACTTTGATAATTTTTAGTTAGAGAATGTAGTGATTAGACACATAATTTTGAATTTTAAGAAGTTTACTTATATACAAGGACTTATTCCTAAGGACTTGTTTGAAAGACTTGTAAATAGGATGAAAAGAAAAACAAGGGATGATAAGGACATAAGAGACAAAAAAGTTAGGAAACTTTGTGTAATATAAAGAAAAAAACAATTCTAGAATATATTGAAGATTCTTGAACCTATCTTGAGGAACAAGACTAGAGCCATTTTGATCAAGGGAGGAAACTATGAAGAGGTAAATAAAGAAACAAAGGAAAAAATAATAAAAGTAAAGAAAGAGTTTAAGAATGCTCATATGACTAGACATAAGAATGTATAAATTCAAGGGGAGTAACCCATATTCCTATCCTAGCAATAACAAAAATTGATATAGAAATGAAGGAAGTAGAGGATAGAAAAGTAGCAAAGGAACCTTCATATCAAACTCCTCATATTATAATTGGTACAGACATAATAAATTTAGATAGCACAAGCATAACTATATATATAGTTGAAAATCCCTTCAAGGTTATAGAGCTAATGTCGATAATTTGGTAGGGTATACTAACTCTAATGAAGATGAAGTCACTAGAGTGAATAAATAGGAAGAGAAAGGAGAAGTGAATAAATATGAGGATATAGGTACCCTTGCTGATGAGCCAAGGAAAACTAATAATAATTTACAAGTTATGTGGAAAGTGATTATGCAAGAAACATATTTATATGTTCCATAGTTGAACACTTAAACTAAGGTTGAGAAATTTTTTTGTTACAATGAGGATGAGAGTTTATTAGTCACTCTAGTCAAAGATGCAAGAACATATGTAGAAATTTCTTAATAGTAACCCTTGAGACTTTGAATGCACATATGATGATTTCCACACCATAGACTCCTACAGCAGACCCTAAAATATATATTATTAGTAAGACATCATGATTAGAAACTAGAACAATAATTGGGAGGACGAAAAGGAATAAAGAGACTCAAGAAGTTCTTGGGAGAATGACAAAGGAAATGGAGAGAGTAATAAGTATTCAGATTAGTGAGGAGAACCTATAGGAGAAGGCAACTTAAATTTTGAACTAATTTGATAGTCATTTCAAGACACCAATAGAGGTAGTAACAACAAAAACACAAGCAGAGCATGATACAAACATTTTTTCTAATGTATGTCAGAATGTGAAAAGTGATTTGTAAAATCTTGACACATGCGTCAAAGAATTGTGAGGTTGCATTCATGAAAGCAAGGAACTTTAAGGGAAATGTACTCTATCACATGAATATATGAGAACCTTTAATGGACAAATAAAGGAAAAGGAATCTGAGCTAGAGTTTGTAACCAATGAGATGAAAAAGACTAATATTCAAGTGGTCTAGTTTGAACAAAGAATCAACAAGCTCTATGATGAGAAAGGAATTATGGAGAGTAGTAGAGAAAAAGCATTGTTAATATTTTCTTTGTTGAGAAACACATATATCTAAAGATTGATATATTACAAAGGAATCTTGAGGATTGTTTGAAAGAAAACATATCATTTGAATAATTTAGCTACATAGATTTTTTGTCAATTGGGTTAGAATCTTATGGGCTATGTGCACTTTTAAAAGTTTCAAAATCAGTGATGAAAAAATGGAATGAAGGATTAACAAGACTCAAGTGAAAGTTTTTTCACTCTATTTCATTGTTGCATGATCCATATTTGGTGTGAAGAAAATGAAGGTAGTAGTAAATGTTTTATTTTGTATATATTTTTTACTCGCCTTTGTTGTTGATGTTGGAGGGGGAGTGAAGTAAGTAAAATTTTATGTATATACAAGGAGAATATGTAATTAGGATATATAAATACATAATATGGTTTAAATAGAGAATGATTCACATCTTCAATTTTGTAATGGTCATGTGAAGAATTTCACAAGTTTTGTGTTTCTTGCATTTTTGGGACACAACCAGTTTTTCAGTGTGTTGCCATCAATGCCAATGGGGGACATTGTTGGAAATTTTTCTAGGCTAGATATGATATATTTTTCACTTATGGAAATATATACTCATTTTTAATTGAGAAAAGTATGAGCATAAAGTTTTGGTAGTAAAAATTAAAAAAATTTCTAAGTATCATGAAGATTATTTATCAACACAAGCACAATTTTGAGTAGTGATCTTCATAGAGACATTATTGGGATGTACATATTTGATGATAGAAAGAATATAGTATGAAGATTCTACATCTAAGAGCCTAAGGAACCAAGGATAGTACATATAGAGTTATACTGATTTTATTAGTTGCAGTTATGAGATGATTAACTATATAGATGTAACAAACCCCTAACAAGGTCAATATCTTTCACAAGATCCTTTTGACAAGCTTATCATTTTGTGGGTACCATGATCACTAGGGTTTTCCCTTGGCCATGATTTTTCTAGTTAACAAAATATGGTGTTAAGGTTTTGTTTATAGTTCAGCTAAATAAGTTTATCTATTTATGCAAGTTATAAGATTGTGAATGATATCTAATGTTGGGAAAAGTTTTGTGGAATATTGATTCACCCCCTGACCTCTTAATATTTCTTATTTCTAACTATTCCCCTTGAAATGGAGAACCATTTCTCATCGATTCTAACAATTTAGTACTCTCTAAACATTAACAAAAAAGAAAATCTTCTTTTCCTTCATCCCAACATGGGTCTTAGGCCATCAAAACAAACCTCTTATGGTTGTTCCATCCTCCTAGAAAATCAAGTGTTGCTATGTATTAGGAGACCAAACACCAATCCTAGATGGATTTGCTATGTTTATTTTTCAAAAGATGTGGTATATCATTGGAAAAGATATTTCTAGTGTTGTTAGTGAATTTTTTGGTGCCCAAACTCTCTTGCAAGATATTAATTCCACCTTTCTTGTTTAGATCCCTAGAAAACTACATGTTGACTTTGAGTATCAATTTAGGCTGGTAAGCCTTTGTAATTATTTCTATAAGATTATTTTTGAAGTTATTACTTGCTAAATTTTCTCCCATAGCTGATCTATATCCAACATAATGATTTTATCCTTGGAATGAGCATATTGGACTTCATTTCTATGCTATATGATAATGTACTTTCCACATCCAAATCATAGAAGAAAGGATTTCTTATGAAGCTATATATTTCTAAGGCCTATGATGAAGAGGACTGAGAATTCCTATTTAGGTTCCTTAAGGATTTTTATTTTAGTAGTTGTAGCATCCAAATTTGTTTCCAATTGATTATTAATTCTTCATTGTCCAATTCCTTCCAAATCTCCATGGGTTTGCACTAAGGAGATCCTAATTCCCCAATCATCTTTTCTATATTTTCTAACTATTTGGGAAGGTTTCTCACTAAGCTAAGTTTTGAATGATCTATCCATCATTTAAATCCATCTTCTCATCCTCACTCTTGCACCCAAGAACAATTTGTGAATGATACCACCCTCATGGGGGAGCCATCAATCCCTAAAGCTAATAATACAAAATATTCTATTTATAATACTTAATCCTTTTATATGGTTTAATTGGTTAATTGGGACAAAAGTACACCTTTTTCCCTAATACTCCTTTTCTCGATAGTAGGGGATTTCCAAATCTCTTTCTTGTTCTATCTCCCATCTTCCAGGCTCTTATTGGGGTCTACCTCTTTAACTTAATCCCTTGAGGTCCTTTTGGAAAGGTTTGATTGAAAAATATAATCCCAAAGTAGCTAGTTGGAAAGGAAACTTCTTTAGTCAAGTTGGTATGATTACCCTTCTTAATAGTTTTTTGTAAACCCTCCCCACCTATGCATTAAGTGTCTTTAAAATTCCAAGAAAATATGTTGAACTAATCAAAAGGGTTCTAAAAAAAATTTAATTTTTGGGAGTGGAAGAGAATTATGTTTGCCTAACCACCAACCTTCCCCTTCGAGATTTGTGACATTGCTTAAGTGCCTCCTATGTTCTATAAATCTAGTGGTTGTATTAGGCATCAATAGGTCAATATTTTGGTGCAATGACAACTCTAGCTTGTAAGAAGTGGTGTTAGAGCTTGGTCACGAGTTCAAATCTCCTTGGGTAATGCTGAGGGGGAATTTTTGGACTAACTACCAGCCTTCCCCTTCGATATTCATGACATGGCTTAACCACCTCCTATGTTCTATAAGTCTAGTGGTTGTATTGGGCATTAATAGGTAAATCTTTTGGTGCAACAACAACTCTAGCTTGTAACAAATTACTCTTCTTCTATGAGACCAAATATGTAATCCCAAGAATACTAGAGGATTTGGTATAGGACCAAATAATAGGATGAATAAAGCTCTTTTGTAGAACCAGATATGGAGAATGTGTTACTAGGAAAGGGAGTAGAATAAAACTTTGAAGAGGAAATATTTTTCTTCCTATCCTTCCATAGAGTAAATTTTGTGAGATCTTAAGGTGAAAGATGGATTATACATTTGGTGATCTATTAAGGACAATAAACATGTTTCAAACAAGGGCATAAGATGGAAGTTGGGAGATGGTAAAAAAATCTAATTTTGGGAGGATACATGGATATTAGATGGCCCCTTCAAATATAGGATTGAATATTTGCAAATGATAGATCACTATAAAAGTATATATGGAATTATGGTTTCTAATTAATAGGTGAATGGTGAGTGGGTAAATCTTATGTTGATTAATCCCAACTTGTAGAAAAATCAATTAAACCTCAATGCCTAGAAAGTCTATGGTGATATTCTTGAATCCTTGATTTTGGGTTTCCATCCAAGTGGTAAGTACTTTGTAGCTTCTTGGTTATTTATCCTCACTCCCAAGCAATCCAACCCCTAATCATATACTCCTTGGTTCAAGCACATCACCCCAAAAGTGGCCATATTTTATTAGATTATGATTCATAACAAAAATATTTTATTAGATAATATGTGCAAAAGGGGTTTCAATTTGGTAAATAGAAATTTCCTTTAAAAATAGATTTGGAGACTATTTATCACATGTTATTGAATTTTTCCTATTCTTGTGAGGTCTTTGACCACTTTCTTGATGGTTGGATTCTTAATTGGAGTGTTTCCATAAGAGTTGAAGACATTATCAAACATGAGTATTACTTAGCATTGAATGACAATGTTGAGATAGTGTGGAATATTGATCCTCCTAATATATTTTGGAACTAATGGAAAGAGAGGAACCATAAGGCTTTCAAGCACAAGGAGACTTAGCCTTAGGTGTTTGGTAGAAAAGCTATAAGAGGAGTCAAGGAAAATTTTCTTATATTCAAGAAAAACATTGATATGAGTAATCAATTTTTTTTTATGATTCTACATTTCTACATGATTTTAATTTTAAGAGAATTAATAAAATTATAAGAGAGTTCATTAACTGAGTATTTCCTCCTAAGGGATAGTTAAAGGCCGACTTTGATGGAGTAGACAAAGGAAGCCAGAGGAAAGTTAGTTGCCAAGGAATATAAAGGGACTCATATGGTCATTTCATTTATGTCATGGCCTATTCTCTCAATATTTATTCAAGCCATGCAAGAAAGGTAAAAGGGAAACTCCTCATATTAAGCTTTCTAAATCTACCAACAATAAAAAAAATTGACTCAAGGGAGATTCAAAATATATTTTATAAGAGAGGGTGTGAATTGGTTATATCTAGTTGATAGCTAGTTCAAGGCCAACTTTGATTCATTGACCAAAGGAAACTTGAGCAAAGTTGGTTGAGGAGGAATTTTTTTAAAATGGTAATTTTGTTTATGCCATGACCTATCCTCTTGGAATTGAATTAATTCACATGTCCAAGGAAAAAGGGTCCTTCCTTGTTAAAAAACTTGTGAAAGAAACCAAATGTAAATAAGTGTTAATCAATGGAGATACAAAAAAATATTATAAACTATGTGTTCATATGAAATCCCTATCCAGATGGACCATGGAATCAGTCATGAAAGAGGTGACATCCATGTTAGAAACTTTTGAAAAAGAAATTATATCCCATACTTTTTGGGAATCCTAATCTTATCTTGATTACATTGCTAAAATGTGTGCACAGGCACAATAGTCAATCTTTTGCCAAGATAACCTTGCAAGAGATTATAATTCAAAAGAAAGGATCAAGGATAGGCTATTTTGTTGTGATGTTGAGCCTAATTAGACTCAGAGGTTTATTTGGCATAGTTCCCCCCTAGATTATTTCTATGGGGGTTTGGGGGTAGTGTCCCTATGGATTCCTAGGGAAGCACCCCATCTGTACTCCATATCACAATATAAGGTGGGGTTGAGGGGAAATGACCTTGCAAAGTTTTTTGGGGGAAATTTCCCCAAAATAAAAAATAACCTTATATTGTAAAAGATGTCGGCTTCTATTTTTCTATTGAATGACTTATTCTAGCCCTAATTTGTAAGTGGTAAAAATATTGTATAAAAAAGGCTTAGGGTTAGGGATTTCATAATCTATGGTGATATCTTAGGTTATTGTGGTAGTATTGAGCTATAAAGGATTGTAGATTGTAATCACTAGATAGTAATAATATTGGACTTGTTGTTGTTAGACTTAGCTCAGGGCTTGGGTGAACCATGTTAAATCTTGGTGTCTTGTGTTCTCTTCTGCTTAATCTATTATTTTTTGATATTTGTTATATTTGCATGTAACTATTATTTCTATCTATGGTTAATCCTAATAATATTTCCTCATAATAAATTTAAATATTTATTATGAAATAATAAAGGAAGTATAATAATAATGATACACTAATGTGGAGGAGTAGGACTATAAAATGCATTAATGAATGACACATTTTATGGGTTATTTTGGCCCTTTTTCTTCTAAATATTGACAACATAAGAATTTTCCTACCTTTAAAATAACTACTAAAATTTCTCCATAATAGTCACATAGAGATGGGATATGATCCTTATAGGCAAGAGCCAAATCCTTGTAAAGGATAGGAAGACATGTTGCGGGTTTTGGAGTAGCATACAGAGGATGAGGCATACACTTATCTCAAACAACTACATGACTTTGAACTAGAGGGAAAAAGGGAGTTCTTCAAAGGATGAAAGGAGTATAATTTTATCATGTATGGAATTTCCTTTCATCTAAATTTCTATTTCATATAATTAATTATGGGTGTACCATGTGATAGATTACACTTCTACAAGGAAAGAAACTTCATGAAGGAGGCTTTGGATAAATTCCCTAACAATGATCCTGAAAGGAAAGTGCTTGTCAAGGTGGGAAATGACTTCTCAATAAATGAAAAAATTAAGTCCATCTAAAGGCATAGTTTGAGTTGTACTAGGGCTTACTTTACTTTAGATGGAAGGGAAAAAAAAGAGTTCAATGTTTTAATTTTTTTTTCCTTAACCATTTTTGGTATGGTGAAATTATTTTTTGTAAAATATTATGAAATCATTGAATGTGATTATTCTTAATCATAAGAAACAATATTATTGGTCAATTCTTCTTGAGGTTATTATTCTCTTATTTGTGGAGTCCTATAAGTATTGAACCCCTAAACATATCTCTAAATTAGAAAAGGAGGGGATTGCTTGGAGAAAAAATAAAAATAAAACAATTATTGAAAGTGATGATTTAGGATAGAGATTAGGGATGATGATGACACTGAATTGGTGGATACCCAATACGATGAAGATGCATGCCACCTTTAGGAAGATAATGTACATGGGAAAGAAACTAATAAAGAGGTTGAAGAGATTCTAAAAGATAAGAAGTGGAATAATTCTTCTACCATTGCTAAGACTAATAAAAAGATTAACCCCCTAGTGATGAAGGAGGATAAAAATATCAAGGAAAAAGAGATTGAGAAAACTAATAGTATGATGGAGAATCTAAACTTATTCATGTATCTTATTTTTTATTCTAAGGTAGTGCAAATATTGAAGGGCAAGAAAAATTCTAAGAACATGGTTGTGGATGCCATCCCCAACCCTATGGATATCTCCAAATTTATGGACTAGAGTGATATCTCCTTAGTGGTTGATAGATGTACTTATAAAAAAATATTTTTTCTCAGAATGAAGATGTATATTTTGGAACCTACCTTGCAAGAGGAACTGGATCTAGGAAGAGAGTGGAAGGTATCTAGGATGTTTGTTTGGACCAAATAAATAATATCAAGGGAATAATAAATGTTCTCTTGAAGTAAAATGAAAACATTCCCCTTTCCTCCACTCAAAAGAATACAAAAGGAAAAGGGAAGAAGGAGGAGGGAGCTATTCATTTGTAAATCGATCTTGATAGTAAAGACAAAAAAACATAAAGATGCAACTGATTGGCCTTAGAGAAGAGCTAGGGGAAGACATAATATGGAGACCACTACTAAGGATAAGAAGACTCCCAAAGTCCCTCTCCACACAAAGGAGATTTATCTTGCTAAATTTCTCAAGGATCTTACCTAGGTTGGGGTCTATTTTTGTCTTTAGTTCTCTATCATGTGTGTTTCAATTCATTCTAATAGTAAGCATGCAAATAAGTGTTTTGTGGGCTAAGCTCCTACTTTCAATATTTTGTTGGTTTTGGATGTTGGATGCTAGCTATTATGTAAAACTTTTATTTTCCATAATAGTTCTTTATTTGGAATTAACTTATTATCTTTTTTAATTGATACTTTATGGGTTTCAAGTCTCTCTAAAACCCATTTTTATCTTAATCCAAAAAATCATAGAAAAATAAAATATTTTAAAATAAATTGTATGAGATTTTATTTTTATTAGACCAACATAAATAATAACTACTTAATCAAATATACTTTAATCAAGTAAGGTTCTTTAGGAGTGTAATTTCTACATTAGCGACTGCGGCCCCTCCCAAACACAAGGGCTTGAATTCTACTCCCCTGCCAATCACTCTACAACAATATGTATTATAGGAGAGAGAGATAAAAGATAATAATAGAAGTAAATAATTAGTTTTTTAATTTCTATCTTATTTTCTAATCTTTAATTTGTTGTTTAACTATTTAACAGTACACATCTTCCCAAACATATTTAATTTACCAATTCATTTATAGATTAATTTCTAAAACTCACAATTAAATACCAAAAAGAAATATGACACATTTCTATACAAACACATCTATGCATATATGCATGCATTCCTATACATAAATATCAATCTATGTAGATTGATGTATATATATTTGTATCATCTTAAAGTAAAAGTGTAGACACCTAAATCTGATTACACAATTAAGGAATCATATTCAAACATCTTCTAAGATATTGTTAATTAAGTATCTAATATTTAATTAATTTGTGTTATAACCTAGTTAATTAATTTAATTGATTAAATATATTCTAATCAATAATCAAATGAGAATAAAACAATATTATTTACTAATTAGATCCTTATTCTTTTATTAAATTCAATAATTACACAAACCTATTTAATTTAATTTATTTTTCCTTGTTTTGAATAATAATTCAATTAATCAAAATCCTCAACCCTTAATCCTAACCATGAACCCAACCCTAATCAAGTGGTTTAGTCTAATCCAACAGATTCACCCATACTAATCCATTTTAATAAGCTAATTAAACCCCTTTAACTAAGCCATCCACTTGCATTCTCTTGAAAATCTTACTTGCCTCCTAATCACTCTCTAAGCTAATCCTTATCACCAACTAATCATTTGTATGTAAAATAAAGCATAAGGATCAATAAAATTACGCCAAACCCAAGTTAATTCACGCCACATCCCTCACATCCTAAGCCAAATGCATTAAAGTCTTCGTTAAATTATCTTACACACTCCATCTCCCTCATTACTCCTTGATCCACAAACTAGTTACATTATATAACCTAACCAACACAAACACTTTTCTTATGTCATTTATCAGAAGGCTATCAATTGTGAGAAAGCATAATTTGTGTGCTTTCCTTTCCTTGTATCCTATCCACTCCTGAAAATCTCTCAATCTTCCATTTTTATTATCTACTACCTCATCCATTTTTATATAAATTGAATCATCTACCCTCCATAAATAATCCACCTTTATATGCAAAGTCATAATGCTAGTTTGAGAGCTAAAATCTATCAAAATACCATTACTATGCTCTAATTTCCACTAATTCAACACTTTTTGGATTAATGTAAAAATATGTTTTGAGGCGAGATGAACCCCAATACAAAAATTAACCAAGATAAACTCTTAATTTCAAAGTATCAATAATATCAACAACGTTTAAAAGGACTTGAAACCTCAGATATAAATAATTACAATACAAAAAAAAATCCTCAAAGGGGAACACATTACTACTATAAATAAGACAAAGACCAGTATTACCAAACATAAACTATGACTAAAACTAGATACCATTATGAGAAAAATACAACAAAAAGAACCATAGAACCAAAAAGTAAAAGAGAAACTCCTTAGGGAAGCTCCTTCACTTCTTTAGCTAGGTTCTTACCAATATTAGCCATTTCCTTAATAGATTCTTTAGTAGTCAAACCCAAACCAACTTCAATTGCATTCTTAGTTATCTTCCTAGTGCACTTTCTAGGAGCCCCATGTGAAATAATCTCATCGACACTTCTCCTTCCCAAGCTAGCTATGGCTGCACATAAGCTTGAAGTAACCACATTCATGTTCTTCTCACTATTATTCACAAGATGCCTAAGTTTAGCCTCATATTCTAGGAGCTTACAAGGAATGTCCCCCATCTTTTCTTCTAGACCTATTCTATTTTTATTTTTTACCTTCAGATTCCCCATTCACTTTTTTGACATCAACCTTCTCCAAAAAACCCTTAGTCAATTTCATTTTCTTCTTTACAACCAACTTTGATGCCCCTAGAGCCTTGTCTCTATAGTATTCTTCAATCAAAAATATTAAATCTTCACAAAGAACATGCCTACTCTCTTTTTTACAATGAGTCCTTAACCCTTGAAGGAGAGAGTGTTTCAAATAAAATAGAAATAAAAACTTGTCCTTGTACCTAAAATGGTTGAGGAAAACAAAGTGGTATTTGTGAACTTAACACAAGAAATAATGTCTTTCTAGATCTCCTTAATCTCCTCTAAGTCCATAAATTCTTCTACTTTAATAAGTTCCTTCTCCTCTTCATGGTTTTTTGGAAATTTCTTCAAAGTTGTGTTGAAAATTTTTGTTTCCTTATACAACTTAATCCCATGTTTAGAAGATCGGTTATCTTAGAAAGTCATTCATTAATAAAAGTAACAGTAGTCCCATACATAGTAGCATTCTCACTAGACCAATTTTTAAAGAACTCATCTATAATATATGACATATAGCTAGAATTCTTCTAGATAGTGGGTAACCTTACCTTTTTTCAACCGCTTCCTCCTTCCATGCCTTGCAAAAGATAGCTCCTATTTTCTTGGCTCATTTCCCATTTTCTAGACTAGAAAAATTGAGATATTTTTCAAAGAAGAAATCGAATGGACAAAAATGATAAAAAAGGAACAACGTTTAAGACCCAATCACTCCTTTTCCAACAAATAGAATACATGCCTCATTGATATAAAAATAATGAAATGGTACTTGCCCAAATTTTTATGAATTATTTCATTATTACCAATGCTTTTGTAACTTTTGCATAAAAAATATTAATTAATCCTCCACACATTAGAGTTATTCACAAAAAAGTTTAATATTTCCTTCATTTGTATATGAGCACTAAGTCCTCCCTCCACATCATCTGTCTTTAAGTGTTGACTAGAATAATATTGATTAGTCACCCACCTTATTGTTGAAAGGAGATTGTTGAAATAAAGAAGATTGATGAAACCTATCATGGAACAATAATTATTTTGTCACTAGTGTCAAGCCTGCCACTTATTGGTGAGACAATTTCTTACTTTGGTATGAATGCTATCATTTGATTGATGAAGAGGATTTGAAAAGAAAGGATAGCAAGAGAACTTGATAAAGGTTAAGTTATATGGTGTATAAAAGGAGCACTAAGACCAAGAAAGGCATTGATGATATAGTGCATCTTGATCTACTTAAGGCTAAAATGAAAGGATACATGTGCAAAGACTAGAATAAGGCTAAGTAAAGAAATGTGTCTAATAAGCCTAGCCAAGCTAGTTAGTGTAGGCTGAGCAAAAAGTTAGTTAAAGCTAAGAAACAAGTTTAGTATGTTTCGAGCAAAGACAAATCTAGTTGGTACCAAGTGAACAAATCTTAGTATGTTCCTAGCATGAGAAGATAGTAGTAGAAATCGAGTGAAACTTAGTGTATGTCGAGAAACTAAGTGTTGAACGAGCTTTAGAAGACAATTTTTGTTGAGCAAATAGCTTGTTATTGCCAAGTGACAATTAAATGAGTTTGATCAAAGATTTGATGAATCTAAGTTAACAAATTTGATTTCTTCAATTGTTCAAAGCATGTGGAAGATAACTAAGATTAGCTCGTGGTATAGAATTCAAGGTAAACTATTTTGAGACATTCAAAGAGGATTCTCAAGGAAGTTTCTAGGAGGAAAAACATAGAAAAATGAAAATATTCAATGAATATGACCTAACCCTAAAATTAATGATTGTATTTTAGTGACAAAAGACCTATATTCTCTATATAATAAGATAACGAGATAGACAGAATTATTCAACAATGTGACACTAACAAAGATAAGAAGTCTAGGGTGTTTCTTCATATGGTGGTCGAATGAAAAAGTCTTTGGTTGGCATACTAAGAAAGAATGCTTAAGAGATGAAGTCTTGAAGGGTGAAAAATCTATTAGAGATGAAGAGGATGAATTTCAAGCATAATGAAGGACTGAACGTAAGATCTGTAATTTGCAACTAAGTTGTTTTATTACAATAAATTCCTAATGTTACTCTCTAAATTTTATCAGTCTAGATGAATTCTTTAGAGTAAGATTGACCTAACACTCATGAGTAAATCCTTTAATAGGGTGACATTCAAATTTAATGTTGTAAATTCCTCTAAAAAGGCTCACTCATAATAGGGTGCTTGAAATCCTTTAATCAAGGTCACATTTAATAGTGTGCATTGTAACCTTTATAGGTTGGCTCTGCATAGGGCTCACTTCAAAATAGTGATAATTGGTAGGATGTTACTGGTGGTTTAAACCAAATTGGGTTTCCATGTAAATTCCTTGAGTCAAAATGTGTGATTGATTTTCTGTTGTTGCATATTTACTTTATGTAAAGTTATTTTGACATAGGATAACAATATGTAAAAGTTTAAGATATTGAATGATCAATGCATGGATAAGTATAAGTTGAAGTACATAAAAGTTTTATTTTTACATTTGGACCTTGGATAAATGATTCACACCCCACCCCACCCTATTAATTATTCTAAACATTCCAACAATTGGTATTAGAGCATCAAGTGTTTGTGAAAAAGTTTGATGGTACATAAAGCTAAAGATCAAGATGTATAGAAACATGGTGCCCAAGTTAGAAAAGGAAAATTTTCATGGATGGAAATTTTTGATGAAGTTACATCTAGGAGGAATTGGATATTATGCATAGTAAACTATCACCATTGAATGTGTTGATCCAACTAGAACCTTAACTATTGAACAATTTAAATAGAAGAAGGAACACAATTAGAAAGTGTTGGAGATTGCATCTTCCTAAGATATTCAAATTTTGATGACATCAAAGGATATGATTCTACTAAGATGTGGAGCTCCCTACAGAAGATCTATTTCGGAGACAAGAATGTACTAAGAGCCAGAGCTGAAAGTATTAGAGGAAAATTTGATGAAATGAGAATGCAAGATGGTGAGACTATAGTCTAACATTGTGCAAGGATCAAAGATGTTGTTAATGGAATTAAAGGATCTGATGGATAGATTGAAGATGAGACTGTGATAAGAAAATTATTGAGAACTCTATTTCCTATATATGCTATTAGATTCTCTACTATACAAGAACTAAGGTGCACTACCAATAGTAATTTGATCCTTGAAGGACTAGTTGGTAGACTCACTAATTTGAGACTTTCAAATTTTGATAATGTCAAATCTGAGAATGTTGAATCTTCTTTCAAAGCTAAGTTGATGTTCTAAAAATAAAAAAATATAAGAAAAAGAAAAAAATCAAACATTCTACTATTGATAGTGATACAAATGATGAAGATTTAGAAGAATTGGAAGCACTACTGGCTAGGAAATTTGATAGAGGCAAAGGAAAATACAAAGGTAAGTTACCCATCATATGTTTGAATTGTAATGAGGTTGGTCATATTGTAGAAAGATGTCCCGAGAAGTCAAACATCAAGAATGAACACACATACAGAGGTAGAAAAGATTACTACAAAAAAGGCTATAAGGACAAGGGAAAGAAGGCTTGTTACATTGTTGAAGAAGAATCCAATGATGAATATGATGATGATGATGATGAAGTTTTCTATGCTTCTATTAAAGATTATTATGATGAAGATGAGTCAAATGCATTGACATCTTATGTAAACAAAAGTGACAAATGGATAATTGATGGTGGATGTTGACATCACGTGATCGAAGACAAAAGTAAGTTCATTACCCTTGAGTATTACAATGGAAATAGTGTTAGATTTGGTAATGATGCAACCTTTCTGATAAAAGGAAAAGGATCAATAAGATTGATAGAAAAGATATTGTGTGAAAATGCTTACCATGTGGAAGAACTTAACTATAATATGTTAAATGTTTCATAATTGAATAGTTTAGAATGAAAAGTTCAATTTGATAACAGGAAGGCTAATATCTATGAAACTAGTGGAAAACTAATTGGAAGTGGAGATCAGACTAGAGGTAATCTATTTTATCTTTATATGAATGATGCTACATGTCTTGTTGTACAATTTGATGATGTGTGGCTATAGCACAAAACATTATCTCATGTAAATTTTGACAATTTGGTTAGTATCAATAAGATGAAAAGAGTTAGAGGTTTCCCAAAACTAAAGAAAATTAATAATGTGATTTGCAAACATTATCAATTAGGCAAGATGACAAAGTCTAGTTTTGAAAGTAGGACTCATAATTCAAAAGAAATTTTGGAATTAGTTCATACTAATTTATGTGGACCAGTTGATGTGCAAAGCTACAAAGGTGACAAGTACATTACCCTATTTTTGATGATTACTCAAGAATGATGATAGTAATGTTTTTAAGAGAAAAATATGATACTTTTAACATGTTTAAATCATATCTAGAAAGAGTTGAAAAGGAAACTAGTAAAATACTGAAATGTTTGAGATTTGACAAAGGTGGAGAGTTTACATCAAATGAGTTTGAAAACTTTTGCAATAACAAAGGAATGAAAAGAAAAAATTCTACATCTAAGACCCCTCCACAAAATGAGATTGCTAAAAGGGGGAACGGATCTATAATGGATTATGCTAGAACACTGATAATGGAGAAGAATTTTGCTTTGAAATAATGGAGACAAGCTATCATTACAACTGTCTATGCCTTCAACCGAGTCCAAATCATTAAAGTTATAAATTCCACATGTTTTGAATTATGATATGGATACTCACCCAATGTCAAATATTTTAAGGTATTTAGAAGTAAGTGTTACATTTGTAAGGATAATAGAAATGGTAAACTTGATGAAAAAAGTGAAGAAGTTATATTCCTAAGATATTCCACAAGAAGTAAAGCTTATAAGTGTTTAAATACTAACACTAACAAAGTTATGGAAAGTGCAAATGAAAAGTTTGATGAATATATAGAAGTCATGAAGAAGAACCAAAGAAGGAACCTAAACATTATAGAAACTTTATGTATTACTATAAAGACATGGCTGACAATGTTGATAATTCTACAAACCAAGTTGCTAATAAACAAAAATCAATGATTATCGAGTCACATACAATGGATGTCGAGTTGCATTTAGGAGTTGAGTTGCAATTAGAAGATGGGGTACATTCTGATACTAAGATCAATTTAAATGAAAGGAATACCAAGTTATCTAATAGATAAGTACAAAATGAATCTAAAATTAAACTTCTTGAAAGATGCATTGTAGAAAGGAGAATTGAGCCAAGGTTGTCATAGTATGTCACAAGACATCACCCTAATGAATAAATCATTGGAGACAAATAAGATAGACCAATGATAAGGAATAGGTTGAGAAATGACACATATTTGTTAAGCATGCATGAGCCAAAGTTAGTGGAGGATGCATTAGAAAATGAAGACTAGAATCAATCCATGAAAGAAGAAATTGATCAAATTCTAAAGAACAAAGTATGGACACTAGTACCTAGACTAGAGAACAAGAATTTTATTGGAACCAAGTGGGTGCACATAAACAAACTAGATGAGAATGGTGACATTACAAGTAACAAGCCAAGATTAGTTTGCTAAGGATATGCACAAGAAGAGGGAATTGAATATGGAGAGACATTTGAACCAATTAAAAGATTGGAAGGAGTAAGAATGCTCCTTTCTTAGTCTACTCCCAAAGTATTTAAAGTCTATCAAATAGATATTAAATCAACATTTGTAAATCATATACTAGAAGAGGAGGCTTACATAGAAAAACCTGAAGAATTTTTTGATCTAAACAATAAGAACATGGTGTGTAGATTGTACAAAATGTTATATGGTTTGGCACAAGCTCATAGAGCATGGTATGAAAGATTACATAACTATCTTGTGAAAATTGGTTTTCAAAAGATTGATGACAATAAGAATTTGTACTTGAAGATAGAAGGAGGTAAAGGAATTTTACTAGATGAAATATTTATTGATGATATCATATTTCAAGAAAAAAATGCATTGTGTAAGACATTTGAAAATGAAATGATGAAAGAATTTGAGATGTTTACATTTGGAGAAATAAAGTTCTTTGTTGGATTACAAGTATATCAAATGAAATATGGTATTTACATAACTCAGTCCAAGTATGTGAAGGAAATCTTGAATTTTTTTGGTATGGAGGATTCAAAACTAGTTAGTACAATGGTGATAGGACACAAACTATCCAAAATTGATGATTTAACTGAAATAAATCAAACATTGTATAGGTCTATGATCAGAAAATTGTAATATGTAGTTCACAACAAATCTGATATTGATCTAGCTATTGGGATTATTGTAATATTTTATGCAAATCCAAAGGAGACTCATTTACTGGCTATCAAAAGGATTATGAGATACTTGAAAGGAACAAAATACTATGGTTTAAACTATAAGAAAAATGATAAGTTTGAATTGAGAACCTATATAGATGTTGATTGGGATGGAAACATTGATGATAAAAAAAGTACAAGTAGTGGAGCATTTTTATTAGGAAAATGTTTGGTTACTTGGACTAGAAAGAAACAAAATTTTATATCTCAATCTAAATATGTGACTTTTGTAGTGAATTGCACAAATGTGGTATGTATTAAATAATTATGGTACTCTAGTATGAAAATACAAGTTCTATAAACATATATAAGAATCTTGTGATGCACACAAAGACAAATAACATTATAGTCAAGCATCATTACTTGAGAGAATTGGTTCAAGAAAAAGAAGTGAGAATGGAATGTGTGAATATAAAAGAATAGATAGTTGATATGTTCACAAAGGATTTACCTAAGGATACACATGAACATATTAGAGGTAAAATAGGGCTGATGCCCCTATCCAAATATACTTAAGAAGTAAGTGTAGTGCCTTGTATCAAATGAGTTGAATGACATATTTTACAACTTGATGTAGTGGATCTTACTTTACGACCTTCCTAAAGTAAGAAAGGAGATGAAAGAAAAAGGTTTATAGTCTAATGCAAGGTGACAAAGGGAGAACCTAAATTGATTATATCTACATGTATAGATGAAAAGTCTTTGGAATTTTTGTCAAAGAGGGAGATATTTAGAAATAGGGAGATATCAGATATATTAGAGAGATCAGATCAAAGAAGGAAGGAGAAAAATTATCAAAGAGGAACAAGACCAGATGAGGGATAAATCTAAGGAAGAGATCTAAATATATAGAGAAAGGGACACATATTAATAGAGGGAGATATTTCATTAAAAGTTATTAAATTTATTTTTGGTTTTCTTGTTGGTATTAGTTTTCCATCAATGCTAAAGAGGGAGATTGTTGAAATAAAGAAGATTGATGAAACCTATCATGGAATAATCATTATTTCATCATTGATGTAAAAAATTCTACTTTTTTGTGAGACAATTTCTTTCTTTTTTCTAAATGCTATCATTTGATTGATTGATGAAGAGGATTTGAAAAGAAATAACAAGAGAATCTAGAGAAAGGTTAAGTTATATGGTGTATGAAAGGAGCACTAAGACCAAGCAAGACATTGATGATATAGTGTATTATTTATCTACTTAAGGCTATCATGAAATGATAATTGAGAAAAGACTGGAAGAAGGCTAAGTAAAGAAATGTGTCTACCAAGCCTAGCTAAGCAAGTCAGTGTAGGTTGAGTAAAAAGTTAGTTAAAGCTGAGCAACAAGTTTAGTATGTACTAACCAAAGACAAATCTAGTTGGTGCCGAGTGAAGAAATATTAGTTTATGCCAAGCATTAGGAGATGGAAATAACAAACAAAACATAGAATATGCCAAGCAACCTAGTGTTGATTGAGCATCAAAAGAGAGTGATTTTCAAGAAAAGAACTTGTTATTTTTAAGTGATAGTAAAATGAGTTTAATCAAATATTTGATGAATCAAAGCTAAAAATTTTGATTTCTTGAATTTTGTGAAGCACGTGGAAGATAACTACGATGAGCTAGTGGCATTCAATTAAAGATAGACCTTTTTGAGGTAAATTTAAAGAGGATTGTAAAGGAAGTTTCTACGATGAATAAAATGGAAAGATGGGAAGATTCAATGAATCTAACCTAACCCTAAAATAAATGATTGTGTTTAAGTAGAAAAATACCTAAATTCTCTGTATAAGGAGATAATAAGCCAAAAGCAATTTCTCAAGGGTGTGAACTTGAGAAAGACAAGAAGTCTATGGTATTACTTTATATGGTGGTTGAATGAAAGAGTTTGCAGTTGGCATACTAAGAAAGAAGGCTTAAAGAGATGAAGGATTGAAGGGTGAACAAGCTATTAGAAACAAAGAGGATGAATGTTGAGAAGAATGAAGGACTAAATGTAAGATTTTTAATGTATAGTTGATTTTTATTATTATCAAAAAGTCATGTTGTTACTCTCTAACAATTGTATCATTGTGGATAAATTCTTTGGACTAAAGTTGACCTAACAATCATGAGTAAAACCTTTAATAGGGTAACATTTTTATGGAATGTTCTAAAGTCCTCTAACAAGGCTCACTCCTAACAAGGTGATCAAAATCCTTTAATCAATGTCACATTCAACAATGTGCATTGTAACCATTAACATAGTTGGCTCCTTACAAGGCTCACTCTAGAAGAGTGAAAATTGATAACATCTTATTGGTGACTTTTTCCAAATTGAGTTTCAAGATAAAATATTTGTGTCAAAATGTGTGATTGGTATTGTGGTATTGCATGTTTACATTTTTGTAAAGTTATTTTGACCTCGAACACCAATATGCAAAATTTTAAGATATTGAATGATCAATGCATGCATAAGTTGAAATATCAAAAAGTTTTATTTGTACATTTGGACCTTGAATAACTAATTCACACCCCCCCCCCCCCCCCCCTTCCCTCCTGTTATTCTAAAAATTCAAACACTTGTTAGTTTCTCGCCATCTATGGGAAATATGGACTTTATCAAAATTATTTAAGAACCAATTTATTTATGTTACAGTAGCTTCAATAGTCCATAAAATAAAAAATTTATTATTTAAAGAATTAATTATGTTAAGAATGTCCCCTTTCATAGAGTTTTTGGTATAAAGTTTCCATTGTCACTCTAGCCACACAAAGCAGAGAGAAGTTCCAAAGAATATTGAATTCAATACCTTTCATTGGACATTTCAAGGTCCAAAAATAATTAGTCAAATTATTAGCATGAAACTAAGTCACTTTACAATAATTTAGACCTCTCATCTATGTCTTCATGCATAGAGGGGAACTATATGTTAGTCTTAGATAGGTTTTAACAAGTGAGTGTCAACACACTTCAAAACTTTCTAAGTTAATGCTTAGTATAATATAGATGTTGAGCTATAGTATGTGCTGAGTCAAAAATTAAATAAGTACCAAGTTATTCAGATGCCAAGTAGATAGACAGTGCCGAACAAGTTTCAAGTGTCAAGTGATGATTGATGCTGAGCCAATATATGTGCCAAGTAAACTATAGGAGTCGAGAAAGATAGAATTCCTTTAGAAGCCAAGCAAGAAAGGATTCCTTTTGAAGCCAAGCAAGATAGAATTCCTATATGTGCTAAGCATCAACAATTAGTAAGTGCCAAGTAACAAAAAATTAGAATAAGAGTTTGTGCTCTCACAAACTCAGATGTAAACCATTTGTGAGCTAACTCAAGATGAATCTCAAAGGATGTAAAATATAATATTGAATCCTTTTAATTCCCTATGAAATTAACATGCAACAAATCAAAAAAATGGAAATATTTGAGCGGGAAAGATGGATGAATCTCAATCATAGATTCATACCTAACCCTAAGTCTTGAAACCTTTTTAAGGAGGTTGAAACCCCATAATGCATGGTATAGGAATGCAAGGAGAGAATTCTAGTGAAGTCTAAATGGGTGTGAAGAATTAGAGGAAGAACAACATTGTAGAATCAAGTTGATTAGAACAAAGCATCAACACTATGAATAGAGTCATATCAAATCAAGAAAGATTAGATCAAATTGGATAGAATGAAGATCTAAAATCAACAATTGAAGATTGTAAGTCATTAGGTCAACACATTCTACTATAATTTCTAGTCATTGTATTAGGAGAATGAAAATCCTATGATGATAGGTTGGTTTAACAACCATATTCTAAGTCCTTTAATAGGGTGACATTCCAAGTGAATGTTTGTAAATCCTTTAGATAGGTCATCAGTAACAGGGTGTGAAAGCCTTTAACAAGGTAGGTCTCTCACAAGGTAGAACATTGATGATGATCAAACTTTCTAACCTTGACAAGTTACATATTGCTACAGTGATAAGTTGTGGGTGTCATCCCCACCCTAGTTTTACCTTCTCATTTTGGAGGGTTTTTGGGTGATCAAATCTTGTGTTATCTATTTTTATGCATGTCTTTATTTTCATGTAAATCAGATGTATTACATAAATGTGATTGATTTTAGTTAAAAGGTTTTATAGCTTAAAATATTGGGACTTCTGATTCACACACCCCCCCCCCCCCCCCCCCCCCCCCCCCCCAAGAAGTATTCTTCTCACTTGTGAATTCCAACAATTGGTATTAGAGCCAAGTTCTTACAAGGAGAAGCCTCACAACTTGAATAAAAGATCCAAAAATGGAAGTCTACAAGCTTGGAAAGATCATAGAGAATCAGGAGATTGAGATACATTTCATTTTAGATTCTTTGGAAGAAGCTAGGGAAGAATTGAGGAAATCCCTAAACAAAAGGAGAGAAATTGCCATAGCTAAGAATGATACATAGTACAATGAGATTAATATCTAAAAAGTGTTTTCCAATGGAGATTACAAGGAATTTGATGCAATAATTGCAAACCTAATGGAGAAGAATAGAGCTCAATCAGAATTGATCAGAACTCTCAAGATTGAACAAAAATCACAAGCCATAATGCTTTGTAAAGTGACTGAATAAAAAAAGAGAGCTATTGAAGATAAAGCTATGATAGAAGAAGACAAGAGAAATCTAGCCAACAAATTGGAGGAAAAGTCAACTAAACTAGCAAGAATTTCCAACATGCAGCTAGACACCCTAAGCCAAATGATGAATGCCCATCATGAGCTAAATGTTAAGGACATTGAGATCTCCACATTAAAGATGCAAAATGAACAACTACAAAATAACTTGAGAAGGGAAAATGAAATTGTAAAGAGCTTCAACAAACCTAACAAAGCTGTCAAGTACTTTGAACAACTTCTAAATCCTATTCTTCTATCTAAATCCAAAATCCTCATTTATTAAATAAACCTATTTGATAAATAAAACCCTCAAATCTAATAACCCCTAACCTATCCTAAATCCCCCTTTTAGCCTAATCCACCCCATCCACCCATACTAACCAAGCTTAGCCACTAACTCACCCACCCTCATGAATGCCATTCACTTGAAAATCTCTAACATCCCTAATCTAATCCTAAACCCAAGCCTAATCCACCCCCTAATGTTGTCACATTCCCTAAGCAAGCTTAAGACTTTCCTAAGCCAAGGAAAGTTAACAATCTCAACTCTCTCCAAAATATCCCAACCACCCAACAATGAATGCTCTTACAAAAGCCATAAAGACTCTTACAAGCCATAATGAAGGGTCTTTATGAAGATATTATCCTTTGAGCCTCCTTTGTTGACTCATCCTTCCCCTTTCCTCCATTCACTCACCTTGTGACATGTGTCACTCCTTGATTGGTGCTAAACAAGCACAATCCATGTGCTCCCTTTTGAGTGCATCCTAGACCTCCTTAAGCTTTCATCTTTCCTTCAATCTTAGCCCTCCATCCCTCTAGCCCTTAACTATAAATTGAATCCCCTCCCAAGCCATTTCATCACAATCCATCAAGTAAAGTTATAATGCCATTTTGAAGCCAAATCCATACTTTTGCATGCATCCACACCAAAAATCCCAAAAATCTCCATTGAAGCTAGTTTGAAGCTTGAGCATACATCCCAAATCCTATCAAATAGACTTATCCCTAAATCAAGTGACCATCCTCATTGGAAGAGCCATTTCATGGTTCATATTCTCATTTGAGGGTTTCACTTTGTCTCTCATATATGTTATGGTTTTTATGCTAGTTAATGCTTTGTTCTCTTGATAGATTAGTGTTTCTTGTTAACATATTTCTCATATACATTTTGGCACACCTGGTGGGACCCCACTATGGGTCATTTAATCCCCTATTTCTATATATATATTGTTTTTTGCTAATAATCTAATGTTTCTTGTCATTTGAGTGAGTTGTAGGCTTTAATGTTGTTCTTGTAGGTTAAAGGAAGCATTAGGGAGGAAAAATGAAGCTTCAAAAATAAAATTCCAAAATTTTTCTTAAAAAAATCCATGTGTTTTAAACCAAATTTTGCACAGTGTCATCTCCGCAGATCCGCATCTCCGACTGGTCAACTGTCATTTTCAAATCTGGAACTGTCGTCTCCGAAGTGAATTCTGTCGTCTGTGCAGATCAGCGTCTCCATGTTTAATCTTCTCCACATGGCTTTTATCATCATCTTCATCTCTAACCATCATTTCCACATGGCCATTTTCTTATTCAAAATTCACTTTGTCATCTCCGCTGCCGCCATCAATTAAACTGTTGTCTCTGCTGCCGGCAGCAAACAATCTATCGTCTTCGCAACCTAAACTATCATCTCCACCATCGCCAACTTAATCTGTCATCTCTGCCTCTTCTTCTATCATCTCCACAGATTAGCGTCTTTGCAAATCAGCGTCTTCGTAGTTTGGCGTCTACCCCCGATGAACTATCATCTTCACCTGTCACTGTTGCACTTTTGCTTTAAAATCTTTATTTCTGCACTTTGTAGTTTTTAAAATTTAAAAAAAAAAGTATAAATCAAAATTTGACTTTTAGTGGTTCCATAGGATTTAGACCATTTTAAGCATTTTTATGCATAGGAAAAACAGCAAAAAAAAGTTAAAAATTTTTTTCCCATAGTTAAACTTTCCTTTTGGAAGATTTTGGGTGAGTAATCAATTTTCGTTTTTTTGTATTATTGCAGGTTGGAGCAACAAACTCAATCATGTTTTTTAGGTTTTTCATGGAATGAACTTGCATGTTTAAACACGGTTTTCCTTTGAATGTATGTTTCTCAAACACAATCTTGAATGCAATGGTTTAAAATCAATCTTTCTTGGAATGCATGCTTAAAACAACAAATCCAATCTTGAATGCCAAGGATCAATTAACCATTACAATATCTCACACTTCCAATTTGGGCTTAAAACACTCTAACACAATCTTGAATGCCTAACAATCAATGAACATTGCATGGTTTTGATGCATCTCAATGACGCTCGCTTTTCTTACATTGACGAATTCTCGATTTCCATTATGTTGACGACGCTGTCAAGTTGGAATGAACATTGTATGCCATAATCACGAGTGTCTTTAATCATAGCTTACAAAATCTAAATCTTCAATTGGAAAAAAACTCTGCTTTTTAGTCCAAGGTCATCCAAGTCTTCTCTCCCCTTTTCGTCTTTTGAGGCCATCTTGGGTGCATAAGATTAGGATCCAAAACCTTGTTTCTCTTTTTAGGAGGCCTGCTTAGAGATTTCATCACCCCTTGGATGACCTCAACTCTAGCATTCTGGTGGAGTATAAAGATTGGGAGGTGAATCCAAAGACACCTCTCTTGGGATCAAGATTTTTTCACTCGGGCTAAGCCTCAAGGAACTTTATACCCTTGAGAAGTGAAAGAGGAGAAGTGGGTTACCACTCCTCTCGGTTGTCTGACATCTTTTTGGTTTCATCTATGGATATGGGCCTCACGTACCTTGCATATATCAAGGACTCCTTAGCTAAACCAAATTTAATCCTTGTAGAAAGCTTTCTAGGATGTTGGTGAATTTGACGTGCTTGCTCCAAAATTTTGTCTTCTTGTTTGTTCATAGCTTTTGAATGAATGTTTGCCAACTTTGGTCAAAATCCCAAAAAAGCATAAATCTCCTAGCTCAAGGCATACTTAGCGTAGTCACTGCCTCATCAGAAAATCATCCAAGCTCCCTTAGTTCTTTGCTTTAGAATAATATCAAACCCAAAGTCCATCCAAATCATCCCCCCTAGCCAACTAGAAACCCAATCCAAAATCTCACTCTGCTAGAATTTGCTATCCAATCAATCCTACCAATCAACCAATCTCACCAAGGTTATCCCTCTGACAGAGCATTGTCTAGGGTAACCCAGCTTTGTCACTTGTATCCCTCATCACCTTGAGCTAAAGGTTGGGATCCACAAGTGGTCAATCACGTGTCATGCCCATAGGATCATTAGTCTATCCTTAAGTTGACACAATCTCCATCAATCCAGCGCATAGGAAAGCAAAACTCTCACTTTTTGATAACATGCCCTTGAAGTCTTCCATCCACAGGAAAGCTAAAAATCTCCATCCAATCCTCCTTAGGTCTGTCATACAGCTTTGAATCTCCTTAGGAAATCCTTCATCAGCCAATCCAAAATCTGAGCTTAATCCAAATTCGACCATGAGCTTCCGTGTTCATCCATATGCAAGACCCCATCCCCATCAAACTCATTGTCAAAGCATGAAGTACCAATCCTATCATGATGTGTTTGGTCGTATCATCCTTGCTCCTGCCACCTCTTATTCCAATGGTGATGAAAATCTGGTTGACCATGAAGGGTATCTTGAGAGCCTTAGAAACATTCCACCAACCATTACCCAAAATCCAAGAGTTATTCCAAACTATCTAGTCATGCCATCTGAAATGCTAGCTTCTCCTCCATCACCCAATCAACCGAGATTCCAATCTCCCACCCCCATCACACTAGCTATTCCTATCAATTCACCTCCACCTTTGACACACAAGTCTCCAAGGAATCTCCCAGAGAAAATACAAGAAAAGCAGCCTCCAGTAGTCAATAAGCCATGTCATCTAATCCAACCATGTGAAGTAGTCAGTAATGAAGCCTCCCCATCCATAATGCCACCTCCATCTCCCATTGCTATCATCCCCATACAATCCATCAAATTGCTTAAAATCCTTCCACTTCCCACAAGCATCAAAATACCAACCCCTATCAAATCCCTCCAAATCCTATCCACCTCACCTCCAAGCATTTTTCGAATCTCCCATAATGACCCTTATGCATCCATCTTCTACTCACCCATCTCCACTACTGAATCTCCCATCTACCCATTCACTACCTTTGAAGAATCCATCCCTTCACCTCCTATCGCACCATCCATCCCAATCCAATCCTATCAAGATCCTGCCCAAAAGCATGTTGACATCCCCCAAAGCATAAACGAAGATATCCTCGCACCATGTCTTCCATCCATAGCGCAGTCACCATCCCCTCCATCTCCAAAACCTCAAGCCATACCTCCTCTACCACAAGATATCTTTTCATCCCATCAGCTAAATCAAGATCCTATCCTACCATCTCCTCCACTCCATGCTTCCATCTTACCACCTATCCAAGCTATTCCACCATCTATGATCTATCCTCTTGGTTCACTTACATTCATCCATTGTGGCCTCCTCTTAGCAGAAGAATTAAGAACAATATCTCCCCATTGCAGTACATCTGATAAAGCACTTTCACCATTTTCTGCAAGCAAAAAGTATCCATTTCTAGTTCAAATGCTCAATCGATGGCATTATCAAGGTCAAGGTTTAGGACCAAAAGAGCAAGGAATTAGAAAGCCTATTATTGCACAAAATAATCTAGGATTTCATGGTCTTGGATATGTATCCAAAGGCTCACCATCTATAGGTGTTGGTACATCACACCCCCAAACCAAGCCTATCTCTAAGCCCACCATGCCAGCCTCCCATCACTCCTTCAAGAAATCTTATGTCATCCGCCCTCCACCATCTTTGCAACTGAAAACAACCTACCATATCCCCCCTTCATCCGCTAAATCCATTTTGGGTCCCTATGTCCCAAAATCTACCATCCTCCATCCTCCTATCAGCCATCATTCAAATCTTATTCCCTCCATTCCTATGCAAGATCAGCAAAGGCACATATCGAGGCACATCATCCATCATCATCCCCTTACACGCTCTCCCATATCCTCTCCATCTCACTAAGCTTCTCCTAACCATCTTCCCAAAGCTTACCACAGCAATGTAAATGCCAACTTGAAAATGCATAAAGCTAAAAATCCACATCCTAGGCAATCATATGTCTATTTTAACAAACATACTCCAAAAAGGAAAAATCCAATCAAAGAATGAAGAATAATGCAAAAGCCTATGAAAAGAAAATCCAAAACCATGTGGATCCCAAAGAAAAAAGTTGAAACCCAATGCATAATGGCATCCACCATTGCTAATCCCCCATCCAGTGACTCGTGTCCCCCATATCCTAACTCCATCTTGGGTGCCTATATCCCCAAGCGCGCTTCCACAAATCCTCCATCAAGCCCCCATCTACCATCTATTCCCCATCTGCTCTTTTCACACCCATCCCAACATGTGCTAATGTTGATCCTACAAGCATCTCCATCTCATGCTCCTTTCCAACCTTTTCATCCCTCCATCCCCTACCATCAATCCCATCTAATCCAATCTATTGCATAAATCACACATCCGGTGTACCAACAGCTAGCAACAAAATTGAACATTCCAACAGCTAGTGAAAAATCCAAAAGAAGCCAAAAATAGCTGAAGAAAGCCAAAATCATTCTAGCTAAGTCCAAAGTCAAAAAGTCAAAAAAAAAAGAAAAATAAAGCGTCCACTGGTGAAAACTTGGCAATTCAAGCACCTTGGACAAGTACCATGATGAAAACTTGGAAAACAAGTGTCATGCGTAATCCCGCCATCCCCAGCTTAGCCTATCACCCTCATGCTTTTGGTCATCTCTTGACATCCCACTCCATCTTCTAATCTATCCACTTATCCTCCACCCTCCATCTTCCATCTATCACTATCCACTTATCTCTTGCAGCTTCAGCCAACCATCCTAGCTATCATCTATCTCCCTAGCCCTTCAGCTTTTTCCATCCTAGCTTCAATCCTATCACATCCATCATAAGACCTCCTTCCGCATGTTATCTTCTGATTGGGGGCACTATATTCTTTGGAGATCTTGTCTTGTCCATCCTCCCTTGTCATTGGTATCTAGCTCTAGGCTATCCTCATGCAAACCCAATATCATCTCTTTATATCCATCATAATCCTAGCTATCTACCATCCTATCCAACCATCTCATCCTGCTCCTCTAGCTATCCTTGGTCACAAAATCTCTCATCATCATTGGATGCATCTTGCCAAATCCATATCTTTTGCTATCACCCCACCCTTAGCTTTCACATCTTACACAACATCGAACCATCCCGCTATCCTATCATCCAGAACTTTTTCCTACTTGTAACTATCTTGGTCAGCTTTAGCTTGTAAATATCTTGGTTTTTCAGCTTGTACACCCTCTTTAGCTTAGTACCGTTGTATCTATCTAGCGTTTGTGTTAGTTTGTCCTTGATCAGCATCTTGCACACATCGCACAACCCTTGGTTAGCTATTCCAATGCATCCTTTAGCTAGATCTCTTGTCACCAAAGTGTTATCCTTCTTAGTTCAGCTTGCCAGACACATCACTCACCCAAATCCACCAGCTTAGGTGCTCTCCAATAGGTCCTTGCAGGATATAGCTTTCCTCATGTCTGATCTTGGTCTGTTAGTACCTCGTCCTACCCATCTCGTTGGCAAATGGTTCTCTTTTGGATTTTCACTTTCATTTGATTTGGAATCTTCCCTTTTGGGTCTTGAAATATCTTTTCCAAGAAATCTCCTTGTTCCCTCCTCAAGGTTGCCACGATCTTCCATATCATGGCATACTGTGAATGGGGAAATTAGAGTGTAAGGTCTTAATCATGTTGTTTTCTTGTTTTCTTTTCTGCTTGTGGGTTACCTAGTGTCGTTGCCACACTGCTTCCTCTGGGATTCATGTGTGATACTGGGGAAATCCTTGCATGTTTGTTTTGAGTCAGTTTGTCAGTCCTCTGGATAGTTGGTGAAAAGGCCTTGATGTTCTTGGTAACCTTGGCAATTAACCAATAGTCCTATGGAAAATCTAGTCCTCAACTACATGGTGGTACTTCTCTTTGAAGTATCCCCCCCCCCGCTCAAAAAGCTTCAATGGTTTTCCTTCATTTCCATTATCCCCCATCCATATCTAGCATCTATCTCTCCTACCCCAGCTTATGCATCAGTATCTCTTTGAATCACTCCTCACCTTTAGCTTTAGGGATCCACAATCCTAGTCTTAGGGATCCACCAATCCAAATCAATCCACCAAGCCTCATCTTTTGAGATCCACAATCCTAGTCCTAGGGATCTCTGAAACCCATCTTCCACCAATCTGACTCTTTGAAATTCTATTGCATCAGCTTTTTAATCCCCTCATCCATCTCCCCATCCTGGATTCCTTTTTATAGCGCTCCTCTCCTTCATCCTCCACCTTCCCTAAAGTCTTAAGCTTGCTTCCTCTTGTGCATCTGATTCTCCTTTATCATTCTCGCATAGTGAGAGTTTGAGCTAATTCAGCCCCTTCTCTTTGCCAACCTGTGTCTTAGCTCATCTCAATTTCTTATACTTTTCAAGAAGTCGTCGAGCCTCATTTCTCTCCCCACCGCCTTCTTGATGGGGCATCATTTAAGTCTAGTCTCTCCTCTTCTTATCCGAGACTGGGGCAACCTCGTTGCTAAAACATCTTCCTCGTGTCGTCTTGATTCAAACTTCTTTGAAATAGTGTTGTCTCAACACTATGTCAAAGAGGGGCAAAATGTAGACACCTAAATTTGATTACATTGCTTTGGTAATCCTATTTAGTTATCTCTAAATGCATCATTAATTAAATTCCTATTTAATTAATCCTTTGCCATCCCCTAGCTGATTAATTTAATTAATCATCTACAGTCCTAATTGATAAATCAAATAACCTATTATTTATCGATTAAATCCTATTCTTCTATCTAAATCCAAAATCCCCATTTATTAAATAAACCTATTTGATAAATAAAACCCTCAAATCTAATAACCCCTAACCTATCCTAAATCCCCCTTTTAGCCTAATCCACCCCATCCACCCATACTAACCAAGCTTAGCCACTAACTCACCCACCCTCATGAATGCCATCCACTTGAAAATCTCTAACATCCCTAATCTAATCCTAAACCCAAGCCTAATCTACCTCCTAATGTTGTCACATTCCCTAAGCAAGCTTAAGACTTTCCTAAGCCAAGGAAAGTCAACAATCTCAACTCCCTCCAAAATATCCCAACCACCCAACAATGAATGCTCTTACAAAAGCCATAAAGACTCTTACAAGCCATAATGAAGGGTCTTTATGAAGATATTATCCTTTGAGCTTCTTTTGTTGACTCATCCTTCCCCTTTCCTCCATCCACTCACCTTGTGACATGTGTCACTCCTTGATTGGTGCTAAACAAGCACAATCCATGTGCTCCCTTTTGAGTGCATCCTAGCCCTCCTTAAGCTTTCATATTTCCTTCCATCTTAGCCCTTCATCCCTCTAGCCCTTAACCTATAAATTGAATCCCCTCCCAAGCCATTTCATCACAATCCATCAAGTAAAGTTATAATGCCATTTTGAAGCCAAATCCATACTTTTGTATGCATCCACACCAAAAATCCCAAAAAATCTCCATTGAAGCTAGTTTGAAGCTTGAGCATACATCCCAAATCCTATCAAATAGACTTATCCCTAAATCAAGTGACCATCCTCATTGGGAGAGCCATTTCATGGTTCATATTCTCATTTGAGGGTTTCACTTTGTCTCTCATATATGTTATGGTTTTTATGCTAGTTAATGCTTTGTTCTCTTGATAGATTAGTGTTTCTTGCTAACATATTTCTCATATACAAATAGAACATGGAAAAGAAAAGATGGAGGTAGCACATCCAATGGAGTGATCACTTCACCTAAAATGTCAAGTGGTCACATTTCATCCAACTAAGAAGAAGAAGGTATGTGGGACTGGTACTTAATGCTTTATCATATATCAGTTCCAAGAAAAGTAAGTACTGAAAAGGATAGATCAAAATGAATAGAGATGCAAAGTTAACATTTCAAAATTTTTAGAAGTGTTGCCGAGTAAGATAAGTTGTCCTCACATGTCAAGTTGTTTGCCAAAGTCAATAGATGTCGAGTGATTAGTTGTAGTAAAGTTAATAGTGGATGCCAAGTGAAAAGGAAATTTGTATTGAAGCTAAGTAAGTAAAACTTCAGTGCATACCGAGTGTTGGAAGACAATGGAAGCTGAGTAAAATAGAACTACTTAAGAAGCCAAGTGGATAGTTGTACAAGCACTAAGCATTTAATGCTATGAAGTGGAGGGTATATGGCTACATTTTCAATCATTTTTTTCACCATCGCAAGAAAAAAGCAAGAACAAGAAGAGCGCAGTAAGGATTTTGAAGTAGAGAATGAAGCATTTGAGTAGATTTCAACATAGTTTCAATGATTCAAGGTATTTTACTTGTGCCAAGCTATGTAGTTTCAAAGTTTCTTTGTGTTGAAATCCTAGATTGCACAAATGGCCTCTAGCTCTAGGAAACCCCATGAAAAAGAGCTATTTGTATTCTAGTTAGTATCAAATGAAGTCAAATAGCTTGATTTTTGACATATTCCCAAAGTTGCATACAAAAATGACCCTGTCAGAGCCCTATCCATTATTCCTTCTAAAGTGATAATGGTGCAAGATATTAGGAGATGTTAAAACTTCAAAATAGGTGCTATTGGAGACATGGAAATCAAAGAAGCATAAAATAAATTGTGTGAAAATGGGGTCTTGAAAGAAGAGCTCCAAATCATTGAAAAGAAGGGCTTAACCCATGCCCTAGATTTTCCCATAGTGTTTAAGACCGAATGGATCAGAATTGTGTTAAGTAGGATACATGATGGTAGCTTGTGGTTGGAAGATGGACCAGTTAAAATCTCAAAAAGAATTATTCATAGGATGACTAGGTATCTAGCCTTAGAATGGCCCAAAACACTGAGGAGTGATTCAAAAGAAGCAATTGAGAAGAATACTAGAGCTAAGTGGAACAAGAGAAGCATGACCATTGATACTGATGCAGAGGTAATCTTCAATGAATCAAAACTATATATATCTCTTATAACCTTTCTCAATACAACCCAAAAACATTCAAAAACTCTCTATAAGTCCTCCTTTATACATAATAATCAAAAAACTCAAAATCCTTCATTGTCTTGAAACCAAACACTAAACATTTAAAATGTTCAATTCTATGTAAACATAGGACTATTCATGTTTCCCATTTGGACCATTATTAAAACCAATTCACTCAAAGCTAAAAACTTGATATCGCATGTTTAAATAAAAATAGAGATCTTTCAATAAACTTTTCCACAAATCCTGATTCAATAAGACATTAATCCCTTTTCCAAAATCTGATTCCAAACAACATTCAATTTATTTTTTTTCATATAAAACCAATACAAGGATTACCACTCTCCAAACACCACAAAGAACTTTAACCAATGAACAAATGGTTTCTTTATTGGAGATCACCATAAAGTGCAACAAAACATGCTAAGAATAAACCATAGAAGTTGGATGCCTTAACTTGGTTCTATATAGCATTGATAGTTTATTAAACTCTTTCTCCAATTTAGGATACACTCAATCCAATGTGCACATACTAGTTTCTTTAAAATTGTTCTGATTTACATAAACCAAAAATTGATACACGATGTACTTTCTAGCCATAAGTATCAAGACTACAACTTGAAAACCAAAAGGATTAAATTCAGCTCATATTAAAAAAATGTTCATATTCCTAATTTCAATAAGTATTAAACTACTTTCATAGACCTAAAATTCTGTAATAGAAATATGAATTCATAAATCAAAACAAAATAGAAAACTTTGAAATCAAAATCCAAATGATAAGGATTTTGAAAACAAATAATTTTGTAACATTACTTAATATGATTTGTATTCATGATCCATAGTCAATAATTTAAGGAGAGAGAACTAATCAAAAAGTAAAGAACTGAGGATCTTCCAAAGAAAATTTAATTCTTTCTTTCATAGTTTTGTCCCTAATTACATTGTTCCTCTTTCATTCATCGATCCATATTTATTCTATGTACTACAACTACCATCCCTATATTACTTCTCAAGTTTTTTGAACTATATAAATAAAGATCTTCCCAAGAAGATAACCTGATAACTAAGTAACTAACTTCATAACCAATTCTTCCCTTAACATACCGATCTTAGCCAAACTAGCTACTCGACTAAAACCATTAATAAAATATTAAGACTTCTACCCAACTAGTTACATCCAAATTGACATTCAATGGCTTACCAAGCCATAGGACAATGTAAAAACAATAATTTATAATTCATGTAAAATCCTAGTTTTTTGAAAGGAGTGGAGTCCCTAAATGCACCTACATCATATACCATTAAGGATCCTCTTGTTGATTTTGTAGTCAAAGTCATATCCCACAAATTTTACCAATCAAGCCAACTCAACAGTATTCAGTGTGTTGTAGTGGACCTTGGTTACAAATTTGTCAAAAAGGATCATACGTATGATCTAGCTGAACTGCAACTACAATAGATTATGGAAAATTTTGGAGCCATAAGAATGTCCAAGGGTGCTCAATGTAAATTTGGAGCAATTTTGATATGTTTATTCTTCTATGTACAAAATGAATTTCCTTCTTTTGGAAAGCTAAGCTAAAAGATAAACAAGTCTATAGTAGTCAAAGTGAATGAATACATAGAACAATTGAGAGCCAATTTTGAGATTATTATGACTAGCTACTTTGAATATTTCAAGAAATCAATGAAAAAAAGACTAAGGATACATGTCTCTCTTGTTGAGCTACACATAAATGATATATGTTTTCATGTTGTTATTGATCACACCTACATCCAAGTAGCCATACCAAGGGTAAGATGGCTTAGGCCACTTAGTTATGAGATAAATATTTGTGAGGCATTTGTAGCAATAACAACATTGCTTGTAGAGGAAGTAGATAAAAGTGCCAAACCCTTTGGCACCTATGATGTTGTAAGATCTAACATGGATATGGAATTGGAAAATGCTTCAACACTGGAAAAAAAAGGACAAATTACTAAAGAAGCTTAAAACCAAATTTGGAGAAAGGGCTACAGAAGCAAAGGAAGAAGAAGATGAAGAAGAAGAAGAAGAAGAAGAATAGGGCTAGGAGCCACTAGCACTAACCCAAGTCATGGGTGAAGATGTTGAAGAACAAGAAGGTGCTAAGGAAGAAGAGGAAGCACCTAAGGTAGAGCCTAAGAAGAGGAAAGAATAGAAACAACCTGTTACTCATCCTAAAGGCAAGAAGAAAGCTAAGCCTACCCCAGAAAAACCTACCACTAGGGTAGATACAAGGGCTACAACAAAGGGCGCCAAGGAACAAGAAATGAAGAAAGCCATAGAGTAAGGAGGACCAGCCGAGACAAAGCAAAGAAGAAAGTATGTGGCACCTCCTGAATCAGATGAGGAGAGGATAGAGTCTAATGACAATGGAAAATATATGTGACAATATAAGAGATAATGTAGATTTATCAAACTTGAAAAGTATTGATTTTAATAAGTTGACTAGAGAGGAACAAAACATGGTGGAAGAGTTATTCTACACCATGATGGAAAAGTTCAAGAACACTCCATATGAACTAGACATTACAATGCCTAAGGAGTAATATTAAATAATAGAGAATAAATGGCATTATTACCTGAATATGGAGAAGGAAATAAGAGAGTCAACATTGGCTCGTGTTATTCCTAAACTTACAAAAGGGAAAATAAGTAAGGAAAATAACAAGCATGGGAGAAAATTTGCACCCAAATATAGAGCCTTTAGTATATTGTAGAATAAAATGGAGGATGTTGTGAAGAAGTCTACTCCAATGTGGAAAGTAATCTATGGCCTCACAACTGTAAAGGAAGGTCAAGAAGATCCCCTTGAGGGAAGAAATAATGCTGAAGAAGAGGAAAATGATAAGGAAGAAGATAGAGAAAGAGAAAAGGAAAATGTTACAGTGGAGAAGAAACCACAAAAGGTTGATGTGGCAACTGCTGAGGAGCAACAATAGAAACAGAGTGTGCAAGACACACAACTACCACCACCAAGCCCTCCACATGTGACTCCCATACCTAAAGATTTAGTGATAGTACAAGATGTTCATGATACCTCTAGTTAGAACATAAACCCATTGACTGTAGAGGATCTTAGAAAGATCCTTCACTAGACTACTTTACAATCACAACTATGTACCAAACCAATTTTGGTGAGTGTGGAAGAACTATAGAAAGTTATAGCTAACATCATAAAGGAGAAGGTGAATCCACAAGAACCACCTTCACATATCCAAATAGCTACAAGTGGACAACCCCAAGAGAAAGTAACACAAGACATACTAGCTAGGGTTGATTCCATAATACTAGACACAACAACTACCAAGGGACAAGTAAAAGATTAAATAGGATAGAAGGATACCTCTGCTCCTACTACACAAGGAAAATGTATACCACATTAGATCACAATAATTGATCAAGGTAGAACAGAAAAGGAGGAGACCCCTAAGGAGAAAGAACAAGAGGCAATACAAACATTGGTCAATTTTCCTACAATAGGGACTCCTACAATGCCTCAGAAGCTGAGCACTGAAGTAATACCACTTCAAGTTTCAGCACCAGGCTTGACCTCTACCAAAGTTGCAAGGGTAGTTCACTATGGAGACCATACTCTTAATGAAAAGATAGTCATTCCTAGGTATGACTATAAAACCACAAATATAGACTAGATAAATGAAGTGCAAGAGGTAGTTGAGAGGAAGAAAAAGTAAGAGATACTTAGAAATGAGTATAAACAAAGGCAAGATTTGATTTAGATTAAAGACATCTTTTTAGATGCATTCAGCTTGCAAGTACCTGATGAAACCAAGCCCATAATGAAGCAACTAGCTAGTATAGTGGACTAGGTACAAAATGAAGACCTAGACACAAATGCAAAATTTCTAGAATGGTCTGAAAAGAAGTTCCAAATGAAAGTAAAAGAACAAACATCAAGTGAGATAGAACTATCTCAGTTGGAGCTAGAAAAGAAGGTTGAAAAGGTAAAAGTAGTACTTGAGAACATATTCTCATTGTACTCCAAACTATGTGATCAATCAATTTTCACACAAGAGACTAGCCAAAGGATAATGAGCTTGGAGAGGAACCTAAAAATATCAAGCATGCAGCTACCCAAGGATCTAGCTTAGAGTGAGAAGAATTTTGCTACTATTCTTCACACTCAAAAGGAACTTGCTATGCTAATATTATATGAGGTTAACATAAAGGTCAAATTGATTCAACTTCAATCTGTCATTACCCCACATATGGAAGTTTTCTAGAAGGAACTAGTGTATACAAAGAATGTCAAGATTGAAGAAAGATCCCAATCTTTCTACATTGGAAGGCCTAGTACACCTTGTAGTAGAGACAACCACCTTGCTTAAAGCACTATAAATTGCATTAGAAAATTGGTATGTTTCTCTTAAGATCATAATGGAGGTAAACAAATCCTTTTTGGCTAAGTATTCAATTAATGCATAGAACTCTTTGACATAAGTGTCAAAAAGGGGGCGATAATAAATTAGGAGACCGAAAGGGGGAGATAATAAATTGGGGGAGATAATTAAATTTTGATTTTTGAAAAGATAAAACTAAGGGAAAGATAAGGAGCTAAAGCCAAAAGGTTGCAAAAATTGTGAGGGAAGATGTGAAAAAGGGGGAGTAAAAATAGAGCAGATAGAACAAGGTAGACAAGGGAAGGAATGACAAGGTAGAGATAAAGAGTATCAGAATAATTAGCCTAAGCCAAATCTAGCATAAGAAGTTTTGGATACAAAAATGGCACATCAGCTCAAGGGGAGTTATGAGTTTTGAGGTATATAGTCTTCTACAAAATTTTGAACAAGTTTTTGAAATTTTGTACATATGTTGAACAAGATGTATATTATACTCATAGAGGTCATATTCATAATTTTTAGTTAAGTTTTTTTGACACTCATGTCAAAGGGGGAGATTTTTGGTCTTAGATTGGTTTTGACAATTGAGTATCAACACACTTAAGAATTTTCTAATTTGATGTCGAGTATAATAAAAATGTCAAGCTATAGTATGTGTTGAGCCATAAGTTCAACAGGTGCCAAGTTATTTAGATGCCAAATAGATAGATAGTGTTGAGAAAGTTTCAAGTGTTGAGTGAAAATTGATCTCAAGCCAGTATATGTGTTGAGTAAACTATAGGAGCTAAGCAAGACAGAATGCCTATATGTGCTGAGCATTAGAAATCAATAAGTGCCAAGTAACATAGAATTAGCATAAGAGTTTGTGCTCTCTCAAACTTAGATTACATAAGCCATTTTTGAGTTGACTCAAGATGAATCTCAAAGGATCTAAAAGATAAGATCAAATCCTTTTAATTCCCTATGAAATCAACATGCAACCAATTAGAAAAATAAAAAGATTTGAGCAGGAAAGATGGATGAATCTCAATCATAGATTCATACCTAACCCTAAGTCTTGAAACCTTTTTAAGGAAGTTGAAACCCCATAATACATGGTACGAGAATGCAAGGAGATAATGCTAGCGAAGGCTAAAGGGGTGTGAAGACTTAGAGGAAGAACAACATTGTAGAATGAAGTTGATTAGAACAAAGCATCAACACTATGAACATAGTCATATCAGATTAAGAAAGATCATATCAGATTGGATAGAACAAGGATTTGAAATCAGAAATTGAAGATTTTAAGTCATCAAGTCAACACATTGTACTATAATTTCTAGTCATTATATTAGGAGAATGAAAATCCTATGATGATAGGTTGCTTTAACAACCATGTTGTAAATCCTTTGATAGGGTGACATTCCAAGTGAATGTTTGTAAATCCTTTATATAGGTTTCCATTAATAGGGTGTTAGAGCCTTTAATAGGGTAGGCCTCTCATAGGGTAGACCATTGATGATGGTCAAACTTTGTAACCTTGACAAGTTACATATTGTTGCAGTGATAAGTTGTGGGTGTCATCCCCACCCCAGTTTTACCTTCTCATTTTGGAGGGTTTCTGGGTGATCAAATCTTGTGTTATCTATTTTCATGCATGTCTTTATTTTCATGTAAATTAGATGTATTACATGCATGTGATTGATTTTAGTTAAAATGTTTTATAGCTTAAAATATTGGTACTTCTGCTTCACCCCCCCACCTCTCAGAAGTATTCTTCCCACTTGTAAATCCCAACACTATATTCAGTTCTGGTTTTGAAGACTATAGCCATTTTGTAGTTCTCACTTGGATGGATTCCACAAATAAGAGAATCTTGAGAGTATTGATTAACACATATAATTGAGAGATTTTTAAATAAGTCCAAGGTCTAGATTAATTTCCCCAATATTCACCCAATTCCCCTTGTTCCAATAATTACGAACATAGTCTCCAAATCTTTGTTTGTTCCTCTCTATTATGTCTCAATCAATAAAATCACTCTACATAGGATAGTATAGAAGCAAACAATCCTACAAAAACTCCACTCTCCTTCCATCACCCAATTTACATCTACTCCCTAAAGAAATAATCTTGTTAACCCCTTGAACAACATTTTAAATGGAAGAAGGATTAGAAACGGAGTGGGAGTTAAGGAACTCCTTGATAGAAGGTGTATTGGTGTATTAAAAAAATAGTTATGTTTACAAATATTATTCTATTCCTTGGTTTTTTCAAAGATTCTCCAACCCTTCTTGGAAACAAGATTTTTGTTCATTATATTCAAAGACCTAATACCAAGACCACCTAAACTCTTTCACTTACATACTCATTACACATTTAGTGTCTATGTGCATCCTCTATCTTTTGAATCTTTGAAGCTTTGAGCATGCATACCTTATCATTGGACCTTTGTATAAATAATGCAAGGATCTTGGAATTTTGTAAGGTTTCAATTATGTTATTTTATTTTAATTTCTTCATCATTTTTGAAGTGTTTAATCTATTTATTTTGTTGAATTCTTTCTAGTTTTGTATTCTCCAAAACTACATATTAGGTAACACATTTTGCAACACTTGATGAGACCACACAATAGTGTTATTTTACTATCTAATATTTGTTTTCTTTGATGGAAATCTAATTGGAAAGTAAGATACTAAGTGGGGGTTTAATGAGGATCTTCAAAACTTTTATCACATCAAACATAATCCATAGAAAACATTTTCACTATTCATTTTCCTTAACCATATATGAAATATATCATGCAACTTCACAAAATATCAGATCTAACATCTATTTACATAAATAAAATACATAAACACATAATGAACACATGACATAAAATTTGGCTATGCAAAACCCCTTCAAGGTGAAGGTAAAACTGGTGGGGATGACACCCAAAAAATCTTCACTTCTACAGCAATAAAGTGTGCCTGTTAGGGCTACAAATTTGATGACTTTTGATGATCTATACTATGAGGGGTATACTCCACTAAGTAGTGATGTAGGAGCATCTTAGGTGTAAGAGAAATCTTGAATCACCAAAAAATATTTTATTTTCAATCTTTCATATTTTAATAAGGACTAGCAGACATTGTCGTTACTATTTATGAGAACTTGCTACTTTTAGTAAGTTTTTCATACAAACTTAGAATGTTATCATTTTCTACATGAAGGTTCATTTTAGAGTTATAAGGCTACCATAAAAATCACATTACTCTAACTTAAGTATCAGAGAAGTTATTGTGGATTTCCCATGGAAATATTTGTAGAAAAATCTTTAGGCTTACCATTGGAGCCCATAGAATGACTGGATGAGGTCTGAAAACTTGATCGAAGGGTTCTTGTGTTGTTCCAAGCTTATATATTAGGAGTTGGAATTTGTGAAAAGTGATAGCCATTCAGAGCAAGCATTCTTGAGTTATGGCCTTTGAAAGGTGGGCTACCTGAAATATCTAAAATAATTGTAAAAGATGTATTTGGCTAACTCTATATGTATTGTTAGGGTTTGTCAGCCCTAGGTATTAAGTTTCAATGTCTTGAACCTTCTCAACTGGCATAAAATTGCCTATTTAAGAAAGGCTCGAGCATTGTCTAGGATAGCTCTGGGTGGTAGTTCACAATTTAGTCTTATAGATTACTATAATGAAGGCATCCATGCGAGTTAGCAGTTTGTACTTGTGAATTATGTAATTCCAAATTTGCGGCTCAAATAAGAAGTCTATTTCATTGTCACATTTGGTGTTTTTTCTTTATTTATGTTATGAGTTTATCATTTCAACAAGAGCACCCTTTATCAAGTGGTATCAGAGCTAGAGTTCTTTAATGTGTGGATAGATTGCCAACTATGAGGTAGTTCATACTAGGACTGTGGTTTAGGCTAAACATGTAGATAGATCATTGATTATGAGCTAGTTTGCAATAGGATTTTAGTTGAAGCACAAAAGCGCCTGTATGAAGAGAGTGTGGTGGAAGAGTTATAGCTGTTATAATTGAGGGTTTCCTAGCCCTCCAAATAAAAATGCAAGCATTAGACTTGAACAAATGTACATAGGAATAAATCTTCCAATAAGAGATGAAAGTGAGGATAAGGATGAAGTAGAAGAAAATACTGAAGCAAAGGCAATTCTAAATGCAAAGGAAGATAGGCTTTTTAGGGCCATTTCCAAGATTGGAAAAAGACCTAAGTTTGAGCTTCCCACATTTTTAAGAAATCTTAACCCAGAGGAGCTAATCAATTGGATCAATGAACTAGAGGAGTACTTTGAGTATGAAGATATTGAGGATCTTGATATGATCAAGTTTGTGAAGCAAAAATTGAAGGGACATGCAAAGATCTGGTGGCAGGAGGTTCAGTTGGAGCAAATTAGAAAGGGAAAGTGAAAAATCACTAGATGGGAATGAATGATAGCTAAACTAAAGTGACAATTCATTCCTATGGATTATAAGCTTGATCTATTGAAGAAAGTGCAAGGTTTGAAGCAAGCAAGAAATTTTTTTCAAGAGTATACCGAAGAGTTCTATTGAGTTCTCATTAGAACTGGCCATGCAAAAGATAATAAGGATAAAGTGGCCCATTATCTTTATGGGTTAAGGCCAAGAATTTAAGATGAGATAAGTCTAGTCGAAATGAATAATATTAAGGAGGCATACAAGGTTACCTTAAGAGTTGAAGAAAAAATAAACAAGAAGTTTCACATTAAAAATAGTAGAAGAGGCCATAGTGGAAGATATGGTGAACAATCTTATCTAGAGACTATAATGATGATCAGAAGAACAAGGATGAGGTTAGAAGTAGTAGTTAGAACCAAAGGAGAAACAATTCTAATCATTTCTATGATCATAACAATAGAGAGTAGAGAGGAGGAGGTAGAGGAAAAGGATCTGGCCATGGAGGCTTTTGTAGGAAATTTTTTCACTATGGAGAAGAAGGGCATAGAGCATTTGAATGTCCCTAGTGCCAAGGAAGGAAATATCAAAGAACAAAAGGCTAGGCTAGAGTTGCACATGTTGATGAAGATGCCAGATCCTCACATTTTGAAGATGTTAAAAGAGGATAAGTCCTATTTAACAAAAGAGTCTTGTTAAGTGGTGAGAATGAACATGATCAAAGAAAGAACTTGTTTCACACAAGGTACAGATCTGAAGATAAGTGTTTTGTTGTGATCATTAATGATGGAAGTACTGACAATTTGGTGTCAAAAATGATGGTCACCAAGTTGAAGTTGAAGAGATAAAAACACCCATGTCCATATCATATTGCTTGGGTGCAAGATGACCACAAATTTAGGGTCAATGAGTAGTGCTTAATGAAGTTCAAGATTGGAAGCTACTAGGATGAGTTACTTTGTGATATCATACCTATGGACATATGTCATATGTTCATGGATAGGCCATGGTAGTTTGATAGGCATGCTATACATGATGGGAAAGAAAATATCTACACTCTGACCAAGGATGGAGTGAAACATAAGTTAAAGCCTTTAAAGGAGAAATAGGAAAAGGTATGTAGTGCTATCATAATATGTTTTGTTTATGGAAAAGAGTTTCTCAAAGGTATGAAGAATGAGCATATGTGTTTTGCCATAATTTCAAAAGATAGTAAATAAGAATTAGAGGAGGTACCTACAGAAGTTGCAGATATGTTGGGAGATTTTTTTGATATAGTATCAAATAATGAACTTGATGGATTGCCCCCAATGAGGAAGACCAATCACTAGATGGATTTGGTTCCAGGAGCTAATTTTCCAAACAAGGAAGCACACACAATGACACTAGTAGAAAGTGAAGAGTTAAACAAACAATTTTATGAGTTGTTGCAAAAGGGGTTGATTTGAGAGAGTTTGAGTCTATGTGTTGTACTAGCTATATTAGCACCAAAAAATAATGGAGAATAGAGAATTTGTAGAGATTCTCATGCTATCAACAAGATCACAATCAAGTACAAATTTCCATTGCCAAGGATGGATGAAATTATGGATTGTTTGAGTGGAGATAGGTATTTCACAAAGATAGATCTGAAGAGTGGGTACCATTAGATTTGCATTAGAGAAGGTGACAAGTAGAAAACTACTTTTAAGACAAAATTAGGACTGTATGAGTGGTTAGTCATGCCTTTTGGGCTAATCAATGCACCAAGCACTTTCGCGAGGCTCATGAATGAGGTACTGAATGAGTTTCTGGGTAAGTTTTTTATTTTTTACCTAGATGACATTTTGATATTTAGTAAGACATTGGAGGAGCATTTTATCCATATTCACAAGGTTTTTGATAAGTTAAGGGAAGAAAAGTTGCAGTTAAACTTGAAGAAGTGCAATTTTGTAAAGGAGTTGGTGTACTTAGGATTTTTAGTCTTAGCAAAACGTGTGAAAATGGACCCAAAGAAAGTGAAGGATATCCTTGAATGGTCTACTCTAAGGAGTGTGACATACATAAGATCTTTTCATGGATTGGCTATTTTTTACAAAAAGTTTGTAAGACATTTTGGTAGTATTTGTGGACCCCTAACTAAAACAATGAGAGGGGATAGGAAAGAATTTAAGTAGACTATAGAGGTAGATAAGAGTTTTAATCTATTAAAACAAAAAGTTACTAAGAAGCCTATTTTGACACTTCCAAATTTTAATAAGGTGTTTCAAGTAGATTGTGATGCTAGTGGTACTACAATATGAGCTATCATGAGCCAAAATGGTAGACCTATTACTTAGCTTAGTGAGAAATTGAATGATGCCAAAATAAAATATTTTGTTTATGATTAGGAATTTTATGCTATAGTTCAAGCATTGAAGAAGTCCAGACACTTTCTTCTTCCTAAAGAATTTGTTTCGTATACTGATCATGAAGCTTTGTAATATTTAAATAGTCAAGAAAAATTGAACCAAAGGCATTTGAAGTGGGTTGAGTTTTTGTAGAGTTATACATTTGTTTTGAAACATAGGAGTGATAAGTCTAACAAAGTTGCAAATAGTCTTAGTAGAACATAAGTTTTTCTAACATAAATGCAAATAGAGGTGGTTGGGTTTAAGGAACTCAATACTTTATATCCATATGATTATGATTTTAGTGAAGCATGGAAGGCTTGTACATAACTTGTTACACTTGACTTGACAAAATGGTTGGATTTTATGATCTAGGATAGTATGTTGTTAAAAGGAAGCTAGTTGTACATTCCTAGAAGTTCAATGAGAGAAAATTTCATAAAGGAGAAGCATAATGGATGATTGGCTGGACATTTTAGCAGAGATAAAACTATATCTTTGGTTGCTGAGAATTATTAGTAGCCACAATTGCAACAAGATATGAAGAATTTTGTACAGAGTTGTAAAGTATGTCAGAAGGTGAAAGGAGTGAAGTAGAATACAGGGTTATATCAACCATTACCTATACTAGAGAAGACATGGGAGGATATCAACATGGATTTTTTTTTGGATTATCGGCGACACAATGTGGGCATTATTATATTTTTTTGGTGGATGATAGGTTTTCAAAGATGACACATTTTATTCCTTGCAAGAAGACTAGTGATGTTGTTCATGTGGCATAATTGTTTTTTCGGAGAAGTGGTGAGACTACATGGTCTTTTAAAGAGTATAATTTCATATCAAGATACCAAATTGCTTGGGTATTTCTAGCATAAATTATTGAAGAAATTAAATATGGAGTTGAAGTTCAATTCATCACATCATCCACAACAAAATGGATGGACAAAAATTGTGAATCACAATTTGGGAAACTTGTTGAGATGTTTGGTTGGAGACAAGCCAAAAGGATGGGATCTGATTTTACCACAAGAAGAAATTGCATATAATAATTCTATAAAAACACATATTGGTTATCCCAATTCCAAATTGTATATGGGAGTAGTCTTAGAAATTATTTTTAATTGAGGCAGTTGGACAAATGAGAGATAAGTAGTGCTGAAGTAGAAGAATTTGTTGAACATTTAAAGAACATCCATGAGGAGGTGAGGAAAAACATCATAAAGATGAATACACAATATAAGGCTAAGGTAGATGTGAAAAGGAGGTATAAGAAATTTCAAATTTGAGATGAAGTCATAGTTCATTTGAGAAAAGAGTGTTTTTCAGTGGGTACATATAATAACTTGAAGATAAAGAAATTTGGACTGTGCAAGATAGTGAAAAGGCATGATTCTAGAAATTCTTATGAAGTAGAGTTTCTTACTGAATTGAATATTTCACCAGTATTTAATATTTCATATTTGATAGAGTATTATGAAGGAGGTGATGGAGATGAAGTTGTAGAAGCACAGTGTAGTATTCTAATAGGTATTTTGGCTACAAAGGAGATTAAGTAGATACTGGATAGTCATGTTGGCAAAAGTACAAGGAACAAAATTTATGAGGAATACCTGGCCAAATGGAAAGGAAGGCTAGTAGAGGATTCATCATGGCTAGCAAGGGAGGAGGTTCATCATCTTGGTTTTCCTTTGAACACCTGAGACATGATAGAATCACTTCTCAAATTACCTTGGGTGTCTAATGTAGGAGCATCTTAGGTGTAAGAGCAATCTTGCATCACCCAAAAATATTTTCTTTTTAGTCTTTTCTATTTTAATAAGGACTAGTAGACATGGTGGTTACTATTTATGGGAACTTGCCATTTTTAGTAAGTTTTTCATATGAGTTCATAATGTTCTCATTTTCTACATGAAGTTTCATTTTAGAGTTTTAAGTGTAACATAAAAATCTCATTGCTCCAACTTAAATATCAGAGAAGTTATTATGGATTTTTGGTAGAAATATTTGCAAAAAAATATTTAGGCTCACCATTGGAGTCCTTTGAGTGCTTGGATGAGGTCTAGAAACTCAACATAAGGGCACTTGCACCATTTGGAGCCTATAGATCAAGACCATACATTTCCAAAAAGTGGTTATAATAACCAATCAGAGCAATGGTTCATGAGTTATGGCCTTTCAAAGTTGGGCTGCCTGAAATATCTAAAATAATTGTGAAAGATGTATTTGGTTGACTCTATATGTATTGTTAGGGTCCATTGGCCCTAGGTATTAAGTTTCAATGTATAGAACCTTCTCGAGAAGGATAAATTTGTCTACTTAAGAAAAGCCCAAACATTGTCTATGACAGCTCTAGGTGGTAGTTCGCAACTTAGTCTTACAGATTACTGTAATGAAGGTGCCCATGTGGGTTAACATTTTTCTACTTGTGAATTTTGTAATTTTGCATTTACGGCGCAAATAAGAAGTCCATATTTTGTTCTTGCATTTGTTGTTGTTTCTTTGTTTCTATTATGAGTTTATGGTTTTAAGGGGAGCACCCTTTATAAAGAAGTTACAAGACTATCAAGTCTATCTTGATTAAAGGATTTAAATTCACAATTAATTGAGCACTTTTCTAAGAGATCTACACTAAGCCTGTAAGGACCACTTTATTAATATATTTAACCTAATACACTTGTTAGAATGTAATAGTACCTTGATCCTTCATTTTAAACTTAATTACTGATGATAGATCATCTATATCCAAACTATAATCACCTCAATGTGATTGATATACAATATTAGCTCACTACACTGCTCAATCACCTTACTCCTTCACAACTTGACATTTACTAGTTCACCTTCAGCTTTTCATACATACAAACTTGTAACTCACAAAAAAATATGTAACTTAAAATCATATTTAAATACCCATTTAAGGAAGTTTCTAGATCTAAATCCATGATCTAGATTCATCCTTTTTTCCACTTTACCATTCCAATTTTGTAATTGGTTCATATCTTTTCATAGGGATTAATGATGTGTAATTACAAGTGTAATTAGCTCCTTTATTAGATCATTGATCATAGAAATATATTTTTGACTCAGAAAAATGGTTTACATATGATTTTGGGCCAACCTAAACACGTATACATAAATTTGGTTTCTCGGCACGTATGGTTTCCTAATGCTTGGATGTATTTGTTCTTCATGTTTTCCTTTGGCTCATGTTGTACTAGACATTAATTATCTACTCATCTCATATTTTGTTATCTAGATAACATAGAAATAACTATTTTTTTGGTGACTATGAGTTACACTCAATAACTAATTCCTTCTTGATAGTCACTATAGCTTGGTCCATATTGAATGTGTACACTTTTTCTCTTTATATATTGGCCTATATGGTGTGCCTTGGCTGCACTATTGACAAACTAAGTCTGCCTAGTAAATGATTGTGTTTTTCACTAATTGACAATACTAATATTGCCTTTAGGGTCAAAATTATTTTCTTAAGAAACTAACAATTAATTGAATTTTTTATATTCCTTGAGGTACTTTGCAAGGTTTTGTAATATTTTTCCAAGTTGGAAGCACAAGAAGAGACTAGGGCATCATTGATATTCAAATTGGTTTTAGAACAAAATGTTAAAAAATACATTGGATAATATGAAATATAGGAAAGCAGGATCACGTACCCATGACCGTGCAAATGCTACCTAAAACCATAAAAAACATAGACTTTACCTTTTCTCTCTTTCTTCTGACCTTTGAAATTAATAGTATTTTGTTTAAGGATCACATTTATATCATGATGGGAACGTGTATTTTCCCTACAATATCACATTTTCAAACCTTAGGTAGCCAATTAAGTTTTTGCCATTCTATAATGGCGAACACACCAATTCTGTAAGTGAGATTGTTTGTTTTGTAAGATCAGACTTTGAGGTTTTACTCTTGGCTTGTCTCTCTATTCTGTCACTTTTCTATTTTTACAAGTTTTAGCTTTTCAGTAAAAGCATGGGGATCACAATCCCATGATCATGAAAATGCCAACTATCCTCACAAGATCATTTTTTGTGAGTATTAGAACTTATTATCTAACTATGTAGGAGCATGAATTTGAGGATCTATATTTTTAAATCTAAAAATTTAGTCACATTTGGACTTTAATATATTAAAATGAACATTACATGAAAATGTAACCTCTCATTTCATTTTTTTGCCATTAAAATGTGTAAGAATACAATATATCAACCAAACATCTCAAGTCTAAGGGATAAAAATTGAAAAAAGAAAATGCTTACACTTTCAATTTTTGGCATTAAAATTGAACATGCCAAATCATCACATTTTAAATTTGGGTTTAAAATCAACCAAACAAGTCTTCAATGCCTAAAGGTGAAAGATTAATGAAATTACAAACACATCAATTTTGGCCTAAAACAAAATAGACAATTCATGAGTGTTCAAGGGGCTCAAATGTCTTTTTCGTCTAAACAATTTTTTGCATTAAAACTTTCAATTATGTAATTTGAAATTTCCAAAAAATAACTTTACATGTCTATTCATGAGTGTTTGAATTCTTAGGATATAAAACACTTAAGAATTCAATTTGGAATGAACAACTTCATGCCATGTTTGGAGTATTTTGCAACACTTCCATGAGCTCTTTCTATCTAAAAAACATATCTAGCAATTTTCATGACATTAGACCAAAGTACCTTGCAAGAAAAATGTAAGAGGATTTTTGTTTTCTTCTATAGAGACCTGTCCTTTGGGAAAATCATATCCTCTTTTAAGAATGACCTCAAACTTATAAGCTTGATAGTTGGTATAGAAACAAACAAATGAGTAAACTCTCACTTCAACCCCTCAAGCTTGAGGGATGCCTTCGTTACAAGCTAGAGTTGTCATTGCACCAAAATATTGATCTATTAATGCCTAATAAACCCACTATACTTATAGAACATAGGAGGTGGTTAAGCCATGTCACAAATCCCAAAGGGGAAGGTTGGTAGTTTGTCCAATAATTTCCCCCTTAGTGTTACCTAGGGTGATTCAAACTTGTGACCAAGCTCTAATACCACTTGTTAAAAGGTAGAGTTTCCATTGCACCAAAAGATCGACCTATTAATGCCTGATACAACCACTATACTTATAGAAAATAGGAGGTAGCTAAGCCATGTCATTAATCCCAAAGGACAAGGTTGGCCTTTAGTCCAACAGTCTATTGATGGTAGTTCAAGGGAGGTAAATATTCCTAAACTTTTACTTGATCAACTAGGGTACTAAATGAGTTACAAATGTACAAATAGAGTTTGAGAACTCCACATATGTTACTCAAAACCAACTTAGAGTCTACCCCATTATCTTTGGTATGCTATTTATTATGTAATAAAATTAAGGCTTCTTTAGAGTTACTCACTATATGTGATTTACCTTGTAGAGGCATATGGAGTTTTAGGCTTCATTTCGAAGAATCATCAATCCTAAAGAAAGGAAGATCCTATTTTCCATCCCTTGAAGGTTCATTTTTGTGTATTTTTTTCAATCAAATCTTGTATTGACTAACCTCTTATATTTGGAGGGAGATAACATACAAGAACTAGAAAACATCATGATTGGGCTTCTTCTTATGGGCCTATGAGTAATATATTATAACCAAAGTGACCTTAGGAACAACATGTGATTGAAGTATATTATTTGTGACATTCCCACATGAAAAAAATCTATCAAATATGCACAAATTTTGGTTTTTATGGAATCCTTTTTTCCAAAATAGATCCTTTTCATGTCTCCCTAAAGGTTTCTATATCTTTTGAGGGATAGTTTGTTCACTTAACAAAAATTTCATGTCTTTCAATCCAAGTTATGGAAACTCTTAGTATAGTCACTACCTCAAGCTAAAAATTACAAATCCAAAGAGTCAAGTTGAATCCTCATGTTATGTCAACCCAAGATAAAGTTCAAAAAACTCAATATGAAACCATTTCTAGCTTATAGGAAATGAAACATTGAGGTCAATAGGTTAGCACCTAGAAAAAAAATTGTGAAAGAACAAAAAATTGAGAAAAGAGTGATTGAAGTTGCTCCAAAAAAAGATTGGGATTTCAATTTTCAAAACATGAATCTTAGATGTGGATTCAAGTATATATTTCTCTCATTCAAAAACTATCCCTATGATGATTAGATCCATCTTTTTCCTCACAAATTTTTTTCACTTGCACTATCATACCTAAAATTCATCCATGGGATGATCAATTAAAGTCATCATTCTTTAGGTATTCTTATATCAACCATCCTTAGTAGCATACCTTAGAAAATACTCATCTAATGAAACCAATAGAAATCTGAATAACCTTATCCCATATCTTGGTGTTAGTATTTTGGAGTTGTCCATGCCACATTTTACATCCATCATGTTATTGTGACTATGCCTTGGACCATACAGTATCAAGGGTAGTTTATTTTATCACTTGTTTCCCTCATCACCTTGATATATAGGTTGGGATCTAAATTGAATCATCTCACATATTCCAAAGGTCATTAGTATACCCTAGGTTTACACATCCATCATTATCTTGAACTTAAACATAGAAAAATAACTCTCATCCATCCTTGACACCAAGCTGATCTTTAGTTCCTTTAGACATCATTCCCCTATGACTAATCCTTTGTCACCATCTTCACATCATCACACAACTTCTCTATTTTTCATTTTTCACATATCCTTAGTATTTTAGGAAATCTTTTTACCATCGATTAGACATCATCCCTTTTTAGAAGGTCCTAGAACTCATCTTGCATCTTGCACCCATAATCATTTCACTTACATCCCACATGTAGGTTTATTATCTCTTCATTCCATCTCAAACACATCTAAACAAGATGAATAAGAAATACATGGATCCATGCATAATTCATGGTTCCTGCAGTTAACAACTTGACCAAAAATATTCCATGGTCATGTGTGAGCTACCTTCCCCAAATCCAATGAAATGACACATTTGAGACCTACCACATCAACCTTGGAGGCATCTATGAACCATCTAGTAAATGTAGCATTTCTTAATTTCCATTATAGAAAAGAATAAGGAAAGTATCATGAAAAAATTTCAAAGGGAAAACATTGGGGCATTCATCTTTTAGATGTGAACCACTGCTCACATAAAATAGAGATCCCACACACCAAATTTTTTAAATACAACCAATTTTAGACCTTACTTTCCCTCTTTACATTCCATAGGATCTATATTAATAAATGGTATAACTAACTATGAAACCAATTACATTATCTATCTAAGAAAGTGTAACCATCCCACTTAACATTACATGACCCACATCCAATATACAACCCTTTGAATATGTAACCATTCCACTTAAGATTGCATGACCTATCTATTAGTATGAATGTTGGTGATACTACATTGGGGGAGTATCCTAGGCATTTGAGAGTATTGACATGTTTTTCATTGATGTCAACATAATAGTAAGTCTATGAACACTGGTAGAATAGAAGAGATAGATCTTAGTTGTATGGACAAGGTTTTTCTTGTGTGGTGATTTTGGTCATTGAAATGTTAAGTATAGTGTTGTAATGTTGTGGTTCAATGCACATCACATAAGTTGAAGATGTACTGAAGTTGTACTTGATTTACAAAGAGCACTACAGAGACAAAGTGCTTGGAAAGAAAGTTTTGATGTTTGTATTATAACTTTCATCTAAGATGGAATTACGAGGTGTATGATCAACTAGTGATAGAGGATAGTTGGCTAATGATATCAATGGATTTTCAAGCCCTAGTTTCCCATGTATGAAGTTTTGTATACATTGTGAGCCGACAGTCATATTGTAATTGGAATTAATTAATTATCTTATTATAGTTAAATGGGAAAGCCTCAAGGCCAAATCAAGGAATTATTTTGAAGATAAAGTATAAAGGAAATATGTTTTCCTTTTTTTTATTGTGTTGTGGTCATTGTATCCAGTGCAAAGTGTAAAAAGGAGTAGAGTGTTTACTGAATGCGAGTAAGTGATCCAAGGGATTATTTAATGTGAGTTTTGTGATCTAGTTACAAGATCAAAAGTAGAAGAGGTCTAGTTGATAGAACAAAGGAAGTACTATACATTTCTATTATTCTACAAGGAATAATAAAGAGAACATTTGGATAGTGAGTTCATTGGTCTTGACCTTAAATTTTTTTGGGCAATGGGTCTAGCTATCTTCAAATACTCCTAAAAAGGTTGGTATAACTACTAATAGGGTTGGAATCTCCTAAAAGGGATTCAAAATCTCCTGACAGGGACTAATATGTATTGAATGTTGTTATAGACTCCTAATAGGGTCCATCATCTAACAAGGAATATTTATATTATTACATCATCTTGTGGGTACCATCCCCATCAAGGTTTTGCCTCTAATCAAGGGTTTCCTTAGTTAATATATCTTGTGTTATTTTGTATAAGTATCTTATTGTTCTTTCTAATTATATTACTTATATGGTTAATTTTGTTTAAGGTTCATAATTGTAATAATAGTTGGATAATTGAATCATCCCCTCCCTCCCACCCCTCTTAGTTACATTTGTGGACTATATATTCTAACAATTCGTATCAAAGCATCAAGTCCTTAAAGGATAAGATTGACAAATTTGGGAGATTGATGATGAATATTTTCATAAAGGTTAGTCCTAGATTTTATTAGACCAACAATGAAAGTTGGAAGGAGAAGATGAAGACTTGTCTATTGTGCATGAGTCTAGGTTATTGGATCTTGACAAAGAGTGAAAAGACAATTTTGAAAGAAGAGACTATTAAAGAATGTAGTGAAGTAGAAAGAGATATATTCATTTGCAACATGTGAGCTAGAGAATCTTTACTATCAAATCTTCTAGAGAATAAATATAGTCAGGAAAAGTCACTTCAAACATATCATGAAATTTGGAAAGCATTAGAATCTATTTTTGAAGGTGATACACATACAAAGAGAGTAAGATTGTAGAATTAGATATGTGCATTTCAATATGCTAATATGATGGAAGAGGAATCTTTAAGAAATTATATTGGTTTGATATTAGAGATTGTTTCTGGAATCAAGTTGCATGGTTCAACCAAGGAAGAAGATGATGTTGTGTGGAAGATCTTGAAAACTTTGACACCACCATTCAAGAAAATTGTTGAGATGATTCAGCTATTAATACCCTAGAATGAGTAGTTTATGAGGGAAATGTTTCTTGGAAGATTCACAGTAGCAAAATTGGATCTGAGACAATCAAGAGAACTGGCAAGAGTTAAGAGCACTTTTAGTGCCTTGAATGTTCAACCAAGCCTATCTAGAAGCACAAACACACATGGAAAATTTTCTAGTAGTAGTAGAACCAGATCTGATGAAGACAAGAAGATTGAGGAAGGTATAACACTTCTTGTGAGAAGAGAAAACTATGGTAAGAATATGTATAATTGTTGGAAATGTAATGAGTTTGGTCATTATGCATCTAAATGTCCTAAAAGAGAGAAGCAATATAGGGTAAAGTTTAAGCATAGGAGAGATAGAAATTGTTTGTATGCTAATAAAGATGAGGAATGTAATGAAAGAGGTCAATGTTAAAGTGATGATGAGCTAGGATTCTTAGCTATTAAGGAAGATGATCTTGATAGAGAAATTGGAGAATAAATGGCTATAGTTTCCCAAGTTGAAAAGAAATTTGAGTGGATAATAGAAAATGGTTTTTCACATCACATGGTTGGTGATATGAAGAAGTTTGTTAAGTTTAGAAACTATGATGGAGGTATTGTTAGAGTTTGTAAGAATGGAGCCTATCATATTACAAGGATTGGATCCATTACTTTAGATGGAAGAAGTAACAGTAATGATGTTTATTGTGTTGATGGCTTGAAGCATAATTTGTTGAGTGTTGGATAGTTGTTAGACAAAGGTATCAATTCAAATTCATAGAAAAGACTTGCACTATCAAGGATAAGCATGGTAAGATGATTGGAACTAGAACTAGGTCTAGAGGTAATGTATTTCAGTTGAATCCCACTAAAATTACTTGTTTGGTTGCTAAAGTGGATAACATCTAGTTATGGTGTAGGAGACTTTTTCATATAAACTTTGATAATATTGTAAAGGTTAGTAGAACATTTTTAGTCAAAGATCTACCAAAGATAATAAAACCTACTAATGTGGTTTACAAAGAATGTATTTTAGCTAAGAAGAAGAAGGTATCTTTTCCTAGAAGGAAGATCACTTCCATAGAGAAGTTGGAGATTGTTCACATAGATGTAAGAGGTCCCTCTAGAACAAGAGGATTCTATGGTGAAAGGTATTTTATGATTTTTTTTGATGATTTCACTAGAATGATGTGGGTAGCATTTCTTAAAGAGAAGTCTAAAGCATTTGAGATGTTTAAGATATTTAAGACTAGGGTTGAGAATGAATTTGGTTTTAAGATAAAATGTTTAGGATCAAATAGAAGAGGAGAATTCACCTCTAGATATTTTAACATGTTTTATGAAGAGAATGGATCAAAAGGAAGTTATCTTCACCTAGGACACCTATATAGAATGTCATTGCAGAAAGAAGAAACACATTAGTAGTAGAGGAAACAAGAGCGATGTTGTTTGAGAATGATGTACCCAAGACATTTTGGTGAGAAGCAATCAATAAAATAGTCTATTCTATGAACAAAGTATGGATAATAAAAGGTATGAGAAAGAAATCTTATGAACTATGGTTTGGTCATTCACCATTAGTTAAGTATTTCAGAATATTTGGAAGCAAGTTTTATATTAAGAGAGATGATGATGTTGGAAAGTTTGTTCCAAGAAATGATGAAGGTATGTTTCTTGGCTATTCATTGAAAAGGAAAGCTTTAAAATGTTTTAACCATAGAACTAAGACAATATTTTAGTGTGTAAATGTAAAGATTGATGAAGATTTTGGAACTAAGGAAAAGATGTAAGATTACAATTTAGACGAAGAGGAAGATAATTCTAGAATTGTTAGACAAATGCTGAAGTTTTCATTGAGACTAATAATGATGTGCTGATTGTTGAGAAAATCAGAGAGAAGAGGTCTAAACCTAGGGATGAGATAAGAGATAAGATGTCAACTCGTACCGCTAATAGGAATCTGATAAAGAATCACCCTCGAGAGTAGATAACTAGAAGCAAAGACAAAGGTGTGATGAGAAGAAACTAAGTTATTGAAGAGATACATTTGATTTTTCAAGTTGAACCTAAAAGTGAAAATGAAGCATGTAAAGATGATCACTAGATTCAAGAAATAAAGGAAGAATTAGATCATATTTTGAAGAACAAAACATGGGAGTTAGTTCTTAGACCTAAAGATAAGAATGTGTTAGGAACCAAATGGGTATTAAGAAATAAGATTAATGAGCAATGCCAAGCTGTAAGGAACAAGTCTAGAATTGTATGCAAGGGATATTCACAACAAGAAGGCATAGACTATAAAGAGACTTATGCAAATGTAGCTAGAATGGAAGTAGTAATAATTTGCTTGGCTTATGTAGTGAATAATAAGTTCAAATTATATTAGATGGATGCTAAATCAACTTTCCTAAATAGAGAACTTGAAGAAGAGGTATATATTGAGTAGCCTGAAGGATTCCCTCTGACAAAAGGCAAAGATATGACATACAGATAAAAGAAATCTCTCCATGGTCTAGAGAAAGAACCTAGAATTTGGTATTCAAGGTTGGATAGTTATTTGGAAAAAATTGGGTTTCCTAAAGGTGATGGGACTCAAAATTGGATCCCCGATTTGAGTACCATTTTAAACTTTTGAGTCAATTTTAGTCCTTATAGGTGCATTTAATGTATGTGTACCTGCCTATCCTTTTTAGGCCTACGAAGTGTTTAATTTTTTTAATATTTTGCATTCATTATATCCATGTCTCCCCTAATGATAAATTTCCATTATGAGTCATTCCATGAAGTTACATTTTGAGCAATGTTCAGATGTACATTTTTGCCCAAGTGTCAAACAACAACAAGAAGCTTAGTTTGCATTTGAATATCTTGCACCTAGTAATGTTCCATGACTCAAAAATTTAGGAGTTCTTTTTCATGCATATCAGCGAGCCTATCTTTCAATTTTTGTGTCATTTTGATATGTTTTGACTAGGGTTTAAATCCCTCAAAGTCGGTTGTTTACTATTGTCATGTTAATGCAAATTGTTCCAAATACTAGGAGGCCTTATTTGACCAATTATAACTTTGACCCAATTGACCAAAATGAGATAATTATTTTTGCATTTCATTTTAGGGATTAGATACTTTCTATGTTTTAGATTTGAGCCTATGACCAGTCTATTTGACTTATTTTCAAAGGCCATTACAAATGCAAATTGTAAGGTTTTACAAGTGTCATAAAATGTAGATTGATTAGTAGTCCTATTCACGATGCCATAACTATGAATATGTGATTTATAAACCAAATGGATTGTATCACTATGTTCTACTCTAAAAATTCTTTAAATTTTCCATTTTTTGAGTCTTGACCAATTTTTTTCAACATTTTCCAAGGTACATTCAATTTGTCAAAATCACAATTTTGCTGATAATCTAGTTCTACAAATCCAAGTACCCCACTTTGCATGCTTTCCAAGTGCACCCTATTACTTGTCATGAGATAAAATCATAGATTTATACTCTCCTCATGGCAACAAACTAATGCTCCAATTTTCAAGCCCTCAAATGTTAGCTTGAGTTGCTTTCGAAGCAAAAACTAAACACATTTTATGGTTTTCTAACATGTTTCTTAGTAGGCAGTTTTAAGTGAGCAACTTTGATAGTCAATATTTTTTGACCCAAGGTTTTTCATGGAATTATATCTAAGAGGATAAGATAATGTGGAAAAAAGAATCAATATATGTGATTTTAGGTCTCAATCAGGCATTTTGGTCAGTTTTCAAGGCTAGTATTAGAGGCTTTTGGGCAGAAAGTCATAGTCTAGACAAAGTGGTAAAATGAATTTCAAATGATTGCAATAAAAATTGAATTTTTTTTAATTAGTGCCAGTTGTTCATTAAATCAGTCTGATAGGTCAAACATTTTAGTTTGAAATTTCTTTTAGCCAGACCCACTTCGAGGCTCGACTATTTCCATCATATCAATATAATTCTATGGATAGTAAGGGTGTCTTAAAGATCTAAGTGATTGTGATCATTAAGGATTTTAGTCGGCCTATATTTCCAATTTGAAATCAAATGTACATGAAGGATTGTACACACATTAGAGTACAAAAGAATGGGAAAGTTATAATTTTTCCTTATAATGAAAATAGTGGTGTTCAAACTAGTATTTCTTAACTCCTTGTAAAGAGAAAGCAGGCATTTGGATTCCTAAAGAGGGATGATTAGAACACCAATTAAACAAAAAGATGAATTTTTTCCACTTTCCATGTTAGGAGTAAACATCACCAGTCAATAATGAAAGTTGGATGTCACTGCTAGTCTCAAATAGATTACTTCAATCTAATATGCTTGTCTATAAATGAAAGCACTATAAAAGGTTGATGCTAAGATATGATGATTTAGATACTTTGGTTATAGACACACACACACAGACACACTGCTAATGTCATGGATGCTTAAATCAGTACAAGAGAATTTGGTTTGGGTATATGAAGCCACACATATTTTTTGATAGGAATTTTTATGAAATGATGACGATGACTCATTGTATATTTGTATTTGTTTAAATAATTAAAGTAGGATTTTTTCTTTTCTTCACTCCGCACCTAGCTCTTGGACAAGAACCTTAGGGACACCACCATTGCTTGTGTTTTTTTGGATACTCCTTCACCATTGGTCAACTATTCCTAGGGCCTCATGAGGCCCAATAAGAAGCAAGTTTTGGGCATGCATTAAACTAAACATTTTGTGCATATAGTGACTGGCTCCAAGAATGTATGGAAGCTCACTTTGAGCAGTGATTTCAACATATCCTATTCAAATGGTGGAGTTAGAGCTCCCTCACATTGCGTTAGTAGTGAAGGGAGTAAACTCTTAAAGAAGCATCAATCACAATGTGAAATTGTTCCTCCTTGACCACTGACCCTTGGAAAGTTGTTCTTTTCTTCCTAATTCAACACATGGGTGCAAAAAAATTTTAACATTGTAATAAAATTATGAATTTTGGATTGAGTGAGAAGGAATCTTTAAATAGAAGAAGAACCTTCAAGTGGATCTTGCATATGGGCAGCTAATGCCATGTGATCAAATGAAAAAATCACATGGAGGAGCTTGCAATTTGAAATGTTTGATTAGAACCATGTTGTTGGTATAAGACATTATAACCTTAGTGGTAAAGGAAGAGTGTGGGTATTAAAGGATTATTCATTTTGAAGGCAACCCTTCTTGAAGAATTTTGACAAAGAATCAACCACATTTGCTGGAGAGGACAAAGAGATTCCATAAAATGGAAGGATACAACACATAGTAAGAATGAAAACATGAGAAACAATGAATTTTTTTATCCCACATTGATCATGGGGCATCACTTTCTAATGTTTAAATACCATAGTGCACAATAAGGTTTCTAAAAGACATATAGGCTTTTGGAAGCCAAAACCTCATGTTGGGGGACTTCATGTAGATGACCAAATAATAGATACTAATCAAATTTTGACAAGCAGTATGGAGCCCAAACTACAGGACAAAGTGATAAATGATGATATCATCTAAAGGATAGGTGGTACTTAATCACATGATTGTGACACAAACTACATGGTTAGGGGATAATCACGCAACAACATGAAAAAGTTGAAGGTAACCATTTTACAAGGTCATGAAATCAACTGCTAGGTTGAGAAAAGTGGTCCAACCATGTGAAAAAACTTATTTTTCATGGTTGTGAGCCTTAACTATAGTTAGGGAGATGGACCTGCAAAACTATGTTAGTCACCTAGTTGCTTTGGTTAAAACAGAGTTAAGGGTCAAGGTCACAAACTTGCAAGGAGGTGCATGTGGCAATGGCCTAGTTAGCCTACTGATAGGGTAGTGATGATGTGGTAGATTTGGCCAATGAGGAAACCTACATGGCATTCAACAAGAAGGTTTGACCCAAATTCAAAAGGGGCCAAAAAATATGACATTGAGAAAGTATTTTATTATTTTTCTTTCAAAATCGCAACGTGGAATTCTCAAAATGAAAAATTTAAATCATATAGTTGCTTTGGTTAAAATAGAGTTAAGGGTCAAGGTCACAAACTTGCGAGGAGGTGCATGTGGCAATGGCCTAGTTAGCCTACTGATAGGGTAGTTATGATGTGGTAGATTTGGCCAATGAGGAGCTAACATGTGGCACCTACATGGCATTCAACAAGAAGGTTTGACCTGGATTCAAAAGGGGCCAAAAAAATGACATTGAGAAAGTATTTTATTATTTTTCTTTCAAAATTGCAACGTGGAATTCTCAAAATGAAAAATTTTAAAACAGCATATAGTTTGAACTATATAAATTATATAGTTCAAACTATATGCTATTTTAAAATTTTCATTTTAATGTCTAAACTTGAGCTGGGCCTAGAATTTTCAAACCCATGCCAAAGGGGTATTTTTTATTAGAAATGCATAGTTTACTATATCGTTGGAACCAGGAGAAGACAAGATATCCAGATATGCAATCAAAATATACACATGTATTCAGTGGTAAGAGCTACACACATATTTCTAAAATGGGAGGCATTCTCAATAGAATGAGAATTTTTCATTATTAAGCATCAAAATCAATTAGAAGATAGACATTAGAGTTTTTTGGCTCTAGATTTTGGGGAAAATGATTCTAAGAGCTTCTTTCTTCTTCTAGATTTCATTTTGATGGGTCTTTTTGGCCCTGGTTTATTATCAGATCTAGCATCTAAATTAGTTGCATGTATCTGTCATGTTGGAGATATTTTCAAGCTTTCTTTAGTAGCAAGGAAAAGATGTAATTTTTAGTTAGAGAGAGAGTAGAGAGAAGTTTTGAATCCACAAATGGAAGCTTTTCAACTAAAAAAATGATAGAATCTAATCTGATCTAGGATTACTTCTTGGCTTTATATTCTCTTCTCTTCTATTTCTTTATGGTTGGTTCTAGTTCTTGGACATCATTCACTGCTATGATACCACAAGCATGGTTCTAGTTAGGTTGAAATTTATATCATGGTTGTGATTCCACCACTCTTCATCATTTCTCTTGTAATGAACAACAAGGAATGAGATTACAGATAGTTCTAGTCTATTCAATAGAAATGTAGCAACAAGTTTTATCTTTAGTCTAAATCTTGTCTCCTATTCATGGTGTTAGTAATCTTCCTTGATTTGTGAACAAGGAGCATGAAACCCAGTTGCATCAGGACTATTTTGGGGTTGTATGTGTTGATTTATTTTCCTTATGATTCAAGGAGTCATGTAAATGGTTAGTTCATCATCATAGTGTTGCAGATTTAGAAGTGATGTAGATGTCTAATTCATGAGGTAAATGGATAGATCTGGAAGTCTTGATACATGAAATATTTCAATGATTTCCAAGCATATACGATAGCTATTTATGAAATTTCCCAATAGATAAGGCAATGATCAAATATAGGATCAATATTTTGTGTTGTTCATGTTTTGGTTATGCTGAAATAAACCTATAATCAAATCATTTTCCCTTTTTGTTTAGGAGCTAAAAAGAGTTACCCTCCCTTAACTTATTGGGTTCATAGGTGATGTCATTAGCTATTTCATTTCTATGTTGTTTGCATAATAATAGAAGATTCAGGGTAATTATCTACTTTATAGATTCAATTGTATGTTTTGACATTGGTGCCATATGAAGAATCTGAGGTTCACCTGCCTAAGTCTTGTAGAACATGAAGTAGAAGGAGTATAGTGTTATATTTGGCCCTAGTGTTTGAATGGGTATATTGTAGATGGGAATTATCTGCCCCTAGATGTATTTTTTTCTCATTAGTGAGTTTTTGAAACATGACATTTTAAAACACCAACAAAATGGAAACTTTATTGGTGACATATTTAATTAAAAAGAGATTAAATGTGATGGAAAGAAACACATGTGAAAATTTTGCTATAGCAACAAGGTCATGAAGTTTTTTCCTTCTCTTTGCTAAAGTTTTATGTCTCCTAGTAATGCTTATTCATTTATAATAATAGCTTTGAAAGTTGAATGCAAATAGAATTGTTACTAGTGAGTTCATCTTCAATAAATTTAGCTAGGTATTGTATGCAAAGAATTTTTATCAAAATTAGAGTTAGATTTGATCAAAACATTTCTCTCTTTTCTAAGTGTTTGATGATCAGCAAGTTTTACAAGTTTAAAGTTAAGTTCAGATTTGTCAACTGATAAATCATGCTTTAAATATTTCTAACAAGTGCGAGTGGCAACTCTCTAAAAGAATCTCTTTACTAGTTGAAAATTGGTTAAATGTAAATATTTTCAAGGATTTTTGGCTTTGTAGTAAAGATCTTAAAGTTTTATAACACAATCTTGACAAGAAAATATAAGATATCAGTTATTGATTTATAGTTTTCAATGTTCTATGCAATCTACTATTGTAAGAAATTTGAATTTAAAAAAGTGAATCATGGTAGTGATCTCTTTTTTTATCTTCAAGGAGGTGGTGGCTCTTTGTGGTTTTGATCAATGGTGTGAACAAGTTAAGTGTGCACCTATGCGAGATTAGTAGATTGAGTTTCAGCACCAACACTTAAGTTATTTTTCACTTTCATGAGATTTATTTTCCATGAAAGTAAGTTCTACCAAAGCTTCTCCATCGAGTGATGTTTTCAACACTAAGTAGAAGATTTGTTTGATGCATCTCAACATAATTTATGAAGTCAAAAAATATCTTTACATGTTGGAGTATGTTAGAGATTGAATTGGTAGAAAGTGTTTTCAGATTTGCTGCAAGTAATGAATTATGAAAGTAATTTTGGTGAATGAGTTGTAAGTTTTCAAGAATGGAAACTTTATTTTCACCTAGTATGCAATTCATTGGTAAAAATTGTAGATCTATTTTTTCCAAGAGGTACTTTCCCATTACATTTTGATGGCGTTCATGGTTTCCCAAACACCATGTTCTATGATCTTATAAAACATTTTCCTAAGTTCAATGGGAGTCATTTGGATTCAACTAGTCATCATTTTCATATGTTCAATGATTTGATTGGTGATTTTGAGATTTCTCATGAAGAAATGCATATGAATTTATTTGTTCAAACTTTAGTAGGTGATTCTAGACATTGGTTTTCCTTTCTACTATCATGTTCTATTTCATCTTGGTGTGAGTTACATTTAGTCTTCATGGAGCAATTCAAGGAAAGAATAAGAATCTCTAATTCTTTTGAAAATTTCTTGAAGATCCAAATTAGGAATGGTGAACTTATTCCTAAATTTAATATCAATTTCGCAAGAGCCTTGAATGAGAGTATTGAGAAATGTAGACCAGATGATCAAGTGTGTTTAGTAGTTTATCTTGATGAATTTGATGAAAAAATGAGTTGTCTCTTGAGGGATAAAGAACCCATGACTTTGCAACTAAGAGTCATTTCTATAGAAATGTTTTCCAACAAGATGAAATCAAAAGGAGAAATCAATGTCATGTTGAGTGTTCAAATTCAGATTAGCATATAAGTATCTATGTTATTGTAACTAATCTTGTTGATATTTTAGATTTGAAAACATGTGAAGATGAATCCCCTATGTTGAAAAGAAGATCTGATCCTTTTCTTGCTGAGCATAGTGAACATGTTTGTAGTATTAAGTTAGTAGATGACAAAGTTGATTCACTTGATTAATTGTATATGTAAGAAGTAATTTCAGTTGTTGTTTCTTCTATTGATGATTTTCCTTGTGTTAAGAATGTTACTAATCATGAAGTTGAAAGGTGTTCATCTCATTATTATGAGGATGAAGAGGCTGAAAATTTTGTTTCAAGTGATGCAAATGAGATTGTTGATCTAATATTTTATGAAGAAGTATAATATGAAGAAGATGATGAGAGTGTTACTCAAATAAAGCTAAGGAAAGTGATAATAAATTTTCATCTTCATATGAATCTGATACAAATTGGGAAGAAGAGGGAAATGAGGAAAGTGATATTTCTTGTTTAAATGAAGCTATGACTCATTCTCCTAAATCTGAAAATGAAATTCCATCTCTAAATTGTATGAATCAGCTTGATGTTGAAATTTTTGAAGAGGAATTATCTACACAATATGAGGATAAGGAGATTATTTATAAGGATAAGTTACCTAGTTGTGTATATGAATGTCACGAGCCAGCATGTAAGTGTAATCAATAGTATATAAGTGATTTTGAGATTAATGCATCAATGCATATTGATAAAATAAAAGATTATTTGTGGTCCAATCATATGAATTATCTTAGATAAGTCAATGCAAGTACTATTAATTTATATTCCACATGTTTCATTGATGATGTGGATGATGTGTCTTTATGTAATGATGATGATTCTAATTTTTTGTCTTCATATGTTGAAAGTATTCATGAAAATGATGTTAGAAAAGGTTTCAAGGTTTTCACTAATCCATTGTATGGTGAAGAGTTTGATGTTAATCAACACATCACTTGTTATAAAATTTACAAGGGAGCTTTACATGGAGTTAACAACTTAGTTTTTAAAGAGCACATGGAATCTTTAGATTTGGTTAATGTTGATCTTGATGATGATACATTGACATACTATTGTAAGAGATCAAAATGTTCTTCTTCTAAGTGTGATAGTGATTGTGATGCTAATGTTGCATGTTGTGAAGTTGATAATGAGTTGTTAGATGAAGTTATTGTTAATAATTAGCTTGCATTTTGCAATAAGTTTTCTGATGAATTCTCTAATTAGTTGCTAATCCATTTGTCAATTGTGAAGAATCATTTGTGAACCATGGATTAGTTTCAGACATTGACATGGATGACATTTGTGAGTATAAATATGATTGCTCATTTGAGTACCAACCAGTTATACATGAGGATATATATAATCAAGGTATGAGTGATATTCTTCCCCAAGTTGAATATGAAACTTTCATGTTCAAGGTTGATAGCATGCATGATTGATTGGATAAAGAGAAGTTTCAATTTGATTTTGATATGTATGAACATGTTGATCCATAATTTCATGAGGAAAATGATCCTAGATTTTATATGCATTATGAAAATGAAGATGTAGAGTTGGTTTTGCCAAGTGAATTATTTTAGAATGCTGATCTAAATGGTGAAATTGATGGAAGTTATAGTGGCATCTTACTTCATAAAAATGGAGATGGTAATAAGTTATATTACAAAGGTGAGTAGTTTTGAAGCTCGGTGGCCCAAGGCCCTCATTTGTATAGTTTAGGGGTAGTTTTTCTTGCTTTCAATAAGTTGTTTGATAGTTTTATTGGAGTGATACTCTTCCTCCAAAGATCTAAATCCTTTCCATGCCCACAAGGGTCATGCATCTCTATATAGATCCACTAATGGGACTAAAGATTGCATCCCTAATTTTAATACCATTTTAAACTTTTGAGTCGATTTGAGTCCCTGTAGACACATTTAATGAATGTGTACCTAGCTTCCCTTTTTAGGCCTATGAAGTGTTCAATGTTTCTAACACCTTGAATTAAGTATATCCATGTGTCCCTTAATGATAGATTTTCATTATGGTCCATTCTTAGTTCTCATTTGAATATCTTGCACCTAGTAATGTTCCGTGAATCTCCACTTTGGGAGTGTTTTCTATGCATGTCATTGAACCAATATTTCATTTTTCATGTCATTATGATATGTTTTGACTAGGTTTTGAATCCCTAAAAGTTGGTTGTTTACTATTGTCATGTTGATGCAACCTATTCAAAATTCTAGGAGGCTCTATTTGACTAGTTATAACTTTGACCTAGTTGACCGAAATGAGAAAATTTAATTTGCATTGCATTCTAGGGGTTAGATACTTTCTATTTTTCATATTTGAGCCTATGATGAAGCTACTTAATGACTTGTTTTCCAACATGATTCAAATTTCTAATCGTAAGGTTTTACTAGTGTCATAAAATGCATATTGATCAATAGCCCCATTCAAGATTTCATAACTCTAAATTGGTGATTGTCTGAACCAAATAGATTGTACCATTGTATTCTACTCTAAATTTTTTTAAGTGTGCCAATTTTTGAGTCTTGACCAATCTGTTTTCCCATTTTTCAAGGTTAATTCCATTTATAAAAATCATTGTTTTGCTAGTGTTCCCAATTTTGCAAATCCAAGTACCCCACTTTGCATTCTTGCCAAGTGTGCCCATTTATTTCTCATGAGCCCAAATCATAGATTTATACTCTCCTCATGGTAGTGAACTAATGCCCCAATTTTTAAGCCCTTAAGTGTTAGCTTGACCTATTTTCAAAGCCAAAACTAAATGCATTTTATGGTTTTCTAACATGATTGTTTGTAGGCAATTTTATGTGAGCAGATTTAACAGTCAATATCTTCTGACCTAGGTGCCTTCATGACACGAGATTTGACAGCATAAGAGATTGTGGAACAAAGAATGAGTATGTTTGATTTTAGGGCTTAGTCAAGCATTTCCATCAATTTTCAAGGCCAATTTTAGAGGGTTCTGGGTAGAATGTCATAGTTTAGAAAAAGTGGTAGAATGAGTTTCAAATGATTGCAATAAGGATTGAATTTGTTTTTAATCAGTGTTAGTTATTTTTTAGATCAATTTGATGGTTCAGGAATTTCATTTTGAAATTTTTTTAACCAGAGCCACTTTGGGGCCCAAGTTTTTCCATCAGATCAATGTAATACTATGGATAGTAAGGGTGTCCTAAAGTTTCTAAGTGATTGTGATCATTAAGGATTTTAGTTTTCCTATATTTCCAATTTGAAATAAAATGGGCATGAAGGATTGTACACACATTGGAGTACAAAAGAAGGAGAACGTTAGAATGTTTTCTTATGATGTAAATAGTGGTGTTTGAACTAATTTTTCTTAATTCCTTGTAAAGAGAAAGTAGTGCATTTAGATTCCTTAAGAGGGACAACTAGAACACCAGCTGTAGGAAAAGAAGAAGTTTTTTCACTTTCCATGCTAGGAGAAAACATCACCACTCAATAATGAAAGTTGGATGTCACTGTCAGTCTCAAATAGATTACTTCAATCTAATATGCTTGTCTATAAATGAAAGCATTGTAAAAGGTTGATGTTAAGATATGAGGATTTATATACTTTGGTTATAAATACATGGACATTGTCAATATCGTGGATGCTCAAACTAGTACAAGAGAATTTGGTTTAGGTGTATGAAGCAATAAACATTTTTTGAGAGGAATTTGAATGAAATGATGATGATGATTTAGTGTACATTTGTATGTATTTAAATTGTTCAAGCTAGGATTTTCCTTTTCTTCAATCCAAATCTATCTCTTGGGTAGGAACCTTAGGGACACCACATCACTTACATTTCATTGGATCCTCCCTCACCATTTGTCAAATGTTCCTAATCCTTCATGAGGCATGATGAGAAGCCAATTCCAAGCATGTCTTGAACTATAAGTTTTGTGCATATGGTGAGTGGCTCCAAGAATGCATGAAAGCTCACTTTGAGCAACAATTTCAACATATCCATTCAAATGGTGAAGTTAGAGCTCCATGCATTGTGTTGGTAGGGAAGGGAGTTAACTCCTATCAAAGTAGCATCAATCACAATGTGAAATCATTCCTCCTTGACAATCGACCCCTCAAAAGCCATACTTTTCTTCCCAATTAAACATGCAGGTGTAAAACTATTTTAACATTACAATGTAATTTATGAAGTTTGGATTGAAAGAGAAGGAATCTTTAAATAGGAGGAGAATCACTAGGTGGAGCTTGCATATGGGCAGCCAAGGCCATGGTCAAATGAAAAAATCACATGGAGGACCTAAAAATTTGAAATGTTTGATTGGAACCATGCTATTTCCATAAGCAATTTAAACCTCGATGGTAAAGAAAGAGCATGGGTGTGAAGGACTGATTTGTTGTGAAGGTATACCTTCTTGAATAATTTTGACCAAGAATCAATTGCCTTTATTAGAGAGGAGAAAGAGATGATGTAAAATGGAAGGATGTAGCATACAATAAGGAAGAAAGCATGAGAAAAAATGAAATTCTTTATCCCACTTTGACCATAAGACTTAACTTTCTAATGTTTAAATACCATAGTGCACAATAAGAAGGTGTTTAAAAGACACACATGCTTTTGTAAGCCTAGCCTTGTGTTGGGGGCCCACATGTGATGATTAGTTGGTAGATACTAGCAAAATTTTTATGGGTAGTACAGAGCCCAAACCACATGAAAAAGTGATAAATGATGATGTCATTTGAAGGATAAGTGGTGCTCAATCACGCAGTCATGACATTAACTACATAGTTAGAGGTTAACCACATGATGATGTGAAAAAGGTAAAGGTAACCATTTCATAAGGTCATAACATCAAATGCTAGGTCAAGAAAAGTGCTCCAACTGTGTGAAAAAGCTTATTTTGCATGGTCATGAGCTTTAATAACAATTAATGAGATGGAGTTGTGAAGAAGCAAAATGAGGTTAGTCGCATGGTCACTTGGGTTAAGGTAGAGACAAGGATTAAGGTCACAAACTCATGAGGAGGTGACATGTGGCAATGGCCCAATTAGCCTACTAATAGGGTAGTGATGATGTGGTGGATCCAGCTAATGAGGAGCTAACATGTAGTGCCTATGTGGTGGTCAATTAGAAGGTTAAAAATATTATATAGTTCAAACTAAATACTATTTTAAAATTTTCATTTTAACATTTGAACTTGAGCTAGTCTTGGAATTTTCAAACACATGGTAGTGGGGCTTTTTTTTATAGAAAATGTATAGTGTAGTATACCATAGGAACTAAGAGAAGATGAGCTATCTAGATATGTAGTCAGAATCTCTATCTAGCTATGTAGTCAGAATCTGTACATGTATTCAGTTGTAAGAGCCACGGGAAGATTTGTAAAATGGGGGGGCATTCTTAGAAAAATGAGCAATTCTCATGATTCAGCATCAAAATTAGTTATAAGGTAGACATTGGAGTTTATTGGCTCTAGATTTGGGGAAAAATGAGTCTGAGAGCTTTTGTTTACCTATAGAGGTCATTTTGGCCAATGCTTTTGGCCATATTTTATTATCCAATCTGGCATCTAAATCAATTGCATGTATTCATCATGTTGAAGATATTTTCAATCTTTCTTTAGCAGAAGGAAAAGATCTAATTTTCAGTTATAGAGGTAAGAGTAGAGAGAATTTTTGCATCAAAAAATGGATGCTTTTTGAGTACACAAATGGTAGCATTTGATCTGATCTAGGATTGCTTCCTGGCTTTATATTTTCTTTTCTTCTCTTTCTTTAGGGTTGGTTCCATTTCTTGCACATATTTCACTACTTTTATACCACAAGGATGGTTCTAGTTAGGTTGAAATTTCTATCATGGCTATGTTTCCACTTCTTTTTAGCATTTCTCTTGCAATGAACAAAAAGTAATGAGAGTATAGATAGTTATAGTCTATTCAATAGTTTTATATTTCAAATTCATGCATCCTTTATGAATTTGTTTCAAGGAAATGAATAGAAATACAAAAAAAAAGTTTTATATTCAGTTGAAATCTTGTCTCCAATTCATGTTGTTAGTAATCTTCTCTAATTTGTGAACAAAGAGTATTAAACTTAGTCGCATCCTATTTCGGGGTTGTATGTGTTGATTTATTTTTATTATGACTCAAGGAGACATGTAAATTGCTATTTTATCATCATAGAGTTGTAGATTAAATGAATATATAGGTTGAGTATGAGATTTAGAGGTGATGTAAATGTCTGATTCACAAGGTGAATGGAGAGATCTGGAAGTCTTGATACATAAAATATGTCAATTATTTCCAAGGATTTATGTTAGTGATTTGAGGAATTTCCCAATAGATAAGACATTGATCGGCTATAGGATCAATATGTTGTTTTGTTCATATCTTGGCTATGCTAAAATCAAAACATAATAAAATCATTTTCCCTTCTATTTAGGATCAAAAAGAGTTACCCTCACTTAACTTATTAGGTTCACAGGTCATGTCATTAGCTAGTTCATGTCTATGTTGTTTGCATAAGCATACAATATTCAAGGGTATTATCTGCTATATAGATTTAGTTGTATGTTTTGACACTAGTACCATAAGAATAATCTAAGGTTCACCTACCTAGGTCTCACAGAGCCTAAAGTGGAAGAAGGAATATAGCCTTATAGTATGCTCTAGTGTTTGAATGGGTATGTTGTAGATGAGAATCAGCTACCCCTAGATGTATTTTTTCTTATCACTGGTTTTTCAAACATGATGTTTTAAAACACCAACAATAGTTATGATAGATAATAACTTGTATTTGAAAGAAATTGAGAATGATTTTCTGATAATAGTAATATTTGTTGATGACATTATATTTGGAGAAAATGATGAAGCATATGATAAATTTGCTGAAGAAATAAAGAATGAGTTTGAAATGAGCATGATAGAAGAACTGAAGTTTTTCCTAGGATTGTAGAATGTGCTAAACACCAATGGTATTTTCATTTCAAAAGCTAAGTTCTTCAAAGATTTTTTGAAAATATTTGGATTGGAAAGTTGTAAGCCTAGTACTACACCTATTATATATGGTCAAAAGTTATCTAGCAAGGATGAGATACCTATAGTTGAGAAAAAGAAGTATAGATCCATGGTTGGAGGTTTGTACCATCTAACTCATGCCAAAATAGATATAGAAAATCTAGCTAGGATATTATTTAGATTTCACATTGATCCTAAGGAGTATCATTATGCAGTAGTAAAGAGGTTGTTTAGATATTTCAAAGTAACATTTGACTATGGAGTTTGATATGATAGTAGTGTAGGGGCACCTAGGTAAGGCTAATAGAAGACCTAGGGTTCCTAATATATTTTAGCTTGTAGTGGTACTAGCCATGTCACTAGAGTAATAAAGGGACTAGCTTGGTCATAGCTTGGTCCTAAGTTGAGGAGTGTTAAGTATAGGAAGACATATTAGGCCTTAGGTGCTTTTAGTTCCCAAAATTGTCCATTTTAGGTCAAATGGGGCAAGTCTATGATTTTTAGTGTAGAATGGCCAAATAAGAGACTTTTTGAAAAAAATCTAAGTCATTTCTAGGCTTTTTGTGAGGTTTGGTAGCCTTTGGGACAAGTTTGAGTCCAACATTCAAGAAGATGTAAAAGTTGCTCAAAAGTAGTCATTATTGTGATTGACAACATTGAGAGTTTTTTGTTGCATAAGAGAAATTTTGTGGATGGGGTTTGATAAATGGCTTAAATAATTAATGCTTTATTTTGAAAAAGTATTTAAGGGCATACTCGACCTAATCAGGGGGTTGGAATAAATTTTGGTTTTCTAAATCTTGAGCATTTTATTAGATTAAATGAAGTGGGGTATCTATTAGAAGTGTTAGTATAATTTATTTATATTTTCTATATAGTTTAGATTTTCATTTTGTGTATTTATAGTTAGTTGGTTAAATTATTTTGTTTCTTGCCAATCTGTGGTCCTAAACTAGGAAGTTTACCAAAATGGGGTCGTAGAGCCTCTACCCACTGTAGGATCTATACAGGCTTTTGGGATTAGGGAAATGAATCCATGTACATATTTAATAGTGAAGGAGGGGTGCTAGAAATTAAGAATCATGTTTATATGGTGATGACCTAGGCGAGACATGGCTAGGGATCACACTATGTTGCAAAGGTGTGAGGAGGGATTGAAAGAATTGATATCTTCAATCAATGCTTGGAATGGGATGTAACTATGAGTGATGAATTTACAACTACAATGAGAGTCAATGGTGAAGGTTCATTTGTGGGGAAACCTTACTTCTTGTCAGACAAGCTTTAATGCCTTGTAATCCCTGATTTTTAGGTAGGATTGTAGGTCATACTATATAGACTTGTTGGGAGCCTAAGACCACTAAAATATTTAGTTCTCTAGAATGGGTATCTTGATCAAGGGTTACATTTCCCCCTTGTCAAGGAATTTTACAAGTTATTCCATATTTTCATCAAATGTAGGGCTAATTTCCTATAGCCTTATTTGTGGGCATTTTTGTTTTATTCATGGAACACAATTAGGGTTTCACTACCAGTTGTGGTTGTAATTCTTGGAGAGGATCCTAATTCCTTACTAGATTTTCATATCTCCATATGGATTAATAGTTAAGATGTTGGGTTAGGTTGTGGAGTTGGTGAAGCAGAAGCAATAAGGGTAATACAAGCCTAGGAAGTGGTGAAAGAGTTGTTGTTTTACCTAATTAGTGTTCACTAGTTGAATGGAGTGGGATCTCATAGATAGGATCCTAAGGAGATTATGGGTAGTAAGAAACACTACTAGGTGAAGAGAAATATCTAAGAAGACCCTAGAAGAAGTTGGGGTTGGAGCAACACTAGTGTTGCAATAGAGTGGTATCAGAGCCAATTAAGGATTTGGGAATTAGCTATATGCTTGTAGCTACTGGGGAATCAATAGTCAAGTATGGTGACAAATGAAAATCTATCCAAAGAGGTTGATGAAAAAAAGGAGAAGAATACACTCCTTGAAGAAGCCTTAGAAGAGATAAAGATAAATTTAGATGCAGCTAAGAAAAAGGAAGGAGAGAGAAATGATAGGGGTAAGGAGATAGAAGAGGAAGATGTAGTCCATGAGCTAGAACCTATCTTGAATGAAGAGTCTTTCTTGAAAGACATAAAATCCCTAGGAGGTAAGCACTTGGAAGGTGTACCACTATTTAGTGGGAAGATGGAAATTGATGTAGTGATGGATTGGATAAATGGGATGGAGAACCACTTTGAATGTGGAATTACATAGGCATAAAAGGTCAAGGTAGCCAAGTCTAGACTCAGAGGGTCAGCATTAACATGGTTAAAATATGTTCAAAATGAGAGGATTACAATGGGTAAGAAGCCTATAGAAAATTGGAATGTCATGGTAACTAAACTAAAGGAGAATTTATTACTAGAGGACTATGAGATTCAACTTCATAAGAGGAGACAAGGACTAAAGTAGAAAGACATGGATATGTCCTTTTGTATAGAGGAATTTCAAAGGTTATGTCTTAGGTCCAAGAAAAAATAAGAGGAACCAATGAAAGTAGCTAAATACTTGGGTGGTCTAAAATGGAACATTCAGGAAGAGTTTTAAGTTTATGGACACTTAAAACTACTCAGAGGTGCCATCAACTAGCCCTAAAAGTGGAAGAAAAGAATGGAAGGAAGAGAGAATCTATTTTTAAAGTGAAAGGAAAGGGAAGAAATAAGAGGGGTCAAAGAGGAAGATATCAAGGTAGAGGTAGTGAGTAGAGTAACCAAGGTGAAACCAAGCTCACTAAGAAAAGTACTAAAAACACTCAAAGATGAGGTTATAGTAGAGGAAGGGATAACCAAGGATGCTCTAATAGAGGTAGAAGATCAAGAAGAAGTAATTCCTACTTTTCTTGCATGAAATGCTACAACTATGGTCAACTAGGCCATCCAACATATAAGTTCCCTGATAAGCCTTCTTCCTATAATCATGACAAGAGAGTGACATATGTTCAAGAGGATAACTCTAGTGGAAAATAACCTAAAGTGGATCACATAGAGTTAGAGAAAGGTGAAAATATCATGTTTAGGAGGGTATTGATCAAGCAACTAGCTCAAGATGAACGTAAGTATAAGAGAGCTTTACTTAGGACCAAATGCAATATTCTTGGGAAGGTAAAAAACATAGCAATGGATTTTGGCTCTACTAACAACATAATATCAAAGGAGGTAATCAACAAGCTCAAACTAACCAAGATACCCCATGTGAATCCCTACAAGCTAACTTGGCTCAACAAAGGTTAAAGCATTTTAGTGAATAAATAGACTTGGGTTGAGTTATCCATACCAAGGTATATTGATAGGTTGTTATGTGAAATCCTACTCATGGATGCTTGCCATCTAGTATTGGCTAGACCCTGGTAGTTTGATAGAGAGGTAGTGTAAGATGGAAAAAAATTCCATATCATTCAAAAAAGGAGGCAAAACTTTAAATATTTAAACTCTATTGTAAGGAGATGAACCACAATCTAAGACTCCTTATGTGTTTCTATTTAGTGGAAAGGAGTTTTCTAAAGATCTCAAGGAGGATGGGAGCCAAAGCTATGCAATTGTATTGAAGGCCAAAGGAGAAGAAAGGAAATTCAAAGAACCATTCCCTATAGAGATACAAGAATTGCTTGAAAAGTACAAGGATACTATAAGTGATGGCACTCCTACTACCTTATCTCCTAGAAGGTTGATAAGCCATCAAATTAACTTTTTCCCTTGTGCATCCTTACCAAAAAAAGTGGCATATAAGCTTACTCTTGACCAGAATTTGGAAGTAGTAAGACAAGTACAAGAAGTATTGGATCAAGGCCTAATCAAGAAGAGTATAAGTCCATGTGTAGTCCTTATTTTTCTAGCATCCAAGAAGGGTGGAAAGTGGAGAATATGCATAGTTTCAAGGGCCATAAATAGGATCAAAATCAGGTATAGGTTCCCCATACCTATATTTGAGGATCTCATGGATTGTCTTGGAGGGGAAATGTACTTCACAAAGTTGGATTTGAAGAATGGATATCATCAAATTAAGATTAAGGAGGGATATGAGTGGAAGGAAAAAAATTTATGATAATTGATGGGTTATATGAGTGGCTTTTTATGTCATTTGGCCTCTCAAATGTTCCTAGTAGATTCATGAGGTTAATGAATGAAGTAATTAAGGATTTCACTAGAAGGTTTGTGATTGTGTATCTAGATGATATACTAATATTAAAAAAAACAAAAGAGGAGCACATCAAACATATTGAGGCTATATTAGAAAGGTTACATGATGAGAAGGTTGTTATCAACCTTGAGAAGTGTGACTTTTACAAGCAAGAAGTTGTAAATTTGGGCTTTCTAGTGTCAAAGGGGTCCTTGAAGATGGATCAAGAGAAGGTTGTAGCTATTATCAACTATCCACCACCTACTACATAAACTGAGGTAAGAATTTTTCATGGTTTAACACCATTCTAGAAGAAGTTCATTATGAATTTTAGTGGTATATGTGCACCTTTGTTAGATAACATCAAGGGTGGGGTCAAGACTAAGTTCAAATGGACCTTACAAGTAGAAAAATCCTTTGAGTTGTCAAAGAAACAAGTAGCCACCCAATATATCTTATAGTTTCCTAGTTTTGAGATACTCTTCACCTTAGAATGTGATGCAAGTGGTTTAGTAGTGGGAGGAGTATTGAGTCGAGAAGGTAGGCCAGTAGCCTTCTTTAGTGAAAAATTAAATGAATCCAACAAGAAGTATTCTTCTTATGACCTAGAACTATATTCCCTAGTTCAATCTCTTAGAAAATGGAGACATTATTTGTTGCCCAAGGAATTTGTTGTAGTTATTGATAACCAGTCCCTAAGTTATATCAACACCCAAGAGAAGCTAAGTAATAGGCATTTGAAATGGATGGAGTACTTACAAGCTTTTACATTCACAATCAAACATAAGAAAGGGAAAATGAACAATGTAGCAGATGCATTGAGTAGGGCTAACTGTCCAAGAGATTTATCTAAAAAGAATTTGAATAGAGAGTTTCAAGAGTATATATAAAGAGAATGAAGACATTGTAGAAGTGTACTAGGTATGTTCTAATTTTGAGAACCATTTGAACAGAATCTCTTTGAGTTTTCCTTGCACAATGGGCTTCTCTTTAAGGGAAAATAGTTATTTGTTCCAAGAGGATCACTGAGGGAGAACCTTATTCAAGAAAAGCACTATGAAAGCCTAAGTGGTCACTTTGGTGTGAACAAGACTCTAGAGTTAGTACAAAGATTCTACTATTAGCCTAAACTAGTTAAGGATGTGAGTGGGTATATTGAACAATGCATGGTGTGTGTGAAAGCCAAGGGTGGAATGAGAAATGAAGGTTTATATCAGCCCTTAAAAATCCCAAATAGACTATGGGAGTCTATAATCATGGACTTTATAGTAGGTTTTCCCAAGACAAAACAAGGATATGATAGTATCTATGTAGTGGTTGATAGACTTAGCAAGATGGTGCATTTCATACCATGCAAGACAACTAATGATGCTAGCCACATAGTACACTTATTCTTTAAGGAAGTTGTGAGGATTCATAGACTCCCTATTAGTATTGTATCAAATAGAGATGTGAAATTCATGAGCTATTTTTTGAAGACCTTGTGGAGCATACTTAGTACAAACCTTTCATTTGGTTCAACCTATCATCCTCAAATAGATGGTTAGACTCAAGTTGTTAATATAGTGTTAGGTAATTTTTTGAGGTGCCTAACTAAATAATATGGTTAAAGATGAGATGTTATCATGCCTCAAGAAGAATACACTTACAATGATAGAAAGAATAGAACCATGTATATATATATATATATATATATATATATATATATATATATATATATATATATATATATATATATATATATATACATATATCCATTTGAAATTGTGTATGGGATGCATCCAAGGGGTGTGTCCAAGTTGAGAGATCTTGGAGGCATGGAATATAGAAGTGGACATGCTGATGACTTCACTCAAACTATGAAGGTAATCTAGGAATAGGTGAAGATGACTATCCAAGATAGTACAGAAAAGTTGAAAACCAAAATAGATGAGAATAGAAAAGATGTTCAGTTTTCTTTAGGAGATTATGTCATGGTGCATTTAAAAAAATCATGATTGTAGAAGGGTGTGCCAACTAAGCTACAAATGAAGAGAGTGGGACATTATAAAATCATAGCCAAATATGGAGGTAATGCGAATAAAGTTGATTTTCCACCAGATTTGGGCATTTCTCTTATTTTTAATTTCCAAGACTTGGTTCAATTCAAAGGTCCACTTCCTAAGATTTCTCACAATAGTCAAGGAGTCAATATTGATCTGAAACCTATAACAGTGCCTTCATCAACAATGTTGGAAGATGAACATGTGTTGGACTCAAGATTGAAGAAGGCCACCAAGCATAAGGTGTACATGGAACACATCATAAAATGGAGACAAATGCTAGATTGAGAGGGAACTTGGATTGCTAAGACAAAATTCACCAAAGTTGGCATCTCCAAAGATCTATTGTCCACAGGAGTGACATAGTTTTCTTTGTGGGGGAGTATGGTTTAGGGGCACCTAGGTAAGGCTAATAGAACACATGGGGTTCCTAAGATATTTTTTCTTTTAGTGGTACTAGCAACACCACTAGAATAATAAATGGACTAGCTTGGTCCTATCATGGTCCTAAGTTAAGGAGTGTTTAGTATAAGAAGACATATTAGGCCTTAGTTGCAAGAATTGTTCATTTTCAAGTCAAATAGGGTAAGTTAGTGATTTTGAGGGTAGAATTGCCAAATAATAGATTTAAGGTCCTTTTGAATTGTTTTAATTCCTTTCTAGGCTTTTTATGAAGTTTGGTATCCTTTGGGACAATTTTGAGTGCAATATTCAAAAAGATGTAAAAGTTGCTGAAAAGTTGTTAATGTTGTCATTGACAACATTGATAACTTTTTGTTGCATAAGAGAAACTTGATGGATGGGGATTCATAAATATCTAAAATAGTTTTTTTTTTTTTCTTTTGGAAAAGTATTTAAGGCCATACTCAAGCTGATCAAGGGGTTGGACAAAGTTTTTGTTTTGTGTGTATGGACTTTACAACAACAATAATAGTTATAGTTCTTGGTTGTCTAAATTTTGAACTTGTTTTATTTGATTAAATGAAGTGTGGTAGCCAAGAGAAGTGTTACTATAATTTCTTTCTAGATTTTTTATAGTGTTAAATTTCAATTTTTTGGATTTATATTTAGCTTGTTAAATTGTTTTCTTTCTTTCCAGACTGCAGTCCTGAACTAGGCAACTAGCCAAAATGGGGTCATAGAGCCTCTTCCCACCATAGTATTAGTGCAATATTTTTTGATTAGGATAATGACTCAATTTACATATTTTATAGTGAAGGAGGGGCCCTATAAAGCAAGGATGGTGTTTTTATGGTGATGCCTTAGGTAAGACAAAGTTGCATGACTAGGGATTACAATATGTTGTAGAGGTGTTAGGAGGGATTGAAAGCATTGGTAGCTTCAATCAAATATTGGAGTGGGATAGAAACATGAGGGGTGAATTTAAAACTAAAATTGGAGGCAATGGTGAAGGTTTCTTGGTGGGAAAAGCTTACTTCTTGTCAAATAAGCATTAATGTCTTATACGTCCTAATTTTTAGGTATGATTGTAGGTCATATTGTATAGACTAGTTGGAAGACTAAGACCACTAAAATATTTTAGTTATCTAAAAAATTTATCTAGATAAATGGTTAGTTCACCCCCTTGTTAAGAACTTTTACAAGTTATTCCAAATTTTTATCAAATGTAGGGCTTATTGCTTGTAGCCCTATTTGCAAGAATTTTTGTATGATTCTTGGGACTTGATTAGGTTTCAATGCCAATTATGGTTGTAATTATTGGAGAGTATCATAATACCTTCCTAGCTAGTCATAGCTCCATTTTAAGTAATAGTTGAGATTTTGGGGTAGATTGTGGAGTTGGTGAAGAAGAGGCAATAAGGGTAATACAAGCCTAGGAAGTGGTGAAGGAGTTTTTGTTTTACCCAATTGGTGTTCACTAGTTGAATGGAGTAGGATCTCATAGATAGAATCCTAAGGAGATTTGGGGAAGTAAGAAAACCTACTAAGTCAAAGAAAGACCTAAGGAAACCCTGGAAGAAGTTGGAGTTGGAGAAAGACTAGTGTTACATCATATAGATTGAGTGATTCCACTCTATTTGCATATACTGGTGCTAATTGGGTGAGCAATATGGATGATAGAAGGAGCACTAGTGGTGGATAATTTTTTCTTGGAGGAAGATTGATTTTTTGGCTAAGAAAGAAATAAGATTGTATTTCTCAAAGTACAGCTTAGGTAGAGTATGTTGCAGTAGCAAATAACTATAATCAACTTATGTGGATGAAATAGATGCTAAAGGATATCAGAATTGAGTTTCCAGAGCCTATTATGATTTACTATGATAACACAAGTACAATAAGTATGTCTAAGAATCTTGTATTTCAATCTAAGACTAAGCATATATCTATTAAGTATCAGGTGTTAAGAGAGAAAGTAGCCAAAAAAGAGATCATATTAGCATATGTGAGTACTAAAGATCATATTGTAGATATCTTTTAGAAGCCTTTACTTAAAGATACAAATGTGTACTTGAGAGTTATGTTTTAAATTATGCCTCTACCTACTTTTGAGTAGGTGATGCAAGTGCATCAATCCAATAGTATAGAGAACTATTATTAGACTAGAATAAATGTTGATATTTCCTATATAGGGGAGTATCTATGATCATTTGAGCTATTAAGAACTCTTAGTATTTGGTCTTGAATAATGTCTTTTGACACTTGAGCTGGTTGAAGACTTGGAGCAGCAAATTAACATAATGAGGACTTTCCCTTTTATGTCAATGGGGGAGATAATATGCATGAAAAATATCTCCTAAGTATATATAGGGGATATATGTACATAAATGGGGGAGAGATAGTTATCAGAGATATTTAGAAAGATTCATGTAAAGAAGAAGGAGGAATACCTCTATGGGGGTGATATATATTGCAAGATTTTTATTGTGAATAACAATTGTTGATCCTAAAGAAGAAGAAGAAGAAGAACATAGCACTATTCCAATGGATTTCATATTTGATTGATGAAGAGGATTTGAGAAGTTGAGTATAGTAGTTGCATTCATAGAGTACTATTTTTGTATTTGTAGAAATTAGATATTTTTAATCTATGTTATCATCAATTCCAAAGGGGGATATTGTTAGCATGAATGGTGATGATACTACATTAAGGGATTATCCTAAGAATTAGAGAGTGTTGACATGTTACATTCATGACTATGTTTGTCATCGATATCAATATAGTAGTAAGTCTATAAAGACTAGAACAATAACAGAGAGGAATCTTAGTTCTATGGTTTTTATTTTCTCATAGTCTATGGTCATGGACATATTCAATATAGTGTCTTGATGACTTGGTTCAAAATGAAACATGTAAGTCAAAGAGATACGAAAGTTGTAATTGATTTACTAAGAGTAATATATAGATAGAGTGCTTGAAAATCATTTTATGATTTTTGTATTATATCTTTCATTTGAGATGTAATTAGAAGATGCACAGTCAACATATAGCAAAGGATAGTCAAATGATGATGTCATTGGATGTGTAAGCTTTGCTATCATAGATTTGAAGTTTTTTAGAGACTGTGAGCCCTTGGTACTATTATAATTGTAACTAGTTAATTATGTTATTATAAATAATTGGGAAAGCCTCAAGGCCTACTCAATGAATTATATTTAAGGTAAGATATAAAGGAAAGATGTTTTCCTTGTTTGTAATGTGTTTTTATTATTGTATGTAATGTGAAGTATGAAAAGGAGCAGATTGTTTACTGAATGCAAGTAAGCAATCCAAGGGATTATTGGATGTGAGTTTTGTAATATGGTTACAATATCAAAAGGAGTAGACATTTGGTTTATAGGATAGAGGAAGGAAGTACTATTCATTTCTATTATTCTATAAGAAATAATACAAAGATCATTTGGATGGTGGGTTCATTGGCCTTGACGTTGAATCTATTTGAGCAGTAGGTCTAGATGTCTTCCACAACTCCTAAAAGGGTTTGCACAAATCCTAATAGGGTTGGAATCTCCTCATAGACAATAAAAGTCTCTTGACAAGAACTATTATGTACTTAATGTTTTTATAGACTCCTAATAAGGTCCATCCTCTAACAAGGAATATTTATATTAGTACATCATCTTGTGGGTACCATCCTCACTGGGGCTTTCCCTCTAATCAAGGGTTTCCCTACTTAATAGATCTAGTGTTATTGTGTATGAGTATCTTGTTGTGGAATCTAATTATATTGTTCATATAGTGAAGTTTCTTTAAGGTTGATAATTGTGATAAATAGTTGGGTAACTAATTCAACACATCACATTCACAAGCTTCTACATCATACACCAACTATTTTTATGGTGTAACTATTACATTCATGCAAACTTTACAAGAAATAATATATTTCACCATAAGAATGCCACAAAAATGTCCTAACAACCCACCACATTTTTCATCTACCACCACTTATAATCCATTTGCATTCACACTTGTCATAACCATTCCATTTCAACTTGGCCCATGGGGGATAACATATGCACAAATACAATGCACAAGTATTTCAACCATCACTCTTATTATGCCTACCTTCTATGCACAACCATTACAACCACCACCACCTCTTCCTACAAGTTAACTGCCACTACAATAGCCATAGATGGCGTAAACTTCTTATGTGAATTACTTTCCACCATTCAGCACCCAAATGTCATCTCCTTCAAGCACATATCCATCATATCTTGGGAAGAATACACCCTCCTAGAAAAGTTCACAAGCCTATCCACTTGAATAAAAGAAACCACAATATTTATAGTATGTCTCCCATGTGCGAAAATAAAATTCTTGATTCATGTATAAATATCATAACTACTAAAAAAACATGTACAAAATCTACAACTTCATCGATAATACATCCTACAATCACAATAACATGATGCCCCAAACATACTATGGCCACAAAATCCCATACTAGTGTCAAGACATTCAACATTCCAATAATTAATTTTAACATATTAGTATCATACATTCTTAGCCTCTCCATCTAATACCTATCCTACAATGAGGGTAAAAAAATTAAGTACACTTCCTACAATAGTTTTTAACCCTAATGGGAAGAGATGACAAATAGAATCAAGGAACTAAAAGATAACAATGAGGAAAAGACCTTCAAATTTTAGGACATGTGCCCATACCCCTTTGACATGCTTATTTTGGTAACACCCTTCCCTAATGACATTGAGATATGAAAGTTTGGCAAATTTATGGGGAAGGGAGACCTCATAGTAAAAATGAAGGATTTTTACATATATAATCAAGAGTTGGCATATAGAAACATATTTCTCAAATGTTTTGTCCCAAGGAGACTTGGAGGCCACACACTTGGATGGTTTTATCACATACCCTATTGAATAGCCAATGCATTTGTCAAACTCTCTAGAAAGTTAGCTATGCAATATGCTCACTTTGTTGAGAATGAGCTATTAGTGGTTGACTTATGCCACATGAGACATAAGGGAGGAAAAATTCTAGCTAACTACATGCAAAAGGTCATATGCCTTTAAAACTTGAGTATCCTAAAACCTATTAGAATAATACCACCTAAAAAAAAATCATCAATAATACACACACCAAATTTGAGTACCATGTGTACATGAAATACTTTCAAACATAAAAGGATATCAGATAGAAGGTTATGGACCTAGAAAGATGACTCATCAAATATGGATTCATTAATTTGTAAAAAGAAAATACAATACATTGTGGTTACTCCAATGATAAATTAAGGTATTGGAACAAGAGTAGACCCATGGTAATGGATGGTGTTATAGAAACAAAGAAAATCTAGATAGAAGATATTTGTATCTCTAACTATTATTGTCTATTACTATTAAACACTTAGTCATATACTAGGCAGAATTACTAGTGTTGGAAATATAAGAGTAATTGAGAGGGGAGTAGTGAATTAGTTACCACTAAACTAAATACTACATCCTTTACATGTTACCTTAAGACATAAACACTACTAAAAATACTTTTTCTCTGTAAACACATAGGCACTTAGTTTACACTGGTAAATGTTGTAACTCAGTAAGCACTAAAATAACAACTGTAACTCAAAAAATTCTTAACATGAAAATATTATGATATTTTTTGTGATTAACTTACTTAACTTAGTTTCATACACATAAAAAAACATGACCATAATTGACGCCAAGATTTAATGTAGAACCCCAATTTGGGAAAAACTACCAATTCCAACTAGTTATTGATTTTCACTCTTCTAAAGTGAGCTATGTTAGGAGATAGCCCTATGAAAGGTTGCAAAACACAATATTATTTGTGACCCTATTAGAGGATTTAATAACCCTATTAAGAGTGGCCTTGTTAGAGATCTTTGGGCACTTCAATCTAGAAATGCCACCTTGTTAGAAGATTTACAAATAGCTATTAAGACAACTCTATTAAGAGATAACAATGAGATGACATGATTTCTAATGTAAGTGAATTGTTGATTATAGATCTAAATTCTAGCTTGTATACTTAATCCATCTTGATTGAATCTATCTTTATAGCTCCACAAGGATATTTTGCTTATTCTTCTAATTCACTTCTTTTAAGAATTGTTTCCATTCACTTGCACACATTCAATCCTCATCTTGACCTTATATTTATCCCTTATGCATTGTTAATTTAGATTGAATATAACTTAGAATAATTAATATTCATCTCATTAGTTAGCTAGAACAAACAAACAAAAATAAGACAATTCTTTGATAGTCGACCCTACTTAGTAGACATTAACTGAGAAATGATTTTCCTATGTTGACCAAGTAAACTCTGTTAACACTAGATTTTTGAAAACTTCCTTTAGTAACCAAGTGAGCTTGGTTAACACTAGTTCCATCAAAAAATTTCTTCATTAACTAAGTGAGCTCGGTTAACACTCAAATTCTGCAAACTTCTCTTTGTCTCTCAAGTGAACTTAGATGATACTATCTTCTGAACTTGCCTAACATTGGACTGCTTGACAAACATAGGAAACTATCTTTAGTTGACACTATCTTCTGAGCTTGGCTGACATTAGATTACTTGACAAACATAGGAAACTATCTTCATCACTCTAGTGAGCTTAGCATAGATTGACTATAATAGATATGAAATTTTGTGTAATATCAAAGACAATACACAATTAACCAATCATTTTCAACAATATCCCTCTTTAGCATTGATGGCAACACATGTCATAATACAATGAAATTTTTAGAGAAAAATAATAGTAAGGGAAATATCCTTAGTTTCATTCTAATTCTTTCCAAGAGAACTCCCTCTATCAGTGTGAACTCCTTCTGCCTTCAATTTCTCCCTTTGCCAAAAAGCTCTATCTTCAACATCTTCTTCTGATATAAAACTATGCCTCTTTGATATCAGACCAAGTTCTTAGTCTTTGAAATCTCTTGAAAATTCTCCTTCATCAAAAAAGTCTCCCTTTATATTTTTTTTGTAAATATCATATAAAAACTCTCCCTCTTTGACATCTTATGCCAAAGACAATATTCATTGAATATCAATGTACCTCATGTCCCAATTCATTTGGAATCTACCCTATTTAATACTACATCAACTTGACTACTCTTCAATGTGCTCTAGTTGATGCATCACTAAACTTCATTTAGTGAACTTTAAATAGTGTAATAACCCCTATCTTACCTCTTATATACATAAATACCTCCTTAAGACATGGCTTATTGAATATGTTCACAATTTGTTCTCTAGTATTCACATATATTAATCTTACCTCTTTATCTTTCATAATTCTCTTAGAAAATGATATATTATTGCAATTTTCTTAGTCATGGTATGCGTCATAGGATTCTTTGATATATTAATTGCACTAGTGTTATCAGAGAAAATAACCACTATATCCTTGATCTCTACCTTCATACCTGCCAATAATTTCTTGAACCAAACAACATTAGAGCAATTAAGTGTTACTAGCACATAATCTGCCACTGCTGTAGACTGAGAAATGCAATTTTTGCTTCTTACTTGTCCAAGACACTAGTCTTTTATGAAGAAAGAATTCTCTATCAATGGTGCTCTTCCTATCATCAACACTTTCTACCCAATCAGCATCTATGGAGGCATTTAAATCTAAAGTGCTTCCTTTCCTATATCATAATCGATAATGTTTAGTATCCTTTAGATACCTCATGATTCTCTTGATTTCCACCATATGATTTTCTTTAGGATTTTCTAATAATGTTTCCATAATGCCAACTACTAGTACAATATTATTTATTGTATGCACTATATATTGAAGTTTTTCAATCATTAATCTATATGTGGTCCAATCTACCTCCTTAGAATCATCATTTTTGGAGATATTATATCTAATAGACATAGATGTTCCAACTAGTCTTGAATCTTCCACTACAAACTTCTTTAGTATCTCCTTGATATATTTAGATTTAGTAATTTAGATACCATATTTCTTCAGCTAAATTTCTTATCCAACAAAGAATTTTATCTCAAAAAACATGGACACCTCAAATTCTTTACTCATCTCTTCTTAAAAGGCTTTTCACAAGACATCATTTCTAGTAAACAATGTGTCATCCACAAAAAATTATGCCAATACAATCTTCTTCTCTAGTCCTTCTTTGATATGTGGGCTAATGTTATCATTTTTAATTTGAAAATGAATCTTTATCAAATAGTTATGAAGTCTTTCATACCAAGCTTTGGGACCTTTCTTGAGACCATACAATGCCATGTGCAATTTACAAACCATATCCATTTTTCTAGTATCTACAAAACCTTTAGGTTGATATACGTAAATTTCACATCCATTTGGTAAACTTTAAATCATATATGTGAAGCATATGAAAGTAGAGTTCTAACACCTTCTAATCTTGCAACAGGAGAAATTTTTCACCATAATCAATACCTTCTTCTTTAGAATAACCTTTGCATACTAACCTTTCTTTGTTTTTTTGAAACTTCTCCATCATCATTCAACCATTTTCTGAAAACCCACTTTACTCCAATTACATTCTTATCTTGGGTCTAGGAACAAGAGTCTAGGTCTTGTTCCTCTCAATCTATTATATCTCTTCATTCATAGCTTCAACCCAACTTTCATTATCCAAAGAAAGTTTAACTAATCTAGGTTCAAATTTAGTAAGCAAAAATGTACCTCAATTTGTTTCTTATCATTGTACCATCTGACTTGTCTCCAATGACCTGATTAGGTGTATGGTGCCTTCTGAAATATCTTGCTAACATAGTTACTTTGGACTTAGATCTTGTTCCACTAGCTTTGACATGATCTTTTATATCAAGCTTGGGTCCTTTAGACTCAGTTTTCTTTGGATGCAACTTGGTAGCCTCTGATTATGACTCTATTCCTTCAAAATATGACTCAAGTTGCATTGGTTGCAACCCAAGTTCTTCTAGAGATTTTGGGGGATCAAAAGGTGAAGTCTCCCAACTTCTAATTAGATTTGGAAATATATCAAGTTGAAAGTAAATAAACCTTGTATAATCCTTAGGTTCTTTGCTGCTCTCTTCTTCACTATTTTTTTCAAACTCATCAATTGTCTCATGTCCACTTTATATGAACTTATGAGGGGATAAATTCAAACATTTATATGCTTTAATTCTGGTAGAGTATCTTAAGAATATGCCTTTATCACCTTTGACATCAAATTTAGCCTTCCTAGTCTCTTTTAGAATATAATTTTTTCTACTAAATTCTTTAAAGTAACTTATAGGTTTTTAGTCATACCATGGTTCATAAGGAGTTTGATTTGAGTATTTTTTTAGTTATACTCTATTAAAGGTATGTACTATAGTACTAAGTGCTTCCTTCCAGTATTTGATTGCAACATTCTTTTCTATCATCAAATTTCTTGCACAATCCATGATGGATTCGTTCCTTCTTTTAGCTATTCCATTCTATTGTAGTGTACTAGGGGTTGATACTTATCTTTTGATTCCTATTTCAGTGTAGAATTCATTGAATTCATTAAAAATGAATCGACCACCTCTACCTAACCTCAAACACTTCATCTTCTTTCCATTTTCCTTTTCTACTCTTGCTAGATACCACTTAAACTTTTGAAAAGCTTCTAGTTTCTCTTTTAGATACATTATAGTGATCACTCTAGAATAATCATCAACAAAAATAACAAAGCACTTATCTCACCTATAGCTCTCGATTCCAATAGGTCCACATAAGTCAGTATGAACTAGCTCCAAGAATTCATCAGAATGATAGTTCTTTCTTTCAAAACTTTTCTTGCCCATCTTATCAATTTGACCATTTTTGCATAGGCCCATATACGGTTTCCTCAGACTAGGAATACCTCTCAACCTTCTTTTTTCTTATCTTAATTAGATTATCAAAGTTCACATGACATAATATTTTATGCCATAACCATTTTTCTTCTACTTGAGCAATGAAACATGAACTTTTACTAAGATCTAGATAGAATAGATTAGCTTTGGTTTTTTTGCCAAACCCAACTAAATTTCCTTTTCTATCTAGAAGCTTGGCCTTCCGATTCATGAATTATACCTTGAATCTAATATTATTCAACTATTCTACACTCAATAGATTATGCTTTAGTCCTTCAGCCCAATAAGAATTATCACATCTAATTTCATTGGTTAGTGAGATACAAACCTTTTCTCTTCATGAAACATGCTTCATTGTTTCTAAATCTCACACTTCCACCATCATAATGTTCCATGTGTTCAAACTTTGTTTTGTCACCAATCATATGATGTGAGAAAAGACTATCAATAATCCATGTATCATTTTTTCTAAGATGAGAGATAACTGTCATTTTATCTCCTTCATCATTAGATTCATCTTTTACAACAATATAGACCATCTCATCATCTTCACTGCTATCTGAGTCTTTAGCCATAAAAAAAGATTTCTTACCTTTATCCTTGTAATCCTTGAAGTTTTTGAAATATTTGTTTCCTTTTTATTGTTGTGCTTCTTTTTATGTTTGTCTTCTTTATTTGGACATCATGAAGTAATGTGTCCAACTTCTTCTCAAGAAAAATAGATCAAAGGAGTTTTAATTTTGTACATTCCTTTGCTTTTGGGATACCTTCTTTCAAGTAATGCTTCAATTACTTCAAGATCACTATCAAAGCTATCTTTCTCTTCACTCTTAGATTAAATGCCTTTAGACTTTGTAGATTTCTTTTTCTTCATTGATAACTTGGATTCAAATATAGATTCAAGATTTTTAGAACTAGGAGTATAATTATCATAGTTATCTAGTTCAAATATAGTCAATCTTTCAACTAGATCATCCAAAGTTATCATGTTATTTGTATCACATCTCATCTCTTGAATAGAAGACACTCTAATCACATAGATATGAAGAATGGTTATGAGTACCTTTCCTACCATAGTCACAACTTCAATTGTTCCTCTAGAGGCTTTAATAGCACTGACACTTTGATTCTCTCAACATGTTTTGCAATGTTTTCATCCTCTCTCATCTTCATCTGGTCAAAATGACCTATCAAGATTTCTACCTTTGCTCTTTTCACATTATCATCACCTCCATAGATATCCTTTAGTCTAGTCCACATGTCATGAGTAGTAGTACATCCTTTGACTTCATTAAATTAAGCATAGTTAAGAGCTGATGCAATGTCGATTATCATAATATTATGATTTTTTTTTTTAGTAATTTGTTCCACAATCAATGTTCTAGTACAATCCTTGTAAAAAATTTCCAGATATTTCAAACCTAAATCACTAATGGTTGCCAAGTGCAACTTCATAAGTTATTGTCAAGCCTTAAGGTTATCTATATCCAACTTGAGAATATTTCTTCTATAAGACATTATGATCTTTAGCTTAGGTCCTTGAAACCTTCTCTGCAAGCACCAAGAAGCTTTGATACAAATTGTTGGAAATATAAGAGGATTAACTAAGAGGGGAAGGGTGAATCAATTACCACTAAAATAAATCCTAGATCCCTTAGATGTCACCACAAGACATAAAAACTACTAAAAATATTGTTTCTCATTAAACACACAGGCACTCAATTTACACTAGTAAATGTTGTAACTCTATAAGCAGTGAAATAACATCTATAAATAAACAAATGCTTAACGTCCAAATCTTATGATATTTTTTGTGATTAACCTTGATTAACATAGATTCATACACATAAAATAAATAACATAAACACAAGTTATATAGAGATTTAATGTGGAAACTCAATTTGGGAAAAACCACCAATTGTGACTAGTTATTGATTTTTACTCTTCTAAATTGAGCTCTATTAGGAGCCAACCTTGTTAAAGGTTAAAAAACACACTATTCAGTGTGACCTTATTAGAGGATTTAATCACCATGTTAGGAGTGGACTTTTTAGAGGTCTTTAAACACTTTAATCTAGAAATGCCACCTCGTTAGAGGATTTACAAATAGTTATTAAGCAAACTCTATTAAGAGATTTAGATCACTACTACAATGGTTAGAGAGTACCAATGAGATGACCTGATTTTTGATGCAACTAAATTGCTGATTATAGATCTCAATTCTGGCTTGTATACTTGATCCTTCTTGATCAAATGTATCATTGTAGCCCCACAAGGATATTCTCCTTATCCTTCTAATTCCCTTCTTTTAATCATTTTTTTTCTTCCATTCACTTGCACACATTTAATCCTCAACTTGACCTTATATTTATACCTTATACATTGTCAAGTTGGCTTGTATATAACTTAGAAAATTTAATATTTATCTCCTCAGTCAACTAGAACTAACAAACAAAGACAAGAAAATCCTTCGATATCAACCCTTCTCGATAGATAGTAACTTAGAAATGATTTTACTATGTTGATCAATTAAACTAGGTTAACATTGCATTTTTGAAAATTTTATTTAGTAATCAAGGGAGTTTGATTAATACTCAACTTTTGTGAATTACTCTTTGGCACCCAAGTGAAGTCAGTTCATATTGTCTTCTGAACTTGGTAGACATAGGAAACTATCCTCATCACTTGAGTGAACTTGATATAAAATGACTAGCAAAGCTATGACAATTTTTTAACATCAAAGACAATACACAATTAACCAATTGTTTTCAAAAATTAGGTCATCACTATGACCAAGCTACTCTATATATGCCAAGTTATATAAAAATTTGTAAATAAACATGTATATTTCAAGGTCTATAGGAGTTGAGAAAGTCTTTGGTCAACAAGTAATTTTAGTATACGTTGAGTCTAATGTTTACCAAGATGTTTAAACATATTCATACCAAGTTACACAAAAGGTATTGAGCATAGTAGAGAGTGAGCATTAGCAATGTGTACATTGAATGTCGAGTATCAGAGGCAGTTAGTGCTGAAAAAAAAGAATTGAGATTCAAGTCATGAATGATAAAAACTTTAAAGTAAAATTTTTCAAACTGACATGGACAAAATATTTGATATATGTAGAGGTTTTTATAGAGTTTATTATATATTTTATGACATGGATCATAGATCCCTATGTGTTGTGATCAAACAATCAAGTGAAGTGGTGAAACAATGAAGCATCTATAAAACTATTTTTGAAGTATTTAAATAGGGTAGATCTAAACCTATTTGATATTAGGTATGGTGATGTGATGAGAAGAAGTGAAAAATATATTTGTACAATCATAGAGTAGAACAAGTGTGAAAGTGTGAGCATTTTCAAGAAGGAAAAGGAGTTAAGGTTTGTTATTACATAATAGAAAAAGTGAGTTTTTCAAAGTGGCAAAGGAAAGTAAATCTATATCAAATCATAGATCACATGATATTGAAGAGAGATACAAACCCATATTATTATAGGAGACTGAGGATCAGGTACTAAATTATTTTTAACAGATTGAGGGTAAAAGTACAGATCCGTGTCACCGTTTGTGATACAAAAACCTTTTTTGGTCAAATCTCATTTCTTTATCAAAACTCAATTTTTATCAAAAACTAAAAATACCCTTTTCTAGATCTTAGATTCAATATCATCATTATATAAATTTTTGAGTGTTTTGATTAGTAATAATATGTTATAATCTCAAAATATTATAAGTCATTATTTCAACATTTCAAAAGATGCTCTCTTAAAAAATGAAAAAAAATAGTAAATCATATCAAAAAATTGAAAAAATTATATTTATCACTAAAGGAGAGAATCCTCTTCACGAATATCTAATTTTTTTTCAAGAAGGTATAGATTTGATAGGGAAGTTTTGACGGGAGGAAAAAACTGTTGGATTCTGACAAGGTCGAACTTGAGTACTTATAACAAAAAAAATATACATAAAAAATAATTATTTATTTTTTTGTTCACTAGCTATACATGTCATCTATAAAATATTTTCAAATTAGAACAAAAAAAGATAATTTGCACATACTTGTTTGACGGGAACTACATCCTATATTTTTTACAGTTAAAAAAGGGACTTCAAAATAAAATAAAATGAATAAATTCTTAGTCAAAAAATTTATAAAAATTATACGCATAAAATTCATACAATTCTACACATTTCATCAGTTTACATCATCTTCATATTTTAAACACAAATACCATTTTTTTGTCATTAATGTTGAACTGTCACATTCTAATATCATGTTTCTTTATAAAAGGTGACATAGGTTTTTGCTTTTACCCTTGAGTCAGGGGCAATCTCTTAAAAAAGTTATCTTAAAAGATCTTTGTAAATCCCTTAATTGAGTCCTTACTTTGTTGTAAGTGTGAAATCCTCTCATAGGGTAAGACCTAATAGTCTTAAAATCTTTTAATAGGGTAGACCCTTCATGGGGTAGATCATCAGATATGGTCAAACATTATAACCCTATCAAGTTAACTTTATTACTATAGCAGTGAAGATTTGTGGGTGTCATACCCACCCTAGTTGTACCTTCACCTTAGGGGGCTTCTAGGTAACCATATGTTTGTGTGATGTGCTTACATTTCATGCATGTCATTGATAGCTTAGATCTATATTTTATAATAATTTGATTTGATAAGTTATGTTATCCATGGATTATATATGAGATGCTAAATGTGGTGACTGCACTAAAAAATGTTAAAAGGTTTAAGTGTTATATATCCTAATTCGCCCCCCTCTCAGTATCTTAGTTTCCTAATTAAGACTTCCAACAATTGGTACTAGAGCTGAATTTATCTTGAAGAAGTCTAACAACTTGGGAGATAAAATTATGGAGCTTTTAAGGCTTATAAATTAGGAAAGGTCATTGAGAATCAAGTGATTGGCATCCAACTTATATTGCAACAACTTGAGGCAAGAAGACAAGAACTGATGAAATCCTAAAAAAGGAGAAAAGAGTTGGCTATTTAGATAGAAGAATTGAATTACAAAGAATTTAATACTCAAGGATTATTTGAAACTATAAATTCAATTAACCATGATGCAGTTATTTTAGATATAGTAGAAAAGAATAGAATCATAAATGAAGAAGTGAGACAACTAAAAAGGGAACATGAGATTCAGTCAATAAGGTTATGTGAAGTGATTCAGAAAAAGAGGAAAGTTGACGAAAACAAGGTTGTCACTGAAGAAGACAAAAGGATAAGAATAATTAGACTTGAAGAAATGACATTTGATGTACAAAATCTTACAAACACTCAACTAGACATAATGAAACAACTAATTCTTGCAAATCAGGAATTGAGTAGAAAGGATGTGGAAATAGAAACTCTGAGGTCACAATAGGATTTACTAAAAAATGAGAAAGAACTTGTAGAAAGATTCAACAATACTAATGAAGGAATGAAATACTTTAAAGAACTAATGAGGTCATCTAGAAATACTTTTGGATTAGGGCATTCGTCTACTGAGTAAGGAGAATCATTCAAGATTGGAGAACTAAGAAATGAAAAGTGAAAAGGTAAACCATCATATTATCATTGTGAAAATTTAAATCATACTACAAACATCTGTAGATGTAAAAATGGTATGGAAAACCCTCAACCTAAGTTTACTAGTTATTTTTTATGCTACAAGAAGAAAGGACATAAAATACATGAGTGTAGATCAAGAATGAAGAATGCATGTACTACACTCAAATTTGAAGGCTATTGTTACTATTGTCAAAAGTATGGACATAGAGCATATGAATGCATGTCACAAACAAAATCCTATTGGACTAACCAAGGGTAGAACCATGCATCTAATGATGTGTGTTCCAAATGTCACAAGTTTATATATTCAAGAAAAAATTGTAGGACTTAAGTACCAACAACAATTAACAATAACACCAAGGGTAAAGGAAAAGTAGACATTGATTAAAAAAAGAAGGATATGAAACAAACAAGGAAGAAAAGGGCCACATATGGAAATAATGGAACAAATGGAGTTGAGATCACCCAATCTAATGGAGGAGGTGATCTTATCACTTTAAATTAATCGTGAAAGGTATGTAAGGAACTATATATTTAATGATATATCTTACATCAATTCCAAACATAAAATGTGCTAAAGTTCATAATTGCATAAGAAGAAATCTACAAAAGTACTAATGCAAAAGAAATAATTTATATAGTTAGTGCTAAACATTAGTAAAATTGTTTATATTGACTAAATATTGCAATATGGACTAAGTTAGTTCAGACACTAAATTAGTGTATAGGTTGAGAAGAGACCAAACTATATAGTGGAGATCTAGTTCATAAGGCACAATATTGACCAAGATAGCTAGCTTTAACCTAAAAGAGTACATGGCATTAATGGAGACCCTAAATCAGGTAGAGTGAAGTATATATTAAGATTTGAAGACATTGTTTCATAAATTTTATATAGATTATGAGAGCATTTGATAAATTTACAAAAGAGATCCTAAGGTGATTAAGAGTGAATTCAAAAAAAAAAAAAGCTTGATCAAGTGAAAATTAAAGTGGTGCAAAGATATCTAGAGGGAAGAAGTTTTGAACCCTAAAAGAGAAATATGGAAACTTCATCATTTGCAGGAAAATGTCAAGCAACAGAGGTTAGTAAAATTCAATTGGTGAAAAGTGACATTTGTCCTCCACAAAAATTTCATGCTACTCTTGAGATTGCAATGAAATGAGACTCAATGGGTGTGTTATATATCCTCAATACCACCAAAGGTAATCATGATACATAATGTGAAAAGTTGTTACATGTGTAAGATTGGAGAAGTTGGTGACTATGAAATTTGAGAGGCATATGAAAAAATGTGTGATGGAGTTCTAAAGGAAAAAATAAAAATCGTTGAGAGGAAAAGGTTAAATCATGTTGTAGAGTTTCCAAGGAATTTTAAGATCATATGGATCAAGGTTTTACTAAGCAAGATCCACGATATAAAATTGTAGTTGCACAATGGACCAGTTGAGATAACCTAGAAAATGATTCACAAGGCTATTGGTTATCCCACACTAGATAAGAAGAAGACTCTTCGACATCTGAGTCATTAGGAAATTAATTCTAACATAGGAGATAAGTGGAATGGAAAAGGGTTGTCAATCTTAAATATCTCTAATCCATTTATTGAACTTGCACTAAGAGTAATTTCTCACAAATTCTATCAGTCAAGGAGATTGAACAGTGTACTGTGTATGGAAGTTGGCCAGGCATGAAATATTGTCATGAAAAATTAGGAATATGATCTTGCTAAGTTTCAAAAACTTGAATTGGCTAGAAAACCTTATAGCTATCAATAAGGCAAAGAATTATACATGTAAGTTTAGATCACTTGTCATGTATATTTTTTGTATGTTAAGAAGTATTTTCCTATTATTGTTATATTTTTTAGGTACAAGGAAAACCAATAACAAGACAAATTAGTGAATACATAACTCTATCAGGAGAGAATTTTGAGAGTGTCATTAGCACATATTTTGAGGAATTAAAATAGAGAATGAAGATAAGGATGAGAATACTAAAAGAATTGGTAATGACACATTACAATGATGTATGCATTTTAGTGGACATCGAAAACACATTTGTGCAAGCAGTAAATCCAAGGTAGGCATGGCTACAAGGATTTGACTATGAAACTAATAATGATATAGTTAGAGAAAATATTGTTGCATTATTAAAAGAATAAATTGATAGTGAAGTTGAAATTTTAGAAAATATGAAGAAGTTAATGTAAGAATTAATGGTGATACCAAAATAGTTTCTAAAGAGAAGAAAAGAAAGAGAATGGTTGAAGACCCAGAGGAAAAACTAGCAACACAAGGAAAAGGAAAGGAACCTTTTCTCTTGGAGAAAATGAAGAAAAAGATAGCAATGAAGAGGAAGAGGAAGAACAAGGAGATAAAGGTAAAGCCCTGGTTGTTGTTGCACCACACATCAAGAAGGATAAATCTATAAATCTAAAAGAAAAGGGAGTTACAAAGAAGACAATGGTGGCACCCCTCTCTCCTCCACCACCAACAAAACTAGGGACCAGGAAAATAGTAGCAATAGTTGAATCATCTAAAAGGAAAGGAGTACTAAAAATCACTAAACCAATCAGCTCTAGTGCACAAAAGAAGAAATCTCAAACCCCTACGAGCCATCCAAAGAGGAGAAGAATAGTAAAGGTAAAAGAAGTTGAAGAAGATGATGCAAAGAGGACATAATCAGATGAGTAGTCACAATACCTAGAAGACAAACCGCTATTAATGTTGTATGTGTCGAACTAAGAAGCTTTGTATGCTTATCAAGTTTTAGATTTGTGAAATATGACACATTGGATAATGTTGATAAAATAAAAGCTAAGGAAACCTTGATAGAAAAAATTTGAGGAGACCATGATAGATATGATGGCAAGTAATAAATTGTCTCCTACTGAAGTAGAGAAGAGTACTCCTATTAATTTGTTCAATAGAATAAATAAAATATGGGAACAAGCATCATTGATAGAGAAAGATATTAGAGAAGGAACATTAGCCAAGATTATGCCTCATCTATCAAAGGAGAAAAAGGCACCATTTTTTGAGAAGTATAGGAGCCAATTTTTTCCTAAGCTTAGAATTTTTATGATTTTATAAAACAAGACTAAAGTTGTAGTTCATCAAAATGAGTTAGTAAGGGAAAATATTTTTATCTTGTAATTGAAGAAGTGACATAGGAAAAAGACATTGAGATAGTAAGAATCTAGGATGATCAAAGTGATAAAATGAGTTCAAGTGTGGGGTAACTTGAAATTTACCTTTTCTGATTTTATATGATAATTCAAACCTCTAATTAGATCTTTAAGACCAAAAAACCAATATTTCAAAGATCCACCAATTTCTCAATAAACCCAAAATCGGGTATGCCAGAAATAGTGCCAAAAACTTCACAGCTTCACATATTATTAATAAATCTAAAATTGGACATTTTTACAGAAATTTTAGCAGCATAAAAGCCTATAAAATGAAATTTCTAGATCTATATAACATGTACACAATAGCTCCCAAATGGAGGACAAAAACAATGCTCATCGAGCTTCCGAAAATAGCACAAAATAGCCCGAAATCACCACAAAAACTTAATAATCTATCACAGAAGTATAATCATATCCAAATATATATTTTCAGCTCTATTTTAACATTTATAAGTCTAATATACAGCAGTAACCCAAACTGATATGAAATACTCAACTGGAAACACCAAACTCTTACAAAAAAAAACACCTAAAAACCCACAAATCTGCACTGTTCAGCACAAAGGCAAACTCTGCATGAACATGCACATGGAATGGCTTCAAAATCCCATCCTTAGCCTTCTTGGAAACCTACAAACTCCCATTCTTGGGTCTCCTTCTTCACATGTTTGGCAGCCTCTAAAGAACAACAAAGCAATGTACAAAAATCAAGTTCTGGAATGAGCCCAAAATGCCTCCAAACCCCTTAAAAGAGGGCATAACCCTAACTAACATCCAAGAGGGGTTAATAAAACATATTTTAATAATAATTTTCATTCATTAGTCGATTCACTTCCAAAGATTATCCCCTTTTGCTAAAACTTTGCCTTTTTGGGCCTGCCTACCTTAGCAAAGATTATTATTTTTTAATTATTTGAAAAGGGGACATGACAAGTCCTCCCCTCCCAAATATTTCTTGTCCTCAAGAAATGGCTGAGCAATAAACCAATCAATCCACCTGGATCCCAAATGTAGTCATGAACTATACTACTACCAATTAACACAGGCTCCTGCAATATCCTCTGCAATATGACCGAGAGGAATCCAAAATCAAATTGACAATTACCGCTCAACCAAACTCCAAAATCACCACTACCACCATTAGAAACCCATGAGACACAAACTCTTAGAACATCAGAACCCAAGTAAAGTGGAAAAATCAAATTGCCAACATAGTAAATACCATCAACGTATTCCACTAGCCTATACGGAATGTACAATCCAACTCTGCAACAATGGTGAATGCTCTTGAATGAAACTATACCAAGTATGGAGAATCCACACACTGTACAACTCTTATAGTCAACACAAATCTGCAAATCACTGGCCACTGTCTCATAACCATAACTCCCATGCACTGCTAATGGTGAAAAGACATTACAAGATAAAGAGCAAGAAATGGAACCCAAACCAAATTTTCCATGAACAAGTGATATAGCCCACTATAACTGACCACCAACTAAGTCAGGAGATGTCATAGCCAAAGGAGTAGAATCAGTAACAACAATTGCTAAAGCATCACTCCCAAACTCCTGCTCTAAGTCATGTATTATCAAGCTATCAACTTCAGAACCTATTGCCATGTCATGCCCATCACAACTCTCATCCCGAGGCATCAAACCGTCCCATAATTGATGACAAGCACTAGGAACCAAAGTACATCTCAGTATCATCATTTCATAAACATGCTCATCCAAGGTAAATTGATGAGCATACCTCACAATGTAGTGCTGATAGAATGCGCCAATCTCAGTCAGTGGCTTAGACTATAATCTAGATGAAACTAACTGCAATTGATCACTAACCAAGTTGGAATTGACTACTACCTCTGAAGACATTGCCAAGGGAGTAATATTACTAGTAGGAACCATGCCAACTACTAGCTCACCAACATCACACATGATCTTTGATACAACATATCTAGTCTCTATGCCATTAGTACTAGAGGCCACCACCATGTCAAGCATACCACAGTAATTTTTTGCAGCACCCAACTCAACTGAACCTGACTCTAGTGGGAAAAAACCTGATATGCCAATGTTAGTATCAAGGATGGATGCATCCCCATCTCCACTGTCTCTGAAAATCTCAACCATAGACATCCTCAGATCACTAGACACCACAACTTGTGACTGTAAAGAATTTGGTAAAGATTGCAGTCGCTCCAACTCCATGGTCACCTTAGTCAAATAAAATTGTGACTCCTCGAAAGTCAACTGTGTACTCTCAAGAATCTTAGAAGTCACCTCGAGTTGCTGAGTAAGCTCACTCACCTCATCTTCTTTGGCCAATAATGTATCATATTTTGTACTCTCCCACTCTATAAGATAATCTCTGTCGGCTATCAACTACATATAATTCTATCTCAAAATCCAAATAGCCTCCCATAAAGAGTGGATATCTATCAAGGAAAGATAATTGCCTTCCTGCTCATCACTAGTAGGAGAACCCCATCCATAAACTGCTAACAACTGACGAGCATCATTGAAATGGTGGCAAGTGATAGCAATGTCTCGCTCACTAACTCTCAACTAATTAGACACATGATGGCACTAGCTAGATTGTCTCCTACAAACATCCTTTGATGCATTGTCTAAAGGAGTATCCTCAAAGTTACTAGTCTCTAGAGTATTACCATCCATATCCTGTGAATCAACTCCACAGCTCATATCAACATATGAAGTATCAAAAATCGTAGCACTGTTTTCCAACTCCTTTGTACCAAAAGAAACTACCAAGGAAACTAAGTCCTCAAAACTACCCACTACATCCTCCTAGATGTCATCAATGCCAATATGATCCTGGGACTCATCTGTACACACTACCAAATATGAAAGATCGTCAACATATTTCAGCAAGTATGATTGACTAGATATATGAACAAAGCCCAACATTTATGTATAAAAACTAATACCAACATTGGACAAGCTGCTGGCACAAGAAAAGAAAACACCGTGCAATCTGCTAATCAAATCCATGATAGCACCCAAACAAACACTACTACCAAAAAGTGTTAAAGATCTCCAGTCAACTGAATCCCAAATGCTAATATAACAATCTCGAGTCCATATCCATAAACTAGAATCAGCTGGTAACTCAAGAAAACTCCTCACTTGAGTAATATGACCAGTAACAACTAAGTCCACATACTTGTCATGATGAGATACTGAAGTCACAATACTATCTTTGTTCACTTTCAGCTAGCTAGACAAATCATGTGAAGTACTACCAGCCTCAACCTCATGTGATGAAGCATCTAAATATGCCTGGTACTCTTTCATAGCAAATTCATGAATGCTCAATGTCTGCTCATCTCTACCAGGTATCTCACCATCATGCACAACAACATCCTCATAATCATCATCTGAACCCACTACGCTGTAGTCACTGCCTGTTGTAACTATACCATCTTGAATACCTGTGACATCACCCTTTGATGACCTATATACAATTGTCTCAATTTGAGTATCAAGTTGACTATTACTATCAATCTACATAATATCCTTTCTCACTACCTCCTGTGGCGAAGTAGAATCTAAGACCTCTACCTGGCTATAAGCTAGTTTCTCAAACTCCTCATGCAAGTTCTTAGGAATTGTGTCATCTATCCTGTGAGAAAATCTGCCAAATAGAAATCCAGTCAACTTATCCACCTTAGCTGGGTCAGACAGCATGTCATTCATCATATGGTGGTGCTTAACCAACTATTCAGGCATGTCATGGCTTATTTTCCTAAGTTTATCTTGAATGTCTAAATAACTATCCTTTCTACTGTTCTGACTCTGGATATCAATTGTCCAAGATTGTTTCCTCTGAGACTCTGTACTATACCTGTCCATTCTAGATAAAGTAGAGTGTAACCCCAATATGTTATAACTTCTTCAAACACCAAGAATCTTTATACTTCAGTTGTTTGACATTTTGTCAAACACTTTGCAAGCAAGGGGTCGTATGACTGATATAATTTTTTAGATTGCTGCAAGGACTCTTGTTTCAATTTACATCAAAGAGAATGCTTACAAAAAGACTCCAGATTGTCTAAACAATAACTTAACATGAATGTGCAACTAATTTGGCAATATTCAATACAAATATGAGACTTAAACTACTTGCAATATGCAGCTACAACAACTAGTAATTATGACAAATACCTTGGATGTCTTGAAAGAATTTCTTTGCCATCTCATCTGGATAAGTCATACTTTTTCCTTCCTTGGATTTTGTACTTTTACTTTCAACTGGAGGTTTGATCAAAATTTCTTTATTCTTTTCTCGCTGCAAATATCCCTTTTCTCTTTCACTTAGTTGCATGCAACCATAAATTTTGACATGCAGCTAATTAGAAGCAACCTACAACCACCAAATTCACCAAGAACTAACATGCAAATGATTAGAAGTAGCATGCAACCATAAATTTTGACATGCAGCTGATTAGAAGAAACATGCAACCATAAATTATGACATGCAAGATTTGGGTAGTTGTCAAAATTGACATGCAAACTTCTACAAACCCTCAGGCTGGCAAGATCATAGCTCTGATACAACTGAAATTTCCTTTTTCTGATTTTATATGATATTTCAAACCTCTAATCAGATCTTTAAGACCAAACTACCAATATTTCAAAGATCTACCAATTTCTCAATAAACCCCAAATCGGATATGCCAGAAATAGTGCCAAAAACTTCACAGCTTCACATATTATTAATAAATCTAAAAGTGGACATTTTTATAGAAACTTGAGTAGTATAACAGCCTATAAAATGAAATTTCTAGATCTATATAACATGCACACAATAGCTCCCAAACAAAGGACAAAAACAATGCTCATCGGGCTTCTGAGAATAACACAAAATAGCCCGAAATCACCACAAAAACTTAATAATCTATCACAAAAGTATAATAATATCCAAATACATATTTTAAGCTCTATTTTAACATTTAAAAGTCTAATATACAGCAGCAACCCAAACTGATATGAAATACTCAACTAGAAACACCAAACTCTTACAAAAAAATACACCTGAAAACCCACAAATCTGCACTGTTTAGCACAAAGGAAAACTCTGCATGAGCATGCACATGGAATAGCTTCAAACTCCCATCCTTAGCCTTCCTAGAAACCTAAAAACTCCCATTCTTGGGTCTTCTTCTTCATAGGTTTGGCAGCCTCTGAAGAACAACAAAGCAATGTGTAAAAATCAAGTTCTGGAATGAGCCCAAAATGCCTCCAAACCCCTTAAAAGTGGGCATAACCCTAACTCACATCCAAGAGGGGTTAATAAAACATATTTTAATAATAATTTTTATTTATTAGTCCATTCTCTTCCAAAGATTATCCTCTTTTGCTAAAATTTTGCCTTTTTGGGCCTGCCTACCTTAGCAAAGATTATTATTTTTTAATTATTTGAAAAGGGGACATGACATAACTCCACCAAGTTGTGGTGCCAAAAGGGCATATAAGTGGCCACTTTTTTTTGAAATCAACAATTTTTGAACTTCGACAAGAATTTGAAGATAGTTTTGCTCAAAATTTTAAGATATGACAAAATTAAAAGTAGCAATCCTTTGAACCTAGTTTCTAAAATACTAATTTTTTTCAAAATGGTTTAGTTTTAGGTCCTCAAAAAAGGGGGGCCATAGAAAGTGCTATTGTTTATTTAGAAAAAATATAACATAGTGCAAAGTGTGGCACCCATATAATTTTAACCTTTTTTTTGAAATTATTTAATTGCTCTAGTTAAAAGTTACCTAACACTATGTAGTTTGTCCAAAAAAATTGGGTAATTTTATAATGTGTATTTTTTTACTAAATTTTTTAATTGGACACATCCCAAAAATGTGAATTATCTATCCCTGGAAATGATTAAAAACCAATCTAAAAATAATTTTTTTTTTCAAAGTGTGTAGAATGGAGTCTAGTTTCTAAAAAACTAAGTTGTTGCAAGATTTGGTGAATGAACTAAAATCTATAGCCCAATTAGTACTTGTTGATTTTTGAAAAAAAATGGACATACATTCAAAATAAATTATAGTTGAAAAGCTTGCAATAGTTCAAATAAAAAATAAATATTATGGTTATATAGCTAACACAAAAATCTATAATGTCATGTAACCTAATTTTATCGATGCTCAACCACGAGGAAACTTGAAAGAGAGTACACAAGAAAAAATAATTATTTTTTGTACATTTGTAGTAAAACACATCTTAGACTAGTTTAGAGACTCCAAACCTTTGGGTTCGATCCACAAGACAAAACCAAGCCTTAGGTTTGGTAGAATCCAAAGCTTTAAATAGCATGTGAAATTAATATCTCATGTGTGCTATAGCATGTGCATGCTATTAAAAGAATTTTTAAATTTAGGCTTGCATAACACATACACACTTTTGTGTCCACACACTCTTAAAGCCTAAATTTCAATAGAGAGGGAAGGAGGGAGGGAGAGAGGGTAGAGAATGAGAGAGATTAGAGGATGGGGAGAGTAGGAGGTGGGATAGGGAGAGAGGGATGGAGAGAGAGAGTAGCAGATGGGAGAGAGATTAGGGGGGGGGGGAGAGAGAGTAGGGGATGGGAATCAGTTACCACAAAAAAAGAATCCATAGATCCCTTAGATGTTTGATAAACTAATTACTGTTGTCACTTGGTAAATATATAGAAAATTTGTGTAACTTGGTATATAGTGTATGTTAACTTATTACTGATATTCATAGTGATTAACATGCAACCATAAAAGAAATAACATGAACACATGAGACACCAAATTTAATGTGAAAACCCAATATAGAAAAAACCACTAAGTAACTAGCTATTGATTTTCACTCTTCTGAAGTGAGCCCTGTTAGGAGCCAACCTAGTTAAAGGTTACAATACACACTATTAGGTGTGACCTTGTTAAAGGATTTAATCACCTTGTTAGGAGTGGCCTTGCTAGAGGTCTTTAGAATAATTCAATAGAATTGTCACCTTGTTAGAGGATTTACAAAATGGCTGCTAAACCAACTCTATTAAGAGATTTAGGAATCACTACTACAATGGTGAGAAAGTAACAATGAAATGACCTGAATGAGATGCAATTGAATTGCTGATATAGATCTCTATTTTGCTGCACTAGATCCTCTCTAATCAAATAAATATTTGTTTCTCCTCAAGGATATCTGACCATCCTTCAAAGTTTTGTCACACTTTCTTCTTTAATCAATACACTTGCATGCTCGCTCATTACACTTTAGAATTCTCAACTTGATCTTTCATATATACCTTACAAATAGTCAATTTGGCCCAATTTAAACTTACAATTATAAATAATCATTACATCAGTTGACTACAATCATTACATGAAACATTTAAACTTTATTTGCCAAAACAATAGAATCCTTCATTGGCTGACCCTGCTTGGTAAACACTATTCCTGAACTGATTTTCTATGCTAACCAATAGAGGCTCGGTTAACACTACAAACCCTGCAAAATCTTTTGGAGACCAAGTGACCTTAGTAAATACTAACTTTCCTTTGTTAACCTTGTGAGCTCAGTGGACATTGTAATTTGCTTTGTTGACCAACTGAGCTTGATAGATACTATTTGCTAATTGATATGACATTTGTGTAACATCAAAGACAACACACAATTGGACAATTGTATCCAAAAATCTCCATCTTTGGCATTGATGGCAACACAACATGTCATAGCATAATGAAATTTGAAAATAAGTCTTCTCCTAAGAGAACATTTCTCCCTCTTAGATTTTATGCCACAAACTTCTCTAATGTAGTAATCTCCCTCTGTGAAGGAATTACATAGCTTCTTTTCCAAATAGTAAACTCTCCCTTAAAAAAATTCAAATTTTAGAAAAGATATGACAGTAAACTCTCCCTCTTTGAAAACACATGGCAAAGACAACACATACCAAATGAGTAACATTGTACTTTAATTACTAATTCATATGCAATGTTCCCATGACTATGTTGTATCAACTGATAGATCTTCAACTTGGTTCCTGTTGATGCATTACTAAAACCTTTTTTTTTTTTAGTGAGCTTCAAATAGGGAATGACCCTTAACTTACTTCTTAGATACAAGAATGCATCCTTAGGTAGTGGCTTAGTGAATATGTCTAGAATTTGTTCTTTTGTATGGACATATTCAAGTCTAATCTCCTTATCCTGCACCAGTTCTCTGACAAAGTGATACTTGATTGCAATGTGCTTGGTTTTGGAATGCATCACTAGATTCTTAGATATGTTAATTGCACTTTTATTATCACAAAATATGACAAATGGTTCTTTAATCTCAACCTTCGTTCCTTCCAATAACTATTTAAACCAAACAATATTAGAACAATTAACTACTGCTACAACATACTCTACTTCAACTCTAGATTGAGATGTACAATTTTATTTTTTATTTGTCCAAGATACCAAGCTTTTTCTAAGAAAGAATGCACCCCCACTTGTACTCTTTCTAACATCCAAATTACTAGCCCAATCAGCATCAATAAACAATTTTAAGTCCAAATTTCCTCCAAGTTTATACCACAAGCCATAATCTTAAGTTCCTTTCAAGTATCCCAAGATCCTTTTGATTGTCATCATATGATTTTCTCTAGGTTTAGCTAAGAATATTGCCACTATACCAATTGCAAGAGCAATATCAAGCCTTGTATGAACCACATACTATAACTTTCCAATCATTGATCTATATAAGGTCTGATCTACCTCTTTTCAATCATCATCTTTGGTAAGCTTTAGTCCAGTACACATGGGTGTTCCAACTGGTTTACAATCTTCCATACCAAACTTCTTCAGTATCTTCTTGATGTATTTGGACTAAATAATGTAGATAGCATTCTTGCTCTGCTGAATCTAAAGACCAACAAAGAATTTAATCTTGCCAAATATAGACATTTCAAATTCCTTGTTCAATTGCTCTGAAAATTCTTTGCATTGATCATCATTCCTTGTAAACAAAGTATCATCCACAAATATTTCTACCAAAATAATCTTATTATCTAGTCCTTCCTTGATGTACAAATTACTATTATCATTAGTTCTCTAAAAACCAATCTGAATAAGATAGTTATGCAATCTCTCATACCATTCTCTAGGAGCTTGTTTCAAACCATACAATGCTTTGTGTAATTTGCAGACCATGCCCTTTCTATCTAGATCAACAAAACCTTGAGGTTGTTCAATGTATACTTCTTCATCAAGAATACCATTGAGAAATGTAGATTGGACATCCATCTGATATACCTTAAATTCTTTATGTGTTGCATATGCAATTAAGGTCGTAACACCTTCCAATCTTACAACAAGAGCAAAAGTCTCACCATAATCAATTCCTTCTTCTTGAGAGTAGCCTTTACATACCAATCTAGCTTTTTTTCTTAATATCTTACCATCTTCATTCAACTTATTCTTGAATCCCCATTTTTTTCCAATCACATTTTTATCTTTGGGCCTAGGTACAAGAGTCCAAGGTTTGTTCTTCTCTATTGTCTCTGTCTCTTCATTCATAGCATCAATCCAAATTTCATTTTCTAATGCATCTTTGACATTTCTAGATTCAAAATCAGCAAGCAAACAAGTACCTTTTAGCTTACTTCTTGTCATGGTACCTTCTAATTTGTCTCCAATAATCTAATCTGGTGCATGATGCCTCTTGACATACTTGGCCAATACTGGTTCCTTGCCTTTTGACTAAGTTCCACTATCTTCATTTTGAGTTTCAATTTTAGTGTCTGGTTGCTCAGACATGGTAGGTATTGGCTTAGTAGCTTCAGAATGTGACTCAAGTTCCAACAACTCAATTTTAACTTCTTGCATCTCGGTGACTGAAGACTTAGGAGTTATATTTTCCTGGTTGAAAAATGTATCTGACACTATATCAGGTTCAATGAAAACAAATCTCCTATAATCTTCTAATTCCTTTTTTCTTTCTTCTTTACTCCTATCTGCAAACTCATCGACTTTCACATGTGCACTTTCTATGATTTTGTGAGTAGACAAATTCAAACATATATATGACTTACTCTTGCAAGAATACCCCAAAAATATACCTTTCTCACCCTTCACATCAAATTTTCCTTTTCTAGATTCTTTCAAAATGTAACATTTACTTCCAAATACTTTCAAGTAACTTACATTGGGTTTATAGCCATACCATAACTCATAGCTTTTGAATGAGTCCTTCTTCAACTCTACTTGGTTCAAGATATGAACTACAGTGTTGGTAGCTTCCTTCTAGTATTTGATAGCAATGTTCTTTTCAATTATTAGAGTCCTTACACAATCCATAATGGATCTATTCCTCCTTTTAGCTATTCCATTCTACTTAGGAGTTCCAAGAGCTGATACCTATCTCTTGATTCCTCTTTCAATGCAAAAGTTATTGAATTCATGGGAGATGAATTCACCACCTCTGTCTGATCTTAAGAATTTCAGTCTTTTTCTTATTTCCTTCTCTACGTTGGCTAAATACCATTTGAATTTCTCAAATATTTTTGACTTCTCTCTTAGATACATCACAGTCATCATTCTAGAGTAGTCATCAACAAAAGGAATAAAATACTTTTCTCTAGTATAGCTCTGAATTCTAATAGGTCCACACAAATCAATATGCACAATTTCCAAAATATCTTCAAACTGATAGTTTTTACTTTTAAAACTAGTCTTTCCCATCTTACCAATCTAACAATTCTTGCATAGACCAACATTAGGTTTCTTTATACTAGGAATGCCTCTTACTTTCCTGAATTTGTTTATCTTTACCATGTAATCAAAATTTACATGACATAACCTTCTGTGCCATAACCAAATTTCTTCAACTTGAGCAATAAAACATGAGCACTCATCAAGATCAAGATATAATAAGAATCTTTTTTTTTTTGCCTGATCCAATCAACTTTCCTTTGTCATCCAATAGTCTTTCTTTTCCATGCATGAATTCCACCTTGAATCCAATATTGATTAGCTATGCCACATTCAACAAATTATGTTTTAGTCCTTCAAAAAAATAAGAATTATCACATACAAGTTCATTAGTTAATGAGGTTTGGCTTCTTCCTTTTATGCAACAAAGTTCATTATTTCCAATCCTTACACTACCACCATCATAGTCTTCAAAATGTTCAAACTTAGTTTTGTCACCAGCCATATGATGAGAACAATCCCTTTCTATGGTCCGTGTATCATTTTTCCTCACATGAGATATAAGTGCTAGATTATCTTCCTCATCATTATCAGATTCATCTTTTATAACAATGTAAACAATTTCATCTTCACTATTGTCAGAATCTTTAGCCATAAAACATGTCTTCTTACCTTTTTCTTTGAATGATTTAAAATCTTTCTTTTCATTGCACTTATGACCTTTCTTCTCATCTTTTCTTTTCTTATTTGGGCATCTAGTAGCAATATGACCAACCTCTTCACATGAAAAATAGATTAGGCAAACTTTACCTTTGTATTTTCCTCTGCCTCTAGAATATTTCCTTGCAAGTAGAGCTTCAACTACTTCAAGATCACTATCAAAACTTTCATCTGATTCTTCTTTACTCTCTGATTGGGAATCCTTTATCTTCTTTCCTTTTTCTTTAAGTGAAAGCTTGGCCTCAAATGTTGATTCAATGTTCTTGGAAGCTAGAACATAATTGTCATAGTTATCTAGCTCAAATGCTATCAACCTTCCTACTATGGCATCCAAATTTATCTTATGATTTGCTTCACATCTTCTTTCTTGAATTGCAAATACTCTAATTGCATAAATAGGAAGCAATGTTATAAGAACTTTACTTAAAATTTTTTCCTCTTTACTATCTCCTCCAAAAGATTTGATAGCACTAACACTTGCTTTGACCCTTTCAACATATTTGGCAATGTTTTCATCCTCTCTTATTGTCATATGATCAAATTATCCTCTTAAACTCTCTACTTTGGCTCTTCTCACATTGTCATCACCTCTACAGATGTCCTTCGGCTTGTTCCAGATATCAAAGGTAGTTTTGTAGTCCTTGACATCATCAAATTCTTCATAGCTCAAAGTAGATGCAATGTCTATCACCATGGTGTTATGAGTCTTCTTCTCAGTAATGTCATTAATAGATAATGTATCATAAGGAGTTACATATTCTTCATCAAGGTACTTCAATCCTATATCTCCAATGGAAGCCAAATGAAGTCTCATCAATTCCTACCATGCTAAAAAATTATCCCTGTTAAGCTTTGGAATTTCCCTCTTGTAAGACATCCTAATCTTTAGCTTAGGTCCTTGAAACCCTTCCTCCAAGGACCAAAAGCTTTGATACCAATTTTTGGAAATATAGATGAAGTAACTAAGAGGGGTGGGGGGGGTGCTGGGGAGGGGTGAATCAATTACCAAAAAAGAAAATCCATAGATCCCTTAGATGTCTATTAAACTAACTACTACTGTCACCCAATAAATATACATGAAAATGCTATAACTCAGTATATGCAGTGTATGTTAATGTATTACTAATATTCATAGTGATTAACATGTAATCATAAAAGAAATAACATAGACACATGAGACACTAGATTTAACATGGAAACCCAATATGGGAAAAACCACCAAGTAACTAGCTACTGATTTTCACTCTTTTGAAGTGAGCCCTATCAGGAGCCAATTTGGTCAAAAGTTACAATATACACTGTCAGGTGTGACCTTGTTAAAGGATTTAATCACCCTATTAGGAGTGGCCTTTCTAGAGGTCTTTAGAACAATTCAATAGAACTATCACCTTGTTAGAGGATTTATAAAATAGCTGCTAAACCAACTCTATTAAGAGATTTAGGAATCACTACTACAATGGTGAGAAAGTAACAATGAAATGACCTGAAGAGATGCAATTGAATTGCTGATATAGATCTCTATTCTACTCCACTAGATCCTCCCTAATCGAATAAATCTTTGCTGCTCCTTAAGGATATCTGACCATCCTTCAAAGTTTTCTCGCACTTTCTTCTTCAATCAATACACTTGCATGCTTGCTCATTACACTTTAGAATTCTCAACTTGATCTTTCATATATACCTTAAAAATAGTCAAGTCAGCCAAATTACAACTTATAATTATCAATAATCATTACACTAGTCAGCTACAATCATTACATGAAACATTTAAACTTTATTTCCCAAAATAATAGAATCCTTCATTGGCCAACACTGCTCGGTAAACACTATTCCTAAACTAATTTCCTGTGTTAACCAACAGAGACTTGGTTAACACTGTGAACTCTACAAAATCCTTTAAAGACCAAGTGACCTCAATAAACATTGACTTTCCTTTGTTAACCTTGTGAGCTTGGTTACCACTAACTTTTTCCACAAAATCCTTTGATGCTTGAGTGAGCCTGGTAGACACTGTAATTTTCTTTGCTAACCAACTGAGCTTAGTAGATATTGTCTACTAACTTATATGAAATTTTTGTAACATCAAAGACAACACATAATTGGACAATTATATTGAATAGAGAGGGTAGAGAATGAGAGAGATTAGAGGATGGGGAGAGTAAGAGGTGGGATATGAAGAGAGGGATGGAGAGAGATAGAGAGAGTAGCAGATGGGAGAGAGATTAGGGCGTGAGAGAGAGTAGGGGATGGGATATAGAGTAGGGGATGGGAGTGTGTGTGAGAGAGAATAGGGGGTGGGAGAGTGGGAGAGAGAGAGAGTATGGGATGGGGGAGAGAGAATCAGAGAGAGATTAGAGAGAGAGTAGGGGATGGGAGAGGAAAGAGAGAGTAGGGAGAGAGGAAGAGAGAGTGGGGGTGGGAGAGAGAGAAAGAGAGAGAGGTATGGGAGTATCTGTGTGTGTGAGAGAGACAGAGAGAGTAGGGGATGGGAGAGAGAGAGTAGGGGGTGGGAGAAAGAGAGATTAGGGAATAAGAGAGAGAGAGAGAGAGAGAGAGAGAGAGAGAGAGAGAGAGAGAGAGAGAGAGTAGGTAGTTGGAGAGGGAGAGTGTGAGAGAGAGAGGGGGGGTGGATGGGAGTGTGAGGGAGAGAAAGTAGGGAATGGAAGAGAAGAGAGAGAGTAGGGAGAGAGAGTTGGGAATGTGTGTGTGAGAGAGTAGGGGATGGGAGAGAGAGTGTGTGTGAGTATGAGAGAGAGTAGGGGGTGGGAGGAAGAGAGAGAGAGGGATGGGAGTGTATTTGAGAGAGAGTAGAGGATGGGATTGAGAGAGAGAGAGAAAGAGTAGGGAGTGGGTGAGAGAGATAGAGAGAGAGAGAGAGAGAGAGAGAGAATTGGGGATGGGAGAGAGAGTGGGAGAGAGAGTAGGTAGTGAGAGAGGGATTCTAAGTGGGGGAGAGAGAGAGAGAGAGAGAAGAGGGAATGGGAATGAGAGAGAGAAAGAGTAGGGGATGTGAGAGGAGAGAGGGAGAGAATGGGAGGGAGTAGGGGATGTGTGTGAGAGAGAGAGAGTAGGTGATGGGAGAGAGAGAGTGCGTGAGAGAGAGATGGGAGTGTGTATGTGAGAGAGAGAGAGTAGGGGATGGCGAGAGAGAGTAAGAGAGAGAGTAAGGGTGGGAGAGAGAGAGAGAGAGAGAGAGAGTAAGGGATGAGAGAAAGTGTGAGAGAGTGAGAGAGAGTAGGGGGTAGGAGAAAGAGAGAGAGAGTAGGGGATGAGAGAGAGAGAGTGGTAGAGGGAGAACGAGAGAGAGGGGGGATGGGAGTGTGCATGAGAGAGAGAGTAGGGGATGGGAGAGGCGAGAGAGATAGAGAGAGAGAGCAGGAGGAGGGAGAGAGAGAGAGAGTAGGGGGTGGGAGGAGAGAGAGAGAGGGGAAGGGAGTGTGAGAGAGAGTAGGGGATGGGAGAGAGAGAGTGAGAGAGAGAGTAGGGGGTGGGGGAGAGAGATAGAGAGAGAGTAGGGGATGAGAGAGAGAGTGAGAGAGAGTAGGGGATGGGAGAAAGAGATAGAGTATAGGTGATGGAGGTAATGGGGTAGAGAGAGGGTGAGAGAGAGTAGGTAGTGGGAGAGGCAGAGTGAGAGAGATATAAAGAGAGATAAAGGGGGGATGGGAGTGTGTGTGTGTGTGTGTGTGTGTGTGTGTGTGTGTGAGAGAGAGAGAGAGAGAGAGAGAGAGAGAGTAGGGGATGGGAATGTGTGTGTGTGAGAGAGAGAGAGTGTGTGTGTTAATGAGAGAGAGAGGAATGGGAGTGTGTGTGAGAGAAAGAGTAGGGGATGGGAGAGAGAGTGAGAGAGAGTGGGGGATGGGAGAATGAGAAGGAGTATGGAATAGGAGAGAGAGTGAGAGAGGGATTAGGTGGTGGGAGAGGGAGTGGGAGAGGGAGGGAGAGAGAGAGAGGGGGATGAGTGAGTGAGAGAGAGAGAGAGAGAATAGGGGATGGGAGAGGGGAGAGAGAAAGTAGGGAGAAGAGAGAGAGAGAGTAGGGGTTGGGACTATGTGTGTGAGAGATAGAGTAGGGGATGGGAGAGAGAGAGAGAGAGAGAAAAAGTGAGTGAGAGAGAGTAGGGGTGGGAAAGAGAGATAGAGAATAGGGGATGGGAGAGAGTGTGAGAGAGAGAGATAATGGGATGGGAGAGAGAGAGAGAGAGCACGCGAGAGAGTAGGGGGTGGGAGAAAGAGAGAGAGTAGGGGATGGGAGAGAGAGTGAGAAAGAGTAGACAGTGGGAGAGGGAGTGAGAGAGGGAGAGCAAAAGAGAGATAGGGGATGGGAGTGTGTGAGAGGAAGAGTAAGGGATGGAAGAGGAGAGAGATTGAGAGAGAGAAAGGAGAGAGAGAGAGAGAGTAGGGGATGCGAGAGGGGGGAGAGTATGGGATGTATGTGTGAGAGAGAGTAGGTGGTGGAAGAGGGAGTAGGAGAGGGAGAGCGAGAGAGAGAGAGAGAGAGAGAGAGAGAGAGAGAGAGAGAGAGAGAGAGGGATGTGAGTGTGTGTGTGTGTGAGAGAGTAGGGGATGGGAGAGAGAGTGAGAAAGAGTAGGGGGTGGGAATGAGAGAGAGTAGGGGATGGGAGAGAGAGTGAGAAAGAGTAGGGGGTGGGAATGAGAGAGAGTAGGGGATGGGAAAGAGAGAGTGAGATAGAGTAGGGGGTGGGAGAATGATAAAGAGTAGGGGACAAGAGAGAGAGAGAGTGAGAGAGAGTAGGTGGTGGGAGAGGGACTAGGAGAGGGATAATGAGAGAGAGACAGAGAGAGGGAGAGTGTGTGTGATGTGGATGAGAGAGTGTGTGTGAGTGAGAGTATGGGATGGGGGAGAGAGAGTAGGGAGAGGAGAGAGAGTGAGAGAGAGAGAGAGTAAGGAGAGAGTAGGGGATGAGAGTGTGTGTGTGTGTGTGTGAGAGAGAGAGAGAGAGAGTAGGGGATGGGAGAGAGGGAAAGTGTGATGAAGAGAGAGATTAGGGGGTGGGAGGGGGAGAGAGAGAGAGAGAGAGAGAGAGAGAGAATGGGATGGGAGTTTGTGTGAGAGAGAGAGAGAGAGAGAGTAGGGGGTTGGAAAGAGAGAGAGAGAGAGTAGGGGGTTGGAGAGAGAGAGAGAGAGAGAGAGAGAGAGAGAGTAGCGAATGGGAGAGGGTGGGATAGGGAGAGATAATTTTTAACATTTTGTGTAGGTGCTTTAGAGGGCATATGCGTTATAGTGCGTATGCACTATATGAAAACACCAAAAAATGGTCATAACGAAAGTTTGGGTCCCTACTAATCCATATTCTATTTTTGGTCTGTTGTGTGTTCTATTGTTCTGAAAGAAAACATGGGTTTCATGCTATTGGAAGTTAACAAACACCATATTCAATCACTCAATACACTATTTGAAGGCTTTTTGAACATTTTTTCATTCTATTTGAAGCTAGGAAACACCAAATTCAATCATTGGATACACTATTTGAAGGCTTTTTCAATATTCTTTCTATAGAAAAGGTTAGTGTAGTCCTTTTTAAATATTCTTTGTTACTATATAGAGACAAATTTGATTATAATTTGACAAGTTGTTTAATATATGTTATTTATTTATTGAAATAATTGTAATTTTTATATGTATTTGAATGATTTGTAATTTACAAATTGTAAGTAATTTAGATGTTTGAATAATTTGACATATAGAAATCATCATCATGCTAAGGAAGAAACCAAAAAATCAAATAACAAAAGAGAGGGAGAGAGATCTGGCAATTAAAAGAGATAAATAAAACTACTAGGTGAACAAAGAAAATTTCAAAGCAATAATGAAGAATTGTCTTTCCAAGAGAAATGAGATCCATAAATACAAAGAGACAAAGAGGAAGAATTGGAAAGATAGAGAATGAATGAGAATGTCATGCTCAAGAAGACAATTGAATTTTGAAGATACACCATGTTCCAATGTTGGAGTCATATCATTATCTCATGTTGAAGAGATGCTAATTTTTACTTCTGATGATGTACACACTCCATCATGTCATGTTGAAGGCACAACATCAACATATCAAGTAGGTGATAATCCATCTTTTGCATCTTATTTCCAAGGCACATCATCTTCAGTACAAGATATGCAAAACACTCAACCTTATGTTAATGTTCAAAATGTTGAGGGAATGAAAGAAATTATAACACTTTCTAGAATTTGTTTTAGAAGACCAAAATATTTGATTGATATTGATACTAACATTTCAAAATTGATGCTTGAAAATATTAACAAGCATACTTGTAAAAGAAAAGTTAATTGTATATGGATATTATTATTTGAAGAATTAAATATTATAGGTCAATGCCAATTATTTGTTGAAATGATGAGGAATTTAAAATATAGGCCTATCATGAATATTTTTGGGCCAAGAATGATGGACGATTCAAATGAAAAAAACATTGTAAAAAATGTAATGAGTGCTTATGACAAAGTTGATTCTAAATCATGCACCAAAGATAGTAATATCACAAGAGGATTACTTACATCGACAATAGTAAGTGCCCAAATGAAAAAAGCCTGATTCATGAGAAAGAAAAGCAAAATATTTTAAAATTGGTAGAGGTACTCTAAGGAGAGCCATGCTAAGGCGTGACAGATTGGAAGATCCAACAAAAAATGAGTTATGGATATTTAGCGATAGAGTACAACACAAGGATAAAGAAATTAGTGAAGCTTTGAAATCATTGATTAAAGATTTTTGAAAAAATAACACACATGTTTCCCCTAATCAAAGAGATGTATGAAGGAGGATTGGTAGCCAAAATCACAACCCACATGTGAAACATTTTTTAGACTCAATTTAGACACATTTTTTTGCAAAATTTATTGGTATGTATCCTAAAATTCAAATAAGTCAATTTTTTTCTGAGATGGTAAACTTTTTTATGTACCACACATGCACAAATTGTTGTTGTAGGATACATATTAAATTTTCTTACCATTTTGATGTTTTAAGGCATATATGTGTATTTTTGCATTCTAGGTTTGTTTTGTAAGATTGTGACATGAATGAGCCACCTAGATCTTCAAAGGAATTCATATCCAACATTTTATGTGAAGTAGGGGATGACCAAAAATTTTACAAGACATCATGCTTGGATGGTACATGTTTATTTAGTGGTTCTTTGAAACTTTTATCAACTTGTGAACATATGGATAGTACACTTGCCATTGGAAATGAAATAGTAGATTAAAAAAAATATTAGACAGTGACATATGCTCTAAAAGATGGGAAGCAGGGTATGATGTGATTTATTCATTGAAAAGATTCCAATGTATGAGTTTATGAAGATTTTTTGTGAAAAAATTATTTACAAGTATGCAATGCATACACATATAGCTTAATGGTTAGATTTGCAATTCAAGTTGTGCAAGGGTATGTTTCCACTAGATACCATTGTTTCACTTGTAGACCTCATAGAGAACTAAACACTACAACCAAAAAATGAGGTGCAAGAAAAGTATTATACTTCTGAATAGGTTTCCATATTTGTTCACATAACATTCATGCATTTTCCTACAAAGGATGATAGGAAGATTTTGAGGGAGTACCATTTTTACATTAGTGATGATTGATCACATTCTACGAAGTTTTTACATGGTTGTTTTCAACTATTTTATGTAGATTTGGCTAATAGGGGCATACCATATCATCAGCCCATTATTTGGTCAGACAATTGGGCATCTCAATTCAAGAATGCACAGATGTTCTATTGGTTGAGAAGGATGCATAGGTTGTCTAGAATTCAATATATGTGGAATTTCATAGAGGTTGGCCATGGAAAGGCAGAGCACGATGGTGCAAGTGCATGCATCAAAAGAGCCTTAGCTCATGAAGAACTAAAGTACAAAGATAGAGCAATATTCATGGATGTAAAATCTATCATCCAGTGGTGTAACACTACAATGGGTCCAAGTAAGGAAGGTGAGTCTATGGTTCATAGATTTTTTTGGTTGATAGATAATACTAACATTGCACCATATGATGATTGTTGCACACTAATAGGATCAAGTGAGTTGCACTCTTTTAGAAGCTCTAATGCAGGTTCATGGTGTATCCACACACAAAAAATGGCATGCTATTGTCCATCGTGTGTAAAGAAAAATTGGGATGAGTGTGAATTGATTGAATGGGTGGACAAATGGGATATATGGATTTTGGACCCAATTAACACCTATTGTCCCCCACAAGCACTAAAAATAGTAGAGATGGATTTGTCCATTGACTTTTTGCACTTTTTGATCTAGTGCAACCTAGTGATATATATATCTTTATAATTTCAACATGTAACTTTATAACTTTTACCTAAGTATTTTTTGAATTAATAACCACATTTTGTACATTTCACTGCAGGCCATCTTTTGGCTATTATTGTACCTAAAGAAAATGAAGAAGGGAAAAATTATTATTTCTATTGTTGTGTCCAAGCCAAACTAAAATTGGATCACTTGGTTATAGATGGTGAAAGTTTAGAGTACTATAGCGGTGCGGTGGTTGTAACTAGCATATGGCTTAGAAAATATTCTATGAACCTTAACTTGTGGTTACTCAAGGATTGGCAAAAAAAGAGGAATATTCTTCATTATTCAAACCTTGTTGTTGCATCAAATTTTCACTTGATAAACTATGGCAAAAAATCACATAATAAGACTCTTTGGAAGGTTCACAAGTCAAACCATGAGGAAATACTTGAGACATTAAAATGTAGAGTAGATCTAGTTGATTCATTAGATATAATCAGTAGAGAGAGAGAGAGAGAGAGAGAGAGAGAGAGAGAGAGAGAGAGAGAGAGATTAGGGGATACATGGAAGAGATGCTACTCTTTACAAGACATTGAAGAGACACAACCCTCTAATAGGCAATAAATAGTCATTCTAAGAATGTAAAGCAGTGCATCCAATAAAGAAAAGGAACATCACTGAAGGATATATATGCATATATGGACATTAACCAATAAAAAATATAAAGGAATACAAATATTGAGTATTATATACAACAAAGATTTTTCCAAACCAAAGGCAATAAGTCATTCATAATAGTCAAGCAATTAAAAACCAGATATATATGAACCAGATTATTCTTACGTATGTATATAGTATTATTGACCAAATCAAAATTAGCAAAATGATATTGCACATAATCTCCATTACAACAACATAGAAGCTTTGTAATTTTAATACTTATATTCTTTAGTCCCAAAAATAGACATTATAGATATTTCTCACTAATCCTTTACAATAGAAAATGTTTACAAAAAATGCCAGGTACTTGTATGAGGACATTATATATTATAAAAATCCCACACCAAAGCACCTAGCTAGCTGCTCAAAAAATAGTAATTGAATGCAAGTGGGATCATAAAGACACCTTAATAAACTAGTATCCCCTTTACTCAAGCAACATCTTGGTCATCTACTTGACTAGGACATGTTTGGCAACTTAATATCTCCATTAAAAGATGGAAATGAGCTTTTTATTGTTCTATTAAGATCATTAATATATTTCAATGAGAACTTTGAGGGATGATGCCCAGCTTGAGTATCCTAGCTTCCCAAGTCCTATAAATGCAAAGCCATTGATGAATAGGCATTTTTAATTGAAACATATATGGTGTCAGAATGAAGTGCATGACTAGATTCCTTGCCTACTAATGAGCCAATTTGAGGCTTCACCTCGCATTTCTATTTGGTAATTCTATATCACTTGTTACTTCTCTATCTAAACATTTTGTGTCTATATACATGTGCACTCTTTCCAAATAGTTGTGTACATGTGCACTATTAACAAACAACTAAAAACACCTAATCCTAGGCTATCTTGACCACAAACTCAAAAAGACCCAATTTTTCCTAATTAGCAACTTTTTCTCATATCTTTCTCATATCTTTCTCACTGTTCATCATGGGATCAAACTATCTATTTTGCTAGCTTTGGGTGGCCAGGTAAACCCTAGCCCCAAGATCATCTCATCCCATTTAGCACTTGAATGTTCTTGAGCACACCAAACCGAATCAATCCTAAGAGTCATTGAATTCCATAGGGAAATGATCTTTGATGGGGCATATCTCAAAGCTCGTGCAAGTTATGGATGTGATTCTAGGTGATATAGGACTATGTCATTGATACCTACAATATCCTCTCTCTTTTTTGGAGATTGAATTCTATTTTGATTTTACAACCCCATCTCGAGTGATGTTGAAACTTGTAGTATTGGCCAATACAAAGTTTCCAACTGCAAAATTTCTCTCACCATTTATCATGGGATAAAAATGTCTATTCTATTAGCTTTGAGTGGCTAGGTAAACACTAGCCTCAAGCTTGTCCCTTCTCATTGAGCACTCTAATGTTATCAGGCATGCCAAACTGAATTGACCCTAAGAGTCACTAAATTCCATAGGGTAGTGATAATTTATAAGGCATATCTTAGAGCTCGTGAAAGGCATGGATGTGATTTTAGGTGCTACAAGACCATGTTGCTGAGACCTACAATAAACTCTCACTTTTTGGATATCAAATTCTATTTTGATTTTGTGACCCCATCTCGGCTAATGTTGAAACTTGTAGTGTTGGCCAGTGCAAAGTTGCCAACTATTGAATCTCTCTCACGATTTGTGTTGGGATCAAACTATCTATTCTATTAGCTTTGGGTGGCTAGGTAAACCCTAACACCAAGCTCATTCTATCTCTTTGAGTTCTTGAACATTCTCTGGCATGTTGAACTAAATTGACCCAAAGAGTCACTAAATGCCATAGGGTAGTGATCTTTGATGAGGAATATCTTAGAGCTTGTGTGAGGTATAGATGTGATTCTAGGAGCTATAGGACCATGTTTCTGAGACCTATAATAACCTCTCTCACTTTTTGGAGATTAGATTCCATTTCAATTTTGTAGTCCCATCTTGGGTGATGTTAAAACTTGTAGTTTTGGCTAGTACAAAGTTTCCAACTATCGAATCTATCTCACTATTTGTTGTGGGATTGAACTATCTATTCTATTATCTCTAGGTGGCTAGGTAAAATGTAGCCCCAAGCTCTTCCTATCCCATTGAGTGCTCAAATGTTCTCAGGCACACCAAACTAAATCGATCCTAAGAGTCACTAAATTCCATAGGGAAGAAATTTTTGATAGGGTACACCTTGAAGCTTGTGCAAGGTATGGATGTGATTCTAGGTTCTATAGGAATATGTCACCAAGACCCACAATAACCTCTGTTACTTTTTGGAAATTAGATTCTATTTTGATTTTGTGGCCCCATCTTGGATGATGCTAAAACTTGTACTGTTGGCTACTAAAAAGTTGCCAATTGTCGAATCTCTTCCACTATTCATCATGGAATAAAACTATCTATTCCATTAGCTATGAGTGGCTAGGTAAACCTAGCCCTAAGCTTGTCCCATCCCATTGAGCACTCAAATGTTCTCGGGCATGCCGAACCAAATCGACCTTAAGAGTCACTAAATGCCATAGGGTAAAGATCTTTAATAAGGCATATCTCAGAGCTCGTATAAGGTATGGATGTGATTCTAAGTGCTACAATACCATTTCAATAAGAGATACAATAACCTCTCACTTTTTGAAGATTGGATTCCATTTCTATTTTGAGGCCCCATCTCAAGTGATGGTAAAACTTGTAGTGTTGGCTAGTACAAAGTTTCCAATTGCCAAATCTCTCTCACCATTCATCATGGGATCAATTTGTATATTCTATTAGCTCTAGGTGGCTAGGTAAGCCCTATCCCTAAGCTCATCCCATCCCATTGAGTGCTTGAACATTCTTGAACAAATCAAACCAAATTGATCCTAAGAGCCAGTAAATGCCATAGGGCAGAAATCTTTGACAAGCCAAAGCTCGTGTGAGGTATGGATGAAATTATAGGTGTCATGAGGCCATTTCACTGAGACCTACAATAACCTCTCTCACTTTTTGGAGATTAGGTTCCTTTTTTATTTTTTGGCCCCATCTTGGGTGATGCTAAAACCTATAGTGTTGGCAAATACAAAGTCGCCAACTACTGAATCTCTCTCACCATTTGTCATGAGATCAAAGAATCTATTTTTTTAGCTCTACATGGAAAATTAAACCCTAGCTCCATGCTCTTCCTATCATGTTGAGTGCTCAAAAATTCTTAGCCATGTTGAACCATATCAACCCAAAGAGTCATTAAATGCCATAGGGCAACGATCTTTGATGGGTCATATCTTAGAGCTTGTATGAGTTATGGATGTAATTCTAGGTGCTATAGGACCATGTTTCCAAGACCTAGAATAACCTCTCTCTTGTTTTGGAGATTGGATTTCATTTGGATTTTGCGACCCCATCTTGGGTGATGCTAAAACTTGTGGTGTAGGGTACCTAGGTGGCAATTAGATATGTCATCTCATCTAACGATGGAGACTCATAATAGAAGGTAATGGGGTGATCATACACATCATTTTGAACATGTTATTTTTTATGGTAATAAGGTAATCCTTTTTTTTAAGGTCAAGAAACTTGAGGTCACCTATAAACCCAAGTTTCCTTAGTCTTATGGATTTTTCATTTTTTGTTCTTTTTGTTCATAGGTTGACTCAAAAAAAATTTTAAGAGTAATTAAATCTCATATAGTTCCTATGTCTTACCAAAAACCACTTGGTTAAATTCCATGAAGAGTTAGTGCAAAAGTTGTTTTTTGCAATAAAAGTTGCTAACAACTTTTTGGCAATTTTAGCAATTTTTTGTAAAATGTTGAAATTAACCTTGTAACCAATAAAACTAACTGGTAATTGATTGGAATGGATATAAAGTTATTAAAATACCCTCTATGAATTTATAGGAGGCATAAAGTGTTCATGATTATTAAGTTCTTTTTATATGGCAAGGAATCACTACTGATGTTAAACTTGTATATAGGATCATTGAGTTATTGTCAAATATCATTACTTCCTGTTTAGAACAAAAAACCCATAATTTGTTAGAATCAAACACCACTTTCACTGCATGTTATCACTAAATGGAGTTAGTGGAAGATGTTAAGGATCTTCTTGGTTTTCTTAATAGCCATTTCATGGGTTTGAAACATAATCACTTCCTTTTGTGAAGAGTTGGCTAAAGATCAGCGAATTACATGTTGTTGAAAAGAAAATACAGTCATAGGATATTGAAAGATTGTTTTCACTCATAGGATGTTGAGGAATCTCTTGGAAGGATGGAATAGATGAATGACTAAAGTTTATGATATAGTTATTAGGTGTTCCTTGAAGTGTCTAAGGTGTTAGTTTGAAGCAAGAAGTTGATTATGATCCATTTCTCAAATTCACTCATTTTTCCCTTATTGCTTCCCAAGTCCTCAATAGGAAAAGTGATCAAGTAGTTTTGTGAAGTTGGGTAGAATTTTTCTCATTGTTGTAACCAAGTTGGAAAGAGTCTTTGAAGACACTTAGGAAAGTGGGAAAGGTAGTTTGCATCAAAAGTGTTCTTGTTGGGAATCCACTAGCTTTTGGTGTGAGCACTCTGCATCATTTTGGATGCAAATTACATTAAAATGAAATACATGAAATGTAATTAAAACATAAAAAAGAAAAACAAGATATATTTTATGATAATCAATAATGTCATACATGAACAAACATATAATATAGTATGATAACCAATAATGTCATACATGAACAAACATATAATATATTATGATAATCGATAATGTCATACATTAACAAACATATAATATTTTATGATAACCAATAATGTCATACATGAACAAACATATAATATATTACGATAACCAATAACATCATACATGGAGAAACATATCATATATTAACCAATAATTCCATAAGTCTAATAATGTCATGCATCAAATATATGTCATACATCAAACATAAAATGCCATATATACATCAAAAATACAACGAATATGTCCACTAGCATAAAATCCAAGATATACTCCACTAATGCCTATACATGTGTGTTTATCCCTATGTCTTTTCCTTCCCATGAGAGGAGGGAAAAAAATCCCTAGAGGTCTTCAGTCATTGTGTGGAGGGAGATGATGGGGTGGATGGGGTCTTCGTCACATGCTTTCTCATCCTCTTGTTTAGGCTCTTCTCTAACAAGAGCTAATACAAAAAAAGTAGATATGAATCAATAATAATTATAAATTGAAATAAAATATGTGTACACACAAAATTAATTATTTTCTTTGCACCATCAAATAGTCACTTTATACATCCACCTCAAAGGCTCATAGACAATCTAGTGTAAAAAGGCCCTACAACAATTCAATCAATATAATCACTTATAAATAACATTTGAAATTTCAATACCAAATATTATAAACAACAACTAAGACTAAGAGAATTCTTTGATATCTTAGTCAATGGCTCTAAACTAGCCATCACGGTAGCAACTCCATGATCTATGGACTAGCAAAGATGAGGAGTCTCAGACATCAAGAACAACATGTCATATAATACAATTTACATGTAACATGAAACATGAAACAAATATAATCAAATGAATTAAGTTTATATGAAAAAAATTAACCTCTATGAAGTTTGTATCGTACCTAGGTTGAGTCCCTTGTGAATGTAGATGGTCCAATAGAGAACTGATGCACATGGATAAAAAAAATTTTGTCAATCCTTCATATGATTACTTAATAAATATATGTATTAATTTAAATGATAAAATTGATACATACCTCTCGACTCTTCAATAGGACATCAAATGGGGTCATGGAATTTGTACTAGGTCATCAACATTCTTACCCTAAATTTTGAACAATATCAAGACATGCTAATCAACTAATCATTCACTATACATACAAAATGTCATCAAATTAGTTTATTATAATTGTAATTGACCTATGTATTAATGTCAAATGTGTCACTTAGGAACTCATCAGTGACCAGCCCATCATCCATACTATCTCCAACGTGACTGCCAAATGTGCAGAAGGATCCACATGATGTGCACATGTGATCGTGATGCAAAGAAGGCTCCTCCTCAACTAATGGACTGGTGGAATGAATGAGGGTCTGCATTAAAGCATTGATAGTCCCTAGAGTATTGGTATCTACATATTCCTTCACAATTGAAGGAATAATCACATGCTCACTCTATGGCTTGATCATAGGTACCCTAACTACATTAGGGTCATGACATGCCCTTGGCCTCTCAAATGATGACCTCCCCTCTACCCTAAGATTCTAACATATCAGAATAATTGGGGATCTCCCCAAGGATAAATTCACAATACAATTTCTTTAAGAAATACATTAGAATGTTGTGATTATTGCAAGGAGGGGAATCAAAGACCATCAACCATCTATCCCAAAAGTTATTTCTAATATCATCATGTATGCACCAATTGATGGAGAGCCTTTTAGTTGTATGTCTAACAGTATCCTGTTCTCTAGGCTTTTTAAACAATGCACAAATTCTACCTTTTGTTGTTTTATTTTTCTTGCATCTTTATAGGATAATTCAAGATTGCATAATATCATCTTTGTTCTTCTCTCTTAACATGTCAAATATCCAACTAACCACTAACAGAAGTTGAATGGGTTATAATGGACTAAAGGGAGGATGCCAATTATTCTCTCATAGGATTGGTTTTTCTACAAGATTTCAACCTACCAATGATTGCTTCTAATTCATTTTTCCCTCTTTCTATTTCATTCATTATGTTGTCTTTGTTTCTAGGAGGATGTCTCTCAATCGGCAAAGGTTGCAGAATTCCTTGCTCTTCTTGTGGAGGGTTTTCATTTTGACTTTGTTGATCAAGTTGGGGATTTGGTAATTGATTATTCACATTTCCTAATAAGAAACCAGTTGCATTCTAAATAAATAGACAAATTTAAAGAAAATTTGAAAAAACCCACAAAATAATGTAAAAACTTAAAAAACAAAGAAAAAACATATAAAACAATGCAAAAACAAGAGTAGCAAACATACTACATGATCCCAATCTTGATCTCCAATGACGAGGATGTATTTTGAGGAGGTAGGTGAGAAAATTCTTCAAGTTTTACAACCCATGTGCATGTTGTTGAGGAGAAAGAATGCAGCAACAAAAACAAATGAAATGGGTAGTGGGTTTGCAACCCATTTATTAAAACTTATGCTTTTGAAAAGTGAGCACATGCTTTGCCTTGGGCTCCACAAACCTAAGGCTTATGGAGCCCAAGCCAAAACACATGTGCACTATAAGAAGTTAAAAAATTGTTTTGTGTGTCATGTTTTTGGCACCACAACTTGGTGCACTTATCCTATGCCAAGTCTATAATGTAACATTTCACCTATTCATGCCAACACCACGACAATCTAGTTTCTAAGAAAGACAAGCCCTTAGATGCAAACAAGGAGGATAAATAGGAAGAGAAAAATTAAAGACACAAAAGTAGACTGGTATGATTAACCTTAGATAGAAATAATAGTTACATGCAAATATAACGAATATCAAAAAATAATAGATTGCATAGAAGAGAATACAAGACACCAAGATTTAATGTGGTTCACCCAATCCCTAGGCTACATCCAACAACAACAAGTCCAATATTATTATCTAGTGATTATAATTTGCAATCCCTTACAACTCAATACTGTTGCAAGAAGCTACAATATCACCATTACAGTATGAAATCCCTAACCCTAAGCCCTTTTATACAAGATTTTTTTTCTTACAAAATTAGGGCTAGAATTAGTCTTCCAATAGAAAAAAATAATAGTTGACATCTTTTACAATATAACGGCATTTTTGGCTTTGGGGGTTTTAGCCCTAAAAACCTCCATGGGGGCATTTCCCCAAGACCCTACCTTGTACTATCACAAGTATCATACCTAGGGCACTACCCCTTGACCTCATCTTGGAGGCATTGCCCCAAAATCCTCATAGAAATAATATGGGGAGAAAATTGTGTTGAATAAACCTTTGAGTCTAGTTAGGCTCCACATCACAACATATAGATTACTACCAAAGGTCAATAAAGACCAAATGTGTTAGAACCTCAAATTAAGGAAAATAAGGAAAAAAAGAAAATAGTGTTGAGTGTTGCTATCATTGTTTCTAGCACTGATATACTAGTAGGATAGAATGGTAATACCCCCTCACCATGTCCTAAAGAAGTGTTGAGAAACAACACTTCTTCACATCACAAAGAGAAAGTATTAAAGGATAGGTCTCTAGATATTCAAGTTAGTCTAGATGAAGTTATTGAGATGCCACAATTAGACTTCAAAAATCTTACTCTTGAACAAACAATTTTTTTGCTAGAAATTCTAGTGAAGAAGAAGAAACAAGAAGAGCTAGGAAGAGAACATCAACAAAAGAAAGTATTACATTATGTTAAGGACATTTTTGTATAAGCATTTCATATACAAAATTATAATGGATAAGCCCCAATCATTTCCTATCTTGTAACTATTGTTGAACAAATAAATTCTTGAGATATAGAAGAAAATGAGAAATTGATGGCTTGGTTAGTCAAGAAATTTGAGAATAAGGGTGTGGACAAAGTCTCAAAAACCATTGTTGAGAAAAAAGATCAATTGCAAGAATTTGTATTGAATACAAATGATATTATATACAAAGTACAAAATTCATACAATATTTTGAGTGATGTGCCAAGATTCATCAATGATCTTCATGAACACATCCAAAAAATTTAGGTTGATATGATGGGAACAAGTAGAATTATTTTAGAGTTAGCTGAATTTTGATCACAACATTACAATAAGTTATTATTTTCTCAAGTAAAATTGTTTAAGATTCAGTCAACTGATAACAACATGAGGTTAAAATTGATCACCTCCAATCCATTTTGATACCTCATTTTGTGGTTAAGCAACAATATTTGAAATAAACAAATGATCATAATCATGAAGTATTAATATTTTTGTTACTGAAAGTTTGATTGATTTGCTAGCTAGATTGGAGTTGCATAACCATATTTTGGAATCAGAAAGAACCACTTGTGATCATGCACTTTCTATGATCAACCAAGTTTCCAAACCATTTATTGAAAGATATAGTTTGATTCCACCCATTCAACCCTAGTATCAGACATAAGTGACAAAACCAAGGGGAAAGGAAGTAAGGAAAGAGGGAATGTAATGATGATTACATGATGATTACATATTTTGAATGGCATAATGATCACAAGGGGAATGCTTAGATCAAAAGATTCAGAGTCAGATTCAACATTTAGAGTTTAGAGTTCAAAAATAAAATAGGGTCTGACACTAAAATAATTAAACTACTTATTTGTATATATTGTTCCTTATTGGTTTATTCCGAAAATGTTTTGTTGCTCTACAAGAACAAAGTCATAGGCTTAGGGGGAGTAACGTTATTATCATTGTAATAATGTAATCATGACAAAGTGCTTTTTCACTATTATCAAAGGGTGAGATTGTTGGTATCTCTAACTCTTGTTGTCTATTAGTGTTAAACACTTGGTCATATACTAGGTAGAGTTAGCAGGTCATCACTATGACCGAGCTAATCTATAAAGTTTGAGTCATATAATGACTTATAAATAAACTTGTATGTGTCATTTTATATAAAAGCCAAGAAATTCTTTAGTTACCAAGTATTTTTAGTATAATTTGAGTCTAATGTTTACTGAGTAGTTTGATCATATTGATGTCAAGTTATACAGAAAGTGTCAAGAATAATAGAGATCAAGCATTAGAAGTGTGTACAATGAATGTTGAGTATAAGAGATAGTTAGTGCCAACCAACATAGAATGGGCATTCAAGTTAGCAATGATACAAACTTTAAGGTAATCCATTTCAAGCTGTCGTGGATAAGATATTTAATACATGTAGAGGTTATTATAGGTGTTATTACATATTTTAATATGTGGATCACAAATCTCTATGTGTTCTGATCAACCAATTAGATGAAGAGACAAAACAAGGAAGTATCTAGAAAACTCTATTTGAAATATTTAAAATAGAGAACATTAAAAACTATTTGATATAAGGTATGGTGATGTGATGAGAATAAGTGAACAAGCTATTGATGTGATCATAGAGAAGAATAGGTGTGAAAGTGTGAGCATTGTGAAGAAGGAAAAAGAGTTAAGTTTTGTTTTTATAGAATAGAGAAAGAGACCTTGTCAAAGTAGTAAAGGACAATAAAGCTATGCCAGATGAATGATTAGATCAGATTGAAGAGAGGAGATCTAAAACTAGTTTATCAAAGAAGACTAATGATGAGGTACTAAATTAGTTTTAATAGATTGAGTTAGGGATAATCTCTTGACAAAGTGGTCTTAATAGATCTTTGTAAATATCTTAACTGAGTCCTTACTTTTTTGTAAGTTCAAAAACCTCTCATAGGGTAAGATCTCATACTCTTAACAAATTTTAATACGAAAAATCCCTCACAAGGTAGGTCATTAGAAATGGTCAAACATTATAACCCTAATAGGGTAACTTTATTACTACAGTAGTAAAGATTTGTGGGTGTCATTCCCACCCTAGTTTTACCGTCATCTTGGAGGGTTTCTATGTAACCAAATCTTTGTGTTATGTGTTTACATTTAATGCATGTGAATGCTAGACTAGATCTATACCTTACAAAAATTTGATTTTCCAAGTTATGTTATGCATGTATTGGACATGAGATGGTAAATGTGGTGAATGCAATAAAGAGTTGTTGAAAAATTGAAGTGTTAGAAATCCTAATTCATCCCCCACCCCTCAGTATCTTAGTTTCCCAATTAACACTTCCCCCAGTAAAAAAAAAAACACCAAATCTACCATCCCATTATTATCAAAACAACATTCCAACAAAAACAACCATTACAACAACAACCCACACTCCATCAATAGCCATATCAATAACCCCAACAATAGGCATATCAACTACATGTGCACCAAAATTTCTTTAATAAGTGATAATTAGTAATATAAATGACATACCTATTACCACTATGCAAAAGCTACTTATTTGAGAGATGAACTTTTGGATTAGATTGTGTGTAATATTTATTATATCAATGTTTTGAATCACACTTAGTGATCCACCAATAGGATGAGAAGAGCTAGAGGAGATAAAATATAGAACACGTACCCAATGATAGAATGATTTAGAATAACTAGGGTGGGGGTGAATTAGTTATCCTTAGGTCTAGATTTACCAATTGAAATTTTAATGACTTCAAATACTTTAGAACTAATCATTTAGGTAGCTCGATCTCTATAGTAGATAATTAGTATCATAAACTTGCAATCCATTATCTTAATAATAAGAAACTTATAGAATATAAAATATTAATAGTAAAACATGTCAAATCATATCCATACAAGTGTGACCCTAGGATTTAATCTAGAAACCCAATTTGGAAAAACCACTAGGAACATGTGACCAATTTTTTACTCTTCTTAAGTGAGCTCTATTAGGAGTCAACCCTATTGAAGGTTACAAAACACACTATTAAATATGAGCTTATTAAAGAATCCAATCACCCTATTAAGAGTGGCCTTGTTAGACAACTTAGGATAATTCCATTAGAATGCCACTTTGATTAAAAATTTACATATGAATGTTAGGTCAACCTTGATTAAATGATTTGAAATCAAATACAATGGTTAGAAAGTAACAATAGATTGATCTAAATAGTTCAGCTCACTTTGCAAATATAGATCACAATTCATTCCAATAGTTGACTCATTGAATACACTCCATTAACATACCCATTACTAATTCACTTAGCATCCCTTTAGGAAATCACTCTTCAACTCAATACTTCACTATTCATCCTTCTTCTTAAGTTTACCAATCAAAATAATCAAGAACGGCTCCAACCTTGTTAACATATTGACCAATTTTGCTAATCTATACAATTTTATCCCTTGTACACTTAATCATAAACATATATCTTAGGGTTTGATTAGATAAATTGAATCCTTCCATCATTTTATTTCCTCTTTTCTCTTCTAGAAACTTCTCCAAACTTCTTGAATTCTTGCATAGAAAGACTCAAACATGATTTTCATTGAATTGAATATTCCAAGTCATCCACCCTTATCTTCAACACAATTTACATATTCCATGAAATTAGTATTCATTTGGAAATTATGATTTCCTCATAATCTATCAAATGTTGTCCCTTGGTCAACACTATGTTCTAACACTTAATCATTATTGAATTTCTTAGTTTCTTCTAACTATTTTGTTTGGTACATTTACTAATACTCATTCGATATTGATGATCATTTGACACTATAGTTTTCTCAACTTATACTATCACTTAGTCAACTCTAGAATCACTGACATAAACCTCAAGTTTCTTAATCTTCTTCTCTTTTTCTTAGTCAAGCTTATGCATGTGGTCATTATGTGATCACTTCTTCTAGGCTTACGTACATCTATCTTCTTCACTTGTATTAAGATTAAAATATCACTCTATCTTGTCAAATTCCAATTGATCAAGTGACCATTGTAGTTTCTCATAATTTAACCTTTCCTATAGGTCTATTTTTTATTTCCTTCCCAAATAATCTTCATCAACCATCTTGATATGACACTTTATTCATAAAGAAAGTTGTCTTACCAATAAGGTTTGACATCAATGAAAACATAATAATTATTCCAATTGTAGCTTCCAACAATCTCCTCTTTGGCATTGATGGAAACACCTCTAGTTAGCATGAAATCCATAACATATAATTTTTTTGAATGTATCCCCCTATGTTATGTATTAGACATTCATTAATATCCTTAGTTTCATTCTGATTCTCATCATAGTGTGCAATAAAATCTCTCTTTTAGTCTCATTTTGATTCTCATCAATGCGGCTCTAATATGCAACACGTAGACTCTCTCTATTATTTTAGATTATGAAATCAATTAGATTCCTTTATATTGTTGGAAACACCTTGCATATATTCTCCATCTTTGAAACATCTCTTTAAATCTCCATGAATAACTCTCTCTTCATATGGTAACTATATATTATCTCTCTCTTTAACAATAATACTAAAGACACTTCATTTGTATCATACATCTTTACCATGTAGATATCTTCATATCAGTAATTTTGAATCTTATTCACCATCTTTCATATGTTCTTATTACTGATACAATATTATGTTCTTCTTCCTTCACAACTTTAGGCAATTCCTAAAGTGAGACTTTCTGCATCAACTTGTAGGATAGTTTGATCAACACATTTGATGCATAGCTCCATTTAAGCTTAATTACCCTTAGCTAAGGGAATCACCCCTAATTTACCTCTAAGAAACACATGTGCATCCTTAAGTAAATATTTAGAAAAAATTTTTAGTGTAGTTTTTTAATTTCCTAGTGGGTTATTTTCTTTCCCTTTATTGCTAGTTTTCTTTCCTACACTTTTAATAATCTTGCTTAGGTTAATAAAGCATGTCTTATTTAGAAAGTGGTTGCGAGGTGTCACCTTCCTACATGTAAGCATCCATTAGCTACCTTAGGAAGATACTTTTCTATCTTTAGTCTAATAGATGGTTGCTCCTCATTGGTCAGTGTTGCCACCTCCTCCCTCTTCCTAGTCTATATAAGCATGCTACTTAGCTTATATTGCGATCAATTTCTTTTGCATCCTCTTAATGCTATTTTTCTTCTAGTATTTGCAATAGTCTCTTGGAGACTAACTCTATGTTTCTATTCTGATTTTATATCATTTGCATTCATAGTTTAGATATCTATTCTTTGCACTAATTTTATGGGTTATCAATCTTTTCAAATTCTAACATGGTATCAGAGCTTTTCTATGTGCAAGAGTAGATTTTAGTTTCCTTATTTGAGAGATTCAGGGGGTGGGCTGATAAATTTTTTTGTAGTTTTTAAAAAAATGAAGTATGATTTTCTCTTGCATCTTTGGATGATCTTGAGAATTAGAAAAGTTTTGACAAAAACATTTTTAATCTCTAGGGTTTTAACCTCAAATCTAACAACCAACGTGCATATTTGGAGTTTTCAATCAGTATTGTAGGTTTCAGCATGCCATTGATGGAATTAAGAAGCTAATCTAATATTCACATGTCATATTTTGGTTGATGGGGTTATTTCTTGATTTTTGGAGCCTTTTTTAACTATTAAAGGTGTCTAACTTACACTATTGCAACATCTTCTGTACATCAACAAGAAAATTGCTTTCTGGGTTTTGTTCACAGCACCAAAAATTTATCTGGGTATCTTTTAGTTTTTGAATGCAAGCTTTATATTTTGTAGAATCAAGCACAGAAAGCTACAGCCATACCCCTCTCCATTGGCAGTCACAGATTTGAATGCAGTTTTCAAATTTCTCATTCTTGCTCATACAGACTTTGATTTTGAAGATTCTTGTTATGACCTTGGCTTTTTTTTGTGTTCTATCCACTAGTGGAGTTGTTTTTTTATTTTCATTCATGAAATCTTTGAAAATTGTAGATTTTCGGCCATGACTATGCACAGTTCTCATTTTGGAAACTTCAAAGGATCATAACTTTCTCATACAACCTCGTATTAGGGAAATTCTTTTTTTGAAAGTGCACAATTTTTTGAGTAGATTGTAGTGGTGCTATTTTTTTCCTTGATTATTGTGCCCAAGTTTCACTTTTAGCATATGCTCTTCATGAGGGTTTGTAATGCATTAAAATCAAGACCACTAAGTATCTCTTTCTAGTGGTAGTTGTAAATGCACTAAAATAAAGTGCCAAATCATATTTCTTTGGGGGGGTTCTTTGATTGAGTAAAAAGTAGGGGGCATTGTCATGGCTGGGTTCTCTTTTTTTAGCATTTCTTCTCTTCATTTCTTCATCATGGATCAAACAAATATTCCCATCCTAACTCCATACAATTACTTTGAGTGGAAATCATGCATGACAATTCTCTTAAGGAAAGTTGGATTAAATAGGATAACTATGGGACTTGAAACTAAACTTGCTAAAGATGAAGACAAGCCTAAGTGGTTTAACAAATGTGATGACGCATATGGAACATTGTGTTTGTCTATTTCTCCTAATTTTCTATTTCACATTGAATCTTTGAATACACCAAATGAAATATGGTTAAAGCTAGAAACACTATTTGGTACACAAGATTCAATGAGGGGTCATATGTTGAAAAATGAACTAATTAGTTTAAGTCTAGATAATTTCAACACAATCCAAGATTTCTTCACTAAATTGAAGTCACTAAGGTTGCAGTTAAAACAATGTGGAATTTAAAAGAAAGATGAACAACTGATTCTTAGTATTCTCTCTAAGCTAAGTTCAAATATTCTATATTTGTCTCTACCTTCTATGCTATTAAGGGTGCACTTGGTACTCAATTCACCATGCTATCTTTAGATGATTTTTTTGTCAATCTCACTCGAGAACAGGACAAGCTAATCTAGATGGGCACTCTTAAGTCCTCTAAGTCACATGCCTTAGCTTTGAACCAAGGAACAAAAGAACAAAAAGGAAAAAGTAGTAACAACAATAGTAAGGATGAGAAAAAAAATAATAGTGAGGAAAAGAAGGATTGGATACTAGTTGCTTCAAAAGAAACTATTGATACCCCATCTTCCAAGGGTGATAAGCCTAAGAAAGAAAAGGTCAAATGTGCCTATTGTAAAAGAATTGATTATGATGAACATAAATTTTTGAAGAAACAAATTGATCACTTGACATACATTCTTGAGAAGAATAATAGCAGTGTTCCTGAGTCTATCAAACAAATTTCTAATGAAGGGGCTAACAAGGAAAAAGAAAATAGCAAGGGGAAAGGAAAGGGAAAGGCCCTTGTTGCAGTTGTTTCCTATCATCCACTTGGGTTCTTGATTCAGGTGCTTCACACCACATGGATTCATCTAAGGAAGAACTTGCATCCTTGGAGCAGTATACTATGCCTTCTATTTTGATGGGTGATGACACTCCTATTGAGTTGTGTGGGAGAGGGTCTATTGATGTGGGGGATGGCACATTCCATGATATTCTTTTTGTACCCTCATTGTCAACTAATCTCCTATCAGTTTACTAGATTACTCACATAGGTTTAGGCAAGTGGGTTGAGTTCACTCCTAATTCAATGGAGATATGTGAGTTGCATAGTGATTCTATAGTTGCAATCATAAGAGTAGATCATCAGTCATGACTCTATCTATTTTCTCACTTTGTTTTTGATCCTCAATTTTTTTTTTCTCACTCACTCTAATGATGTGAGTAAATTATGGCATGAGCAATTTTTCCAACTTAACTTCTGCTATTTGCATTAGCTCAACTAGTAGAGCATGGTCATAGGGTTGCCTTCGGTTCAGTTCTCAAGCAGTGTTTGCCAAGATTGCATTCTTGGTAAGCATCCTAAGGAAAAGTTTGACAAATGTAAGGTATGGGGAGCTTCACAAATACTAGAATTAGTTCATAGTGATTTGGCTGGTCCATTTCAACACCCTTCTTTCAGCAGGGCTAGATATTTCCTCACATTCATTGATAACTTTTCTCCATATACTTGGGTGTACTTTCTCAAATAGAAGTCAGAGGTATTTGATCATTTTTAGGACTTCAAAACTTTTTTAGAGAAGCAATCTAGGAAAGCCATCAATGTTTTGCGCTCAGATAATGGTGATGAGTATGTCAACCATCAGTTTGAAATAATTTGCACTTCAAAGGGGATTGATTTACAACATTCATTTCCATACAATTCTTAGCAAAATGGTGTTGTAGAACAGAAGAATAGATCCTTGAAGAAAATGGCAAACTATATGATTCACTCTAGATCTCTTGCACCACAGTATTGGGTAGAAGCCATTAACTGTGCTTGTTATATCCAAAACTGTATTCCTCATTGAGCCTTGAAGGGAGTTACTTCTTTTGAAGCCTGGAATGGTTGAAAACCATTAGTTAAGCACTTTCAAGTTTTTGGCTCTCCTACGTGGACCCACATTCCTGTGAAGAAATGCAAGGCCTTGGATCTATAGAGCAAACCTTACATATTTGTAGGTTATCCTAATGGTGTGAAGGGTTATCGGTTGCTCCACCCTACTACACATGAGTTGTTTATTGAGAGGAGTTTTCAATTTGAGGAGGGACCTTCAAGCTCCCTTTCTATCACTTCTCCAAATCCTTCTACTTTGACATTAGAGTCACCTGGAATACATGACAGATCTTCTGATGGGTCAGATTCACCTGAATAGTCTTCTACCTCCTCTTTTGATGTAGAGAGTGATATAGAGGACTCACCTCCTTCCTCTCCTAGTCATCATTCATATGTTTATGATTCTCCTCTACATTCTCCATCTTCAAGTCCACTTTGGGCCAGATAGACCTTACAGTTTGTAGGTAATTGGGTTAGGGATCCATCAGACACTAGGCAGAATCATTCACAATTCTAGGATGCTCCACAGTTCTTCATTGCTATTGCCTTATATCCATATTCCTTTCATGAGGTTGTTGGTATTCCTAAGTGGGATACAACTATCTAGGAAGAGTAGAGTTCCTTGATGAGGAACTGTAGGACTAAAAAATGGGTAAAAAAGCATAACATACTATGAGCAAATCACAAACCCAATCAACATATGTTAGCACCCACTAGTCTACCATGAAAGCCAAAATAAACAAAAGAAAGAAAACATAATCAAAAACTCCCTTTTCCATTTGTAGCTCCCATGTCCTTCTTTCTTCTCCAAATGATTGTAGCTCCAAAGTTTCCTATAGTGCACACAAAATTGAAGCAAAAGCCTATGATAGTGATAAAGACATGAGAATACTTGAAGTTGTGATTTGAATGTGAGAGCAAGAATGAAAAATGCAAAGAAGTAGAGACTCAAAGATTCAAGGATTCAAGATTTCAGCATTTCAGGATTCGAAATGAGAGGAAGGGTGTCCATTTTATAATTTTCATGGAGGGTGAGAGCATTGGATTTGTCACCCACAGACATGCGATGTGGCAAGAGATTCCTATGACGCATATGATAGAATATGCCAAAAGTAAGATTCTATGACACATGCAAGTCAAATTTGGAAGAGAATCTATGACGCATCATAAGATTCCTCAACCCACTTAAAGCCAAGAATCTATGACGAATAAGCCAAATAGGGACATGCGTAAGAGGTAATAATATTTGATTAAGACAAATCTCAGTCAAGTGTCAAATGAGGATCCACGAGGTGTCACATCCAAGTGACATGATGATGCAATATTTTATGGAATATTTGAATTAAAAATCCTCTTATTCCACAAAATAAGAATTAGTAGAAAATGGATTTAATGATGAAAAATGGAACTTAGGAAATTAAGAATTTCTATGGTTTGCAGAAAATGAATCAATTAATTAATAAAATTAATTAATTGAGGATGATAATTGGGAAGAATCATTAGAAAGAATAGGATTAAATTATGGATTATTTAATCCTATAGAGAAAATTAGCAGATGATTGGCCAAATTGATTAAATGAATGCGACCATATCCTTTGATGAAAATGTGATGATGATGGATATCGAATAAGATGATGAAAAGGTAGACCAAAACCATGGTCAAATTAATTGATAGATTGAAGTTGATAACATGCCAAGGACACATGACATGAATTGGTTGATATGTAACATTTAACTGACATTGTAAATGCTACAAGATTGAAATTGATTGATAAGGTTCGATCATAATAACACTGACAGAAATTGTCAATATTATTAAAATGGTTTATGATGCCATGATCTAACATTGAAAGCCTCAACAACATCAAATATTGAATGACATGAATGATATTTTGACCTAGCACTGAGAGCCATGATAGTACTAAGGTCAGATTGATAAGATTGATAAGTTGATAGGTTTCCAAGGCATTGAAAGCCACAACAATGCCTAGGAGCAGATAAATGATGATTGATTTGAGATGTTTGATATGTTTTGGGTTGATTAGGACTGATTTTGAGTTGATTTGGGGTGATTTCAAGTTGATTTGGGGTGATTCTGAGTTGATTTGATATGATTTTGAGTTGATATGAAATTGATGTGAAAGGGGATACAAATGACGAAATATGGTCAATCTGGCCAAAAGATCGAAGTTAGTAGAATGAGAAAATGGGAAAAATTAGTATGAAGAAGTGATGAGGTTGTAGATGCAAACCATTTTTGAGCGTCTGCATTTTGCCCCTCTTTGATACAATGTGATTTAGAGTGTTGTATCAAAGAATAACTGATGAGAAAGCCACAACATGCCCCAGTAGGGATGATATATATGGGTGCCCCCTCAAAAAATTGACTAAGATAAGCATATGATAATTCAATTTATCAAAAACAAGAAGAAAAAACCATAGCAACTGATGGAATGAAAATCAGAGCTAAAATGTGAAAGTTATGAGGCCTAGAGTGTAGACTCGAAACTGTGCGTACATGCCCAAAATGATGGAAAGATGTCATAACATGAGGGAAATCATCAAAAATGGTCGTATTTAGTCAAATATGATGAGACAAATGTTAGACTGAGGTTGAACCAGGTGGAAAGCCATAGAAAGTTGATTGACAGCGTAGGATGATGCAAGAATGCATGAATGCAAGATGAAGATGATTTGGTGAATCAGAAGACACGATCATGGTGATGGAGAATGAGATGACGAAGAAAGATGAGATGAGGAGATGTTAGTATGATGGAAAGACTTTTGCTTCTAGAAAGTGCATTATATGTCAAATGGAGCTTTATTTTGATATGGAAAATGGAATGCAACACATCATGGCATAAAGGGCTAGAGCGCAAATGCAAGCCTTTTGCGTAAACAAGCATAATGCAAACAGAGAATGACCTTGTCCTTCCTGAGGCATATGTACATGCCCCAGACTCTCAAAGGTACATTGTAATAGAAAAAAATGAGAAAAGATGACCATGAACCATCCTGGCCACTCTCATAGATTAATTTATATCATTGAGTAGCATAGGGACATGATCAAAGAAAAAACAAAGTAAAAATAAATCACTCACTAAACAGTGTGAGCCAATAGCTATTCTTGTCCATTATTATGTTCTTGTTAATGTTTTAGGTGTGTAGATAATGTTTGACATGTTGATAATGTGATAGTTCTAGTTGTAAATTCAGTTGATAAGTTCATAGTGACATGTTGGATTGATTGTTGGTTCATGCTGCACAGATATTGTGATTGGCATTGAAGCATAGCGCTTTGATTTTCAGTCTGCAAAGTGCAAGTGTTTATGCAAAAGGGGTGGTTATCCATAGTGAAAATGTACAAGGTTTATTGCAAATTTTTGATGAGTTTTGTGATTTTTAGGGTTTTGTGGAGATATTTGATTTTTTTGTGTAACTGATTTCTTCAGGTCATTTTACATTTTAAAGGTTTTTTTCAAGATATTTTATGATTTTAAGTGATTTTTTCAGGATCATAGTTGAATTTTTAAGGATTTTTTCAAGACATTATGCAACTTTTAGTGATTTTTTTAGGATCATATTTGAATGTTTAGGATTTTTTCAGGACATTATGTGATTTTTATAGATTTTCTCAGAATATTTTATGATTTTTAGGGATTTTTTCAAGACATTTTATGATTTTTAGTGATTTTCTCAGGACATTTTATGATTTTTAGGGATTTTTTCAGGATCGTATTTGAATTTTTAGGATTTTTTTAGGATTGTATAAGCATAAACAAGTGTTAGCTCTGGAATCTGTTGTACGATAGGTCCAATGGATAGAAAGAACTTGGGGATATGCCCCTAGTTCAAATTTAAACTCATGCACCATGTAGGTAATATGCCCCCAGACAAGATGCAAACTATGTACAAAGGCCAAATGACAGAGTGTGTGTGTAGATAGGTGATACTTAAGCAAGGTAATGAAGGACATTAACCAGTTCGTGAGCCATGATAAGGAACCAAAGATGTCTTGCAATATGAAGGATATGATCAAGGAATGATAGAGGGGGAAAAGACCAGATGGAATCTTGATAGATGGAGGAGCAATAACTGATTACACATGGCACTTGTTTGCCAGGTTTTCACCATGGTACTTGTCCAAAGTGCCTATTTGCCAGGTTTTCACTTTTGGACAAAACTTTTCTCTTGACTCAAATTTTCGTGCCAAGATGCCTGTTTGCCAGGTTTTCATCAAGGCATCCTCTTTTTTTTTTTTTTTTGACATTTTTCATTTTTTTTGGTATTTTTTTAGGACTTTTAGATAGAATCAAGTGTAGTACTTGCAAAGATGCATGTTTTTGATTGACATGGGAAATGGTTCACCTTCTAGAGTTGCAAGCTGATATACTCTGGATCCAAAAGATGCAGTAACTATATAAGGTCCTTCCCAATTTGGCTCAAATTTGCCTTGTTTTTCTCTGTGTTGTTGTGTCTTGTAATTCATCTTTAGGACCAGATCACCTACCTCAAAATGACAACCTCAGACTTTCTTGTTATAGCTCCATTTGAGTTGATTTTGGTAAGCTTGTAAGTGTGTCAAGGCTGCTCATCTTCGTTCATCAAGCATTTCCAGCTCATGAAGCCTAGATATTCGGTAGTTTTCATCATCAACATCTTGTATGGATACTCTTAATGATCAAATTTCCACTTCAATGGGAAGTATGGCCTCAGTTCCATAGACAAGAGAGTATGGTGTTGCACCAGTAGGAGTATAGACACTTGTTCAATATGTCAAAAGAGCTGGATTTAGCCGGAGGTGCCAGTCTCGGCCCGAATCATTGACAGTCTTTTGGAGAATCTTGATGATGGTCTTGTTAGATGCTTCTGCTTGGTCATTGCCTTGTGGATGGTAAATACTAGAATATCCATGGTATATGTTGTACTTCTTGCAAAGCTTTTCTACATCTTTGTTTTGAAATGGAGTACCATGGTCACTAATAATAGCCAAGGGGACTCCATACTGACATATGATATAGTTTAGAATAAACTTGGAGATCTGCTTGCCAGTGGTGAAGGTCAAGGCGACAGCTTCAACCCACTTGGTAAAATATTTTGTTGCCATGATAATGAACTTGTGACCATCAGAGGATGGAGGAGAAATAGCTCCGATGAGATCAAATGCCCATTGTGAAAAGGGCCATGGTGATATGACTGGCTGCAATTTTTGTGCTGGTGCATGGATTAGATTGCTATGTATCTAACACTTATGGAATGTTTTGGCAAAGTCATGGGCATCCTGTTCCATGGTGGGCCAATAATACCCAGCTCTGACAAGCTTCTTGGCTATACTCAGACCATTGAAATGGCCTCCACATATACCTTCATGAACCTCATGCAAGGCAATTTCAGCTTCTTGCGAGTCAAGGCATCTGAGAAGGGTTTGGTCAAAAGATATTTTGTAAAGGGTGTCACCGATGATGACATATCTAGCGGCTTGATGGATAAAGGCTTGATGGTCATTCTTGGATAAGTTGAGTGGTAAGATTTGGACATGTAGGTAATCATAAATTTCTTGATACCAAGGAGAGTTGGGACCAACAAGTTCACACACAAACTCAGATTGGGAGAGCTCGAATGCTAGAATCAAAAGTTGCTCAACAAGGAATTCACAAAATTCCACATTTTGAGGCATATCAATCATAGAAGCGATGGTAGCCATAGCATTAGCTTGCTTGTTGTGTATTCTTAGTAGCTGATGAAAAGATATAGTAACAAATTTAGACTTAAGGAAGTCAGCCATCTACTTGTAGGGCATTAGTTTATCATCTTTGGTTTCATAGTCATCATTGATTTGGTGGATGACCAACTAGGAATCCCCAAAGACTTGTAAATGTTGAATGTTCCATTGGATAGCTATCTTGAGCCCTGTGATCAGTGCCTCATATTCTATTATGTTGTTTGTACAGTGAAATGCAATCCTATATGACTTGGGGATTATGTCTCCTTAAGGAGTGATAAACATAATGCGAGCTCTTGAACCATTTTGCGTATTTGATCCATCAAAATAAAGCTTCCATTTGTTAGCTACATCCATGTGAAATATGGCTTCATCTGGAAAGTCTATTAACATGGGATGATCATCTGACATAGGCGCTTCTGCTAATTGATCTGCTATCACTTGCCCTTTGATTTCTTTTCTATCTACATATTCTGCGTCAAATTCACTAAGGACCATGATCCATTTGGCTAAGTGTCTTGTGAGAGCAGGCCTACTAAGGAGATATTTCAATGGGTCAATCGTAGAGATGAGCATTATTTTCTGACGGAGCATGTAATGTCTAAGCTTTTGGGTTACAAAGACAATAGCAAGGCATGCTCGTTCAATTAGTGAATAATTTAGCTCATAGGCCACAAGTGTTCTACTAATGTAATATATGGCTTGTTCTCTTCCTTGTTCATCATTTTGTGCTAGGAGAGCCCCTAATGGTGTATCTATAGTAGATATATATAAGATAAATGGTTTGCTTGGAATAGGAGCCATTAAAACTGGTGGATGTAGAAGATAATCCTTGAGTTGTTGGAAAGATTCTTGGCACTACTTATTCCATTGAAAGGATACTCCTTTACGTAAGAGGTGTTGAAAGGAGTGACACTTATCGGCCAATTGTGCAATGAATCTGTGGATAGATTGCAATCTTCTGTGTAGCCCTCTTAGGGTTTTTAGATTTGTTGGAGGAGGCATGTCAAGGATTGCTTTTACTTTCTTAGGATCCACTTCAATGCCTCGTTGAGAAACAATGTAGCCTAGGAGTTTTCCAGAGACAACTCCAAATACACACTTTTTTGGATTTAGATGAAGCTTATAGCTTTCCATTCTGGTGAATATCTAATCTAGGATGCCCAAGTGTTCTTTCCTTTTATAGGATTTGCAAAGTAAGTCATCAACATAGTCTTCCATGAGGATGTGCATGAAATCATGGAAGATGGTAGTCATTGCTCTTTGATATGTTGCCCCAACATTTTTAAGACCAAATGGCATGACATTCCATTAGTATGTTCCCTAAGGACATGTGAAAGCTATCTTGTGTTGATCTTCAAGGGTGATTCTTATTTGATTATAGCCAAAAAAGCCATCCATTAGTGATAACATCTCATACCCAACTATCATGTCTACAATCATATCTATGTTTGGTAGAGGAAAATCATCCTTGGGACATGCCTTGTTAAGATCACAAAAATTAGTGCATATCCAGATGCCCCCAGAGTGTTTTCTTACTGGTACTAGATTAGATATCCACTCTGCATAATCAATGGGTCTTATGAAGCCGACATCCAATAGTTTCTTTAATTCAGCTTTGACAAGGAGATCCACTTGAGGATGCATTTTCCTCAACTTTTTCTTTATTGGTTTCATTCCTAGTTTTAGTGGTAAGTGATGAAGGACTAGTTTAGGATCTAATCTGAGCATATCTGCATAAGACCAAGCAAAGTTGATCTGCCTCTCTAGAAAAAATCTAATAAATTCATCCTTCTCTTCTGGTGATAATGAGGCCGCAAAGTGTATGATTTTGGGGTTGTTAAGAGTTCCCAAATTAATCTCTTCTGTCATTTCCACAAGTAATGCTGATTTTTCATTTAATGGGAGTGTGTCCAATCTTCCATCCTTAGGCACCTCAGGGAGGTTTTCACCCTCAGATACATCCTTTATTTTTACTTTTTCATGGTCTAATGGTGCCTTTCAGTTTTCACCAAGAGACCTATTTGTGTCTTTTTTGGTTATTTTCTCAATTTTACGACTGGAAGATGGAGTTGACTCCCCAAAATATTCCATGATGTTTAGATTAATGGAAAATCTAGACTTTTGATCATCTTTTGGTACATCTTCATGGAGCTCAAAGAATTCTGTGATGGCATCATCATTTTCAAACTAATCAAACATTGGCGGTCCTTGTTGGTCCCAATCAATAAGTTCAGGGAAAACTAAGGAAATGACATCATCGATGTTGAATAAGCTTTGGTCCAAGGCATATATATGGATATTTGCTTCAGTGATGTCATCAAGATCATGTTCAAAAGCAGGAGGGCTTGGATCCTAGAATGTTTCAATCCAAGGTGAAGAATTGGTTTGAGTGATAGGTGGATTAACATATTTATCTTCCATGGGTAAGCTATCTAGATCTGCAAACATATGGTCAAGACCAAGGGAGGTATCAAGATTGTTGATGTTGGATATAGATTGTGTGGGTTCAGGCTGGTTATTCTTAGATGCCTTGTCATCATTTGAAGCATTCACCTCCTTAGATGAGGATGAATCAGTATTAGGAAGACCCAAAACAAATGGTTTGAATCCAAGTACCAAGCTATGAGGTTGTCCTAATGCAGTGATAGGTTGAACAATGCCTTGTTTTTGGAGTCTTAAGCCACTACATCCATCATATCCCTTTTTCTGCATGATGGTGAATCCAAGTCCATACTTTTTGGGGGATATAGGAGTAATTTCTTGTTCTGGTTTAGCTTTTTCCATCCATGTAGAGGTATTTTCATAGACATGTTCTTCATGTAGCCCACCTCCACTAGTGAATGCTATAAAAGGTTTGTTTTGTATAAGCTGAAGTTTACCATATGACTTGGGGGATAAAGGAAGTTTCCCAATGTAAAAGGCATGAGACATGGAGTACTCACTAGAACCTTGGTCTTGTATTTTAAGATTTCCTTTGGATGCGGGTGTGAGTGTGGAAGGATCAACATACTTGGAGGACTCTAGTGGATTTACTACATGGTTTGTCAGGACCTGTTATGTAGTGGTTCATCTAAGATTGGCACAAAACTGGAAGGGATCTAGATCACCAGGGATGGTTACCTCTATATTATTATAGGAGAACTTTAGGCATTGGTGATATGTAGAAGGAACTGTTTTCATAGCATGGATCCATGGGCGGCCTAGTATCATATTGCAATTTATTTCTATATCTAGGACTTGGAATAAAGTGTTCTTAGTAGCTGGACCAACTCTGATAGGTAAGATGATAACCCCTATAGAGAAATGCTCACCATCATCATAGGCTTTGATTGTGATACTTCGAGAGGGATCCACATCATTTTTAGAATACCCCAAACCTTTGACTACTTTAAGTGTATAGATATTTAGCCCTGCTCCTCCATCTATCAAGACACATCTGACTTTAACATTGTGGACAAAGACTTCAAGGTGGAGGGGATCATTGTGGTTAGATTTTGCCTTAGGAATATCTCGGGGTGAAAATGTGATATGTTGTGATGCGGATAGGTTCCCAACCATGGCTTGGAATTGAGAAACATCCATGTTATCTGGGACTATTGACTCTTTAAGGGCTTGCTCCAAGATCTTTTGGTGTTGGGGGGATGCACGCAGTAGGTCCAAAATGGATATTTGTTCAGGGGTTTTTCCAAGTTATTCAACAAGGCTATAATTAGCTGAAGTAGGAGCAGTAGGTCTAGATGGGGGTATAGGTCTACTAGAAGCAGTAGGTCTAGTTGGGGCTCTAGGTAGGGTGATCTTGCTACGGCGTGTAGTAACAGCACAATGAGGGTTTTCAGCCTTCAATGTGAATGTGGATATGCAAAAGTTAGACTCATTAAAGAAATTGATGGTGTAGTCATGGCCAGTACGTGTGTAATTCACATTACCTTGCGAGTTCAAGTTTGAACTTGAGGGTTTCTCTTTGTCATGATCACCCAAAGGATCTTTGAAAATAGTGTGATCAGAGTTGGATGCTAACAATGATGGATCAACTGTGATGACACCATCATCAATAAGGTCTTGTATTGCATGTTTAAATTGGAAGCATGATGAAGTCTTGTGTCCTTTGGTTTGATGGTAATCACAATACTTTTTGTCATCCCACCAATCTGCTTTAGTTAATGGTTCATCTTTGATTGGGGGTAGCTACAGGAAGTTATTCCTCAGTAATTGTTGTAATGCAATCTCAAGTGGTATTCCCAATGGTGTGAATTTCATGTCTTTGGTTCTAGGATGTCTTCAAGGTTTATCTTGCATGGGAGTCTCAGTTTTCTATTGTGGAGCTGATGTTTGATTAGAGGTTTGTGAATTTGTAGGGTTTACACCTTTCAAATTTAATTGAGGTTGTGTTGTGCTAATTGGGCAAGCATCCACAATACCATCATTAGTCACATTCTTATTTTTGGAGAAAAATTTTCCTTGTCATTAGATGAGTTGGCATTTGTGTTTTCTTTGTTTATCTTAAGGACTCCCTTACGGATAAGAGCATCTTCAATACTAGCCCCTTTTTTCATTAGTTTAGAAATGGTGCTTGGACTCTTGATTTTGAGTTCATACATTAAGTCTGGGACTAAGTTTTCAATGCACAAGTGTACTTGTTATTCTTCAGGGATGTCTAATGAGCATTGACTAACTAAGCTTCTCCAACGCAGTAAGAATGTGATGAATGATTCTCCTATCTTTTGTTTAGTTGAGCACAAATCAGAAAGTGTCACCTCATTTGTGATGTTAAAGGAAAAGTGGGAGATAAACTTGTCTGCTAGCTTTGACCAAGATTTGATATTACCAAGAAGTTTGGAGTACCACTCAAGTGTAGGCCCACCTAAAGAATGAGGGAACAATCTCATAAGGTAAGTGGGTTCATCACTGAGTTCATTACATGAAGCACAAAATTCTCGGATGTGATCAATAGGGTTTCCTTTTCCGTGGTATCTTTCAAACCTTGGAGCTTCAAAGTGTTTTGGGAATGGATGCATATACAGACTTTTATCGAATGGGTTAGGACGTAGGTCCCTTTTCGTATATAGAGCCTATTTCTTTTGGACTCCCAATGCCTCGACTTATTTGGAAAGTTGTTTGAATTATTGTAATAGTTCTTCATTGGGGTTTTGCATGATGGTCTTTCCTTCAAGTCATTTGTGTCTATGAGTAGACCGCTTGCTGTGGCAAGAGCTATGTCTACTTGGTTCTAACATTTCTGTGTCTGATGAGTCTGATGAAGTGTCACTGGGTGGTGGAGGTAAGTTGGCACCTCGAAGATAGAAAGGTCCCTGTTGTTGGGGAACTTGTTGTGGTATTTGATGTGGCATTTTTTGTGGTATTGACTGCAATTGTTGTACCATGTGTTGTTGTTTTTTTGTGTGTTGTGGTTGTTGTTGGGATACCTCTATTGGTTGTATGTGAGACCATGTGCATGCTTGTTTTTCTAGAGTTATTTGTTGAGGTTGTTGTGGCACATGTTGTTGTTGTATTAAATGTTGCTGGTATGTGATTTGTTGCTCAAGGCATCTTTGGTATTCCAACTGTTGCTTGAGTTGCTCTTGTTGTTTAGCAAACATCATTTGTTGTTGTTGGAATTGCTGCTGAAATTTTTTTTGATAAATTGTGTGTAATTCAAGTGCGTCCACATTGGATTGCGTGTTAGGAATGTTGGATGTTTGCCCCACTTGTGGTTGTTGTCATTGTAGTTGATGTTTTTGTTGATATGGGGGATGTGTGTCAAGTGGATGTAGACTTGGTTGTGCCTTGGAAGTGTTGAGTCCTTGTAGCACTGTAGGTTGTTGTTGTCGTGGGGGTTGACTAAGTCCTTGAGAATTGAACGTCAGGTTTGTATTGTTGTTCTGGTACCTTTGTGTTTTAGATGTTCCTGCTTGCAACATCATATTGACTTGACTATGAGATACATTTCTATCGGGAATGGGTGTAATGTCAATAAGACTTTTCCCTTGTGTTTCCATAGGGATGGTTGCACTTGATGTTTCACATGTTGTACTTGTGAGAGGTTCTATAGTGTTTGATGTCATAACACTAGGTAAAGTTGGGAGCAAAGATGTACTTTGTTGATTTTCCTCCAAAGAAGGTATGTCTGGCATCCCTAGAGCATGGGTCCCTTTAGGTGCATCTTGTTGTTGCATCATGTGACTAAAATCAAGTCTTAATATCCTTTTGGGGTGTTTAGGGATTGGTGGTATTTCATCAAACAAGGGTTAACATTGATGTGTTCAAATGTACTTTGGAGGATTTCAATTGTTGGTTCTTGATGGGACCTTATAGGTGCCATTATTGTGTTTGAAAACTCTAAAGGTTGTTTTCCCTTGTCTAAGTCCAAATTCATCATGGGTTGGATGTTTTCAATTTTTGTGTTGGTTTGATTTTTGGACCTAGGACCTTCCAAGTTTGGATTAAATTTGACAATTTCTTGAGCTGCCAAACATTTGAAGTTCTTGTGAAAACTTTTGTCTTGACATGGCCTAGCCATTTCTTCATCAGTGATGCCATAATCAGTGTCAGAGTCATCACTTAGGTGTATAGTACCTTGTTGTATGTTTGATGTGTTAGGTTGGCTGAATTCAAAGGAATGTGATTTTTCATTGTTGGGTGTGGTTGGTATGCTTCCACCTCTAGGTGGTATCGGCACAAATATAGGTTCAAAGTCATTACTCCATTGAACCATCCCATGTATGGGGGAAGTGTTTGGAGGAAATCTCATGGTAGGTTAATTGCTCAAGGTTTTTCATGTCATAGCTTGATTATGAGGATCTTGTAGATACATATTCAAAGGGTCTGATAGTAATGGTTGTGATGCCTCGATTTGGTCTTCATCAAATGTTTGTTGTATTTTCTTCCTCTTTCTTTGTCTTTGATGAGGTTTTGGTTGTACTTGTGCCTCAGAAAATAAAGGTTGATAGAGTTCCTCTAGTCTCTAAGCTGCTTGTCTCCTATTAAGTGCTGACATGATACCTAAGAGTGCAAAGAGTGGTGGGTATGCAAGATATGAGTGGTTTTGGGATTTTTTAATTGTTTGGGAATGTTATGCAATGTGAGGAAATGACTCTAAAGTATGCAAAATGACAATTAGGGTTATGTTTTGGACTTGTTAAGGGTACTAAAGGTTGATGTATGCAAGGTATATCATGTAAAGGATAATTTTCTAGGGTTTGCAATGACGTTTGGGACATGCAAAATGAGGGTAAATGCTCAAGAAGGTAATTTGGTTGATGGACAATTTGATAAGATTTGGTAGTGAAAATGATGCTAAGGATTTTGATCAACGTAATATGAAGGTGATATACCTCTAGGGTAAGTCAAAATGACATTTGGGGATGCTAGGGATATGATTATGCTATGTCAAGGGTATATGGAAAGTTTTGAACTTAGGTAAAACCTTTTAGAAAGTATTTTGTCTAGGAGTTTAACCTTGTGATAAAGGACTTTGGATCTTGACCAAAAACTGATAAAAGACGAAAAGATCAAATTGATAAAAGATGAAAAGGTCAAATATATCAAGACATAGATAGATTTTGACCAAAGAAAATGATAAGAAAAGAGGTAAAAAGACTAGTCAAGATCCATTATCCATCAACACTAGGAGATACTCTAAGACTCATACTTTGTTTAGATTTTTGACTAAATTCAAAGGTTTTGGGGGTTCAAAATGACATTTAGAGGACTCAAAATGGTGGTGATGCTGAGTGGATATGTGATATGGACAATGACTATGATGTAAAAGGGGATTTTGGGTGCAGGATATGGTTTTGGGTCAAGTGCAGAAAGGGTAGGTCTAGAGGCTCCTAGATGCAGTTTTAGGGTCCTAAAGTGCAGTTCGGAGGCCAAAAATGGTCATGCAGGTACCCAAGTGTGACCTCATAGTGACAAGTGTGCCCTAAAAATACCAAATACATCATTGATGAACTTGGAGCCAGTTTGGGCACAGTTGGTAAGTCATAATGAAGGTTTGTTGATTCTGAGAGGTATGGATGTCAAACTGATGTGTCAAGAAGCTAAGATGCTGGGGTTGATGTTAGGATGAGTTGAGAGATGAAAAATGAAGGTTATGACATATATAATGATGTCTTAAGTGAAGGTGATAACGATTAGGTGCTATAGAAAATAGATCTGGGAAAGCTAGTGCAAGGGGAGCTAACCAGGTACCTAAGGACACTGTTGAAGCCCCAAAACGTTATCTTCAACCCAAAACTGGATCTCAGGACCACCAAGTGTGCCCAAATAGTGCAAAATATGTCAATGATGTAGTTGGGGCCCAGTTAGGCATAGTTGGTAGTTTCTGGGCATAGTTGGTAAACTGGGCTGAAATTGAGGCAATTTTGGAAGCTATGGTTTCAGGATTGATGTCATAGAGAGGTAAATAGTAGAGGATAGTGTTAGGGCCAGTTTGGATGCTCAAAATGATGATTAGGACACCCATAATGATGGATAAAGTGGTTAAGATGATGAATAGGTATGCAAAGATGCAAGGCGGTGAATGCAAAGTGCTGATTCTGAGATGGGAATGCAAAAACTAAGGAAAGTAAAACTGAAACTAAATGGATGCAATATGAAAAGTAATAGATACTAAATGAGAACTAAAAGGTGCAATATGAAGTCTCTATGATGCATGAATGAGGCCTATACTAGGGTGAATGTGAGTGAAGTCTATGCAAGTGTGGGATCTACATTTTGCCAAGCACATTTAGGAGCACAAGTCACCATGTTTTCCAAGGTTCGAGTGTGTTGAATCAATGTTTGCAAAGTTTGATAAAGGTTGAAATGTTTCAGCAATGTGTGAGGTTTTGACAAGTTTAAATGATATCCAAGGTGTAAATTTAATAGTTTGGCTTTTATATTGATTATGTTTTACACACACGCAAGACACATTAAGACAAGAATAGCTATTGTAAAAAGTTAACAAACACACCACAACCTAGGCTTTTAGGACTATATCCACCGAATTCCAACTTGAACTGAAGTTTAGCCACACTTATCTAGAGTGGACAACCTAGGATCTTAGCACCACAGGCTCCCCCTTACAGCGCACTCACTTCTCGGGGCTACCAAGATCCGCTTCCCAAGGGGCATGACTTCCCAAGGGACTGTTGCCTCTACTAAGGACCACGAGAATGTAGGATGTCTTCACAGGAATGGGTGACCCCTTGAGCCAGTGGATAGAAAGGATTTTGGCCACTAAAACATAGTTTTTAGTAAGGGCATTATGTTCATCAAGTGAATGATAAAATTCCATAGAAGGTCTCCCAGCCCCAAGAACTGGGGTTTGACACACCACAAGGGTACTAGAGGAGAGCTATCACACAGCAATACCACCGACACAGCTTTCACCATAATTTAATTTTATATAGCAACTGGAACATTGACCTGGCTTTGGCCCCTTACCGCTCTAAGGTTGTCCCCTAGCATACCCAATATCGAGTATCTTGGTCCAAGGCAGGCCTCCTATAGAAGTTACATGGATTTCTCTTACACCCAAGATCTACGAATGGTGAGGGGAGAGGATACATCCAATGAAACTCCTAGGGATTTAACACTATAGACATGCCAGGCAGAAAAGAAAAAGGTTCTTTTTAAGCACCAAACAAAATGTTATCTAATCTAGGAAATCCACACACATAGTTTTGAAAGACACACAAAGTCTTCGACAATGTCCTACAAAGCACACATCAATAGTTTGTTATGATCATATCTTCATCCAAAAATTTCCACATGCTTCAAATAGACCATTAGCAACAAAAAATCACTTAATCTATGTGCTAGAGAGTGATAGGAACTTGAAATGCAAATTTTGATTGGTGCATGTGCTTACTATGAACCCAGGTGTGCTCTAGTAGTGCAGATGGCTCCCCAAAAGGCTAAAATGGCTTTGAACATCCCTAAGTGCACCTAGATAGTGCAGACTACATCAATGATGTAGTGGGCACCCAGTTGGGTGCAGTTGGTAGTTTTAGGGCACAGTTGGGAAGTCAGGTGCAGGGTGTGGGGAAATGGTGCCCAGACAAGACCTAGAAATTGAAATTTTCAAAGCTACACTCCCAAGTGCACCCAAACAGTGCACATTGCATCGATGATGTAGTTAGAGCATAGATGGACATAGTTGGTAAGTTGGAAACAACAAAAAGAGGCTTTGGTGTCTTCTAGGCTCCTAAAACTGCTCCTAGGGGTCCCAAGTGCACCTTGACAGAGAAAAGTGCCCCCTAGGATAGTAGGCTAACAAAATGTATGAAACAAAAACATATAAGCATTTTACTAGACCCCCTAATTAATCTATGTGTGAAAAGGAAGAGCAGATAGTCGTTATACCCTTCCAAGTGAGCTCCATCCTTGCACCTACAAGCACAAACAAGAAAACCCAAGTTAGATATGCATGTTCACGTCGGGTTCACCAAATGTAGGACCAGAAAATGGGTAAAAAAGAATAACATACTATGAGAAAATCACAAACCAATCAACATACATTAGCACCCACTAGTCTACCATGAAAGCCAAACTAAACAAAAGAAAGCAAACATAATCAAAAACTCTCTTTTCCATTTGTAGCTTCCATGTCCTTCTTTCTTCTCCAAATGATTGTAGCTCCAAAGTTGCCTATAGTGCACACAAAATTGAAGCAAAAGCCTATGATAGTGATAAAGCCATGAGAATACTTGAAGTTGTGATTTGAATGTGAGAGCAAGAATGCAAAATGCAAAGAAGTAGAGACTCAAAGATTCAAGGATTCAAGATTTCAGCATTCCAGGATTCGAAATGAGAGGAAGGTTGTCCATTATATAATTTTCATGGAGGGTGAGAGCATTGGATTTTTCACCCACAAACATGCAATGTGGCAAGAGATTCCTATGAGGCATATGACAGAATATGCCAAAAGTAAGATTTTATGACACATGCAAGTCAAATTTGGAAGAGAATCTATGACATGTCATAAGATTCCTCAACCCACTTAAAGCCAAGAATCTATGACAAATAAGCCAAATAGGGACATGCATAAGAGGTAATAATATTTGATTATGAAAAATCTTATTCAAGTGTCAAAGGAGGATCCACGAGGTGTCACATCCAAGTGTCATGATGACACAATATTTTATGGAATATTTGAATTAGAAATCCTCTTATTCCATAAAATAAGAATTAGTAGAAAATAGATTTAATGATGAAAAATGGAACTTAGGAAATTAAGAATTTCTATGGTTTGTAGATAATGAATCAATTAATTAATAAAATTAATTAATTGAGGATGATAATTGGGAAGAATCATTAGAAAAAATAGGATTAAATTATGGATTATTTAATCCTATAGAGAAAATTAGCAGATGATTGGCCAAATTGATTAAATGAATGCGACCGTATCCTTTGATGAAAATGTGATGATGATGGATATTGAATAAGATGATGAAAAGGTAGACCAAAACCATGGTCAAATTAATTGATAGATCAAAGTTGATAACATGCCAAGGACACATGACATGAATTGGTTGATATGTAACATTTAATTGACATTGTAAATGCTCCAGGATTGAAATTGATTGATAAGGTTCGATCATAATAACACTGACGGACATTGTCAATATTATTAAAATGGTTGATGATGCCATGATCTGACATTGAAAGCCTCAACAACATCAAAGATTGAATGACATGAATAATATTTTGACCTAGCACTGAGAGCCATGACAGTACTAAGGTCAGATTGATAAGATTGATAAGTTGATAGGTTTCCAAGGCATTGAAAGCCACAACAATGCCTAGGAGTGGATAAATGATGATTGATTTGAGATTTTTGATATGTTTTGGGTTGATTAGGACTGATTTTGAGTGATTCCAGGTTGATTTGGGGTGATTTCGAGTTGATTTGATATGATTCTGAGTTGATATGAAATTGATGTAAAAGGGGATACAAATGACAAAATATGGTCAATCTGGCCAAAAGATCGAAGTTAGTAGAATGAGAAAATGGGACAAATTAGTATGAAGAAGTGATGAGGTCATAGATGCAAACCATTTTTAAGCATCTGCAGGAACCACACTTGGGATCTTGTCCATCTTCGTAAGGGAAGAAAACTTGTTCTGTGAAAGTGGATGTATTAAAAAAAATTGTAGCAAATGGGTCAGTTGACAAATACAAGGCTTGCTTGGTCACTAAAGGATTCTCCAAGGTTCTTGGGATTGATTGCTCTGAGAATTTTATGCTAGTTACTCGAATGAATTCCATTCAACTTGTTCTTGCCATTGTTGTAGCTAATCATTGGGAAGTACATCAGATGGATGTGAAGAGTGCTTTTCTTCACGGTGATCTTCATGAGGAGATCTGCATGGAGTAGCCATAGGGTTTCCTTCAGGATTCTTCACTTGTGTGCCATCTTGGAAAGTCTCTCTATGGCCTCAAATAGGCTCCTTGGGCCTCGTATGCCAAGATGGACTCCTTTCTTCTATCAGTTGGGTTCACTTGGTGCCATTCTGATCCTAATGTCTACATTTTGCAACAAGGTAATTTACTCATATTTTTTGTTTTATATGTTGATGACTTGCTCATCACAGGATGTTCTTTACCCACCATTAAGGCTATCAAATTTTCCCTTCAAGATAGTTTCTTGATGATTGACTTGGGCTTATTGCATTACTTTCTTGGTATTGAGATCTTTTAGTCCCCTTCTAGGATCACCATCACATAGTCCAAGTATGCTCTAGATTTACTCTCAAGTTTTCATATGGCTGATTGCAAGCCTACTCTAACTCCCTTCCTTTCTGGAGTCAAACTTGAGGCTCAGTGTTCTTTTCCACTTGTTGATGGCACCTTGTATTTCCAACTTGTTGGGAGTCTCATTTATTTGATTCATATGAGACCTGACATCTCATATGTTGTAGGCATGGTCTCTCAATTCATGTACGAGCCTCATGAGTTGCACTGAAAAGAGCCAAGTAGATCCTTCACTACATTCAAGGGTCTCATAGTTATGGGATTCACTATGCAATAGGTATTGAGCTTGATTTGGTGGGCTACATAGATTCAAATTGGGTAGGTGATTCTTAGGATCACAGGTCTACTTCAGGTTACAGCTTCTCACTTGGTTCCAGTCTTATTTGTTGGTTGAGCAAGAAGTAGTCTGATATTGCTCTATCTTCTACTAAGGCTGAGTATTGGGGGGTTGTGAATGCCACCACTAAGACCATTTGGCTTCACCATCTTCTCATTGAGTTTGGTATCCAGATCAAATGGCCATCGGTCATATTTTGTGACAACTAGAGTGCCATTCAAATCTCATGGAATCCAGTCCATCATCAACGGACCAAAAACATTGAGATCCACATGCACTACATCCAAGAGCTCATCCATGGTCATGTCATCAACCTTCACTATTGTCTAACATTTAAGTAGGTTGTTGATATCTTCACCAAACCCTTCACTAAGAGAAAGTTCCTTCATTTGTGAGCTTTGTTGCGGGTGTGGGATGCTTCACCTTTTGGGGGGGGCGCTTCCTCTCACTTGGAGTCCTGATTATTTTTTAGGGTCTCTTCTCTCACTTTTGGGGGAATTTTATGTACATGGGTACCTCATTAGGCCTAACTTGTTAGGACCCATTTCTCCATCCACCTGAGCTTCACTTATGGGGGGGTGTTAGTGAGGTTTTTTTATTTCCTATTGGGTTATTTTTTTTCCCTTTATTGCTAGTTTTTTTTCCTACACTTTTAATAATCTTGCTTAGGTTAATAAAGCATGTCTTATTGAGAAAGTGGTTGTGAGGTGTCACCTTCCTACATGTAAGCATCCATTAGCTATCTTAGGAAGATACTTTGTTATCTTTAGTCTGATAGATGGTTGCTCCTCATTGGTCAGTGTTGCCACCTACTCCTCTTCCTAGTCTATATAAGCATGCTACCTGGTTTATGTTTGGAATTGATTTCTTTTGCATCCTCTTGATGCTATTTTGCTTCCATTATTTGCAATAGTCTCTTGGAGACTAACTCTATGTTGCTATTTTGATTTTATATCTTTTGCATTCATAGTTTAGATATCTATTCTTTGCACTAGTTTTCTGGGTTATCAATCTTTTCAGATTCTGACAAAAATATCATCTATTTTCTTCATAATTTTTACATATTCCAATCTCACACCTTTATCTTGAACCAACTCTCTCAAGTAATGATACTTGAAAGTGATATGCGTGGTCTTTGTGTGCATTACAAGGTTTTTTGATATATTTATAAAACTTATGTTGTCAAAATATATAACAAAAGGATCAATGATTTCTTCCTTCATCCCTTTCAACAATTTCTTGATCCACATAATGTTCGAGAAATTCAGTCTTACTACTACATATTCAGCTTCACCTATTGTGAAATGTTATTTTACTTCTTTCTTATCTAGGAAACTAGTCTCTTTCCTAGAAAGAAAGATCCACCACTTGTACTTTTTCTATCATCAAAATTACCTTCCCAATTAGAAACTATATACACTTTCAGTTCAAACTTTTCATTCTTCCTATAATATAGGTGATAGTCCTCTATTCCTTTCAAATATCTTAGTATTCTCCTTACTATCATCATGTGATTTTCCTTAGGATTTATAGAGAAAAATTGCAATAATTCTAACTACTAATGCAATATTAGGTCTACTATGGATAACATATTGTAAATATTTCCAATCATTAATCTATACAATGTCTAGTTCACACTAGTAGAATCATCATTATTACATAGATTATGTCATGTAGCCATAGGTGTGCTAACTAGTCTTGAGTCCCCCATCCCAAACATATTAGTTTCTCCTTGATATATTTTGATTGAGTAATGTAGATACCTTGCTTCATTTGATATACTTGTAAACCAACAAATCATTTGATCTCACAAAACATAGATACTTTAAACTCCTTCTGTGTCTTAGCTATAAATGATTTTTATAATTCATATTCTCCTCCAAATATGATATCAACAACAAACATTTCAGCTCCCAATACCCCTTTACCATCTTAATACTTCAAATATAGATTATTATAATCATTAGTTCTAGCAAAACCAATCTTTACCAAATAATTATGTATCCTTTCATGCCATGTTCTAGAAACTTCTTTCAATCTATATAAAAATTTGTGCAATTTATGTTGGAATTATAATAGTAAAGGAAAATTATGAGAGTGGGGGTGAATTAATGCTTTAAACTTTAACCCATAAAATATTCACCATACATCCATCTCATATATTCAATAAGTAAACTTAAATACCATGTAAAGTATATCCATCTAAAGTATGTAAATAAGTAAGCATTCACACCTATATTCAATAAGTAAAGTGAAATACCATGTAAAGTATATATACATCTAAAGTATGTAAACAAGTAAGCATTCACATGATATGTCATAATATAGTGAAATTTTAGAGAAGAATAAACTAACAATAATATCCTTAGTCTCATTTTGATTCTCATCCATGAGAACTCTCTCTATCAATTTGAAATCCCTTTGACTTTATTTTCTCCCTCTATTAGCAAACTCTTCTATCTTGAACATATTATTTTGACATAAAACTCTCCCTCTTTGATATCAGACCAAGTTCTTCTTCTTTGACATCTTCAAATTTTTTTTTTTTTGATATGAAACAAACTCTCCCTCTTTGAGATCTATGTCAAAGACAATATTCAATGAATATCAATGTACCTAATGTGCAGATTCATATGCAATCTACCCTTTCATTATTGCATCAACTAGACTAATCTTCAACATGCTTTGGTTGATGCATCATCAAAGGTTGTTTATTGAGCTTTAGATAGGGGAATAACCCCTAATTTACCTCTTAGATACAATAGTGCATCCTTAGGTAATAGATTTTTGAATATGTCTATAATTTGTTCTTTAGTATTCACATATTCCAATCTTACCTCTTTGTCTTGCACCAATTCTCTTAGAAAATGATATTTTATTGAAATGTGTTGTGTTTTGGCATGCATCAAAGGATTCTTTGATATATTAATTGCACTGGTGTTTCATAGAAGATAACCACTAGATCCTTGATCTCTACCTCCATACCTGCCAACAATTTCTTGAATGAAACAACATTGGAAGAATTAATTTTTGTTGCAACATACATACTAGTGGTCTGGAAGTGTTGATGACATCTCTACACTAGTCTCTTACCAAGAAAGAATGCTCCACCACTGGTGCTCTTCATGTCATCAACACTTCCTACCCAATCTACATCAATGAAGGCTTTCAAATCCAAATTGCCTATTTTCTTGTACCATAATCCAGAGTCTTTAATACCCTTCAAATACCTCATGATTCTCTTTATTTCCATCATATGATTTTCTTTAGGATTAGCTAAAAATCTTGTCACCATACCAATAAAAAGAGAAATATTAGGCTTAGTATGTACAACATACTAAATTTTTTCTATCATTGATATGTATGTGATCTAATCTACCACCTTGGAATCATCATTTTTTGGAAAGATTATGTCTAGTAGACATAGGTGTTACAACTGGTCTTGAATCCTCTATTATAAACTTCTTCAACATCTCCTTGATATACCTAGATTGAGTAATGTAGATAGTATCTTTCTTCTGTTGAATCTACAAGCAAATGAAAATTTTGATTTCTCCAAACATTGACGTCTCAAATTTCTTACTCATTTCTTTTGAAAAACCTTTGTAGAAATCATCATTTCCAGTAAATAATGTACCATGCATACAGATTTCTGCAAACACAATCTTCTTATCTAGTCCTTCTTTGATGTATAGGTTGTTGTTATCATTTGTTCTTTGAAAACCAATCTTCATCAAATAGTTATGAAGTCTTTCATACAAAGCTCTGGGAACTTTTTGAGACCATACAATGCTTTGTGTAGTCTACAAACCATATAATTTTTTCTAGGATATACAAAACCTTCAGGTTGTTCTATATAAACTTCTTCAAGAATTTCATTCAAGAATGTAGATTTAATATCCATCTAATATACTTTAAATCCTTTATATGTAGCATAAGAAAGTAAGGTCCTAACATCTTCTAATCTTGCAAAAGGAGAAATTTTTTCACCATAACCAATACCTTCTTCTTGAGAATAACCTTAAAGCATACTAAACTTGCTTTATTTCTTGAAACTTGTCCATCTTCATTAAACTTATTTCTGAAAACCCACTTAGTCTAATTTACATTCTTACCCTTGGGTTTAGGAACAAGAGTCTAGGTATTATTCATTTCTATATTTTCTATCTCTTCATTAATTGCTTCAATCCAGCTTTCATTATCCAAAGCATCTTTAACTATTCTAGGTTCAAATTTATTAAGAAAACATGTACCTTTCAATTTGTTCCTTTTCATTGTACTATTTGATTTGTCTCTATTCATTTGTTTGGGTGCATGGTGCTGCCTTCTAACATATCTTGCTAATATAGGTACTTTGGATTTATAACTTGTTCAAATTACCTCACCATGATCTTTTCCATCATGCTTGGGTCCCACTATTTGTGACTCATGTCTTCTAGAGATTTTGGGGACTCGGGAGGTGAAATCAGCTGACTTCCAATTAGATTAGGAAATGTATCACCATTTTTTTGAGGTGTACCAAGGGCTAATACTTGTCTTTTGGTTCCTCTTTTAGTGAAAAAATCATTTAATTCATTAGAAATGAATTCACCTCCTCTATTTGATCTCAAACATTTTAGCTTCTTTCTTGTTTGATTCTCAACTATAGCTAGATACTACTTAAACATTTGAAAATCTTCAGACTTATCTTTCATATACATTACTATAATTATCCTAGAGTAATCATCAACAAATCAAACAAAGTACTTATCTCCACTATAACTCTCAATGTGAATAGGTCCATAAAGGTTTATATGAACAAACTCCAAGACATATTCAAAATGATAGTTCCTTCTCTTGAAACTTGTCCTACCCATCTTACCACTTTGCCAATTTTTGCATAGGCCCATATTAGGTTTCCTAAAACTAGGAATACCTCTTACTCTTTTATTTATTTTTATCTTGATCAGGTTATCAAAATTCACATGACATGACTTTTTATGCCATAACCAACTTTCTTCTACTTGAGCAATGAAACATGAACTCTCACTAAGATCTAGGTAGAATAAGTTACCTTTTGTTTGGTTACTAGACCCAACTAGATTTCTTTTTCCCTCTAGTAGCTTGGCCTTCCCATTCATGAATTCTACCTTGAATGCAATGTCTTTGATAAGATAAATAGGTTTTATAGGGACCCTAAAACTCAAAAGTAGCTACAAACCAAGGCTAATAATAAGAAAATAAGCCTAGCTAGAAAAAATGAGTCTAAAGGCTGATAATAAACATTAGGCCCAGCCAACAAAAATGGCCAACAAAAAGGCCAGGACAAACTGTCTTTAACAAAACTAAGCCAAAATGAAAAGCCAAAAGAGAAATAGCAAAAACTCAAAAAGATAGAACTAGAGGGCTATTCTTCATTTTTCTTCTCTAAATCCTGCATGATCTAGGCAGCCTCATAAATCTTCTGGTGCTCCTCAGCCTTTCTCCGTTTCTTGGTCCAAATAGGTAAAGGTGATGTTAGTAGCCATAATATCATCAAACCTGGCTCTTTCTTTGTCCTTTCTGTCCTCGCCTACTAGCAGACCTTTGTCTTTAATCACATCAGTTAAAGAGAGCATATTGTCATTGATCAAATTGAGGAGAGAGATCGTCTAACTAGCCAAATTGTGATTGTAGTTTTCAAGATTCTTAATTCTTCTCTTAACCAGACTAGCTCTATCACTCTCATCCTCCTAGTTCTCATTTTTAGTCTTCCTATTGTTGCCCTCCAACTAACACACCTTCTCTCTGACTTCTTCTAGCTTATGGTATAGCCACTTGATTGATCTAAAATTATCAATCATGTTGTTATGAGCATTTTTCAAAAGGTTCATACCTATCTCCTAGGTTTATGAGCTCTTCAAGCCAATGCTCTTCCTAGTTATCCACTAGAATTTGAGGATTCATAGCTTCTTTATAAATTCCTAATGTCATAGTCCTAACATTGAAATTCCTCCAAGCTTTTTTCCTATTTTTGACACGCACTTCCCCATCTTTAGCACCAACATTATCCTTTTCCTTCTCCTCAGAGTGAGATTGAGGATGGAGATGAATAGGGGAAAGGGAGAGAATCGAAACATCCAGTCCTTGATTCGAAACCCTCTCTTTATCTGCATTATCCCTCTTCTATTTCTTCCTAACATGGTCCTCTTTTTATCTCCTCATCCATTTCCTTGTCTTCTTCCTCAGAATCCATGTCCTCCTCATCCTCATTATAGTTCATATCCTCTTTGCTAGAGGTTTGGCCATGGTCCCTTGGGCTCTTTCTCCTAGGGGTTAAATCAGAGAACTACTTCTTAACATGACCCTTAATTTTCTTTCTAGAAGAAACATTCCCCTCCTTCTCTAAGATTATGCTCTGAATTTCATCAGAGTCAAAAGAGTAGCTAGAGCTACCATTTTCCTTGTCCACATCCAGTGAAGGATTGTTGCTAATCATCTAAGCTTTGAAGTACTCATGCAGAGCATGGTTGACAATGGGTTTCTTCTTAAAGCTAGTGATAGCCTTACTCATGGAGTTAAGTAAGTAGTAAGGGAAAGAAAATTTCCTATCATGGAAAAAATGATTAAGAAGAATGAAATGATGGGTTCTTACTCGATCAAACCTAGGGTCTAGAGTAATATATTCAATGATAGCATCCAACACATACCTCTAGAGGTGCTTGATAGATTCCATCACATAAAATGTCTCACTTTTAATCAGTTCGTTCATTTCTTTGGTGCTCTTCACAAAATCCTTCACAGCATTGGTAGAGAATTTTTTATCCCTGTAAAACTTCAAACCCTCCATAGGAATCTCTGTGACCATCACAAAAACCTCCTCAGTGATAAAAAAAGAGACACCATTCACTTTCACCTTGCCATCTTTCCATGAATTCACCATATTTTTGGTGACCGTAGGATCGAAACCATGAATTTGGCAATGTAACTACCAACCCCCCCTCCCTTTTCAAAATTTTCCAAACTTTTCCCCTTTTCCTCCATTTCTTCAGATCCCCCACTAGATCCTTTCTACAACATTCTCCCACCATCTCTTCAGTATTATCTCCAACAATTCTCATAAATTCTAGGCTCTATAGCTCCTTCGTAGACAAAATTTTGGCATTGTTTCTCTGATACACACCAAGATAATTCACCTTACTAAAACACAAGTAGTAAATGAAAATTTTGACCCACAAAACATGTTAAAAAGACAATGATAGCCTCAACTACTTGTGTAAACCAAAAAGGCCTTTATGACTCATACTCATATCCCTTATTCCTTTAATATTCATTATTACCATTAGATCTCCACCGTACACCCTTGGATTTTTTCCAAGTTGATAAGGGTCTCCGCATCCACCAAAATATCTATTTTTAATTGCCATGTAATCAACTTGTCAAATCCCACACCTTTATTATCAAACTAATTTCCAAATGGATTTACTTCTCTGAACACATTTGTGATTTGGATAGTCTCAAATTTAGCAAGGGTGTCACATTTCTCTTGAATTAGATTGGAAATCAACCAAGAAGGATGAGATTTGACATTAATACAATTAATTATGTTATTGAAATCCCCTTCTAACCAAAGTTTAGTTATTCCAACTTCAAAATCTAGATTAACCACATGGCATGCTACTCTACCTTTTGTAAAATGATTAGTTTGGATTCCCAATGGAAGAGAAAAATCCATGACTCCCTCACCAAAATTATTTCTTATTATTCTACCACTTCCCAAGGGACCTAGATTTCCTTTTGAGGCACCATAGAAAATGGCTTTGTGCCATCCCTCCAAGGGAAGAAGCAATCTAGCTTCCTATCTTTTTATCTTCCTATCATTTTCCTCATCTATCTTACTACCACCAACTTCAAAATCTCTCCCCTTTTTGACTTGATAGTTTTCCTTAATGTTTTTATTAATCTTCCTCCCAAGAACAAGAACCAGATCCTCTCTATCCCTAAAAATTATGTTGTTCCTTTCCTTCCAGATACTCCAAAAAAATTGAGGCAAAATCTACGTGCTTAATTCTTGCAAAACAAAAGATTTATACAGACTTTTCCATTGACTAAAGAAATCCAGAAGATTATCCAACATGCACAAGCTAATCTCAAAATCCTGGGTTAGGAATTCCTAAACCTCCCTAGAGTAAACACATTGAATGCAAAGATGGTTTCCTAATTCCAGCTAGTTTTTACAAAGAGGATATCTATTAGGCATAACATGTCCTCTCTTTTTAATATTATCTTGAGTGAGGATTTTATTCTAAAGGGCTAGCCAATAAAAGATGTTGATCTTGGAAATGAGACTAGGAAGCCAGGCATTCGCCAAGGGGGTTTCTCCCTCATACACCAAAGAGAGTTATAGCCTAAAGCACTAGAATAACTACCATTAGGATTATCCCCCCAAATCATTTAATCTCTCTTATCATCATAATCAGTTTCAAATCTTCAAATATGAGGGAAAGATCTCTTCATCCCTAGCCAATCCTATAATTGCTAACTTTAAACCCAAATTGTCACATACATTCATTCACCCAAACTTCATAGGCATGATTGTTAATAAGGGGACCTTGAAAAAGCCAACTATTAGACCAAAATTGAATATCCTCTCCATTACCTAGTTTCCAAGAAATGTTGGCCCTTGCCCTGTCCCTAGCCTTTAGGATACCATTCTAGATAACTAACCCTTCTGGAATATCCTCATTTTTAAAAATAAAATGAAGAGAAGGCCTTCTAATATATTTGTTAATTAGGATATCCCTCCATTCACCACTACTATTGAAGATATGTCATATTTTCTTTGCCAGCAGAGCCTTATTGAGATGGGTTAACTTCCTTATGCCAAGGCTACCATACCTCTTTGGAAGACACACATTCTCCCAAGCAACTAGAGGATACCTTTTTCTCCCTTCAAGGTCAATCCATAGAAAGTCTCTCTAAATTTTTTCCATCTTCTCTAGAAATCTCCTAGGAATTCCATAGAAGCTCAAAGCATACATAGGCAAGTTCTATAAAGTTGATTTGATCAACTGACATTTTCCTACCTGGCTGAGAAAAGCACCATTCCACCCAACCAACTTTCTACTGAATCTATCCAAATCCCATTCCAGAAGGAGTCTGGGGGAGAAGATCCCAAAGGGAGCCCAAGATAGGTAAATGGAAGCTTTCCCACTCCGCAACCAAGGATCCTAACAATTTTTCTCTATCTAACTTCAGGTGTATTAACAATGAAAATTGAGCTCTTTTTGCAATTGATCAGTTAACCAGACCCTCTAGTGTATATATCAAGGATCTCCTTTATAGCCTTAGCCTCCCTAACATAGGCCTCCCCCCCATTATTGTGTCATCCAAAAATTGCTTGTGGGAGAAGGCTCACATTTTGATGATGGCTGGATCGCCTTAAGACTTCCATCTTTCTTTTTGTGCTCAATAAGCCTACTAATACATTTTTTCAAAATAATGAAAAGAATAGGCGAGAGGGGGTCTCCCTGTCTAAGACCTCTAGAAGGTTTAAAGAAATTTGAGGGAGCTCCATTGTCCAAAATAGCAAGAGAAGAGGTAGATACAACCTGAGAGATAATCTTATAGAATTTTTGATCAAATCCAAAGGGCTAAAGGACTAACCCAAGAAAAGAGCAGTCAACACGATCGTAGGCTTTAGAGAGATCTAGTTTTAGAAACACACCTTCAAATTTACTAGCTTCCATTGAATGAATAACTTCATGAACCATCATAATTTAATTTAAAATCTATCTACCAAGAACAAAGCTAATTTGTTGTGGAGAAATAATCAGAGGGAGAATTTTGAGCATTCTAGAAGTAAGCACCTTAAAGATGATCTTATAAAAATAGTTACATAAATTGATAGGTCTAAACTTGTCCAAAGAGTTAGCCCTTAGAGATTTAGGAATGAGGACCAAGAAAGTGGAATTAATCTCCTTGAGAATAATTCTTGCTCCAAAGAACTCCTAAATAGCCTTCACCACATCTTCCATAACCACCTGCCAATACATTTGAAAAAAGAAGATAGGGAGCCCATCCAAACCTGGAGATTTATTAGTAGCCAAGGAAGAAAGAGCTTCTTTAACTTCCAACACATTAGGAATAGCTCAAAGGATTTTATTATGGTGGGGTTGGATTATCTGAGGGATACAAAAAAAATGTCCTCCTGATCCACCCTTGATAACAAGGGGTCCCAAGACAAAAGAGAAGAGAAGAAAGACATCGCCTTAGTAGAGATATCATTTTCTTTGGTTAGCAAAACCTTCCCCCTCTTGATTCCAATGATTCTCCTATTAGCTCTATGATTAAGAGTGGAGAGGTGAAAAAACTTCATGTTCTGATCTCCATCCTGGAGTCAGTTTATCCTTGATCTTTGTCTCAATATTTTTTTCTCCTTATTGGTGATATTGTGCAAGTCTAAAAGAATAGCGACCTCAACCTCCCTATTAATCTCATTGTAGCCTTCCTATTGGATATTGTTTTGATTTGAGGTAAGTTTATCTGATAAATCCTCCTTATCATGAAAAATGTGACCAAAGTCTATCTTGTTCCAAACTTTAATCATCCTCTTCACATTGCTCAATTTCCTTATAACTCTAAACATAGCAGTTCCTTCCACATCAATCCCCAACTAGAATTTCACTTTTTCTAGAAGCTCTAGGTGGGAAGTCCAAAATTTTTTCAAACCTAAAAGGGAAGTTCCTTCTTGGTTCAATAGGAACAACCAAAAGGGAAATAGGAGAGTGATTAGAGCCAACTCTAGGAAGCAGAGATAGCTTTCATGAGAAAGATTACAACCAATCGGGAGATATTAAGGCTCTATCCAATTTGAAATGAATACACTCCTGATCAAGTCTTTTGTTAGACCAAGTAAAAACACCTCCCAAGAGATCCAAATCTAAAAAATCCAAGCCATTAATAAAACTAGAGAGTTCCTGCTTACTCTCCCAATCTAGTGCTAGGCCTCCCATCTTCTCCTCATCCACAAGCAGGGTATTGAAATCTTGTATTATTATGCCCTTCCTTAATCTACTAGACTACACCGACTCTCTAACTTTACACCAATAATTATTTCTTTCCCTTTTACTATTAGGAGCATATAGACTTAGCAAACACCAGCTTTCATTATAATGCATATGATAGACTCTACAAAAGAGAATGTTACCTTCATTATATTCTAGTTCAAATTTAAAATCTTTTTATTGAATAAAATTAGCAAGCCCCTCGATGCACCCTTTGAGTTAGAAACAAAACTACTCATGATGTTGCTAAACTTAATGTTCCCCAAACTTTCCTTTCTTATTTTAATTTCCTAAACCAAAAAAAATCAAGCCTTTGGTCCCTGATCATATTCCTTACAATCTCCTATTTGTGGCTACCATTGAGTCCATGGTTGTTCCAAGATAGAATCTTCATGCTCTGACTAATGAATAAGATTCCTGGATGGTACGCTACATTCCATCCATTAAATTTCTTCTCATTTCCTCCTTTCTTATTTGGTTCTTGTTTTCCTACCCGGTTGATTAGAGATAAGGCCAAGATCATCTTTTACTCTGCTCCTTGTTATAGCTAGAGAAGCATGAGAAGGGTCATGAGTATTCTTCTTCTTTCTATATCTAACCATAGAATAGGGAGCTTCATCAGCATCCTTGCAATTATCAAATAAAGGCTCTAGTCTAGCCAAATGTCCCAATGAGGTGGCTAAGAGTTGCTCAATGATTCTATTCATAGTCTTAGGGGTTACCCTATTGACTAGGCTTGTGTTGGATTCTTGGGATAGAGGAGGATCAACTATTGTAGGCTCCTCTAGAGAGTCCAAGACAAAGGATAACTTAGGTTCTGGATCAATAGAAATCATGACCTCTTGTATCTTCTTAGGCCCTTGTGTTACCCCCTTACCTTCCTCTACTAGTATGACAATGATTGTCTTGTTGTGAGGGAGGCACTCCATGCCTTCAGGTTTTTCTTTTGTTTCTTTATCTAAGCCTGCACCCACCTCTTGGGGGGCTAAGACCTTAGCTTGAGGATCTATTACCAAATTAGTATTAGCTTTCCCCACTAACTCCGCTACTTTCTTGTCTAAAGGATCTTTCTTCTTCCATTCCTTTTTGGGAGCATTGGCAGTATTCTTATCGGCTTTGTTTTGGACCTTCTCCTCCTTACCTTTGCCTTTAAATAATGGGTAGGTGCCAGCTTTGTGGCCTACATTTTTGTAGTCGAAACACATAAAAGGGACACTTTCATAGTCAATTTGTTGGAATCTACTTCCCAAATGGGACTGAAGTTCAATGACTTGGGGCATGTTCTGGCTTTCCATCATGCCAACACAAATCCTTGCATAAGTAAGCATCTTCTTAGTTACTATGATAGGATCAACGGAAAGCTCTCCAAAAAATCATGTAATACCTTAGAAAACATCCTCATGCCAATATTCAAGAGGAAATTCAAGAAATTTGATCCAAACTAGGGCTTGGGAAAGGAAATCATTGTTTAGATCCAGATTGGAGGTCCATTTTTGTAGGATCAAAGTACATCTCCATAGAGACCAGTTTCCTGAACACAAGATTTTAGCATAGTCCTCTCAGCAAGAAAACTGAAATGACATGAGCCCTTTGGCCATAGTAGTCACTTCAGCTCCCATTTGTTCCTTGTGAAGATCCTCACTAGGTCAATGTTGGGTCATGGATAGATGAATTTGTCCACCAGAGTAGACACCATACTGAGCATATTATGATCTATGATTTCTTTGGGGACTTCTAAAGTGAAAATGCCCTTCTCCTTATTAGATTTATGAATAATTTTAGGAAAGGTTGAATTACCTATCTATTTGACCCTGAAAAGATTCGACCATCGATCCTTGGCTCCAAAAGATCCTCCAGCTAGAGGGCTTGAGGAAGAATCTTCTCACCTAGATGAGGTTGTAGTGCATGTGGGTCCCCATCCTTGGATGCATTAGCATTTCCCCCCCCCTTTTCCTTCTCTACACTGGCAAGATGGTCCCTGATGCCCTTGTTCTCTAGGTTCCTGCCTAAATCCGCATTCAAATTATTGCTTCTCCCTGCTTTTCTCTCCATTTTTTAGTTACCTTATTTCCATCACCTTGAATGCAATGTTATTCAACTATGCCACACTCAATAGATTATGTTTGAATCCTTCAACCCAATAAGCATTATCACATTTGAGTTCATTGGTTAGATAAATATAAACTTTTCCTTTTATGCAACATGGTTCATTGTTTCCAAGTCTTATACTTCCACCATCATAGTGTTCCATATGTTCAAATTTTGGTTTATCACCAATCATATGATGAGAACAAGCACTATCAATAATCTATATATCATTTTTTCTAACATGAGAGATAAGTGTCATTTTATCTTCTTCATCATTAGATTCATCTTTTACAATAATATAGACCATTTCATTAGCATTACTATTATCTAAGTCTTTAGCCAGGAAACAACAATTCTTACCTTTTTTATTGTAGTCCTTATGGTTCTTGAAGTCCTTCTTGCCTTTATACTTGATTTTATTGTTTTCATCTTTTTCTTCTTTGTTTGGACACCTTGCAACAGTGTGACTAACTTCTTCACAAGAAAAATAGATTAGAGAAATTTTACCTTTGAACTTTCCTTTGCCTTTGTGATATCTTTTTGCAAGTACTACTTCAATGGCTTCAACATCACTATTAGAGCTATCTTACTCTTCACTTTTAGATTGTTTTCCATTACACATTGCTAATTTATTCTTGAGTGACAACTTGGCTTCAAATGTAGACTCAATATTGCTAGATCTAGGAACATAATTTTCATAGTTATCTAGCTCAAATGTTATTAATCTCCCCACTAGAACATCCAAGGTTATCTTATTATTTTGATCACATCTTACCTCTTGAACAGATAAAAATCTAATAGCATAGATAGGAAGAAGGTTTCTAATCACCTTTCTTACCACTATCACATCATCAATTTTCCCTACAGAGGCATTGATTGCACTGACACTGGCTTTGATTTTATCAACATATTTTGCAATTTTTTCATCCTCTCTCATCTTCATCCGATCAAACTAACCTTTCAAGCTTTATGCCTTGGCTCTTCTCACATTATCATCACCTTCATAGATATGCTTTTTTTTGGTCCACATCTCATGAGTAGTAGCACAACCTTTGATCACATCAAATTCACTATAGTTAAGAGTTGATGCAATGTCAATCATCATAATATTAAGATTCTTCCTTTTAGAAATCTCCTCCACAATCATTTTTCTAGTAGGATCCTTATACTGAGCATTCAAATATTTTAGACATGAATAATTTATGGTTGTTAGATATAGCCTCATTAGTTCCAGCCATGCCTTGAAGTTATCTTTGTTCAACATGAGAATCTCTCTCCTGTAAAACATCTTAATCTCTATCTTAGGTGCTTGAAACCTTCTTTGCAACAACTAAAAGCTTTTATATGAATTTTTGGAAATATAATAGGATTAATTAAGAGGGGATGGTTGAATCAATTACCACAAAAAAAAAAATCTAGATCCCTTAGATGCTAATACAAAACATAAATTCTGCTAAAACTATTGTTACTTGGTTAACACACATGTACTTTGTTAACACTAACAATATGACGTGACTTGGAAAGAACTATAATATAAACTATTACTTGGAAAATATTGAACATGAAGATCTTAAGATATAAAATTTGATTAACATTAATTAAATTAGTTGCATACACATAAAGAAATAGCATGAACACAAGTGACACCAAGACTTAATGTGGAAACCTAATTTGGGAAAAGCTAACAATTGCAACTAGTTACTATAATTCACTGTTCTGAAGTAAGCCTTATTAGGAGCCAACCCTATTAAAGGTTACAAAACACATTATTAGGTGTGACCCTGTTAGAGGATTTAATCACCTAGTTAGGAATGGCCTTGTTAGATGTCTTTAGACATTTCAATCTAAAAATGCCACCGTGTTAGAGGATTTTTCCAATAGCTATTAAGCTAACTCTATTAAAGATTTGATACACTACTAAAATGGTTAGAGTAATAATGATATGAGCTGATTGTTGATGCAACTGTATTGCTATTTTTAGGTCTCAATTTTGGCTCAAATACTTAATCCTTCCTAATTAGATTAATCTTACCACCCAACAAGGATATTCTTCTTATCCTTCCAATTCAATTCCTCTAATAATCTTGTATCTTTCACACATTCTCACATATTCAATTCTCAACTTGACCATATATCATATACATTGTCAATTCGGCTTGAATACAACTTAAAATATTCAATATTCATCTCCTCAATCAGCTAGAACCAACAACAAAATCCATTAAACTCAATATGTCAAAACAAAAGAATCCTTTGTTAGTCGACCCTTCTCGGTAGATACTAATACTAAAATGATTTTCCTATGTTAACCAAGTGAACTTAGTTAACATTTCATCTATGAAAACTTCTTTTGGGAACCGAGTGAGCTTAGTTAACACTGTTTCCATACAATGTTCCTTTTTTAACTGAGTGAGCTCAGTTAACAATCAACTTATGTGAACTTCTCTTTGATACCCAAGTGAACTCAGTAGATATTGTCATCTGAACTTAACAATCACTAGAATGCTCAATAGACACAAGAAAATGTATTTATCACTTGAGTGAGCTCAACATACACTAAATGGTAAAGATATGAAATTTTGTGTAACATTAAAGACAATATACAATTGATCAATTATTTTTGATAGTAAGCCTACTAGCTACACCTTCCAAAGTTAGTTTATTATGAGGGGTATATGTCAAATTTTGTAATGTAGAGACCCTAAGAACATAGGTAGGAATTAGAGTTCTCAATACCTTTCTAATCATAAATCCATCATCAATACTTCCTTTTGACCATCTTTTTGCATTTACCACCTCTTTGATTCTTCGATAATATTGTACAATATTTTTGGATTCTATCATTCTCATTTCATCAAACATTCCTCTCTCACATTCGAACTTTTCCCTCAAAACATTTGTGTCTCCTCCATAGATGGCCTATAGGGTATCCTATATTTTTGTAGTTGTTTTGTACTTTTTTGTGTCATTAAACTTATCATAGCTTAGACCTGATGTAATCTCCAATATTGCTTGATTATGTTCTTCCTTCTCTTTTAGATGCTATGTTGTCAAGGTATTTGGTATCTCTACATATGTATTATCCACATAGTGTATTTCTCCTTGACTATTTTTCCCCACCATGAGGTGCATTTAATTTTTTCAACCCAAGGAAATATACTTGAAATGGTCGGCATAGTATGTGCACTAGGTTTCTTAATGGGTCATTATACTTATGCTATAGGAAAGTAAAGTGCAAGGAAAGAACCTATACTAGTGTTGTAGGAAACTAACACACTTAACTCTTTATTGAAATGAATACTAGAAATGAAATTAAATACTAAGATATATTCGAACTTGGTTCATCTACTATAACTATTCTTACAAATGCTGCAGGAACACTCACAAAGTATGATGCTACAGGAAGGAACTTATAACTTCTACCTACAATACTAAAGATGCTTGAGAAAAAATCTATACTACTCTAATCTAATTCACCTCTGAAGTGGGCCCCCTTGGTTGGCTTCTGCTAACCTACTAACACAAAATGTAAACTAGGACCTATTTCATTATGTTCCAAAAATTCATTACATGAGAACAATACATGAAATTTTAAAAATAATTCATTGCAAGAGTCAACAGTTTCTTGTCATAAAATTTCTTCTAACTTTTTAACACCATTGTTCTAATCCCTATAAATAGAAGATTGACACTTATTCCAAAATATAAAAGAAAAAAAAACTAACCTCAAATCTACTAGAGAAAAAGGAAGAAAAGATAATACCTCACAAAATGAATAATAAAGCCTAGACAACCATTTTGACACAATATTAAATGCAAAAAGTTATAACAGTTCTTCATAGCTCCTCCATATTAGTAGTCATGTCCCTTGGTACTATTATGACTCTTTCCGCCGCAGCTAAACCTTAACACCTTTTCTTCTTGAATGTTGTTGGCTATCTTCAACATTTCCCTTTGAATACTCTCAACCATCTTCATCTTTATTTTCTAACATGTTAGTTATTATGAAAAGATATTTGAAAATAAGCATTATCAAATTAAATTATATGAAATATTACTTTATATATATATATATATATATATATATATATATATATATAATATTGGCAAAATATAACATACTATCTACCCATAAGTTAATCATTAATTCAAGTAAACATAAGTTCACAAATATCTTGGTGGAAGTAAAATGAAGTGTTTAAAACTATCATAAAATAGAGGCAATAATTAGCCTCATCATCTTCCCCCTAGTAAACTAATGCTTGTCCTCAAGCATTGCATTTTGTAGTTAGTGACCGAAATTCTCCAAATTCAGTCCTTCCTTTCTTGGTACTCTTGAAGGTGTAGTAGAACCCTCATGCTCTCTCCCAAACTTCCCTTCTATTATCCTCCAACAACTTGTCAATTATATTAGCATTAAAATCATACAAAGGCCACATGAGCATTGGAGGTTTCATAGTAAGTAGGCACCATAGTTCTAGCCTAGCCTATTTTCTCAACTCTATATACTTTGGAACACAATGAAGGGCAGTCTCTAAATTTATAGGACTGTGTGACTCTAATCTTTTAAGTGTCTCAGGTAATCTAGCCCACCTACTTTTAGCACTAACCATGGCTCTCTAAAAGGAAAAGTAGGGTAAGTTCTCATATTCTACATACACCTTGGTTCTAGTAGTGAATGTTTTTCCCCTTACTCCCTTATTCTTATCCCCATAAGTTAATCTAAACTAGTCCCTAAGAATTTCTTCTAGTTTACTACCCTCAGCTCTTAATAATAGGGGTTCTATTCTTTCCTCATTTCTATAATTATTCAATTTTCTATCATAATTAGCTTTATTATGCATCTAGGACATCAAAGCCCTTAGATGTATATCCCTTGTATAGAGTAAAAAATTCAAGTGAGTTTCTATTGGAATGATAAAATTGTGCACATATAACTCATAGAACAAGTTCTACTGCCAGGATGGTAGAGTCTAGTATAAACCATAGAATTTCTAAGCTAATTTGAATTCTGCATTTATGTTCTTGAGAGTTAGCATAAGTTGGAATAAAATGAATTATTCCTTTAAACACATAGCATAAACCCGAGGTGGTGGTCTACAAGCAAGTGCTTGATCAACCAATTTGAGGGCATGATCCATCCTTTATTTTTGGTTTGCTAATTGCTCTTTCAAAACTATAATTTCCTCACCTAGGGACACTATGACTTTCTTCATTTTTTTCCTCTCTTCTTCCCATAGAGCTCCAACAAGCATATGTTGTCCAAACAACTAGAAAAGAAATTTTTGTAGGGTAATGGAATTGATGTTCTCTTCATAGTTATTTTTCCTCTTGCTCTGTTCCCTCCATAACTACTTTACAAAATATGTAAGCCATGTTGGTTTATAGGAAACTACGCTAGTGTTTGAATAAAATAACTCATTCATTATGGGAACTATTTGTTGGCTTACTAGGGGATCATTTTGATTTTCATTTATTTCAACTCTACATTCCTCATTAGGGTTTTCAGTAATGTTTGCAATTTTAGGGTGAGAAGGAGAATTATCGAGAACAATTTGTGTTGGGGATTCTTTAGTAGATAGTTTGGATGAAGTAGACTAAAATTCTACTATTACTTTAGAAATTTGTCTCCTCATTCTAGGACTTCTTCTCATAGGGGTCTCCTCTAGTATCATAGCCTTCTACCTACTTCTTCCTTTTGGTGTCTTTACTACAAGAACCATCTTAGTTTTCTTTTGCTTTGTGACTATAGGGTTTGGATTTTCTACTACTTGAGCCAAGGTCTCCTCTTGTGATTTCTATTTTCTCTTTGCTTGGGCAGAGGTAGGTTTTTGAGTCTCTTGAATAGGTAAAGAAACATTTTCTTGCACATTACCAACTTCAACATCTTGAGTGCTTTTCTCAGTATGTTCATCAGTGAGAACTACATTCTCTTCACTAGGCTATTCATTAAGGAAAACCTAGGGTTATAGGATTTTAGCTTGGAAAAATTCTACCCATGACATAGGAGAGGCATTCCTAAGTGATCTTTCTATGAATAATTTAATTAGGGCATGATGGGTGATAGAATTGTCTTTCCCCTTTCGGGTTTCTTTGGCACTAATGCATAACATGTTATAAAAGAAATTGGGAACATTTAATGGACAATTATGCCTTATATAGCTAAGCAATTTAAAATGATATGCATGTAAATATGAAAATATTCCTTCACAAGTGAGGTACCTAATAATGTGCATAACCAACATGTTTTATGATGGTAGAAGAGACATCCTTTTGCACCCTTGCTTGGTGATATCCAACCAAGGATTAGTTGGTATGACAAATTGAGCCCTGACTAATCTTGCATTATGCATATTAGGATAATGTTCTCCTATTGCTGGTAACCCAGTTACTTCTGTTATTTTCTCTTCTATAGCAACAACTATTAAACTCCATATAGTAGCTTCCCCCTCATTAAATTTTCTTGTAAATTATGTGTTTGCTTCTTCATCAAATGTAGTTAAACTTAGGAAATACCCTAACCAGCCACACACATTAAATATCCTCACTACCTCTACATCTAAGAGTAAAATAGTATGCTCCACTAGTTCTCATCACTGTAATTGTCCACCCATTCTACCTAAAAATTTCACTCTCTGCTCTATTTGTACTATTTCCCTTCTATAAATTCAAGCTTTTAGACCCATTTTCACATTTCATTTTTTTAGCCGATTAATGTTATAATGATTTGTTATGAGTAGCAATAAGCAGAAATAATGTGTTTTATCATGGATATGTGAAAATTGTCCAAAAATGGAATTCTGATCACTTGAAAATTAAATATGGGTCATATTATAGCCTAATAGTAAGGAACCATTCCAGAATAAGGGGTATGACACCTAGACACTTGCATACTTATAGAAATTGAGTTTCATAAAGGAAGTATAAAGATTCGAAAAAAATCTTTATGAATAAATAGGAATGTCATTGGGTTTTAGTAACCTTCCCTATCCCCTATGAAATATGGACAAGTGTCCACACTTGTCAGACTTAGTACAGGGTATGGAACTGGCATAATGTCATCATAATATAAATAATGCAGTATTATATATAACCAACAAAATCAATCTACTATAAATGAATTAAGGTTTGGAAAGCTTATGCCTACAAGTTGATTGTTGCACATACCAAAAGTGGCAGAAAGTGCATCAACATTTACAACATACATTAGCAAACTTGTGGTGTTTATTGAAAGCATTGTAAAATGATGACATGGAAGGTGGGTCCATGGTAGGGAAAGAAGTGAGATGAGTTGGAAAAGAAGAAATTAGAAGATAAATGGAGAAATTTGGAACTTTATGTGAACATAAAGTTTTTATTATGGGCATGCACAAAGAAATTAATATTGAAGAGCTACAGGTAGGAGGTCAGCACCTTCTGCTGCAAGAAGAGATACTTGGTGTGCATTTGAATTTTGCAATTCAAACTACTGCAGGAAGTCCTTTTTTTTTTGGGGCCATTTATATAAATTGAGTCTATGGCCATTGACTAATAATTTAAAAGGCACTAGATCAATGGTAGTTAATTGGATGAACCCATTTGCAAAGACATGATTAATTTCATACAAACCCAACCATCTTGTCTATAGCTTTCCCAGCATATCTTTAAATCTAGAATCATATAGCAATGCCCAATCACCAACTTGAAATTTTTTGTTGCTAATGTGGGAGTCATGCTATTGTTTTCTTTGCTTCTATATAATTTCAATGCATTCTAGAGTATCCTTGTGCATTTCATCCAAGGAACTAAGATTTAGAAGATGTTCTCTCTATGCTGCAAAAAGTTCAATGTTCAGCTCCAGTGAAGTTCTTAAAATTTTGTGTTCAAATTCAATGGGAAGCATTACTATTTTCCCATATATATGCTCAATGGTCTGAACCCTATATTAGTCTTCCATGTTGTTCTATAGGCCCAAACAACATCTGGTAATCTACTATTCAAATCCCTATGGTGCAAATGAACTATTTTTGTTAAGATAGCATCTATCTCCTAATTTGTGACTTATACTTGTCCATCAATCTGAGGAAGATAGGGGCTTGATTTCTAGTACATAATATTATATTGTTTCATTAATTATATGATCAAATTAGAAGTAAATTGAGGACCTTGGTTAGTGACTAGTTTGTTGGGTACACCATAGCAAGTAAAGATTTCTTCATACAAAAATTCTGCAACTTTGTGATCGCGAGCATGCTTCATGGATTTCACTTTAGCCTATTTTTTTAGGTAGTCAGTGCACACAAGGATATATGATTTCCCATTGGATGAAGGATCATTTAGACTAATGAATTCCATACCCCATTTGTCAAATGGGATTAATGTTAAAATTTACAAGTGGGAAGATTTACTTCTGAGAGGGTGGGTGAATTAGAAGTAACAAACTTTAACCTCTAAAAGTTTCAACTGCAATTATTCACATGCATCTAACAAATCTAATTAACATGAAAATAAATATATTCATAAAACTAGATAACACAAGAATTGGTCACCTAGAAACTCTTCAAAATAAGAAGGTAAAATTGGGGTGGGGATGACACCCACAACTTATCACTGCAGCAATATGTAACTGATTAAGATTACAAAGTTTGATCACCATAAATGGTCTATAGTGTGAAAGGCCTACCGTATTAAAGGCTTTACACCCTATTAAAAGTGACCTATCTAAAGGATTTACAAACATTCACTTGGAATGTCACCCTATTAAAGGATTTATCACCATGTTAAAGGTTCTACAAAATAGTTGTTAAGCCATCCTATTCTCATAAGATTTTCATTCTCCTAATACAATAGGTAGATAGTATAGTAGAATGTATTGATCTGATGACTTACAATCTTCAATTTCTAATTCTAGACCCTTGTTCTATCTAATTTGATATGATCCTTCCTGATCTGATAACTCTCTATTTGTAGTGTTGATGTTTTGCTCTTGACCAATTGATTTTGCAATGTTGTTCTTCCTCTAAGTCTTCTCAACCCTTTCACTTCCTCCAAAACTTTGCTTGCATTCACTTTTGCATTTCCACATGACCTCTTACTCCTCTATTCAACACTAAATTATGGGATTTTTACCTCCTTATAAAGGTTTTGAGACTTAGGGTTAGGTATGAATCCATGATCAATATTCATCCATCTATTCTTGCTCAAATATTTACACTTTTCTTATTGGTTGCATGCTTTCTCCATTTTTTTGATTGGTCACATGATGATTGCATAGGAAATGTAAAAGGTTCAATCTTATCTTTTTGATCCTTTGAGATTCATATTGAGTTGGCTCAAAAACATTTTTCATCTGAGTTTGTGAAGAAACAAATTCATATGTTGATTTTGTGTTACTTAGCACTTACTGATTATTAATGCTCAACACATATAGGAATTCTCGCTTGCTTAGCTCCTATAGCAACTCTATTTTGCTCAACACCTATACTTTTCTCGGCACCTATAGTGACTCAACATCACTTGTCACTGGGTACTTGAAACCTACTTGACACCTAAAGTTCACTCAACACCTATTGAATTTTTAGCTCACATACTACAGCTCGACATCTATATTATACTCAGCATCAACCTGAGAATTTTCTTAAGTGTGTTGACACTCAATTGTCAAAACCAATCTAAGACCAACAATCTCCCCCTTTGACATGAGTGTCAAAAACACTTAACTAAGCATTATGAATCTGATCTCTATGAGTATAATATACAACTTGTTTGGCATATGTACAAAACTTCAAAAACTTGTTCAAAATTTTGTAGAAGACTATATACCTCAAAATCTTGTAACTCTTGTTGAGCTGATGTACCATTTCTGTATCCAAAATTCCTTATGCTAGATTTGACTCATGTTGTTTCCATGCTCTACCTTATGATTCTTCCCTTTTCTACTCTATTTATATCTACTCTATTTTTACTTTGTTATTGCTACCCCTTTCACACATCTTCCCTTGCAATTTTTGTATCCTTTTGACTTGATCTCCTTATCTCTCCTCAAAGCTCAAAAACTCAAAAATTTATTATCTTCCCCTTTGGGTATCTCCCCCTTTGGGTCTCATTTATTATCTCCCCCAATTAAATTTCCCCCTTTTTGACACTTATGTCAAAGCATCATGTGAATGAATTGAATACTTAGCCAAAAAATATTTATTCACCTCCATAATGATTTTCAAAGCAACATCCTAATTTTCTAATGCAATTTCTAGTGCTTTATGCTGGATGGTTGTCTCTACCACAAGGTGTACTGGATCTTCTGATGTAGAAAGATTGGGATCTTTCTTCAAAATATTCACTAGATAGGCCATTTCTTTATGCAATACTTTCATGTGAGGGGTTATTGCAGACTATATCTGTATCAACTTGGCCTTGGTGTTAGCCTCATCTACTGTGAATGCAGCTAATTCCTTTTGGGTGTGAAGCATTGTAGAAAAATGCTTCTCACTTTGAGCTGAATCCTTTAATAGTTGTGTGCTAGATAATTTGAGGTTCCTTTCCAAGCTCAATATCCTTTGGCTTGTTTCTTGTGTGAAGTATGAGGAATCACACAATTTTGAGTATAATGAGAATATATTCTCAAGGATTTATTTTAACTTTTCAACCTTTTTAGCTAGCTCCACCAAAGAAAGTGCTATTTCACTAGATATTTTCTCATTTACCTTCATCTAGAATTTCTTCCCAAACCATTCAAGAAATTTAACATTGGTATCTAGGTCTTCATTTTGTACTTGGTCCACTATGTTGGAAAGTTGCTCCATGATGGGCATTGTCTCATCAGGTACTTGCAAGCTAAAAGCATCTAGAAAAATGTATTTGATTTCTATCAATGCTTGCCTTTGTCTATACTCATTCCTAAGTATCTCTTTCTTTTTCATCTTTTCTAGTGCCTCTTGCACTTCATTGATCTATTCTATATTCATTGTTTTATAGTCATAGCTTGGTATGACTATCTCCTCATCAAGTGAAGGGTCTCCATAGTGAAGTACCCTTGCTACCTTGGTAGAGCTCGAGCCTAGTGTTGATATTTGTAGAGGTACTACATCAGTGCTTGGTTGTTGTGTTATTCTAGTAGGAGTCCCTATACTAGGAAAATTAACCAATGCTTGTATTGCCTATTGTTCTTTATCCTTAGGTATCTTCTCCTCTTCTTTGTCCTCTTCAGTTCTACCTTGGTTAGTTATAGTGATCTAAGGAGGTGCATCTTGACTTTGTGTTGTAGGGTCAGAGGTATCCTTCTATTATATTTTCTCCTTAGTTTTCTCCTTGGTAGTTGAAGTTATTGATATTGTGGAATCAACCTTAGCATATGCATCTTCTATTGGTTGCTATTGTGTTGTCCACTTGTAGCTGTTGGATTTTGTGAAGGTGGTTCTTATAGATTCACCTTCTCCTTTTTTATCTCAACTACTACTTTCTGTAGTTCCTCTACACTCACCAAAACTAGATTGTTGCACAATTGTGCTTGTAGTATGGTCTAGTGAAATATCTTTCTAATATCCTCTACAGTCAATGGATTAATGTTCTGACTAGAGGTGTCAAGAATATCCTTCACAATTATTGTGTCTATAGGTGTAGGTGTTTCATGTGGGGACTAGATGGTGGCATCTGTGTGTCTTGCATACTTTGTTCTTTTTGTTTCTCTTCAACTATTGTCATATCACCTTTTTGTGTTTCCTTCTCCACTATGACTTCTTTATTTTCTTTCTCTCCTTCTTCCTTCTTTTCATTTTCTTCCTCTTCCTCATCATTATTCCTTCCTTCAAAGAGATCATCTTGTCCTTCCTTGACTAGTTGAAGGCCATATATCACTCTCCACATGAGTGTGGACTTCTTCACAACATCTTCTATTTTATTTTGCAAAATACTAAAGGCTCTGTATTTGGGTGCAAATTTTCTCCCATGTTTCTTTCTTGCCTTACTTATTTGACCTTTAGTGAGGTTATGCATTACATGAGCCAAATTTGACTCCCTTATTTCCTTCTCCATTTTAAAGCAATAATGCCATTTATTTTCTACAATTGTATTGATGCAGGAGCATCCAAAGGTATAAGGACAATCTTGTGTCACCCAAAAAAAATACTTAGACTTAGTTTCTATTTCATTTGTTTTCATTTTTGAATACCCATTTGGGTCAAATAAAGGTCCCAACTCTCACAGTTCCACTATCAATGTTCTAGGTTAGAGTATTTGAACACCTTGGCATATGTGTAAATGCAAAAAAAAAGGAGTATGTAATTGAGACATCATTTTGGTGAACTAGAAGGTGTAAATTGGCCAAATGAATGTAATTGTAATTTAGAGCATTCTAGAAAAAGAATCAGGTAAAAAGGCCCCACGGTTTGAAAGTTATCATAGTTTTTTAATTTTTGGAGACCTCGTAAGAATGCTTCAAAGTTAGGTTAGGGTAATTAAATGATCTCAAATAGGACCAAAAAATGGGGGACAAGCTAAGATTTTCCATAAGGCTATAGACAGCTTTGAGAGCTTTCTAGAAATGTAAACGGTTTGTCAATTAGAGCTATGGTTCAAAAGTTATGCCTCGCAGAAGTTTGGTTATCATTTCTGCATTCTTCTAATTTTGTGCCGACTTCTAATGCAACTTCTGGAGCCTTCTATTTGGTTGGTGGATTCCAACTAGCACTTTATAGAATGTATTCCTAATCTTTAACCCTTTGGGATCTATTTAAGAACACTTCTGACATTGTAAAAGGCAGTTCGGAGTGGAGTTTGAGAGGAGGTACTGGGAGAAGAATTTATCTCCAGATTTATGCTATTGTAAGCCCATAGGGCATGTTTTAGAGTTTTTCTCTCTGCACTAAGTGTACTAGCATATTTTCATAGTTAATAAAATTTTCCCTTTCCTATTGTGTCCATTCTATGGTTGGGTTGTGTCTCCATCAAGTGGTATCAGAGTCTAGTTTTCCTGAGTGTGTAGACAGAGTGCCTACTATGAGGCAGTTTGCACCAGGATTGTGTGGTTGTGGGTTTAAGTTAAGAAGATGCCTCCATGAAGAGATCATGGTGGAAGGACCAGAGCTATTAATCCTGAGGAGGTTAGAGCCCTCCAAAGGCAGGTACAAGCATTGTAGGAGGAGCTCCATAGAGGAAAAAATGTTGCCACAGGTGACGAAAGTGAGGATGATCATGAAGAAGAAGAAATTGGACTAGAAGGGGAAGTTGATGGGTAAGTTTTGAATCAAGTAGAGGAAAGGCTTTTTAGGGCCATTACTAAGTTTGGGAAAAGGCCTACAATTGATGTGGGTGTATTTTTAGGAAATCTGAAACTAGATGAGTTGATCGATTGGATCAATGAACTAGAAGAATACTTTGAGTATGAGGATATTAGGGACCCAGATAGGGTTAAGTTTGCAAAGGAAAAACTAAAAGGGCATGCTAAAATCTGGTGGGAAGAGGTTCAATTGGAAAGAAATAGAAGAGGAAAGGATAAGATCACAAGGTGGGATCGCATGTTAGACAAACTAAAGAAGTAGTTCATTCCCGTTGACTATGAGCTTGATTTCTTTAAGAAGATGCATTGGTTAAAGAAAGAAGGAAAATCAGTCCAAGAATATATAGAGGAGTTTTATCGACTTTTGATTAGAGTGGGGCATGCAGAAGCAAATAAGGAGAAGGCTGCTTATTATATTTGTGTGTTGCAACCTAGCATCCAGGAGGAATTAAGTCTGGTAAGAATGACCAATGTTGAAGAGGCATACCAGTTTGCCCTATGCATTGAAGAGAAGCTAAATAAGAGGTTTGAAGGGAGAAAAAGATGGCATGGTCAAGGAGGAAGGGGTAGTGGTAGGTCATCTGGAGGTCGAAATGAAACCCAAAAAAAAAATGAAGATGGGGGTACTAACAGGAACCAAAGGAACGAGGGTTTCAACTGCTCCCGTGATCAAGACTTTGGAAATCAGAGGGGAAGAGGTAGAGGACATGGACAAGGTAGAGGACATGGACAAGGAAGAGGAGGCTTTTGTGGTACCTATTTCCATTGCAATGAAGAAGGTCATCATACCTTTGAATGCCCTCAATGACAAGGAAGGATAGATAGGAGAGCTGAGGGTCAAGCTAGGGTTGCTCATGTGGATGAAGATTAAAAATCATCACATTCAAAGGGTGCAAAAAGAGGAGAGACTTTAGTAAATGAAAGTGTCCTACTAAGTGGTGAGATTGAACTAGGACAAAGGAGGAGTTTATTCCATACCAGGTGCAAGTGTGAGGATAAATGTTGTGATGTGATCATTGATGGTGGTAACACTGATAACTTGGTATTAGAGGAGATGGTCTCTAAGCTAAAGTTCAAGAGGGAGAAACACCCCCAGCCCTATTAGATTGCTTGGGTGAAATATGATCATAAGGTCCTGGTAAGTTAACAATGTTTAGTGAAGTTCAAAATTGGGAGTTACCATGATGAAGTTCTCTATGATGTTATTCTAATGGATGTTTGCCATCTATAGTTGGGTAGACCATGGTAGTTTGATAGGAATTCAGTACACAATGCTCATGCAAACTCATACTCTCTAACAAAGGATGGAGTTCCCCACAAACTGAAGCCCATGAAAAATGAAGGTGAAAAGGTATGTAGCAGTGCTAGGATTTGTCTTGTTGATGGAAGGAAATTTTTAGATGGCATGAAACATCAGCGTATGTGCTATGCTTTGATTCCTAGGAAAGATAAAGAAGGTAGTAGTGAAATACCACTCGAAGTTTCAGATTTACTAGGTGAGCTTGGAGATATCATCTCTGATAATGTTCTAGAAGGATTGCCACCGGTCAGGCAAAGTAGTCATCAGATAGATTTAATCCTAGGAGCTAGTTTCCCTAACAAGGCTACTCACAATATGACTCCTACTGAAACTAAGGAGCTAAATAGATAGGTTCAAGAGCTATTAAGGAAGGGCTTGATTCGGGAGAGCTTGAGTCCATGTGCAGTACCTATAGTACTGGCACCAAAGAAGGATGGATAGTGGAGGATGTGTATAGACTCTTGAGCTATAAATAGGATAACCATCAAGTATCAATTTCCTTTGCCAAGAATGGATGATCTTATGGACTGCTTGAGTGGAGCTCAGTACTTCACAAAGATAGATATCAAGAGTGGCTATCATCAGATACAACTTTGAGAAGGAGATGAGTGGAAAATAGCCTTCAAGACCAAGGAGGTTCTTTATGAGTGGTTAGTTATGCCCTTTGGATTGATGAACACCCCAAGCACCTTTATGCAGCTTATGAATGAGGTACTTAAGAAGTTCTTGGGAAAATTTGTTACTGTCTATTTGGATGATATTTAATTTTCAGCAAGACTTTGGAAGAAAATTTATTGCATATTTGTAGTGTCCTTGAAAGGTTAAGGGATGAGAAACTGTTAATTAATCTGAAGAAGTGTATCTTTGCAAAAAGGGAGTTAGTCTACTTGGGGTTTGTTATATCACCTAAAGGTCTCAAAATGGATCCAGAGAAGGTAAAAGCCATCTTGGAATGGCCTACTCCAAGGTCTACTACTGAGGTAAGATCATTTCATGGTCTGGTTAGTTTTTATAGAAAGTTTATTAAGAATTTCAGTGGCATATGTGCACCCCTGACTGACACAATAAGATGGGATAGAAAAGAGTTCAAATGGACTGCGGCAGCTGCGAGAAGTTTCAAATTACTGAAGAAGAAGGTGAAAAAACAACCTGTGTTTGCACTTCCAGATTTTAGAAAGGTGTTCCAGGTGGATTGTGATGCTAGTGGCAGTGCTATTGGGGCTGTATTAAGCCAAGAAGGTAAGCCTATTGCATATTTTAGTGAAAATTTGAATGATGTGAAAAAGAAGTATTCTATTTATGATCAAGAGTTCTATTCAATAGTTCAGGCCTTAAAGAAATGGAGGCATTATTTATTTCCAAAGGAATTTTTTTTATATACTAATCACCAAGAATTATAGTACCTAAATAGCCAAGGTAAATTGAATTAGAGGCATATGAAGTGGGTAGAGTTCTTGCAGAGCTATACATTTGTGTTGAAGCATAGAAGTGGAAAATCTAACAGGGTCATAGATGCACTAAGTAGGAGATAGTTGTTGCTTACAGTAATGTAGGTTAAAGTAGTTGGGTTTGATGAACTCAAGAATATGTACCCTGAGGATCCTAATTTTTTTGAAATGTGGAAAGCTTGTAAAGAGCCTGTTGCTATAGACAGAACTAAGTGGTTAGACTATCTGATTTAGGATGGTATGTTATTCAAGGGTAGTCAATTATGCATTCCAAGGAGTTCCATGAGGGAAAATCTGATTAAGGAGAAACATAGTGGAGGGATGGTAGGACACTTTGGTCGAGATAAGACCATTTCCATTCTTAGAGAACATTAATTTTGGCCTCAAATTTCATAGGATGTGAAGAAGTTTGTACAGAGTTATTAGATTTGTCAAGTTGCCAAGGGATTCAATCACAATACTGAACTATATCAGCCATTGCCTATTCCATCAAAGCCATGGGCGGACATAAGTATGGATTTTGTTCTTGGATTTTCGAGGACACAAAGGGGTAATGACTTAGTATTTGTGGTGGTTGATAGGTTCTCCAAAATGGCACATTTCATTCCATGCCACAAAACCAGTGATGTTGTTCATATTGCAAACTTATTTTTCAGAGAGGTGGTAAGACTACATGGTCTCCCAAGGACTATAGTTTCTGATAGAGATACTAAATTTGTGGGGTATTTCTGGAGAACATTGTGGAAGAAGTTGAGAAAAAACTTGAAATTTAGTTCCACACATCACTCGCAGACTGACGGCCAAATAGAAGTGGTAAAAAAAAGTTTGGGCAATTTACTGAGATGTTTAGTTGGGGATAAGCCCAAGGGGTGGGATTTGATTCTACCACAAGCAGAGTTTACCTACAATAACTCTGTAAATAGGAGTACTGGTAGATCACCATTCCAAATTGTATATGGAAGTAGCCCAAGGACTGCACTATAATTGAGGAAGATAGAGCAAGGGGAGAGGACAAGTGCTAAAGTTGAAGAATTTTTTGAACATAACAAGCATCTACATGAGGAGGTTCAAGCACACATTACCAAGATGAATCAAGAGTATAAAGCTAGGGCTGATCAAAGGAGAAGATATAAGGAATTCCAAGTAGGGGATCTAGTCATGGTACACTTATGAAAAGAAAGATTTCTAGCTGATACTTACAACAAGCTAAAAATGAAGAAATTTGGCCCCTACAAAATTATGAAGAAACATGACTCAGGAAATGCATATGAAGTAGAGTTGCCAGATGGAATTCACATTTCTCCTATCTTCAACATTGTAGACTTAACAGAGTATCATGATGATGGTGTAGATGAGGAGTTGATGTTAGAGCCATGTCCAATTCCTACTTCTAAGAAGGAGGAGATAGAGGAGATTCTGGATAGTCATGTAGGTAGGAGTACCAGAAATAGGCAGTATGAAGAGTATCTGGTCAAGTGGAAAGGACAGTATATAGAGGACTCAACTTGGATATCAACAGCTGAGGTTTCCCATTTGGGATTTCCTCTACCATTCATAAAGTGACAGGGTCACTTTTCAATCTACCCTGGGTGTCTAATGTAGGAGCATCCAGAGGTATAAGGGAAATCCTATGTCATCCAAAAAAATGTACTTAGACTTATTTTTTGTTTCATTTTTTTCATTTTTGGATACCCATTTGGGTCAAATAAAGATTCCAACTCTCACAGTTCCACTATTAGTGTTCTAGGTTAGAGTACTTGAACACCTTGGGATACGTGTAAATGCCAAAAAAATAGGACTATGTAATTGAGCCATCATTATGGTGAACTAGAAGGTGTAAATTGGTCGAATGAATGTAATTTTAATTTAGAGCATTCTAGAAAAAGAATTAGGTAAAAAGGCCCCACGGTTCTAAAGTTATCATAGTTTTTCAATTTTTGGAGACCTCCTAAGAATGCTTCAAAGTTAGGTTAGGGGCATTAAATGACCTCAAATAGGACCAAAAAATGGGGACAAGAAAAGCTGGTCCATAAGGCTATATAGTGCTTCAAGAGCTTTTTGAAAATGTAAACGGTTTGTCAATCGAACCTATAGTTCAAAAGTTATGCCTCCCAGAAGTTCTATTACCATTTTTGGATTCTTCTAATTTTGTGCCGACTTCTAATGCAACTTTTGGAGCCTTCTATTTGTTCATTGGATGCCAAATAGCACTTTCTAGAATGTATTCCTAATCCTTAACCCTTCGGGGTCTATTTAAGAACATTTTTGGCATTGTAAAAGGTAGTTTGGAGTGGAGTTTGAGAGGAGGTATTGCGAGAAGAATTTATCTCCAGATTTATGCTATTGTAAGTCCATAGGGCATGTTTTGGAGTCTATTTCTCTGCACTAAGTGTACTAGCATATTTTCATAGTTAATAAAATTTTCCCTTTCCTGTTGTGTTCATTCTGTTCTTGGGTTGTGTCCCCATCATGTATATAGTTCCTTAGGCATAGTATTATCTAATTCAAGTGGAGCATTCTTGAACTTGGTCATCATACTATAAATTGACTCTTCCACTATGTTTTTCTCCTCTCTACTCTACTTATTGAAATCAATTGCTTTCAATCTATTCAAATCGGTATTATCCCTAATATTGTCACAAATATTTTCTAAGTTTGATTTTGTGGTGTGACTTACCACTCTGAATTGTTCATTATCATCAAACTCTATCCTTTCCTCATTTGATTCTAGAGGTTCCACATATTTTTCCCTCTTTTTCTCTGCTTGCCCTCCTTGGTTTGTAGCTTTCTTCTTTTCTTGTTATTTTGTCGCCTTATTTGTTGCCCTTGTATCTACCCTTGTGGTAGGTTTGGTTGGGCTTGGCTTAGCCTTCTTTTTCTCTTTAGGCTATGTAGCTAGTTGTTTCTGTGCTTTCCTCTTCTTGGGCTATGCTTTAGGTGCTTCTTTTTCTTGCTCGAAACCTTCTTCTTCAGCATCTTTACCCATGCCTTGGGTTAGTGCTAATGGTCATTTCCCCTGTTCCCCTTCATCTTCTTCTTCCTCTGCCTCTACTATGCCTTCTCCAAATTTTTCTTTGTGCTTCTTCACTACTTTTTCCTTTTTCTTTAGTGTTGAAGTAGTCTTCAACTCCATATCCACTTTGGATCTCACTACATTATATGTGTGAAAATGTGGGGCACTCTTATCTACCTCCTCTACTAGTAGAGCTCTTATGGTTGCAGATGCCTCATCAATGTTTATCTCATACCCAAGAGGTCTGATCCATCTTACCCTTGGTATGGCTGCTTGAATGTAAGTGTAATCAATATCAACAAGAAAAAAAACGTCAGTTGTGTGTTTTTCCACAAGTGAAACTGGAACCCTAAGTCTCTATTTCATTATTTTCTTGAAATTTTCAAAGTATCTGGTCATTAGTGTCTCAAAATTTGCTCCCATTTGTTCAATGTATTCATTTAACTAGGCTACAATAGAACTATTTGTTTTCCAACTAACCATTCCAAAAGATGGAAATTCAATCTATACATATAAGAATATACACATCAATATTGCACCAAATTTACATTAGGCTCCCTTTGTTCTCCTTATAGCTCCTAAATGTTCATTTATCTATTGTAGTTGTAGTTTTGCTAGATCATAGGTATGATCCTTTTTAACAATTTTATAGCCAACATCTACTACATGAAATGGAATACCATTGAGTCTGCTAGATTGGTAGAATTTGTGGGAAATGACTCTGACATCAAAATCAACAAGAGGATCCTTAATAGTATCTATGGTCATGCCTCTCTTGTTCCATTTGGCTCTAGTATTCCTTTCAATGTCTTCCTTGCAGTCACTCCTTAGGGTCTTGGGCTGATCTAGTGTTGGATACGCTGTTACCCTATGAAAAATCCTTTTTGATATTTTGGCTAGCCTATTTTCTAACCACAAACTACCATCATTAATCCTACTCAACATTATTCTAATCCATTCGGTCTTAAAGACAGTAGGGAAATCTAGGGCATGAGTTAAGCCCTTCTTCTCAACAATTTGATATTCTTCCTTCGAGATTCCATTCTCACACAATCTATCATATGCCTCTCTAATTTCCATGTCTCCTATAGCACCAATTTTGTAGTTGTAGAATCTCCTAACATCCTGCACCATTACTACCTTAGGAGGAATTATGGATAGGGCTCTAGCTAGGTCATTCTTAGAGGCAACTTTAGGGATAGGTCAAAAAGTAGGTTTCTTAACTTCATTTGACACTAAGTGAACTTCAAATAGCTCTTTCTCCTAAGGTTTCCTAGAATTGGAGGCTATTTCTTCGAACTAGGTTTTAAACACAAAGAAATTTTGAAACTATGTAGCTCGGCACTAGTATAAATACCTTGAAATTGATGAAATTGTGTTGAATCTTTTTAGAAATTTTTTTAAATGCTTCAAACTCTACTTGGAAATCATTCTACAATTTCTCTATCTTTAATCTTTTCTTGAGTTGGTGAAAAATGATTCAAAATGCAATCATATACCCTTGTTTCATAGCATTTAATGCTTAGTGCATTTATAGCTATCCACTTGACTCCTTAAGCATTACTTCTTTACTCAGCTTTCATTGTCTTCCTAAACACTTGGCATGTACCAAAGTTTCTCTTACTTAGATTTAATACAAATTTCCCTTTTTTTAGCATCCACTGCTAACTCAGCTACAACTAACTGCTCGACTTCTACTGACTTTGACAAAAAAATCATCATGTACTATGTTTTCACTCAACATCTAAAGGTAACTCAGCAACACTTGTGAAAACTTGAAATTTTAACTTTGCGTCTCTATTCATGTTGATCTTTCCTTTTTAGTACTGACTTAGTATTGGAACCGATGTATGATAAAATATTAAGTATTAGTTCCACATACCTTCTTTTGCTTTGTTGGATGAAGTGTGACCACTTGACCCTTTAGGTGAAGTGATCTCTCCATTGGATGTGCTACCTCCATCTTTCTTCTTCCAAGTTTTATTCATCTCTCCTCTAATGTGTTCAACATCAAATTTTTATTTTCCTTTGTTGAAATTTGAGTTGGGTGCCTTTGACCTTGTTGGGCAATTTTCACTGATGTGTCTAGTCTTCAAACAATGGAAGCATGTAGTTTGGCTCAACCATCTATTGTAGCTTCCTATAAAATCTGTTCTTATGTATTTTTGTGGGATGTGTCTATATTCTTGATAGTAGTGATAGCTTTTCCTAGTGTTGTTTTCCCAATTGTAGTAATGTCCATAATTATTTTCCCTTACTAGTGGATTAGGTGTCCACATAGGTTTTGATCTACACTCAAAGGCTCTATGTCCATACTTCTTGCAATTGTAGTAGTGACCTTAAAATATTCGTGTTTTGATGGTTCTAGTCCTACAGTCATGTGCTTGATGTCCTTGCTTGTTGCACTTATGGTAGTGGCCCATATTTTTAGGTTTGTCATGTTGATCAGCATTCTTGCTCCTGCACACATTAGAGATATTTCCTTTTTTCCCACAAAAATGACAAGTAGGTTTAGTGTTCTTACCTTTGTTACTTCTTTCTTCTGCAGTCTTGGATGACTCTACTTTTTTAGTGTTGGTGTATCCTAGTCCTAAAGTGTCATTACTGGATCTTGGTGATTTTAGTAGCTATTCAAAATAGTTGATAGCCTCATTAGGTTTTTTGAAGCTCTCTGCAATCTGGTTTTCTCTTTTCAAGTCATTTTGTAGTTGTTCATTTTGCTTCTTCACTGTGGAGATCTCAATATCTTGAACATTTAGCTCATAATGTGCATTCATCATCTGGTTTAGGGTGTCTAGTTGCATGTTGGAAATTCTTGCAAGCTCATTTGATTTTTCTTCCAATCTATTAGCAAGATTTCTCTTGTCTTCTTCTATCATATCCTTATCTTCAATGGCTCTTTTCTTCTATTCAATCACTTCACAAAGCATCATGGCTCAATCTTCTTGTTCAATTTTGAGAGTTCTAATCTCTTCTACTCCCTAATACATTAGGGGTCAACTTGCGATGGCAAGGAAATATAATGTGTTTTTGGATTTATTTTTTCAATTATAGCCCGATGATGTCGTAATTGCAACGCTAACGGGATATAAGAGAAAAAAAAAAGGAAAATGTTGCTCATTTATTATAGAACATAAACATGTTCTACTACCAGATGCAATGTTGATGGATGGAGGCAAGGGCAAGTTTGAGGGAAACTCTGTACGAGATGGTCGCACGGGAAAAATAAATGGAGGTGCAATAGCAGGTTGTGTCTGATTGGGAAGGTGAGCCATCATTTTAAAACCTTCATGCTCTACCCCATTAGAGGTAATATCTGATTGCAAAGGAGAATTAGATTCCTACAAATATTGGGGATGTGGTAAGATAGTACCTAATTCTAATGTCTAGGGTGTGACTGAAAGCCTCCAAGTTTAAAGGTATAGGAGAAAGGTGTTTTAAAAATCCATAGAAAACTCATGGGTAATTCTATCACCCATTGATTTTCCCTAGGTTTTCAATGATCTACAGGTTTTTCAAACATCAATGAGGAGTTCTAGAGAAAATTTGGGTTGATGAAAAAAATGGGTTGCTAGTTCAGAACAACACAGCCCTCAGTCTGAGCCACTATTAACCATGGTTAATTAGTCTTTCCCAGGCTATGGTACTAAGTGATATTATTATTTCTTGTAAAATTACAAAGTGGTAACTACATTTTTCTTGATTACAATGGCACATTTATTACCTTTTACTATTTAATCTTCCATCTCTACAATCTCATCAAATGCCTAGTGTTTTTTCTCTAGAATAATATAAGATCATAAAGAATTATGTGTCTTCAAATGAGTAATTTAAGATTAAAAAAAAATCATCTATCATTTTGAATGGCATTAGTATTATCTATTTTGATTACCTGTATTAAATCAATTTGGATTGTAGCTATTGAGATGCCATATCCGCATTGATCCATTTGAATGTTAATTTTGTAATAGTGAATCCTAATGGTTTCTTTTTAGTTCAAGAGATTCGATGAATTTTGAAGATAATATACCATTTTCACCCTTTAATCTACACAAGTAAATTTCATTATTGATATCATACTAGTAATTCCATAACAAAGAGTCCACATTTTGGTTGTGTCATTTTAACAATTAATTATTCTTTCCGTGCAAGAATATTACCAAATATTTATCACCTGTGCTGATGCTTTCTTGATGTATCGGGTAGGTTATTTTTTATTATATCTTATTTTTCTTTGCAAATCTATACAGGCTTTTAAAAAACATTTTTTTGATAATAACATGGTGTAGCATATAATTTATTTGGAACTTGATGTTAGATTCATTCCACATGCAACACCCTTACTTCCAAATGGAACAAGGTGCCTTGTTATACAATTCCTCACTCCAACATCCTTAGCTTTTCATCAACTAATTGCTACAAGAAATTCATTGGAGCCAATACCTCTAGCCTTGTTAACATCAATTTTTGCTATGCTACAAATAATGAGTAATCAATGTGCTATGTTGATGCTTCATATTTATTGTTGCAAAGCAACTTACATGAATTTGTGCATGTTATTTGTAGATCTAGCTCCATATCTAGATCTCAAGCTCTTTAGAATCTCTTACTTGTAATTAAATTTATTTGTGAAGTTTCCATTTTAGATACCAATATGTTCTTTGTTCAATGGCATAACATGATTGTGTGCACGCACACACACACATCTTGTCTGTGATCACCAAATTTTGATAGATCACCAGTGTATGCTCAATTCTATATTATGGAAAGTGCCGCAATGTACACCACACAAATATCAAGATCTTAATCCAATGGCTGACATGAAACATGTATCATTCAAGGACACAACAAAGATTTGCATGAATAACATATGATCTCTTGTAGACTGGCAACTAAGATTAGATAAGAGAGGATTTAGAGTCCAATTGCATAAGAACACACTTAGAGCACATGACTATACAATCTAGATGTGTTTGTGTTGGAGGGCATTGTAAACATAATAACATATCCTATTAATATTCACTTCTCAACTTGCATATGACATTCTAGATAGATATTTTCATTTTATAGTAGAACAACCATATCCTCATCTTAGATTTTATGGTGTTGATTGAATGCCATTACAACCACTCATCTTTCCCTAAAATGAATTCTTGTTGTACTACTTAACTTGTCTGCCATACTTCTTGTCACCAATGATATGATTATCATTATTTTCTTTGGGCACCAAGTTAGATAATTTGTGATGTGTTCACTACTTTTATAGCCCGAGTGAATTTCTCCCATAAGGCTATTGACTTGGGTGAGAGAAGGATTCATTCACATGAGACTGTTATTCAATTCATCTTATAAGCTCTCTATACTTTGAAGAGGTCAAGCAAGACAAAAACCTTGTTACCAACAAAATTTGGACATAGCCCCATTTCTGCAATCTATTACCATCATGCTCTAGATGTAGGGCAGGTCTACAATCAGCAATCTCTTCTATTTTGCAATCAACAATCTCCTCTATCCTGGATGTAGTCATTCTGAGTTTCCACAACAACTTCTCTTAATAATTAGACCAAGGGAGTCATTCGACATTGTACATCTAGGAATAACTCTAATTTGTCTGAAGATTCTAAACATATGTCAATCTACTCATGAAGCAAGTTTCTAAGATATGCCAAGAATATGAGATTTCTAGGGCCTAGAAAAGAACATTTTAGTGGTATCAGAGCTATAAACCCTCCCAACCTATGGGTTTTTTAGTTATAATAGTTTTGTGTATCCTAAAGGTTTAGAATCACACATATATAACATAAGAAGTAGGTTAGGGCAACAAGAGGAGGCTCAAGTTAATGCAATGGAAGCAAAGATGGGTGAAAAGAAGAGATGGAAGCTTGTGAAGAGAACAAAATAATCAACTTAATGAATTCCTGACAGTTCTTGCCCAAAACCAGACGTAGCATCAACAACTAAAGTTGCAAACTACATTAAAAAATGATGCAGCAATTCTAGGAGTGCATAATCACAGCAATGGGACAAATGTGAGTTGGTTGAAAGGTCCACTAATTGACACAACAAAAGTGAAGCAAAGCATGAGAACCAAGATAGGGTAGCCTCTAACATGAGAGCAATGAATACAAGGTCTGATCAAACATTGCATCCCATGTTTTCACCTCATCCTATTGAAAAATAACTAATCCCTGAGATTGAGGTAGAAGAGATGCAATTCACCAATAAATTCAAATTAGTTCATGAACTAGCATAATGAAAAAGTTAGGAATCATCTACAATGGCAAGACAAAAGGCCTATAGGGCAAGCTAGACAAAGCTTATAGCTAATTGAGAATAAAGATGCCTTGAACAAATAATATACCAATATTCAATGGAACCAAAGAAATATCAGCTAGGCTATGGGTTCATAAATAAGAATCTTTCTTGGCACTCAAGCCTATAGAAGAGAAGGCAATACAATTTTCTACCATGCACCTAGAAGGGTAGCTTCTGATTGGTGGAAGTGGAACCATGAATTAGTTTCCAAGGATCATGCCATGATACACTTGTATAAAGTATTTGTTAAACGACTGGTTACTTACTTTAACTGAAAAGACATAGAAGTCTATTATAGAGAATTGGCCCAACTTAAGCATGTAGGACATGTGGAGACTTACATAAATAAGTTTTTATATGTCAACAAAAGGAGTCATAGTGCTTTTTGTATAAGGATTGAGTGATAGACTAAAAGGATTGGTCAAGGCACATAGGCGTAATACATTGGATAATATCATTGAGTTAGCTCTTGATGTTGAAGTCACACCTCCTTTTGAGCAATACAAGAAGAACTTTAGGAATCAAAAATCAGATGATGAATCAGATGTGAAGGATCCTAATCAGCCTAAAGTTACATCTCCTAAGTTAGGAAAAGAATCAAGTAATGAGTTAAGAAGAATGAATCTTTGTTTTCATTGCAAAGAAAATTGGAAACCAGACATACATCTCTTGGTAAGGGTAATGCATACCTTATTGAGGTGAATTCTAATGCAGGAAGCAATGAGGATAAATGAACTCTTGCATCCCTATCTGGGTATTCCAAAAATCATCTTTGACAAAGGACGAGAAGTTATGCATATGGTGGAGAACAGTGCTACACATAACGTTTTTGATGAGAACTTTGTAGTAAATGAAGGACTACAAGTAGAGAACTTTTCTTGATTCAGCATTATGTTGATGGATGACTCCAAAATTAGTTGGACAAGGAAACTACCAAGGGTGGGCACAGAATTAGATAATCATATATTCGATGCTGAGTACTATGTGATTGGCATTGGTGGAATGAAAGTAGTATTGGAAGTACCATGGTTGAATTCCTTTGGAGGAGACATTCAAGATTTCAACAAGAGGGAGCTTGAGTTTTCTAATGAAGGTAAACAAATTGTGTTGAAGGCTACCAAAAATGACAACCCAAAAGTTGTGGCAGCTAAGTGTATGCAAGCTCACTTTATGATGAAAATTCCCTTAAGAGACATGGGGATAAATCAAACCATTCCAAATATGACAGTAGTAACTTATCTTCTTATTCTCATGATATGGCATCTTTAGTACATAATGATGTGTCATGCTTAGCATTGGGATAATATGGAGGTATACATTCTAACAATCCATTGGCAGCAAAAGAATTGCACCTTCATTTGATGTCCAATATTATGGATATTATACATTCAAACAATCCATTGGTAGCAAAAGAATTGCACCTTGATTTGATGTCCAATATTATGGATATTAATGTGGGATCATGTATGGTCATTGTTCTTAATGGAGAAGGGTTGGAAAAATGTTGTAACTAGCTTGCAGCTGGGTAGTGATACCTGGGATGTTGGTTTATTTTTAACTTTTTACAAACAGTAGACGTTTCATCATAATTGAGCAACTTGATGAGCTACTATTTTTTCACACTGTATGATAGGTTTTAGATTGTGGTGCAACATTTAAACACCTTCATTATGTAGAAGTTGTTGCATGAAATGTTTTCTCATGTGCAACTTTCTTCAATTAAAACTATGATCTCCAGTTATGAGGCTATAAATTATACCCCATGAGGATTTTTGAAGTTTGCATCAATCATATCATGGGAGCATTAGCTATGGTTCATAATGAGGCTTCTAGTGTTAAATGCTCTTAACATTTATTCTTGGCAAGCAATTTGATATTATAGTGTTATAAGCTATAGCTGTACTATGCCAAATCAATTGTCATGACACCAATCCTCAAAAAACTTCAAAAGTTTGTAGAGGTCAAGGAAATTATCACATCTAGGACATCCAATTTGGTGCATCTAGATAATTAAATTATTCATGACATTCAATTATGCATTTCCAATTAATATGTGCATTTACATATATATAAATATACATAAATATGCATATAGATATACACACACAAGTAAAAATTATTGACTGTCTTAGCTTAATTTAAAAAATAAAAGATAAATTTAACTATTAATTTTTGAGTATAATGTGATGATTAAGTTGTATCATTATTGTACTAGCCATCAAGATTCAAATTCCACCCATTTTCACTTTTACTAAAAATTAACCAATCTAAATAAATATTCATAAAAATAATAATAAATATATAATATAATACATATAATAATAAAGAAAATATTTTACCTTGGTATTTAATCCATATGATGGAACTTCAAAATTCTGAGAGTGAGGGGTTAGAACTCATAAGGTGGTTTGTTCAGATTGAAAAACTATCATGTTTAATTCAGCTATGGTATTTTCTCTCTCTGATGGTAGAATTCCTATTGTTCAGGAATTAGGCATCTCAAAACCTTCACAGCCTCCCCTAAAGGTATATCAGATCAGAGAAAGAGTGCCCAAATACCATTCCTACTCGTCAAATGGACATTCCCATTATTGATATGGGCATGTTTTTGGGAGAATCAGATCTCTATAGGCAAAAGGAATTAGAAAAGCTTGGCATTGCATGTCAGGATGGGGATTTTTTCAAGTGGGTACCTTCAACATTGACTATAAATTATGTTGTACAATAGGGGTTAGGTTCCATATTGTTTTTAATCTTCTAACTTGCTTGCTTTGCTAATATGATATGTATATCTCTATTATAGGCCGTGAATCATGGAATTCCTCTTTTCCCAATAGATAGAATGAAGAGAATTGTAAGGGATTTCATTCAACTGCCCTTGCAAGAAAAACTCATATACAAAATACAAGAGCTTGAAGGCTACGGCTAGGCTTTTGTAATATCTGATGAACAAGTACTAGACTAGGTGGATATGATGTCCTTGACTACTCTGCCCCCACAGGATAGAAAAATGAACTTCTAGCCAACAAAGCTAGTGGATTTTAGGTACCCAAATCTTTGTTAATTCATATTGATAAAAATATTATATAAAATCTATTTTTGCCTCTTCCACTATTGTAGGCCTCTGATGGCTGTAGGTATGAAAAGCACATCTACAACATTAAGCTTTTACAGTCCATTTTAAAATAATTTCTTGGTGTATTAGCTCTTTTCCTGTCCATCTAATTTTCATCATTTTCATTTTTTTTTTCAAATCATGCTACTTGTTTGTTCCAGATTAACTATGGATCAATATGCTCTTCGAATTCAAAGACTTCACAACAAAATTATTTGCCTCTTATCTGAATATCTTGGGCTACCACCAAACTGTTTTCTTAACATGTGAGGAAAAATGAGACAGAGAATGAGATTGAATTACTACCCACCCTGCCCAAGACCGGATATGGGTTTAGGCATAAGCCCTCATTCAGATGGATATGCTTTGATTGTTTTGTTGTAGGATGATGAAATAGTAGGGCTAAAAATGTGTAATTATGGTCAATGGATTCCTATTAAACCCATCTACTTTGGTCATCAATATCAGGGACATGATCGAGGTAAGACTTAATTGAATCTCATTCTTATTTGAGTAGTGTTAATTGGTAATATTTGGGCATTGGATTAGTCTATCCATGATATTTATAATACCAACATCTAGAATAGCCCATTTGTAAGTGATTAGAGAGGTTACACGGGAGTACCAAAATCTAATTAAAGGTTTGATCACTCATGATGCATAGTTCTATATTTCTGAAGAAGGTTGAAGATAAATTTGGTATGAAGATGGATTGAAGATAATAAGTACCCAAATTGCTAGTTGATTAGGAAGAAATGAAAAATCAAAAGAGTCCATACAGAGGTTGACCTTATCAATGATATTTAGTAGGAGTCTAGTTAGATACATGTAAACCCAAATATGGAAAATCTAGTATTTAGAATGGCATTTCTCTTTCAAAAACATTATGACTAAATATCTAATTAACATACATTTAAAATCTCTCTAGAAATGTAAAACATCATAAATTAAAGAAATTGAAAAAGGAAAACTAACGTGGGATCTGTGTTTCTGATCTGCTATTGTTGGCTCAGTATGGGTAGGTATTGACCCATTTAGGAATCTTATATTTGATTTAATTTATTATAATTTGTTGACCAAATTTCTAATCCCCCACTATTATTTATTTTCAATCTATGAGGTTTTTCACATATTACCTAACTTATATGTAGTTGATGGTCTGATGTCCTTTAACACAATGAAAACCACAAAATTCATTTTCATTGTATCATGTGGCCTTAGGTTGACTAATGTCTAATGTTTGGGTCTACGGATAGATAATGTGGTTGTCTTTGATGAATTTGTAAAAAATGACATCAAGTGGTTCCTCTAAGGAAGTATAGACTCTATTTGGCTTATTATGGATACATGGCTTTTACCCAAGTACAAATATTATGGAATTCATTTGATTTGTTGGTTTTTGGTGGAATGATATATGCGCCTCTTTTGATATTGTTGTTGTTGAGGTTCTTGATATGGTTGTTGATAAATGATGGTTTATTTTTTATAGGTTTTTTCTGCTAGAATGTTTGTTGATAAGGTGGGTTTGATGTGTTATGCATTATGATAACCACATTGACATGTCATTTATCTATGGATCCATCAACTACTCTCTTTTTTATAGTATCATGTTTTATCATTTGAGTGACCCCACTCTTATGTGTTTTCCTTATATATATTTATGACTCCATTGTCAATAAGTCCTTGATCTAGGCCCATTCCTTTCTCTTTGATGTCTTTTTACATTTACAAGTAGCTAACGTACATATGATGCATGAGCTTAGGGTGTGTGTTGCTGATGAACATCTTGATGAGGTGTTATTCTGGTAAGGTGTGAGATATTCATTTTGTGAGGGTTTTGCATCTATGTAAGAAGTCAATGGTTCTTTCACCTCTTTTCTATTTTGTGTAGGATAAATCCATTATTGTTAGTTATGTTTCAACATGGTGAGCATATTGTGCACCATAGACTTTTAAAAGTTATGTGAATGTATTTACAATCCCATAGGGTATCTAATAGAATCACTTAAGGGTAAGGCCCCCAAGGCTTTTTGGGAAGAGGCACATAAGAAAAATGCCATTGTATACCACCTCCTAGAAATGCATGTTAAATTCTTTCATGTGTGACTAGATCCCACTTCCCCTTGAAATTTTCAAATTTTTGGATTTAAAAGTATTTGGGGAAGCATGTCATTGTTATAGCCTTGTTGAATGGATATGGGTATACACTTTCAAACTTGAAGGCTTTAGAATCTATTCTATCCTTAAGTGCTTTGAGGATGCTCTTCATCTCTTGCCACTCTAGGTTTACAAGTGTTGTAGTTGGTGCCCCCAATATTGGTGCCCTCAATGCATGGTATGTATTTGATGCAGTAGGTGAGTATGGATGTGAGTATTGTAGTGGGTGAAATGTTCATTTCCTTGTTACCTAGGTAGGGGTTGGAAGTTATTGAAGTGGTGGGTGGACATAATGTTGCACTTGTAGGGTGAATTGCTTCTTGTATTGTGGATGTTTCTATGGAGGATAGTTTTTTGATTATTTTACAACTGGGTGACCTTTTTATTGTGCTTGTATATGTTGATGTTTTGATTACATTTATTATGGTTATGGGGGTTGATATGTTAGTGAAATGGTTTAGGAAGCCACATTCTACCCAACATAGAATGAATGTGTTCCTACATAAGATGGTACTTGGGTGTTAAATGGCACAAAGTAATTCATATAAGGGACTTCCCCCATTTGTGGTTATTGCTATGGTAGCATGTGTTGGTTACTTTCCAGGAGAGGCATGGAAAAATAACTGGTAATGGGCTAAAAATGATTTGTTCATTGAAGGGTTGGGGGTTGTTGTTGTGCTTGGAATATTAGCATGAAAGGATTTCTACTTGGGAGAGTTGTCGCCTTCCCTTTTGGTTGTGGTAATCCCCATGGGCCAAGTGGAAATAATAACATTGATAAGGATTTTGTTTCTCAGTTGGTTCATGAAAACCTCTAAGATTGATGCAATAGGTCTCAATTCTTTCATCTATTAGGGAGGTGGCTCAGATATCACTAGGACAGTCTATGGATTGAGTTTTGTGCTTTCCACACCAATACTAGGATTTAGATCCATGTCTTTTTTCTTCATATTTTTTTGTTTTTATGTGTGGTGGGTGGCATGAAATGATGATACACTTAAGGGTGGTATGCAAGATGATGTGATAGGAATTTCAAAGTGCAAGATGAGATAACATATAATCTATGATGTAAAGTATTTATTGAGATCTAAAGACTTTTGAAAAATGCAAAGGAATGAACATGTGGTAATACAAAGGATGATGATGGAGGATTCTATCCCAAGGGATAAAACTATGATGAGATAAGTAAAAAGTGTGTGAGGAAGAAGAAGGATCTAATTGTAATAGCTCATGCTACAAAAACTCCACTTTTTGTCTCATGTTATCAATCTTGCACTCCAACTCTTCTTGTAATGTGTTTTTAGTGCCTTCTTTCTCAATTCAATCTAGCCTAGGAATCCTTGCCTTTATGGAAAAATAACTGTATTGATAACTAATTGATAGGGGTGGTCAGTATGGGCAGGTATTGACAACTGAATATAACCAAGGATTTTTTTTTTTGTTTTACTGTGTTCCCATCACAATTGTGACATCAACCCCAAGAATTATGATGGGGTTTCTATAGCTATGACAGAAACTTTCATCACAATTGCCAGGGTGTCCATTGCAATTATGACGGAAACCCTGGCAATTGTGATGAAAGTTATCATCACAGCTACAAAAACCCCGTTGCAATTCTTGGGGTTGACATCACAATTGTGATGGATACCCTGGCAGTTGCGATGGGGTTGAAGTCACAGTTAAATGGTTGCATAGTGATGGATAGGCATCATAATTATGACGGTATAGGATAGACATCATAATTTGTGACTAAAAATAATGACATCTAGTACTATCGTAGTGGTGACACATTTCTGTCGTAATTGTGACACATAGCCATTGTAAATTGATGCCAAATATATTAGTGACTTGAACTCTATTCTTCTCCATCAGGTCTACTATTGCTGCATCAAATTCCTTGGAATATCCATTTATGAACACTTTTGAGGTGTCAATCTCCTTGTACTATATATCATTCTCAGCTATGGTGATCTCTCTTCTTCTCTTTAAGGATTTTCTTAGTTCTTCTCTGGCTTCTTCTAGAGAATGTAGAATGAGTTGTATCTCAATCTCTTGGTTTCCTATGATCTTCCCAAGTTTGTAGACTTCCATTTCTAGATCTCTTTCTCCAAGCTGTAAGGATTTTTCTTGTGATAACTGAGCTCTAATACCAATTGTTAAAATTTACAAGTGGGAAGATTTACTTTTGAGAGGAGGGGGTGAATTAGGACTAACAAACTTTAACCTCTAAAACTTTAACTGACATTATTCGCATGCATCTAACACATCTAATTAACATGAAAATAAAAACATGCATGAAAATAGATAACACAAGAATTGGTCACCCATAAACCCTCCAAAATGAGAAGGTAAAACTAGGGTGGGGATGACACCCACAGCTTATCATTGTAGCAATGTGTAACTGATTAAGGTTACAAAGTTTGACCACCATCAATGGTCTACCCTATGAAAGGCCTTCCCTATTAAAGGCTTTACACCATGTTAAAAGTGACCTATCTAAAGGATTTACAAACATTCACTTGGAATGTCACCTTGTTAAAGTATTTATTACCTTGTTAAAGGTTCTACAAAATAGTTGTTATGCCATCTTATTCTCACAGGGTTTTCATTCTCTGAATACAATAGGTAGAGAGTATAGTAGAATATATTGATTTGATGACTTACAATATCTAATTGCTAATTATAGACTATTGTTCTATCTAATCTAATATGATCCTTCCTGATCTGATAACTCTCTATTCATAGTGTTGATGCTCTATTCTTAACCAATTGATTCTATAATGCTATTCTTCCTCTAAGTCTTATCAACCCTTTCAGTTCCTCCAAAACTTTTCTTGCATTCACTTTTGCATTTCCACATGACCTCTTACTCTTCTATTCAACACTAAATTATGGGATTTCTACCTCCTTATAAAGGTTTCAAGGCTTAGGGTTAGGTATGAATCCACAATTGATATTCATCCATCTTTTCCTACTCAAATCTTTACACTTTTCTTATTGGTTGCATGTTTTCTCCATTTTTTTGATTGGTTGCATGTTGATTGCATAGGAAATGTAAAAGATTCAATCTTATCTTTTAGATCTTTTGAGATTCATCTTGAGTTGGCTCAAAAATGTTTTTCATCTAAGTTTGTGAAGACACAAACTCATATGTTGATTCTATGTTACTTGGCAGTTATTGATTGATGATGCTTAGCACATATAGGAATTTTAGCTTGGTTGGCTCCATAGCAACTCTATTTCACTTGACACCTATACTTTGCTCAACACCTATAGCGACTTAGCATCACTTGTCACTTGGCACTTGAAACATGCTCAATACCTAAAGTTCACTCAACACCTATTGAATTTCTGGCTCGACACATACTATAGCTTGACATCTATATTATACTCGGCATCAACCTTAGAATTTTCTTAAGTGTGTTGACACTCAATTGTCAAAACCATTCTGAGACCAATAGTTAATTCTAGTTGTGGATTGAGAGGCATTTCATCTATTCTTGTTGGTTGCCCCATCCTTTGACACTTGTCAAACCTCCTTGTATAGGTGGTTGCATCTTTGTGAAGTGTAGGCCAATAGTAACCAGTTGTTAAAATTTTCAAGGCTGTTCTTTTTTTTACAAAGTGCTCTCCACATGGTTCATTAGGACATGTGCATGTAGAATGTCATATGTCTCATCATCTCACAACTTGATCAGGTCTAATGTAAAATAAGATATTATCATTCCAAGAGAAATGGAAACTTTTCTCTACAAGCAACTTCTTTTCTTTGTAAGAGAAATATTTGCATTTTATTAGCTACAATGTAGTTAGCAATGTCTACATACCATGGTGTTTGAACAACAATATGAAAAAAATTCTCATCTCGAAATGCATCATCTACCAAAGTAGTGTCATTGTCATCATGGTAGATTCTTGATAAATAATCAGCTACCACATTGGCTTTTCTAGGCTTATAAACAATGGTGATATCAAATTCTTGCAACAAAAGTAACCATCTTACTAACCTACCTGTTATAGTAAGTTTTTCCATGAGATATTTGATTGCTACATGATTAGTATGAACAAATATGGGATAGCTAGTTATGTAATGCCAAAATTTGTTCAGAGCATAAACTACTGCTAGAAGTTCTTTTTCAGTCACTGTATAGTTTATTTCTGGTCCATAAAGGATCTTGCTAATATAATATATCACATTTTCAAGATGTTGAAATAGTTGTCCTAAAACTACACCTATGGCATAGTCAGAAGCATCTATATATATGTGAAAAGCCAAAGTCCAATCAAGGCCTTATAAAATTGGGGCTATAGTGATAAGTTTCTTAAGCTAAAGGAAGACTTTATTGCATTGTGATGCCCAAATGAATTCAACTTCTTTAGTCAGTAATGTATACAAGGGACTAGCTATTTTTTTGAAGTCTTTTATGAAATGTCTATAATATCTAGCATGACCTAGAAAAGATCTTACATCTTTCAATTTTGTGGGTATGGGTAATGTTTGAATTACCTCTATCTTAGTTGGATCCACTTGTATTCCAGTAGCTGATATGAAATGACCAAGTTTTCATGCCCAAAATATGAAGGCAAAAAAACAGATGATTTTTCTTTTTTAAGTAATAATAATTAAGTTCACAAAGGTTTAAGAGTTTGATTCGCAAGTGAAAGTATAGGTTCACTACATTTCATCCGAAGTTTAAAAATCATGAGTAGGAATAAATTGGTAAATTTAATATCTCGTTATTAAATCAATATTGACATTTGTTTCGTTATTATATTACTTTTACAACATTATGTTTAAAATTATTGAATAACAATTTAAATGAATACTAGTCTAATTAAATTGAAATATTAAATCAAAGAACTAATTAAAATAAAAGTCACATCTAATATACACATAGATATACCTTGTTTAACTTTATTCAAACCACAACTTTATTTAAATCCATGATGATGATTTTTTTGAAATAAAACATTCCTAATATAATAACAATATAAATTAAACTTAAATTTGACTAAATGATAAAGCAAAAAAAAATTAACATTATCTATTAATCTAAAATATACTAACATAACAAAACAAGATAATAGCTTGCACGAATTTTACTAACACCTTTAAATATATTCATAAAATTACTACTAAATTAAAACTAAATTCTAAATTAATCTACAATCTAAACACTTTTAACTAATACTAATTAATACTAATAACTAACATCTTAACACTAATAACAAAATTTAACTAACTATTCCATAAATTATTCAATTTAAAACATACCAAAAGAAATTTAATTAAAACAAGGTGAAAAAATATTAAACCAATTTCTAATCACTACTTTAATAACACTTTAAAAGAAAACTAATACTAAAACTAAATTAAATTTAAACTAATCTTAAATTACAACTAACTTAAATTTTTTTTAAAAGAACTTTTAAATAAAACCAAACTAAACTAAAATACTAACTACTCTCCCCTTATCCGTAACACCCCCTACACTACCTGCCACATGCATCTAAGCTACCCAGGCCTGCAACTCATAGCCCAAGTGCTAATTGGGTATACCATGTTGTAGGTGTGCCCCCTTTTTCTGTGCATGATAGCCCCTAAAGTGGGCATACAAAAATATGAGGGTGAAAGTCTATAATCAAAAAGACTTTAGTTAAAAGCTTTGGCATTAATGCCAACTTAGCACCTTGCCCTCCCCCTTTCAAACGTAGGTACAATTGACATGGAATGACCCCACTCAAATAAAATTTAAAAAAAGATTATTAAATACAAGCCAAGACAAGGCCTATGCCTAGGTAAGATGGAGAAGGTTAGTGTAGTTATGTTATAAAGTTTATTAGGTAGGATAATTGTTTTGTTTTGTTTATTTATTTATTTGTTTTATTTATTTATTTAATTTAAAAATTATAGCAAAAGGGATATTGCAAAGAATCTTTTGATGCTCTATTGCAAGAAACTAACAAATCTTTCTCCCATACAAAATCCAGAGGCTATTTTGGCTCTAGGAACACTTTTTTTTTTTGAAAGCCTTTTTGACTAAGTATGGAATTTTTTTTAGCAAATTATTTCATAAGTATGGATTTTCCTTCCAAGCAATGTATTTTTGTAAAGGGGGGGTGTTGAATGGTTTTAAAACATAGAATTCAATAGTTTGCTATCATAATAATATAAGAGAAATTTTATCTCCTATTAAGCATGAAGACGAATCAAGTTCCCAACATAACATATTTTTTTGCCTTAACATATTTGAGCTTGAAATTTGCATAATTGAACATCATCATTTCATCTCATTATTGATACACATACTTATAACCAAAAATATGAAAACCTCATAAGAAATGATATTACTCAATTATTACTTTATTGACCACCTGATTCAAAGGCTCCACCGGGAAAGAACCAAGAAGAAAACCTAACATCGTTTCCATTACAAAAAAAAGTTTAAGAACACTGTACATAGGATTTCAATCCCAAACATAACTAAATATCAACAATCAATTTAAATTTTCTTCATGGGCCTTAACAAGGGATCCATTTCATTTTTTGCAATACATCACTAAGATCTTGGAGAGAATGAAAACTGACTAGGTGACAAACAAACATAATAAGGAGAAAAAATTAGACATTCATTCCCATACTGGGTTTTCACAACAAGTTTTACATTGAACCAAAACTAGCGAGAAGGTGGATTTTTCCAATAGGAGATATTAGACACAACAACCAAACAGGGACCCAATCGGGGCTATAACTCAAGAACTTTCGCTCTTCCATTCTTACATGCCAAAAATCATACATTTTTTGTGCTGGCAGGTAGGGGCCCATAACACCCTACCCTCTCTCCCTCTTCTCATCCTAAGAAGAGACTCTACACTGTTGGAGTCCAACTGAAGACCTTCCCCCAAAAATGGCCACTTTTTCCCTATTCGAGGGTGAGTAATTCCAAAACACCCATAAAAGAAAACTTTGAAATACAAAACAAACACAAAGGAAAGACATTGAAGAAAACCTCTTTTCAATCCCTCCCAACATACTCAACACACACCCATAGATGCATAAACAAAGAAACTAAAATATGAAATCAAAATGAGGTGAAGTATTCCTACCTTCAAGAAATCAGGTTATGGAAAATGAACAAGTTGAGATGAGCTTGCTTTCCTTCCCTTCTCCTTCAATTTTGAAAATCCCTCAAAAATTAGAAGTTGGGTGAACACTCCAAACCTCACCAAAAAATCGTCTAAATAAGATCCTAAACTCAACCACCTCCAACATGCAATAACTTCCCCACTTGCCCAAAAGTTCTAGAGGCTTCTAACACAACTAGACCTAAGGCTAACCTAGAAGTGGAGTTAGGGTCATCCAACTCATGATGGGATCAATTAATTTTCCTAATAGAGAAAAAATTGGATTTTTGAGTGACCATAAAAGTCAGCAAAAGGGGCTAGGAGGGGTGGAAAATGCCCCCAACCCATACCCATACCCCTTGGGTATTAAGATTTCATGAATTCAAGCCATAGGGATTAATTTGGGACCCTACAACCTTCAAAAATGTAGATTAGCCACTAATCTAGATTAGGGGTAAATAATTGATTAAAAACTAATTAGAAAAAAGGGCACTAACTTAGTTTGACTTAGGTCTTTAAGTTACTCAGTTAACCCTAACAATCATTCTAAAATGTATATACAATTCACAAGTGTCAAGAAACACTATAAAAATATTGTTACAAAACATTAACATTTACTGGTTATAGAATGATACATTCATACATCTCACAATACAATTAGAATATGAACAATAGGGTTTCCACAAATGGTACATAGGGTTTAGTTTTTCTTCTCTATTAGATTGCTTGGCTAAAACATCTTGCACACTCATCAAATACATCAGTAGCTCAAGAAAATCACATGCACATATGTATATGACATATTAGGAAAAATACATAAATTAAAATAACCATTTTCAAATAATCAATTGTTAATCTCATTCTACTCATATACTTAATCATTAAAATTGCATACTCAAAGTGCTAATTCTGCATTCACTTACTTCATCAATATACATGTTCATAAAGCATTAAATGATGAAATCAAACATTTGACAGTAAAAATTCACACAACATGAAATAATATAATATGTTCACTATATCTGATAGTGTCTCAACATATCAAGTCATGAGTATCAAAACAATAATGTATCACTATGCTATGATGGGTTAGGGCGATGCCTCATACAAGTACCATACCTTCCTACACAAGCACAAATTTTTTTTCACTATTAAGTGCCAAATTATTTTTTTGACATCTTAGGTGCTATCTAATTAGGGTCACCTATTGTTCCATCTCCTTTACTAACTAGGGACCAATAGATACTCGATCCTTGATCCTATCCCAACTCAAGGGAATTCTACATGGTCTTCCATACAAGGCCTCATAAGGTACCATACCTATGGAGGAATGGTGCTCATTTTTATAGGCAAACTCAATAGGATGTAGGTATTCCTCCCATTTGACCCGATGGTTCATCACGTACATATGTAGCATGTCCTCCAAAACCCAATTCACTCACTCAGTCTGACCATTGGTCTTAGGATAGTACACTGTACTAAAATTGAGCCTAGTTCCCAAAGCTACCTGCAACTCTCTCCAAAATGATGGAGTGAACAATCAGTCTCTATCAGATATTATCTTATAGGGAACACCGTGAAGTCTGACAATGTCCCACAAGAACACCTGATCTTTGTCTTGTGTTGTGTATGTAGTATGCACAAGTGAGAAATGGGCAACCTTGGTCAACATGTCAACTATCACTAAAATGGAATCATGGTGGTGAGATGACATGGGGAGACCAACAATAAAGTCCATAGATACAACATCCCACTTCCAATCTGCAATCTCATGAGCCTAAAGGAGCCCACTGGGATGACAATGCTCTACCTTCACCCTCTGAAACTCAAGGTATCTCATGACTATGTCAGTAATCTACACTCGCATGCCTAGCCATTGATAAAATTGCCTCAAATCTAGATGTAATTTCTTAACACCAGGGTCTGTTGCATAAGGTTTTTTGTGAGCCTCAAGTACAATGAGCTCGCGCAAACCACCAATGGAAGGTACATACATACATATTCTATGACACAAAAATCTATTAGAATCTAAGGAATACTTTGAATACTTCCCTTCCAAGGGTTTCTAAGAATGCACTATCTAACTAACTTCTACATAAAGCTCATCTACTGGTAAGTGTTGTAGGATTAGCTCTCTCAAGTCAGTGCAAGTAGTCACATATGAAAGCTCATGGTGCCTTCTACTTAAGGCATCTACAACCACATTCTTTTTTCCCTTGATGTAATGAACATCAAAATCATACTCACAAAGAAACTCCATCCACCTTCTTTGCCTACCATTAAGGTTTGGCTGACAAAATATGTATTGCAAGTTTTGGTGGTTGGAATGAAGCTCAAATCTATGGCCTAGAAGGAAGTGTTAATACCTCACCAAGGCATGAATAACTATCGCAAGTTCAAGGGCATGAGTAGGATAATTGAGTTCATGAGTCTTCAACTTCCTTGACTCAAAGGAAATAGATCATCCATCCTACATAAGGACTGCCCCTATACCATCTAAAGATGCACTGGTGCACACCAAAAAATCTGCAGAAGGATTTGGTACTACAAGAATGGGTGCAGTTGTGAGGACTCTCTTAAGCTCTTGAAAAGTTCTATCACACTTCTCTATCCACTCATACTTCTTCCTCTTTTTTTGAAGAGATTTGATAGGGTGTGCCAACCTAGAGAATCTAGCAATGAAGCGTGAGTAGTATCTTGCTAGCCCCATAAAGCTCCTCACTTTAGTGACACTGGTAGGTCCTGGCCAATCCATGATGGCCCTGATCTTCAATGGGTCTACTAAGAAACCATTGCCTAATATGAAATGACCCAAATAATGTATCTTAGGTCTATAAAACACACACTTCGACAAGCTACCAAACAACTGATTCTCTCTCAACTTCTGCAATACTTGTCTCAGGTGCTCTTCATGCTCTTTCTCATCATGAGAATAAATAAAAATTTCATCAAGGAAAAAAACCACAAAATTAACCAAAAAGGAATGGAATACTCCATTCATGAGGCTCATGAATACAACTGGAGTATTCATGAGGCCAAATGGTACCACGATGAACTCATAGTGATCATACCTCGTACGAAAAGTAGTTTTGGGGATATCACTATCCACAATCCTTAACTGATGATAACTTAAATTTAGATCAATCTTTGAAAATACCTGAGCATCCTACAACTAGTCAAAGAGATCATCAATTCTAGGAAGAGGATATCGGTTCTTGATGGTCACTTGGTTCAATTGTTGATAATCAATAGACAATCTAAGTGACTCATCCTTCTTCTTTACAAAGATCACTGGTGCACCCCAAGGTGACACACTAGGTTGAATATGGCCCTTCTCTAAGAGTTCCTCCAACTGAGTCTTTGTTTTATTGAGCTCATGAGTGGTCATCCTAAACGGTGCTCTCAAAACTAGCTTGACTTCTGGTACAAGATCTATATAAAAGTCTACTGCTCTAGGTGGATGCATACTAGGGAGCTCTAAAGGAAACACATTTTCAAATTCCTACAAGATTGAAAAATCATTGAGGGATGGCTCCCCCTCTAAATCATCCTCTCTATCACTAATGGTGGTAACAAACAACTGATAACCCTTTCGCATGCATCATCTAAGCTACATAGCAGAAATCATATGAAGGGATATTGGTTTCTTTACCTTGAAGATCTCTCTAGAGATACCATCTCCATCCACACATTCCAACCTCTTCTGTCAACATTCCATCTTGGTGTTGTGGGCATAAATCCAATCCATGCCAAGAATAACATTGTAAGAACCTTGAGGGGTAATTCGAATCTGCATCTAGCAATTATGCACCATGGAACTAACTAATACTTTAGCTCATAAGGCTAACTCTACATCCCAACTGACATCGTGTCTTACTGCCACTAGCCTGCAATTCCCCACTACAATTGGAGATATAAACAAGTTAGTAGCTCTAGAATAAAATAAAACTACAACCATATGGCCCTATATAATACCTATAGCTTTGATAACTATGGCTTGATGCTTAGCTTGGCAGTTGTCAACCACTGTAAAAAATTTGTGGGATCTACCCATGTCTCCAACTGTCGGCTCTAAAAAAGCTCCTCTCTAGCCACTAGATGACTATTCCTACAAATACTCTCTAGATATATGACCCATGCCACCACAAGTGTAGCATGGTCCTCGGGTATAAGATCATGCACCCTATGATCCAGACTATTGTGGGCCTCCTAACTTGCTAGCTCCATTGTATCCACCCCCGAAAGATTGTTGAGTCTTCACTGACTGTGACTCTGGGCCATGTACCTTTTGATCTTGCTTGGGACCCTATGACTGCCAATGCTTGGGCTTGGAGCCTTGATAACCCTGTGAAGTTTTCTACTGCTACTACTGCTGCTGTGGTTTTTTTTGTTAAGACTATTGGCCCTTAGAGGACCCTACTATATAGTTCTAATTCCCTTTCCAAGGGGGTGTCTGTTGGGTGGAGTTTTAGATATGAGATTGGTCCCGTGACTCCTGTCTACCCCAAGTTTCCTCTGCAACTAGAGCTATCTCAACTACCTATCTAAAAGTGGTATTGAAGGCCAAACAAACTAGGCCCTGAAGTGAGAAATGAAACTCCTCTATCTGCTTCTATTTGCTCTGATAGGTACCTCTCTTGGAATCTCTCAAAGAATGACTCCCATGTGAGGGTATCCATCCTCACTCCTCCTATAGTCTCCTCCTAATGCCACCAATTGGAGGCATCTCCTCTCAATTGATGGACTGCTAGATGTGCCTTTAGATTACTCCCATAAGGACGTAATCCAAAGCACCGTTAAAGGCTCTATAACTAGGCCTCTACTACTATTCCCTTAGTAGAACTTGTAAATAATGGTGGCCTGAGTTGTATTGACTCCCTAATATCATCTCCTATATGTCTAGGAGGTCTATCAAGTGGCGGTCCTCTCTGATGTATTGACTCACCCGCATGCTCGCCCTATCCCTCTGCTTGCCTTGTTGGGGGACTCCTACTCCTCTCTCTATCTCCATGCCCGCCTCCTCTCAGTCCCTCTACTTCCACTATGGGAATCTACTACCCTTGTGGTACTACAGTAGTACTCTCTACTGAACTACACCAATCAATGTCTAAAGGGCATCTAAAATGTCCTAGTTTGAGTTCGGTGGTGGTGGTGGTGGTCCATCCTCCTATCCAACTCTACCACCTCTCACCCTACAACCTCTACCTCATCAATTACTTCAAGTAACAGGAGGCATCCTACACAATTTAAAGTTTAGTTTGAGTTTTAGAAGAATAGTGGTTTTAGTTTCCTAATGTTGAAACATGTGCTCTGATACCAAAATGTCATGCCCAAAATATGAGGGTAAAAAAATACATGAATATTTTTTTTAAGTAATAATAATTAAGTTCACTAAGGTTTAAGAGTTTGATTCACAAGTGAAAGTATAGGTTCACTACATTTCATCCTAAGTTTAAAAATCATGAGTAGGAATAAATTGTTAAATTTACTCTCTCGTTATTAAATCGATATTGACATTTGTTTCATTATTACATTACTTTTACAACATTATATTTAAAATTATTGAATAGCAATTTAAATGAATACTAGTCTAATTAAATTGAAATATTAAATCAAAGAACTAATTAAGATAAAAGTCACATCTAATATCCACATAGATATACCTTATTTAACTTTATTCAAACCACAATTTTATTTAAATCCATGATGATGATTTTTTTGAAATAAAACATTCCTAATATAATAACAATATAAATTAAACTTAAATTTGACTAAATGATAAAGTAAAACAAATTAACATTATCTATTAGTCTAACATATAGTAACATAATAAAACAAGATAATAACTTAAACAAATTATACTAACACCTTTAAATATATTCATAAAAGTACTACTAAATTAAAACTAAATTCTAAATTAATCTACAATCTAAACATGTTTAACTAATACTAATTAACACTAATAACTAACATCTTAACACTAATAACAAAATTTAACTAACCATTCCATAAATTATTTAATTTAAAACATACTAAAATAAATTTATTTAAAACAAGGAAAAAATTTATTAAACCAATTTCTAATCACTACTTTAATAACACCTAAAAAAAACCTAACACTAAAACTAAATTAAATTTGAAGTAACATAAATTTAAACTAATCTTAAATTACAACTAACTTAAATTTTTTTTTAAAAACTTTTAAATAAAAAAAACTAAACTAAAATACTAAATGCTCTCCCCTTATCCCTAACACCCCCTACACTACCCACCACGTGCATATAAGCTGCCCAAGTGCTAACCGGGCATACCATGTGGTAGCTATGCCCCCTTTTTCTGCACATGATAGCCCCTAAAGTGGGTGTACCAAAATATGAGGGTGGAAGTCTATAATCAAAAAGACTTTAGCTAAAAGCTTTGGCATTAATGCCAACTTAGCACCTTGCCCTCCCCATTTCAAACGTAGGTACAACTAACATGGAATTAACCCACTCAAATCAAATTTTTAAAAAATTATTAAATACAAGCCAAGACAAGGCCTGTGCCTAGGAAAGATGGAGAAGGTTAGTGTAGTTATGTTATAAAGTTTATTAGGTAGGATATATATATATATATATATATATATATATATATATATATATATATATATATATATATATATTGTTTATTTATTTATTGATTTATATTTATTTATTTAATTTAACAATTATACCAAAAGGGATATTGCAAGGAATCTTTTGATGCTCTATTGCAAGAAAGTAACAAATCTTTCTTCCTTACAAAATCTAGAGGCTATTTTGGCTCTAGGAACACTTTTTTATTTGGAAGCCTTTTGGACTAAGTATGGAATTTTTTTTAACAAATTATTTCATAAGTATGGATTTTTCTTCCAAGCAATGTATTTTTTGTAACAAGAGCGGGGGGGGGGGGGGGGGGGGGGTGGGTTTTTTTTTTAATGGTTTTAAAACATAGAATTCAATAGTTTGCTATCATAATAATGTAAGAGCAATTTTATCTCCTATTAAGCACAAAGAAGAATCAAGTTCCCAACATAACATAATTTTTTTCCTTAACATATTTGAGCTTGAAATTTGCATAATTGAACATCATCATTTCATCTCATTTTTGATACACATACTTATAACTAAAAATATGAAAACCTCATAAGAAACGATATTACTCAATTATTACTTTATTGACCACCTGATTCAAAGGCTTTGCCCAAAAAGAACTAGGAAGAAAACCAGACATCGCTGCCATTATAAAAAAAAGTTTAAGAACACTTTACACAGGATTTCAATTCCAAATATAATTGAATATCAACAATCAATTTAAATTTCCTTCATGGCCCTTAATAAGGGATCCATTTCATTTTCTGCAATACATCACTGAGATCATGGAGAGAACAAAACCTAACTAGGTTACAAACGAACATAACAAGGAAACAAAATCAAACATTCATTCCCATACTAAGTTTTCACAATATGTTGGACATTGAACCAAAACTAGTGAGAAGGTGGATTTTTCCAAGAGGAGATGTCAGAAACAACACCTAAATAGGTGCCCAATCGGGGCTATAACTCAAGAACTTTTGTTCTTCAACTCTTAGATTTCAAAACTCATGCATGGTTTGTGCTAATGGGTAGGGGCCCATAACACCCTACCGTCTCTCCCTCTTCTCATCTTGAGAAGAGACTCTACACTATTGGAGTCCAACTGAAGACCTTCCCCTGAAAATGGCCACTTCTACCCTATTTGAGGGTGAGTAATGCCAAAACACCCATAAAACAAAACTTCAAAATACAAAACAAACACACAGAAAAAATATTGAAGAAAACCTATTTTCAATCCCTCCCAACATACTCAACACACTCCCATACATACATAAACAAAGAAACTAAAACATGAAATCAAAATGAGGTGAAGTATTCCTACCTTCAAGAAATTAGGTTATGGAAAATGAATAAGTTGAGATGAGCTTGATTTCCTTCCCTTCTCCTTCAATTCTAAAAATGGCTCTAAAACTAGAGGTTCGGTGAACACTCCAAACCTCCCCAAAAAGCCTCTAAATAAGATCCTAAACTCAACCACCTCCAACAAGCAATAACTTCCCCACTTGCCCAAAAGTTCTAGAGGCATCTAACACAACTAGACCCAAGGCTAACCTCAAGGTGGAGTTAGGGTCATTCAACTCATGATGGGATCAACCAATTTTCGCAACAAAGCAAAAATTGGATTTTTGAGTGACCATAAAAGTCAACAAAAGGGGCTAGGGGGGGCAGGAAAATGCCCCCAACCCACACCCATACCCCTTGCATATTAAGATTTCATGAATTTAAGCCTTAGGGATTAATTTGGGACCTAACAAAACTAGGAAATTTGGCCTACCTAACAACCTTCAAAAATGTAGATTAGACACTAATCCATATTAGGGGTAAATTATTGATTAAAAAATTATTAGCAAAAAGGGCACTAACTTAGTCTGACTTAGGTCTTTAGGTTACTCATTTAACCCTAACAATCATTCTGAAATGCATATACAATTCACGAGTGTCAAGCAACACTATAAAAACACTGTTATGAAAAATTATCATTTACTAGTTATAGAATGATACATTCATACATCACACTAAACAATTAGAATATGAACAACAGGATCTCTAAAAATGGTATATAGGGTTTAGTTTCACTTCTCTGTCAAATTTTTCAGCTAAAATATCCTATAAACACATCGCACACTTCAATAGCTCAAGAAAATCACATGCACATATGTATATGACTTATAAGGGAAAACACATAAATTAAAACATCCATTTTAAAATAATCAATTGTTAATCTCATTCTACTCATATACATAATCATTAAAATTGCATACTCAAAGTGCTAATTTTTCATTCACCTACTTCGTCAGTATACATGTTCATAATGCACTAAATGACAAAATCAAACATCTGAAAGTAAAACTTCACACAACATGATATAATATAATATGTTTAGTGTATCTGATAGTGTCTTGACATATCAAGTCATGAGTATCAAAATAATATTGTATCACTATGCTACAATGGGTCAATGCAATGCCTCACACAAGTACCACACCTTCCTACATGAGCATGAAACATTTTTCACTATTAAGTGCCAAATTATGTTCTTGACATCTTAGGCATTGTCTAATTAGGGTCATTTGTTGTTCCATCTCCCTTACTAACTGGGGATCAATAGATACTCGATCCTCGATCATATCCCAACTCAAGGGCATTCTGCATGGTCTTCCATACAAGGCCTCATAAGGTGGCATACCTATGGAGGAATGGTGCCCATTGTTATAAGAAAACTTGACAAGATGTAGGTATTCCTCCCATTTGACTTGATGGTCCATCATGTACATGTGTAGCATGCCCTCCATAACCTAATTCACTTGCTCAATCTAACCATTGGTCTGAGGATGGTACGCTGTACTAAAATTGAGCCTAGTGTCCAAAGCTTCTTTCAACTCTCTTCAAAATGATGAAGTGAATAATGAGTCTCTATCAAAGATGATCTTATGAGGAATACCATGAAGTCTAACAATGTCTCGCAAGAACACCTAAGCTATGTCTTGTGCTGTGTATGTAGTATGCACCGGTGAGAAATGGGAAACCTTGGTCAACATGTCAACTATCACCAAAATGGTATCATGGTGGTGTGATGACATGGTGAAAAAACTGATAAAGTTGATAGATACAGCATCCTACTTCCACTTTTTAATCTCATGAGGCTAAAGGAGCCCACCGAGATGACAATACTCTTCCTTCACCCTCTAACACTCGAGGCATCTTGTGACTATGTCACCAATCTACACTCTCATGCCTGGCCAGTGATACAACTACCTCAAATTTGCATATAATTTCTTAACACCAAAGTGCACTACATAAGGTGCTTTGTGAGCCTCAAGTACAATGAGCTCGTGCAAACCCCCAATGGAAGGTACATACATACATCTTCTATGACACAAAAGTCTATCAGACTCTAAGGAATATTTTGAATACTTCCCTTCCAGGGGGCTCTGAGAATGCACTATCTAACTAACTTCTGCATAAAGCTCATCTACTAGTAAGTGTTCTAGGATCTACTCTCTAAAGTTAGTGCAAGTAGTCACAGATGAAAGCTCATGGCACCTTCTACTTAAGGCATCTATAACCACATTCTCTTTTCCCTTGATGTAATGAACATTAAAATCATACTCACAAAGAAACTCCATCCACCTTCTTTGCCTACCATTAAGGTTTGGCTGAGAAAATATGTACTACAAGCTTTGTTGGTCAAAATAAAGCTCGAGTCTATGGCCTAGAAGGAAGTGTCACCACCTCACCAAATCATGAACCACTGTCATAAGTTCTAGGTCATGAGTATGATAATTGAGTTCATGAGTCTTCAACTTCCTAGACTCAAAGGAAATAGGTCATCCATCCTGCATAAGGACTGCCCCTATACCATCTAAAGATGTATTAGTGCACAGCACAAAATCTATAGAAGGATTTGGTATTGCAAGATTGGGTGCACTTGTGAGGGCTCTCCTTAGCTCTTGAAAAGCTCTATCACACTTCTCTATCCAATCATACTTCTTCCCCTCTTTCTGAAGAGATGTGATAGGGTGTGCCAACCTAGAGAATCCTACAATAAAGCGTTGGTAATATCCTGTTAGCCCCATAAAACTTCTCAGTCTAGTGACACTGGCAGGTGCTAGCCAATCCATGATGTCCCTAATCTTTGGTGGGTCTACCGAGACACCATCACCTGATATGACATGACCCAAATAATGTATCTCAGGTCTATAGAATGCACACTTCGACAAGGTGCCAAACAACTAATTCTCTCTCAACTTTTGCAATACTTGTCTTAGGTGCTCTTCATGCTCTTTCTCATCATGAGATTAAATAAAAATTTCATCAAGGAAAACAACCACAAACTTATACAAAAATTTATGGAATACTCCATTCATGAGGCTCATGAATACAACTAGAGGATTTGTGAGGCCAAATGGTACCACGGTGAACTCGTAGTGACCATACCTCATACATAAAGTAGTTTTAGGGATATCACTATCCACAATCCTTAACTAATAATATTTTGACTTCAGATCAATCTTTGAAAATACCTAAATACCCTGCAATTTTTCAAAGAGATTATCAATTCTAGGAAGAGTATATTGGTTCTTGATGGTCACTTTGTTAAATTGTCGATAATCAATACACAACCTAAGTGACATATCCTTCTTCTTTACAAAGATCACTGGTGCACCCCAAGGTGACACACTAGGTTGAATATGTCCCTTCTCTAAGAGTTCCTCCAACAAAGTCTTTAGTTCACTAAGCTCATGAGTGGTCATCCTAAATGGTGCTCTTGAAACTAGCTCAGCTCCTAGCACAAGATCTATATAAAAGTCTAATGCTCTATATGGAGACATACCAGGGAGCTCTGAAGGAAACACACTTTCAAACTCCTACAAGATTGGAAAGTCATTGAGGGATGACTCTCCCTCTAAATCTTACTCTTTGTCACAAATGGTGATAGCGAATAATTGACAACCCTTTCACATGCACTGTCTAAGCTGCATAGTGGAAATCATATGAAGGGATACTAGTCTCTTTACCCTTAAGATCTCTCTAGAGATACCATCTCCATCCACACATTCCACCCTCTTCTATCAACAATCGATCTTGGCATTGTGGGCATAAATCCAATCCATGCCAAGAAAAACATCGTAAGAACCTAGAGGGGTAATGCATAGATTAGACATCATGGACATGTCTCCAATCTACATGTTGGTGTTTGAAAACGTTACCCATTTCTAATTATCCCCATGAGAATATGACACAACTAAGGGCAGCTAACTCCCATCATCAACATATTACTTTAGACACAGGGCCAACTATAAGGCATGACCCTTCTTCTACTTTAGGCTTTGCAAAACCTAGGCGGGTAGACCTGTAGATTCTTTATATGGTACCAGTTGTCAAAGCATACATTGAATCTATTCAAAGAAAATAAAACCCTTATTTCTCCTAAGAACTCATGAAATAATACAGACCAATGATAGCTAGATGTAGATCTATGAACCTCATAAGCTGAGTGAGGGCATTCTATTTATGGCTCTTCAACATGAAAGGGAAATTCATTTGATTAAAGATGTTGATTCAACAAAGCCTCAAAAATGCAACAGTATAACCAACGATCCTATAACTGATCAGTGCCTAATCCATTGGGCAATTCCATGAATTCAAAACATACATCTGTGACATCAAGACGTATCTCATATACCCAGACATCATATCTATCCAACCACCTTGTGATTCAGACATCAGTGCTCATTCAGGTCTCATTCTCACAAAATATCCTTCTCAAATAACCAGTAACCTTGTTTAAACATATTGAGCATTTACTTGGCCCTTTGGTCCAACAGCAAAATACATCAAACATACAACCTGAAAGGGATGCAAATGGGTCTCAAATCTTTGTTCCAAAACCAAATAAGACTTACAGATTACTGAGACAAGAGACAAGAACTAGAACAAAACTAGTAAAATTGTTGCTCATATGTATTCATTTCCTTGAAACTATACATTCAGATGCATAAAATTAAAACATGAAACAACCTAATATCTCAGAACTATCTATATTATCTCTACAATGCTGTTCACATGAGAGTTTTGCTGAAGAAAAATGGTGTCACAGTCATGGAAACATGTCGAAATACTAGAACCAATGGTCTCACAGTGTAAAAACTGGAATCCCTAATGGTATCACAGCAATGAACTCTTTCTTCCCAGAAACTGGAACCAATCAAATGGAAGCAAGAAAGAAAGATATAGAAGAGAAAGAATTCCCAGATCTGTTCTGAAGATGACAAGTGTCCACTTGAAATTCAATCCTGTGCAAGTGAGTAACCTCTTTTTTCTTTCATCCCATCTGATTTTCTGTTTCATCATTACATTGTAACTGATTTGCAAAATATCCCCAGCTGAATGATGAAATCCCTGATTTGGTAAATATCTGATTTGCATCAAAATGCTGATAAAACTTCATCTAACTGACTCAAAAATGCCCCCAGCTCAATTCTCCTTGTCTTTTATGCATAATCAAGCTATTAACTTTCCAAAAAACACAATTGAACTTCTTTGTCTGAAAACGGTTGCAATTCAGGTTCCTGATAGAAAACCTCTTGCAGCTTGAACCAGATACTACCTGTGCAAAATTTGTCTCCGAAATCGGATAATTCATCTTCTCCCAATTCTGGTGGTATATTGGAGTCCATATTTAGCTTATCAGAAACCCACTAAATCTTCATTTGAAAATGACCCCTCTGGTTAAAAGTTTAGGCTTGCACTCAATTTGATTTTAAATTTCAAGAATTTAATATTCTTTAAAATCAAAACTTTACATTTAAGCCCTTCTTAAATTTAAAATCAAGTTGCACGTAGCACATTTTTTATAAAAATAATAATAAAATATTATTATTTTCTTATTTTTTAATAGCCCTTTCCTTCTAATCCAGGTCAATTCATGTTTGACAGAGCCTTTCTACCATGTGGCGGCATCTAATTGGCTGACCACTAGTCTCAAATGCCAGGTTATTGCCATAGGGACCCAGTGTGCCATGTGGTGCCCAAGTGCATCCCCACATTTTTTAACCTCCGCGCAACTCCGTTTTGCGAGCATGCGCTAACCCTTGGATCATGACACTTGGCGCAATCCGGTGCTTCTGTCGCCACATCAGCATGCATGTACTTTGGTTCAAAATTTTTCTTTCTACACGCTGACATCATCGTGCAATTGGCCACATGGGCGCAAGGCCCCACATGCAACTAGCGCGTCAAAAGCGCTTGTCTTGAAGACGTTATGTTATGTGCTTGAAATGGTATTTAAAAAATGAATTTCTAAGTTACCCACCCAATGTGGGATAAATACATTTCATAGTCTTCCCCTTTACTTTGGCTGCATTTTCCATTGCTGCGCAGGGTCTTCTTCTATTCTAGCCGCGGGATCCTATCTGACTGTCTTTGAGTACATTTTACATTCACATCATGGGAATCTTTGACTGAGTGAGGAGCTTGTTATACAGTGTGGTTCCTTGCAGTCAACCTCTACCTTTTTTATTTGCGTGGATGTCCATTTCATTGGCACAAGAGTCTTTTTAACATCTCTCATTCTATTGCTCTATTGGGTTGTGTGTTCTCTTATGAAGCTGCGGCTTACTCAATGCACTAGCGTTGGCTCCTCCTTGGCAGCCCCCTCTTCAAATGGTTGTTCCTTTATTTGTGAGCATCCCCTGCATAGAACTCCTGACCTCCTTTGCAGACTGGTGGCTCCATTCAACTTTTTTTTGCTTTTTCGTGACTTTGTTTTGATTGCAACCGATGCTTCTCTTTTTTATAGCAGCGGATTCTCCTTGGTTGAACTTTTCATAAAGCTATGGCTTCCTTTAAATGCAGGGGCGACTCCTTTATACCTTGGCATCTTTTATTGCCGCCTGTTGCTCTTTTTATAGTGTTGGCTTACCTTATTAATGCCATGGCTACTTGCTCTTATGAAATCCTCCACTATTCACAACTTTTAAACTGGCTGATTCATTCCTCTCACGTTATTTGAAATGTCTTGGAATCAAAACCTTTGCACATTGTAACTGGTGGATTCCTCTTTTGATGCATGAGCCTTCTATATGGGTGTTGACCACTATTTTGGATGTGGTGGCTAATATCTCTGCATGGCGTGGGAGTTTTTTCTTATTGCAGCATCCTTCATTCTTTCTTTGTTTTGATGGACGCCCTCTCTGCGAAAAATCAATTGATCATGCATTCTACTTTGACTAGGTGTGGAGGAAAGCTGAGCTCCCCTGCATTTGACTGCTGGCTTTCCTCTGCAAGTGGGTTCTTTGAACTTTGTAATCCTTTTTCTTTCAACAATGTTTCTTCCTCCATTCATGCATTGATTTCATTGCTCAGGCAATATGTCTTAGCATAAGTGGATGCTCCTTTTAACATGCATGAGCTACTTGGTTCCTTTGCTCACAAATACATGAAGAGGTGTTGGGTTGTATATGAGCTCCCCTTTCTTTCAATGCTTATTTCTTATTTCTTTGCCATGACTTGACCATCAGGTACCCTATCCTTCCTTTTGTAGTCTCAAAGTGCTTCTTACTTGAGCTCTTTAGATAGCTAGAAACAAATGGAGATATAGAGAAATATCTATAATTTTATTAGAAGTTGCACTTATTTTCTCTCTTGTTATGTTACTAGGAGTTAAAAAGAGTGTTGTGGCTTGTCATACTGAACAAAGCAAATGCTATCTCTTATTATCCTTTAAACCCAAGCAAGCCTTCGTGGACTTCCTCAATAATATCTATGTTGCTCTGAACATACTTCTCTATGGGCCTTTGATCAAGCAGTTATTACATTCATTACATGACCAGGCATCCCTCATTTCCTTAGAATTCATTATTAAGCAATGCACTCCTCACCTTAGATATGCCGTAAATTAGTCGAGCCCCAGAGTGGGTCTGGCTAAAAAAAATTTCTTTTTGAACAACTAAACCCTCAAAATGGCCCACTGACCTGTTGAACTAATTTGAATCAAATTTGATCACTGATTGATCATTAAAGAAAAATCATTTTATCACTATTCTGCAAATTGCCAATTTGGTGCCAGAAGGTCCATTGACTTCCCTTAAAAACTGATCCAAACAGATAACTGTGCTTTGAAATCCAGGATACTGATTCTCTGCTCCACATTCTTGCACCTTGTTGAATCTCATCTCATGAATAATTCGAGGTCAAAAGATACTCTCTATCAAAGTGGACCTCCCAGAACTGCCTGCAAGAAACATGTCAGAAAACAACAAATTGGCTCTAGAATCAGCTTGGAAAACTAGGCAAATGAGCACATGGGGAAATGAAAATTGGGACACTCATTCTTTGTCATGAGGACATTGTGGATATGAAATTTGGGCTCATGAAGAATCACAGGGCGTGTTTGGTGAGCATCTGAAGTTGGCTACTCAGAATTACAGGACAAGAGACAACAACAGAAAAGTGTTTTTTGCGAATGAAAAGGCCCTGGAAAAGTGTGTAGACGGATTCATCAAGGTTTATAAATTGACACACGTAGAGTATTTTCAGAGGACAATATAGGGGTACAATCCATTTGATCTCACCAATCATGAATTTCAAGTTATAACATCTCAAACAGGGGTCTTGATAAATCTTCAAATGCTGACACCAGTTAAAAGTCATAAATTGCGTTTGGAATCGCGTTTGAAAAATGATCAAACGAATTTGTCAGGACTTGAAAATTGAAACATAGGAATTCTTTAATGTCTACCATACAATGCAGAAGGAAATTTAGCATTTTAGTCAATTGGGTCAAAGTTATAGCACGTCAAACAGGGCTTCCCGAAATTAGGTGCAAAGTGCAAAAGCATGAAAAACAGTAACTGACCAAATTCGAGGGATTCGAAACCTATTCAAATGGACTCAAAATGACTCAAAATATGAAACATAGGTTCTCAGGTATGGGTATTATATACTCTCAAAGTGGTGAGTCATGAAACATTTCTAGGTGCAAGATATTCATTGGCAAACACAGCCTCATGTCGCTATTTGACACTTAGGTGAAAATGCAAGATTGACAATTTCTAAAAGCAAGACTTCGCCAAATGACTCGAAATGATGATATAACTTCATGGAACACATACACAGGCTAAAAGTAGGGTGTTAGAAACATTAAACACCATTTAGCCTTCAGATTGGCAGTCGGATACATAGGCATCAAAAAGTTTTCGTAGGGCTTAAATTCTCAACAGTGCTCAAAATCAGGGCTGCAATTTTGAGCGCCAACACTACATTTGGCAATTATGCACCATGGAACTAACTAACACTTTGGCTCTTGAGGCTAACTCTACTTCCCAACTGACATCTTGTCTTATTTCCACTAGCTTGCAATGCTCCACTACAATTGGAGCTATAAAAGAGTCAATAGCTCTAGAATAAAATAAAACTGCAACCATACAACCCTATATAATACTTGTAGCCTTGATAACTGTTTCCTGAAGCTCAGCCTAGTAGTTGTCAATCATTATAAAAAATCTATGGGATCTGCCCATCTCTCTAACTATCAATTTTGAAAAAGCTCCTCTCTGGCCATTGGATGACTATCCCTACAGACACTCTCTAGCTATATGACCCATGCCACCATAAGTGTAGCATGGTCCTTGGGTATAAGATTGTGCACCCTGTGATACAGACTGTTGTGGGCCTCTTGACTAGCTAGAGCCATTGTATCCACCCCTAGAAGACTGCTAAGTCTTCAATGACTCTAACTTTGGGGCCTATACCTTCTAATCCTACTTGGGACCCTATGACTGCCAATGCTTGGGCTTGGAGCTCTGATAGCCCTGTAAAGTTTTTTGTTGCTGTTGAGACTATTGGCCCTTAGAGGACCCTGCTATATAGTTTTGATTCCCTTTTCAAGAGGGTTTCTGCTGGGTGGAGTTTCAATTCTAAGACCGATCTCGTGACTCCTGTCTACCCTAAGTTTCCTCTATAACTAGAGCTATCTCAACTACCTATCTAAAGGTGGTAGGGAAAGCCAAACAAACTAGGCCTAGAAGTGAGAAATTTAGGCCCATGATGAAGTGATCAACTCATAGTTTCTCATCCTTCATGTATTCAACCTATGGAAGGAGCTCAAGAAACTTGCTCTCATATTGAGCTACTATAAGACCCCTCTAATATAGAGAATGAATCTCCTCTATCTACTTATGTTTGAAGTGTTCCCATAGGTACCTCTCTCAAAATCTCTCAAAGAATGACTCCCATGTGAGGGTATCCATCCTCACTCTACCTATAGTCTCCTTCTAATGCCACCAATTGGAGGCATCTCCTCTCAGTTGATGGACTACTAGACGTGCCTTTAGATTACTCCCATAAGGACATAATCCAAAGCACCACTGAAGGCTCTATATCTAGGCCTCTACTACTGTTCCCTTAGTGGAACTACTAAAAAATGGTTGCTCGAGTCATATCAAATCCCTGATATAATCTCCTATATGTCTAAGAGGTCTATCAAGTGGCAGTCCTCTCTGATGTATTGACTCACCCTCGTGCTCTCCCTATCCCTCTACCTGCCTTGGTGGGGGAGTCCTACTCCTCTCTCTATCTCTAGGCCCACCTCCTCCTAGTCCCTCTACTTTCGCTACAAGAATCTACTATCCTAGCTATACTATAGGTAGTACCCTCTACTAAACTGCACCAATTAATGTCTGAAGGGCATCTAAAATGTCCTAGTTCATGTTTGGTGGTGGTGGTCCATCCTCCTATCCTACGCTATCATCTCTCACCCTACGACCTCTGCCTCATCAGTTGCTTTGCATAACGGGAGACATCCTATGCAATTTAAAGTTTAATATGAGTTTCAGAAGCATAATGGTTTTAAGTTCCTAGTGTTGAAACATGTGCTCTAATACCAAAATGTCATGCCCAAAATACGAGGGCAAAAAAGTACACAAACTTTTTTTAAAGTAATAATAATTAAGTTCACTAAGGTTTAAGAGTTTGATTTGCAAGTGAAAGTATAGGTTCACTACATTTCATCCTAAGTTTAAAAATCATGAGTAGGAATAAATTGTTAAATTTAATCTCTAGTTATTAAATTGATATTGACATTTGTTTCATTATTAAATTACTTTTACAACATTATATTTAAAATTATTGAATAACAATTTAAATGAATACTAATCTAATTAAATTGAAATATTAAATCAAAGAACTAATTAAGATAAAAGTCACATCTAATATACACATAGATATACCTTATTTAACTTTATTCAAAACACAATTTTATTTAAATCCATGATGATGATTTTTTTGAAATAAAACATTCCTAATATAATAACAATATAAATTAAACTTAAATTTGACTAAATAGTAAAGCAAAAAAAATTAACATTATCTATTAGGCTAACATATACTAACATAATAAAACAAGATAATAGCTTACACGAATTTTACTAACACCTTTAAATATATTCATAAAAGTACTACTAAATTAAAACTAAATTCTAAATTAATCTACAATCTTAACACTTTTAACTAATACTAATTAATACTAGTAACTAACATCTTAACACTAATAAAAAAATTTAACTAACCATTCAATAAATTATTTAATTTAATAAATAGTAAAACAAATTTAATTAAAACGAGCAAAAATATTATTAAACCAATTTCTAATCACTACTTTAATAACACTTTAAAAAAAATTGATACTGAAACTAAATTAAATTTAAACTAACATAAATTTAAACTAATCTTAAATTACAACTAACTTAATTTTTTTTTAAAAAAACTTTTAAATAAAAACAAACTAAACTAAAATATTAACTACTCTCCCCTTATCCCTAACATTACCTACACTACCCACCACATCCATCTAAGCTGCCCAAGCCTGCAGCTCATAGTCTAAGCATTGATTGGGCATACCGTGTGGCAAGTGTGCCCCCTTTTTTTGTGCATGACATCCCCTAAAGTGGGCGTACCAAAATATGAGGATGGAACTCTATAATCAAAAAGGCTTTAGTTAAAAGCTTTGGCATTAATTCCAACATAGCACCTTGCCCTCCCCCTTTCAAATGTAGGTACAACTGACATGCAATGACCCCACGCAAATCAAATTTTAAAAAAAATATTAAATACAAGCCAAGACAAGGCCTATGCCTAGGAAAGATGGAGAAGTTTAGTGTAGTTATGTTATAAAGTTTATTAGGTAGGATATTTGTTTTGTTTGTTTATTTATTTATTTATTTAATTTAACAATTATACCAAAAGAGATATTGTAAGAAATCTTTTGATGCTCTGTTGCAAGAAAGTAACAAATCTTTCTCCCATACAAAATTTAGAGGCTATTTTGGCTATAGGAACACTTTTTTTTTTGAAAGCCTTTTTGACTAACCATGGAATTTTTTTTAGGAAATTATTTCATAAAGTATGGATTTTTCTTCCAAGAAATGTATTTTTGTAACAAAGGGGTGGGGGGGAGTAGGTTTTTTTTTTGAATGGCTTTAAAACATAGAATTCAATAGTTTTCTATCATAATAATGTAAGAGCAATTTTATATCCTATTAAGCACGAAGACAAATCAAGTTCCCTACATAACATAATTTTTTGCCTTAACATATTTGAGCTTGAAATTTGCATAATTGAACATCATCATCATTTCATCTCATTAATTATACACATACTTATAACTGAAAATATGAAAACCTCGTAAGAAATGATATTACTCAATTATTACTTTATTGACCACCTAATTCAAAGGCTCCATCGAGAAAGAACTAGCGAGAAAACCTGACATCATTGCCATTATATCAAAAATTTTAAGAACACTTTACACAAGATTTCAATCCCAAAGATAACTAAATATCAACAATCAATTTAAATTTCCTTTATGGCCCTTAACAAGGGATCCATTTCATTTTTTGCAATACATTGCTGAGATCGTGGAGAGAACGAAAACTAACCAGGTGACAAAAAAACATAACGAGACAAAATCAGACAATCATTCTCATATCAAGTTTTCACATTAGGTTTGACATTGAACCAAAACTAGGGAGAAGGTGGATTTTTCCAATAGGAGATGTCAGACACAACACCCAAATAGGTGCCTAATCGAGGCTATAACTCAAGAACTTTCATTCTTCCATTCTTACATGCCAAAAGTCATACATAGTTTGTGCTAACGGGTAGGGGCCCATAACACCCTACCATGTCTCTCTCTTTTCATCTTGAGAAGAGACTCTACACTATTGAAGTCCAACTAAAGACCTTCCTCCGAAAATATCCACTTCTGCCCTATTCGAGGGTGAATAATGCCCAAACACCCATAAAAGAAAACATTGAAATACAAAACAAACACAAAGGAAAGACATTGAAGAATTTTTTTTTTAATTCCTCCCAACATACTCAACACACACCCAAACATACATAAACAAAGAAACTAAAACATGAAATCAAAATGAGGTGAAGTATTCCTACCTTCAAGAAATCAGGCTATGGAAAATGAACAAGTTGAGATGAGCTTGCTTTCCTTCCCCTCTCCTTCAATTTTGAAAATCCCTCTAAAACTAGAGGTTGGGTGAACACTCCAATTCTCCCCAAAAAAGCCTCTAAAGAAGATCCTAAACTCTACCACCTCCAACAAGCAATAACTTCCCCACTTGCCGAAAAGTTCTAGATGCTTCTAACACAACTAGACCTAAGGCTAACCTCAAGGTGGAGTTAGGGTCATCCAACTCATGATGGGATCGATCAATTTTCGCAACAAAGAAAAAATTGGATTTTTGAGTGACCATAAAAGTCAACAAAAGGGGCTAGGGGGGGTGGAAAATGCCCCCAACCCATACCGATACCCCTTGGGTTTTAAGATTTCATGAATTTAAGCATTAGGGATTAATTTGGGACCTAACAAAAACTAGGATATTTGGACTACCTAACAATTTTAAAAAATGCAGATTAGACACTAATCCAAATTAGGGGTAAATAATTGATTAAAAACTTATTAGCCAAAAGGGCACTAACTTAATCCGACTTAGGTCTTTAGGTTACTTGGTTAACCCTAACAATAATTTTGAAATGCATCTACAATTCACGAGTGTCAAGCGACACTATAAAAACACTATTATGAAACATTAAAATTTACTAGTTACAGAATGATACATTCATACATCTCACGATACAATTAGAATATGAATAATAGGGTTTCCACAAATGGTAGATAGGGTTCAGTTTCACTTCTCCATCAGATTGCTTGGCTAAAATATTCTGCACACTCATCACACACATTAGTAGCTCAAGAAAATCACATGCACATATGTATATGATGTATCAGGGAAAAACATAAATTAAAAAATCCATTTTCAAATAATCAATTCTTAATCTCATTCTAATCATATACTTAATCATTAAAATTGCATACTCAAAGTGCTAATTTTGCATTCACTTACTTCATCAATATACATGTTCATAAAGTGTTAAATGATGAAATCAAACATCTGAAAGTAAAACTTCACACAACATGAAATAATATAATATGTTTAGTGTATCCAATAGTGTCTCGACATATTGGGTCATGAGTATCAAAATGATAATGTCTCACTATGCTACGATGGGTTAGGGCAAGGCCTCACACAAGTACCACACCTTCCTACATGAGCATGAAACATTTTTCACTATTAAGTGCCATACTATGTTCTTGACATCTTATTAAAACTTTTTCAAGATTCATCATTGTTTCCTCAAGGTGACTCCAAATGTTGTGAAGTTGTCATATATATTTCCATACAATCATGTGATATATCAACAAAGATGCTAATAACAACTCATTGAAACATTGTAGGAGCATTACATAGACCAAATGGAAAAATAGAGTATGTTAAAATACCCCATGGGCATGTGAATGGGATTTCATCTTAGTCTGTAGGAGCAATACTGATTTGATTATAACCACCATACCCATCTAGAAAAGAGAAATATTTCTTTCCAACTAGAGTGTCTAGAACTTGATCTATGAATAGTAAAGGAAAGTGATCCTTTTTGGTGGCCTTGTTCAATTCTTTGTAATCTACACAAATTTGTCATTTCCCTCCCTTTTTGGGCGCTATGACCAAGGGTGACACCCATCTACTATTAGATATAGGATAAATAGAACTAGCATCAAGCAATTTTTGCAATTCAGTTTTAACTATTTTTCTAAGGCTGGGATTTATCCTTCTTTGGGGTTGATAGAGTGGTAGACACCCTTCATTAATGTATATTCTATGAGTGCATAATGTAGGACTCAACCCTTTCATATCAGCATAGTCCCATGCAAAAGCCTTTTCATGCTTTTGAAGTAGCTTTGTTAACTATTCTATTTGTGTGGATGATAATTTTGGGTTAACATGAAGATTATGACCTTTGGATAAATCAACAGTAGTGGTAGACTCTATCATAACAGCTTTAGAAATTGGACTTATATCTAATTCACATGGTAAAAGTTGATGAAGAATGTCTAGTTCTTTGATCAATGTATAATTCTCATCACATTCCTCATGTGGTGTTAATTCTAACATGAAACTTTCAGATACATCCTTTTCCACCACACAATTGTTAGTAAGAATACTCTGAAGTACTAAATCCTCTTCCTACAACTTTAGAAAGGATTGTCTATGCAACATCATAAGTTGTGCTATAGAGTTTAATTCTTTGTCTTCATCCCCTAAATTTGGCTAGATAGATGTGCTTAAATCTGGTAATGGTTGTGTTGGAGGACACAAATAAATTTTTTTTGTTGCTTGACCATTTGATATGGTCATATTTCCTAATCTAAAACTTATATTTGCATTAGATGTTGCTAACCATGGTCATCCTCAGATGATAGGGCAAATAGATAAATTAACTTTGGGAGAAAAAATCAAGAAATCTGTAGGATGCTCTAGAGAGTCTAAGGTTACAACTATGTTTTCTATCAACCCATCAAGAGTGACAGTAGAACTATCTGCAAGTTGCAGAATTGTTGGAGTAGGCCTTAATCCTTCTATTTTCAACTTCTTCACAGTATCCTTGGTCATGAAATTTATAGCAGCACCAAAATCTATTAAAGCATTTTTAATAGACTGACCATTTATACTCACATTCACAACTAGACTTCTTAGATCATAATATTTTGGAGTACCAACTTTTCTAACATAATGTTAGCCAATTGTCCCACAACATGGACTATAGTTGGGTCATTTTTCTTCCTCCCTGTCTTCTTTAAGGAGGCTTCTCTAATGGCTTTTCCATAGATAGGAATATCTTCAATAGGTTGGAATAGGGGTATTTGGACATGCATGTTCTTCAACTAATCAACAATATCAAAAGATTGTTCCTCTATTTGTGTAGGTTTACTTTGTATAAGTTTCTCTAGAAAAGGAGGTTCCACCACTAACGAAGCTTGGGCTGAGATAGTGACATTGGTTGGGTCAACCTTTTTAGAGACTAGGGGTTCTGATGCTGCAGGAGTATCTAGTATTTTAGTTATAAGAGGTAGTTTAGGCACTGGTAAAGTTATTCCAGATCTCAGATGTATATTTGCAACATTTAGAGCATAAGTAGGATATTGTTGAGCATCAGCAATACACATGGATTGTTGCAGCTATTGATTATTTAGATTTGGTTGAGGTTGTGTAGGTAACTATGTCTACTTTTGAGGTCCAGGATTCACAAGTGGTGACATTAGTGTAGGTTGTTGAGATAAGGGTGGTAATTGTGGAGTACTATTATTTTGGTTAGCCCACTGTTGAGGTCCTCTCCATTGGTTTGTAGACTACCAATTCCCTTGGGATGGTTGCTATTGGTTCTGCTAGTTTTTCCATTAGTTCTATTGGTTCTGCCATTGGTTACTTTGTTGGTTGAGCCAAGATGGTTGGGAGTTTTGAGGCCATTGGGGCTATTGCAGATTATTTTTCCAAGCGCTGCTCCAATTAGGTTGATTATATTGTGGGGGGCCTTGGGGGATTACAGTTTTTCCATTGATTACCATTTAAATTTAAATTTTGCAAAGGGTCCTAGGGCACACCTTGACATTGGGCCCATGGTTGGCATTGAGCAACAAAGAATACTTTCTCATCATCTATATCTATCTTTCTTTACTCAATTGGAAGATGTTGGTTCTCCATGATGGAAACTAGTTTGCATTGGCAATCCTTCTTTTGGTTTTGGCAATGAGCGCAGTATTTAGCTAGTTGTAATTTAGCTTCTGCATGCTTCTTCTTTGCAGTAATTATGTTGAGATGTGTAGTGACATCATTTACAATGTCTTGATTGAAATCTGATAATAGGTTAGAGATCTCAAGCTTTGAAATACCCTGACTAATTCCTTTAGTGACTGTGGAATGAGGTCCTTGACCTTTCTTCATAGTTGACCTTGAATAGTTTTGATAGATTTTTTTGAGGTCATCCTAGGAAGCTTTATATACATCACCATCGGCCATCAAGTCTAGTGCTTCTAGACAATTATCATTCACACCTCTCATAAAGATTAGCTTTTGAGGATCCTCAGATAACACATGTTGAGGGTTCTTTTGTAGTGTATACAAGAAACATGAAACGTAGTGTTCTAACGTACTAAGGGACATGACCACTAATATTGAGAAGCTATGAAGAACTATTATATTTCTCTACATTTATTATTGTGTCAAAATGGTTGTCTAGACTTTATTATTCATTCTGTGAGTTGTTATCTTTTTTTTCCTTTTGTGATATCCTGAAGATATCTTCTCCTCTTGAACTAGATGCTATGCAATACTCTTTGTATTTATCTAGAAATAGAGTTTGCATTGCATCCCAAGTTCTTGTTGCATTAGCTCCTAAGCCCATGAAACATCGTAAAGCTGACTCTTTCAATGTTGTTGGAAATAATTTGAGCTTATGGGTATCAATGTTGTAGTCAAAAATATGATAGAGTATGTCAAATTCAAACAAGAAAGTGTTAGGGTCTTTAGTTGCAAGGCCATAGAACTTTGTAAGAGTAGCAACAGGTATATTCTTGAGATTATTAGTATTTATGAGGCTTGGAAGAGGAAATGGAAAAGTAGGTTGTGTCATTACTAGAGGTATTAGATTATGAGGTTGCTATTGAAAAGGAACATTGGGTACTAGATTATTAACTAGTGGATTTAGAGTAGTATTATGAAGGAAACTATCCAAAATTTCAGCAAAAGGTTGAATACCACTCATATCTATAGGTTTTTCTCTTGAGGATGTTTTTGTAGGAAAAAAAAGGCATACATCTTCAAAATGAAACTCAACTTCTTCTTCTTCAATTTCTTCATTCAAATTAACAGCCTCCCATGGAAGAAATCTACCATATTCATCTCGTCATCTTCCTCTTCAATGCATTCAATTGAATTCTTCACATTGGTGAAGAAAGTTTTAAGACTACAAATTTCTAAAAAAAATTAACTAAGAACTATGACTCAAGAATGCTCCTAGCTTGACACAATCCCTGACAATGGTACCAAAAATGGTCTGCCTCACAATAGGTGTATAATAATCATGCCAAAGGGTATACTTAGGAATAGTGTATTGAATCTAAGGACTATTTTTCCCCACCACGAGGTGAATTTAATTTTATCAACCCAAGGATGTATACTTGAAATGGTCATCATAGTATGTGCACTGGGTTTCTTAATGAGTCATTATTCTTATGTTGTAGGAAAGTAAAATGCAAGGAAACAACCTATACTAGTGATGTAGGAAACTAACACACTTAACTCTTTACTGAAATGAATACTAGAAATGCAATTAAATACTAAGCTATATTCCAACCCAGTTCATCTACTATAACTATTCTTACAAATGTTGTAGGAACACTCACAAAGTATGATGCTACAAGAACGAACTTATAACTTCTACCTGCAATACTAGAGATGCTTGAAAACAAATCTATACTTCTCTAATCTAATCCACCTCCCAAGTGGGGCTCCTTGGTTGGCTTCTGCTAACATACTAACATAGAATGTAAACTAGGAGCTATTTCATTATGTTCTAGAAATTCATTACATGAGAATGATACATGAAACTATAAAAACAATTCACTGCAAGAGTCAACAATTTCTTGTCGTAAACTTTCTTCTAACTTTTTAACATTATTGGTCTGATCCCTATAAATAGAAGATTGACACTTAGTCTGCAACATAAAAGAAAAAAAAACTAACTTCAAATCCACTAGAGAAAAAGGAAGAAAAGATAATAACTCACAGAATGAATAATAAAGTCTAGACAACCATTTTGACACAATAATAAATTTAGAGAAATATAACAGTTCTTCATAGCTTCTCCATATTAGTAGTTGTGTCCCTTGGTACCATTATGACTCTTTCTTCGATGGCTAAACCTTAATGCCTTTTCTTCTTGAATGTCATTGGCTATCTTCAATGTTTCCCTTTGAACACTTCCAACCATCTTTAGATTCATTTGCTAACAAGTTAGTTATTATGCAGAGATATTTGCAAATAAGCATTATCAAATTAAATTCAAATATTAGAACACACATTCTAATGGTTATATGAAATACTACATTATATATATAAGATTGGAAAAATATAACATACTATCTACCCATAGGTTAATCATCAATTCAAGTAAACATAAGTTCACAAATGTCTTGGTGGAAGTAAAACAAAGTGTTGAAAACTATCATAAAATAGAGGCAATAATTAGCCTCATCAATAACTTCATCAAACATTATCATGCAAGGAAGTTCTCTTTGTTCAACCTTGGCACCTTCTTTTTGTAAATTTTGATCTTTAGCTTCAAGTACCTTCAAAATTTTCTATATAAGTACCAAGAGCTCTGATACCAATTGTTAAAATGATTTAGATTAACCAAGAGGGAGAGTGAGCCAATTATCTTTAGGTATAGATGTACCAATTGAACTTTCAATCACCTCAAATACTTTAGATGTAAGCATTCAATAGCTTAGTCTCTATAGAAAATAATTAGTACATAAAATTGCAATCCACCAACCTAATAATAATAAACTTGTAGAATATAAAATATTTATAGTAAAAAAAAATCAAATGCAATCCACGAAAGTATGACACTATGATTTAACATGGAAACCCAATTTGGTAAAAACCACCAGTAAAATGTCATCAATTTTTCACTCTTCTAAAGTGAGCTCTATTAGGAACCAACCTTGTTAAAGTTTACAAAACACACTATTAAATGTGACCTTGTTGATGGATTTGATCAATCAATTAAGAGTTTCCTTGTTAGAGGGCTTAAGAACAGTCCACTAGAATGCCACATTCATTAAAGGATTTACATATGAATTTTAGGTCAACCTTGATTAAAGGATTTTCAAAACAAATATAATGATTAAAAAGTAACTATAGGTTGATTTGACAAATACAACTCACTTTGTAAATCTAGATCAAAATTTGGTTCAATAGTTGGATTTCATTAATATCTACATCACTTACTCACTTGGCATCCCTTCAAGCAATCACTCTTCACCTCAACACTTCAATATTCAACCTTGTTCTCAAGTTTACCAATCAATAGAATCAATAACTGCTCCAACATTCTTAAGGTCTTCACCATATTATGTTAACCTCTACTATTTTAGCCATTTTACATCCTTCAATGGGTAATCATAATCGTATTTCACTTAAACATCATCTTAGGATTTCATTAAACCCATCAAATGCTTCCATCATTTTATTTCCTCTTTTCTCTTCTAGAAACTTCTCCAAAATTCTCCTTGAATTCTTCCATAAAATGAATCAAATATAGTGACGGGGACACAACCCAAGAACAAAATGTAAACAACAGAAAAGGGAAATTATATTAACTGAGAAAATAAGCTAGTACAAATAGTACAGGAAAATAAACTTCAAAACATGCCCTAAGGGCTTACAATAGCATAAATCTGGAGAATATTTCTCCTTTTAGCACCTCCTCTCAAACTCCACTCCGAACTACCTTTTACAATGCCAAAAATCTCCTTAAATAGACCCTAGAGGGTTAAGGACTAGGAGTACATTCTAGAAAGTGCTAGTAGGCATCCACCGACGAAATAGAAAGTTCCAGAAGCTGCGTTAGAAGTCGGTGCAAGTCTAGAAGAATCCAGAAATGGTAACCGAACTTCCGGGAGGAATAACTTTTGAACTATAGCTCCGATTGATGAACTGTTTATATTTTCGGAAAGCTCTCGAAGCGCTCTATAGCCCTATGGACCAGCTTTGCTCGTCCCCCATTTTTCAACCATTTTTGAGGTCATTTAATGTCCCAAACCTCACTTTGAAGCATTCTTAGGAGGTCTCCAAAACTCAAAAAATTGCAATAACTTTCAAACCGTGGGGCCTATTGACCTGATTCTTTTTCTGGAATTCTCTAAATCATGATTACATTCATCTGGCCAATTCACACCTTCTAATTTACTGAAATGATGGCCCAAATACATGCTCCTATTTTTTTGGGATTTTCAAACACACTGATAGTTGAACTATGAGAGTTGGAACCTTTATTTGAGCCAAATCGGTATCCAAAAATGTAAAGACATGAAACAGAAACTAAGTCTAAGTACATTTTTTTTTGGGTGAGACAGGATTGCCCTTATACCTCTGGATGCTCCTGCATCAGACACCCAGGGTAGATTGAAAAGTGACCCTGTCACTTTATGGATGGTAGAGAAAATCCCAAATGGGAAACCTTAGCTGCTGAAATCCAAGTTGAGTCCTCAATCGGCCATCCTTTTGATTTGACCAAATACTCTTCATACTGCCTATTTCTGGTACTCCTACCCACAAGATGATCTAGAATGTCTTCTATCTCCTCCTTCTTAGAAGCAAGAATTGGACATGGCTCTAAAACTAGCTCTTCATCTGCACCATCATCATGATACTATGTTAAATCTGCAATGTTGAAAATGGGAGAAATGTGAATACCATCTGGCAGCTCCACCTCATATGCATTTCTTGAGTCATGTTTCTTCAAAACTTTGCAGGGGCAAAATTTCTTCATTTTCAGCTTGTTGTAAGTACCAACTAGAAATCTTTCTTTTCATAAGTGCACCATGACTAGATCCCCTACTTGGAATTCCTTATGTCTTCTCCTTTGATCAGCCCTAGCTTTATACTCTTGATTCATCTTGATAATGTGTGCTTGAACCTCCTCATGTAGACGCTTGATGTGTTCAGAAAATTCCTCAGCTTCAGCACTTGTCCTCTCCCCTTGTTCTATCTTCCTCAATTCTGGTGTAGTCCTTGGGCTATTTCCATATGCAATTTGAAATGGTGATTTTCCAGTACTCCTATTTACAAAGTTATTATAAGCAAACTCTGCCTGTGGTAGAATCAAATCCCATCCCTTGGGCTTATCTCCAACTAAAAATCTCAGCAAATTGCCCAAACTTCTATTTACCACTTCTGTTTGACCATCAGTCTGTGGGTGATGTGTGGAACTAAATTTTAGGTCTGTTCTCAACTCTTCCACAATGTCCTCCACAAATACCCCACAAATTTAGTATCTCTGTCAAAAACTATACTCCTTGGAAGACCATGTAGTCTTACCACCTCTTTGAAAAACAAGTCTGCAATATGGACAACATCATGAGTTTTGTGGCATGGAATGAAATGTGCCATTTTGGAGAACCTATCAACCACCATGAATACCTAGTCATTACCCCTTTGTGTCCTTGGCAATCCAACAACAAAATCCATACTTATGTCCTCCCATGGCCTTGATGGAATAGGAAACGACTGGTATAGACCAGTATTGTGACTAAACCCCTTGGCAACTTGACAAACCTGGAAACTTTGTATGAACTTCTTCACATCCTGTGAAATTTGAGGCCAAAAATAATGTTCTCTAAGAATGGCAATGGTCTTATCTAGACCAAAATGTCCTGGCATCCCTCCACTATGTTTCTCCTTAATCAGATTTTCCCTCATGGAACTCCTTGGAATGCACAATTGACTACCTTTGAACAACATGCCATCTTGAATCAAATAATCTAACCACTTGGTTATATCTACAGAAACATGCTCTTTACAAGCTTTCCATGCTTCAGCAAAATCAGGATCCTTGGGGTACAAATTCTTGAGTTCATCAAACCCAACTACTTCAACCTGCATTACTGTAAGTAGTGATTGTCTTCTACTTAGTGCATCTGCAACCCTGTTAGATTTTCCACTTCTATGCTTCAACACAAATGTATAACTCTGCAAGAATTCTATCCACTTCATATGCCTCTGATTCAATTTACCTTGGCTATTTAGGTATTGTAATGCCTGATGATCAGTATACAAAACAAATTCCTTTGGAAATAAATAATGCTTCCATTTCTTTAAGGCCTGAACTATTGCATAGAACTCTTGATCATAAATAGAATACTTCTTCTTTGCATCATTCAATTTTTCACTAAAATATGCAATAGGCTTCCCTTCTTGGCTTAATACAACCCCAATAGCGCTACCACTAGCATCACAATCCACCTGGAATACTTTTCTAAAATCTAAAAGTGCCAATACAGGCTATTCAGTCACCTTCTTCTTCAGCAATTCAAAACTTCTCGCAGCTGCTGTAGTCCATTTGAACTCTTTTCTATCCCCTCTTATTGTATCAGTTAGGGGTGCACATATGCCACTGAAATTCTTAATAAACTTCCTGTAAAAACTAACCAGACCATGAAATGATCTTACCTTAGTAGCAAACCTTGGAATAGGCCATTCCAAGATGGCTTTTACCTTCTCTGGATCCATTTTGAGACCTTCAGGTGATATAACAAATCCCAAATAGACTAACTCCCTTTTTGCAAAGACACACTTCTTTAGATTAATTAACAGTTTTTCTTCCCTTAGCCTTTCAAGGACACTACGAATATGCAGTAAATGTTCTTCCAAAGTCTTGCTAAAAATTAAAATATCATCCAAATAGACAATAAAAATTTTTCCCAAGAACTTCTTAAGTACCTCATTCATGAGCCGCATGAAGGTGCTTGGGGCGTTCGTCAATCCAAAGGGCATGACTAACCACTCATAAAGACCCTCCTTGGTCTTGAAGGTTGTTTTCCACTCATCTCCTTCTCGAATCTATATCTGATGATAGCCACTCTTCAGATCTATCTTTGTGAAGTACTGAGCTCCACTCAAGCAGTCCATAAGATCATCCATCCTTGGTAAAGGAAACCGGTACTTGATGGTTATCCTATTTATAGCTTGAGAATCTGTACACATCCTACACTCTCCATCCTTCTTTGGTGCAAGTACTATAGGTACTGCACATGGACTCAGGCTCTCTCGAATCAAGCCCTTCCTCAACAACTCCTGAACCTGTCTATTTAGCTCCTTTGTTTCAGTAGGAGTCATCCTGTGAGCAGCCTTGTTAGGCAAACTAGCTCCTGGAATTAGATCTATCTGATGACTGATTTGAATTACCAGTGGCAATCCATCTGGAACATTATCAGAGATAATATCTCTAAATTCCCCTAGTAAATTTGAAACTTCAAATGGTATTTCACTACTACCTTCTTTATCTTTCCTAGGAATCAAAGCATAGCATATATGTTGATGTTTCATGCCATCTAAAAACTTCCTTCCCTCAACAACACAAATCCTAGCACTGCTACATACCTTTTCACCTTCCTTTTTCATGGGCTTTAATTTGTGGTGAACTCCATCCTTTGTTAGAGAGTATGTGTTTGCATGTCCATCATGTATTGCATGTCTATCAAACTGCCATGGTCTACCCAACAATAGATGGCAAACATCCATTGAAATAACATCACAAAGAACTTCATCATGGTAACTCCCAATTTTGAATTTTACTAAACATTGTTCACTTACCAGGACCTTATGATCATCTTTTACCCAAGAAATCCGACAGGGCTAGGGATGTTTCTCCCTCTTGAGCTTTAGCTTAGAGACCATCTCTTCTGATACCAGGTTATCAGTGCTACCACCATCAATGATCACATCACAACATTTATCCTCACACTTGCATCTAGTACGAAACAAACTCCTTCATTGTCCTGGTTCATTCTCACCACTTAGTAGGACTCTTTCATTTACCAAGGTCTCTCCTCTTTTTGCATCCTCTGAATGTGATGATTGTGCATCCTCATCCACATGAGCAACCCTAGCTTGGTGCTCAGCTCTCCTATCTGTCCTTCCTTGTTGTTGAGGGCATTCAAAGGCATGATGACCTTCTTCATTGCAATGGAAACATGTACCATGAAAGCCTCCTCTTCCTTTTCCATGTCCTCTACCTCTTCCTCTTTGATTTCCAAAGTCTTGATCATGGGAGCGGTTGAAACCCTCATTCCTCTGGTTTCTGCTAGTACCCACATCTTCAATTTTCTTTTGGGTTTCATTACGGCCTCCAGATGATCTACCGCTTCCCCTTCCTCCTTGACCGCACCCTCTTTTTCTTCCTGCAAACCTTTTATTCGACTTCTCTTCAACTCGTAGGGAAAACTGGTATGCCTCTTCAACGCTGGTCATTCTTACTAGACTTAATTCCTCCTGGATGCTAGGTCGCAACCCACTGATATAACGAGCAACCTTCTCCTTATTTGCTTCTGCATGCCCCACTCTAATCAAGAGTCGATAAAACTCCTCTGTATATTCTTGGACTGATCTTCCTACTTGCTTTAACCCATGCATCTTCTTAAACAGATCAAGCTCGTAGTCCACAGGAAAGAACTACTTCTTTAATTTGTCCACCATGCAATCCCATCTTGTGATCTTCTCCTTTCCTCTTCTAAGTCTTTCCAGTTGAACCTCTTGCCACCAGATTTTGGCATGGCCTTTCAGTTTGGCCTTTGCAAACTTAACCCTATCTGGGTCCCTTATATCCTCATATGCAAAGTATTCTTCCAGTTCATTGATCCAATCGATCAACTCATCTGGTTTTAGATTTCCTGAAAATATACCCACTTCAATTGTAGGTCTTTTCCCAAACTTAGTAATGGCCCTAAAAAGCCTTTCCTCTACAGGATTCAGAACTTCCCCGTCAACTTCCTCTTCATTGTCATCCTCATTATTGTCACCTACGACAACATTTGCTCCTCTACGAAGCTCCTCTTACAATGCTTGTACCTACCTCTAGAGGGCTCTAACCTCCTCAAGATCAATAGCTCTGGCCCTTCCACCACGTTCTCTTTGTGGAGGCATCTTCTAACTTGAACCCAAAACCACACAATCCTGGTGCAAACTGCCTCACAGTCGGCACTCTGTCTACACACTCAGGAAAACCCACTCTGATACCACTTGATGGGGAAACAACCCAAGAACAGAATGGAAACAATAGAAAAGGGAAATTATATTAATTGAGAAAATAAGCTAGTACAAACAGTACAGGAAAATGAACTTCAAAACATGCCCTAAGGGCTTACAATAGCATAAATCTAGAGAATATTTCTCCTTTTAGCACCTCCTCTCAAACTCCACTCCGAACTACCTTTTACAATGCAAAAAATCTCCTTAAATAGACCCCAGAGGGTTAAGGACTAGGAGTACATTCTCGAAAGTGCTAGTAGGCATCCACCGACGAAATAGAAGGTTCCAGAAGCTGCGTTAGAAGTCAGTGCAAATCTAGAAGAATCCAAAAATGGTAACCGAACTTCCGGGAGGCATAACTTTTGAACTGTAGCTCCAATTGACGAACCATTTACATTTTCGAAAAGCTCTCAAAGTGCTCTATAGCCCTATGGACCAGCTTTGCTTGTCCCCCATTTTTTTACCCTTTTTGAGGTCATTTAATGCCCCAAACTTGACTTTGAAGCATTCTTAGGAGGTCTCCAAAACTCAAAAAACTGTAATAACTTCCAAACTATGGGGCCTATTGACCTGATTCTTTTTTTGGAATGCTCTAAATCATGATTACATTCATCTGGCCAATTCAAACCTTCTAGTTTATCGAAATGATGGCCCAAATACATGCTCCTATTTTTTCAGGATTTTCAAATGCACTGATAGTTGAACTATGAGAGTTGGAACCTTTATTTGAGCCAAATGGGTATCCAAAAATGTAAAGACATGAAATAGAAACTAAGTCTAAGTACATTTTTTTTGGGTGACACAGGATTGCCCTTATACCTCTGGATGCTCCTACATCATATAGTTTCTCTTGAATTAAATACTCTAAGTCATCCATCCTTAACATCAACATTCTTTACATATTTCAAGAAATCTATTGTGTTGGTTAGAAATCATTACTTCCTCATAATCTGTTAAATGTTGTCCCTCAACCAATACTATCTTTTGACACTCAATCATCACTAAATTGCTCAACCACTACTAACTATTATGTTTGGAACATTTACTAATACTAAATTGATATTGATTCTCGATCAACACTATATTTTTCTTGGCTCATACTATCACTCGGTCAACTCTAGCATCACTTGACATAAAATTCAAGTTCCTTAATCTTCTTCTCTTTTGCTTGATCAAGTCTATGAATTTGGTCATTCATTGATCGCTTCTTCTAGGCTTAAGTGAAATTGTCTTCTTCAATTTTATTATATTTACATAATCACTTTATTGTGTCAAAGTCAAATTGATCAAGTGACCATTATAGTTTTTCATAACTCAACCTTTCCTTTAGGCCCTTTTTTATGTCCTTCTCAAATCCTCTTATCAATCATCTTGATATGGAACTTTATTCAAATAGATAATTATCTTGCCAATAAGGTCTGACATCAAAGACAACATAATAATTGATAAGTGTGTGAAGCTCAAGGGTTATGTACAAGATCTTATAGATCACAAGGTAATATAGTGGGGGTACCTAAAAAAGCTTCTCTAAATATGATATTTCAAGTCTGCCAAAATGCATTCCCACCACACATGAATAAAAATAATGTGTGCAAGGCACCTACCCAAAACACTAACACCAATACCAATAGCTATTTCGCTCACAATATCTAGAATAGCTAAGTGTATGAAGCTCAAGGGTTATGTGCAATATCTTATAGATTACATAGAAATTATAGTGGCAACATGCGTACAAACTTCTCCAAATAGGAGATTTCTAAATTATTAAAATTAATTCCCACCACTTATTAATTACAATAACTTGTGCAAGAAACTGCCCCAAAACATTGATACCAATGTCAATAACAATGCCACCAACAACAATAATAACAATGATAAGCACAAATAAGAAAAAAAATTGAGATAAAAAGGACTATACCACTAACCATATTGAAAGGAAATGTAACAATCAAGTGTATGAAGCTCATGGGTTGTGTAAAAGATCTTATAGATTACAAGTAAATTACAATGGGAAAACCTATGCAAGCTTCTCCAAACATAGGATTTCAAGTCTACCAATATGCATTCCCACAAAAAATTAACAACAATAAACCACTTAAGCCACCTACCCAAAACTTTGACAAAAATAACAATAAAAATGCCACCAAAAATATCTAGAACAACCCCAAAAGGATCCTTACTCCTCTAGGAGAGCCACTCGATGCCATCTTCAAAAAAAAGGTAAAATTAAATCTTCTAGTCTTCTCATAAACACTATCACTCAATGAAAGTCAACCTTATCCTATGTGGTAATAAGAGAATAATTTTTGTACCTATCACTAAGTTAAGGGACATGCTACAATAAAGTGTATGAAGCTCAAAGGTTATGTGCAAGATCTTATAGATCACAAGGAAAATATAATGGGGGCTCTTGCACAAAATTCTCCAAACATAGGATTTCAAATCTACCAAAATGCATCCCCTATTAGAATAATTTAGAATAATTGAGAAGGGGGGGTGAATTAGTTATCCAAGGTCCAAATGTACAAATAAAAAATGTTAGTACTCAACAAATATATGTCCATGCATTGATTAGATCATCCAATATCTCAAACCTATGTATATTACTATCCTAAGTCAAATGAACTTTGTAGAGATGTAAAAATGAAATATCACAAATTCAATCACACAATTTGACACAAGGATTTAATATGGAAACCAAATTTGGGCAAAACAGCTAGTAACATGCTACCAATTTTCACTCTTATGAAGTGAGCTGTATGAGGATCCAACCTTGTTAAAGGTTATAATGCACACTGTTAAATGTGACCTTCACTAAAAAATTTCAATCACCCTATTAATAGTGATCCTTGTTAGAGGAATTTAGAACATTCCATTAGAATGTCACCTAGTTAAGGGATTTACTTGTGACTGTTAGGTCAACCTTAATCCAAAGGATTTATCCAGACTAATACTATTGTTAGAAAGTAATAGTAGGAGTTGATCTAATAACAAAACAAGTTACTTGCAAATATTTGATCTCTCATTTAGCTCTCCATTCTACTTGGCATTCATTCCCCTCATCTTTGATTGCTTGTTCACCCTTCAAACCTTCACCTCCTTAAGTCTTCTTTCTTAATATGCCAATTGCAAGTTCATTCCTTTGGCCACCATACTAAGGAAAAACTCTACATTTCTTCTATTTATCACTCGTTCTTTTCTTTTGGCCTTTTATCTCCTTAAATAAATAATTTTGATGTTTTGTCACTTAACAAAAGATGGCTTCTGATGCTCCATCAACACTAGGCTTCTCGGCATAAACTAAATCTTGCTTGATTAATACTGCCATTTTTGACACTTGACACATACTGAATTTTTTTGATACTCAACACATACTATCTTTTTCTTTACTCAATCATAACCATCTTTCTGCCCAACCTAAACTAAAGGCTTGACTTACACTATTTGTTTGGTTAGGCTTGGCAAACACATTCTTTTTGTATAGTCTACTTCTTGTATGTGCTTCAATATCTTTTCATTGCAGCCTTAAATAGATAAATAATGCACTATATCATCAAAGTCTTATTTGGTCTTAGTGCTCCTTTTATACACCATATAACTCAACCTTTCTCTATGTACTCTTGTTATCCCTTCTTTTCAAATCTCTTCATCGTTCAATTAAACGATATAATTATGACCAAAGTTAGCAATTGTCTTACTGGCAAGTAGCAAGTTTAACATCAGTGAAAAATAATGATTTTTCCCACAATAGGTTTCTATACTACAAAAATCTTCTTTTTCAACAAGCTCCCTCTTTAGAATTGATGACAAACCAATACCAACAATAATACCAAAAATAAATTTAATACATTTTAATCAAATCTATCCCTCTATCAGTTTATGTATGTCCTCTATAAAGGTTATTGTTTTCTTTGTAATCTCTCTTATTCTTCAAATAAACTCTTCCTCATTTTCTAATAAAACTCTCCCTCTTTGACAACAATTCCAAAGACTTGTCATCTATTCATGTAGATATCAACAACTTAGGTTTCTTTGATAAGGTTATCCCTCTGTCACCTTTCTTATGACTGTTATTCTTTTTTTTGAGTTCCTTCCCTACTTTAGGCACTTCCTAAAGTAAGATCCACTACATCAAGTTGTAAAGTGTGGCATTCAACTCAGTTGATGCAAGGAACTACTATTACTTATTTACGTATCTTGAGATAGGGGTATCAGCCCTATCTTACCTCTGAGATATTCATATGAATCTTTAGGTAAAGCCTTTATGAATATATTAGAACTATTTGTTCCTTTGTATTTACATATTCCATTCTCAATTCTTTTTCTTGAAGCAATTCTCTCAAATCATGATGTTTGATGGCAATGTGCTTTGTATTTTTGTGCATGAAAGGACTTTTAGATATGTTTATAGAAATTGTATTGTTACAGTAGATTACCATAGGTTTAGAGATTTCTCCCTTCATTCCTTTGAGTAACTATTCAATCCATATGATATTTGTACAATTCACTATAGCAGCCACATATTCAGCTTCAGTAATAGACTATGAGATCTAGTTTTGTTTCTTTCTAGTCCAGGAAACTAATCTTTTTCCTAAGAAAAATGATCCACCATTTTTTCTTTTCCTATCATTAGTGTTTCTAGCCTAATCAGCTTCTATCTAGGATCTCAAGTCAAACTTTTCATTCTTCTTGTAGTATAGAATATAGTCTTTTGTATCTTTTAAGTATCTCATAATCCTCTTAATAGTCATTAAGTGATTCTCCTTAGGATTGCAAAAAATCTTGCAAAAATCCCAATAACTAGTAGAATATCAAGTCTACTATGAACTACATAATGTAACTTTCCAATCATAGAGTTGTATAATGTTTGATTTACCTCTATAGAATCATTAGTTTTGGATAGTTTATGTCCTATCACCATGGGAGTATTAACTATTCTAGAATATTCTATACAAAAATTCTTCAATATTTCCTTTACATACTTGGATTGAGTAATATAAATACCATATTTCTTATAATATATTTGTAATCCAACAAATAACATAGACATCTCAAATTATTTCATCATTTCATTTACAAATGTGTTACATAATGTATTTTGTCCTTTGAATATGATATCATCAACAAATATTTTAACAAGTAAAATTCCTTTGCCTCCTATCTTCAAGTATAGATTGATGTTTTCAATGGTCTTCTCAAAACCAATATTCACAAGATAACTGTGTAGTATTTAATACCATACTTTGGGAGCTTTCTTCGAGCCATATAAAGCTTTGTGCAATCTAAACACTATGTTTTTATTGTTTGGATCAAAAAATCCTTTAGTTTTTTCAATGTAAAACTCCTCTTCTAGTATACTATTCAAAAATGTTGACTTAGCATCCATTTGATAAATTTGAATCCTTTATAAGAAGAATAAGGAAGTAGAGTTCTTACTCCTTCCAACTTGCAATTGGGGAATATGTCTTTCCATTATCAATCCCCTCTTCTTGTGCATAGCTTTTGTGGACTAATCTTTCCTTATTCCTTGTTACTTCACTACTTCACCATTCTCATCTAATTTGTTTCTATATACCCACTTTGTTCTAATACAATTCTTGTTCTCTAGTCTCAATACTAGTGTCCATGTTTTGTTCTTCTTAATTTGATGAATTTCTTCATGCATGGCTTGAATCAAGTCTTCATTCTCTAGTGTATCCTTCACTATTTTAAGTTCATGTATGCTTAACAAACTTGTTTCATTTATTAATCTATTCCTTTTCATTAGTCCATCCTCTTTTTCTTAAATAATTTTTTCATAGGATGATGTCTTTTGACATATTTTAATAATCCTGTCTCTATTTTTCTTTCTTCAATAATAGGTTTTTCATGAAGTTCAATCTTAGGTTCACTATGTACTTCTCTATCAAGTAACTTAGCATTCCTTTCCTATAAACCAATCTTGGCATCAAAATGTACCTCATCTTTGTTGACAATTGGCTAATTGTGATATGTAATTGTTGTCATTAATGACAACACATGATGTACATGTTAACAAGAAACCTCAGAAATAAAGATACTTAGTGGTTGGTAATCAAAAAATTGTCTAAGTATATAATTTAGTTTATAGTAGTGTATTGTTTTGTTTATAACTTGTTGCAGACATCATATTATGACAAGCATAGTTACATGGAGATAGTATACATGTTGGTGATTATGTGTATAACCTTAGAAGTTTGTACAGACTATACAAAACAAATATAATCATATTTTTGATAATGTAAGATAGAAAAATTGAACAAAAAGAATTATTTGTTTACAAAACATTTACTTTATAAATTAGGGGTGACATCCTAGATGTTTACTCTAATTGGAAAAGTGAATTGTGGTCTTATCTAACCTAGTCATAATTTGGTTAAACACTTGGTATTTATGCAAAGGACTTCTTGCAATAAGACATGTGCAATCTTGATATTATGTGGAAGCAAAGTGCTTCTATGTTCTTGTGAAGTTATGCAAAGTGAGAAAACTTTTGGGAAAGTGGTACATGCAAAGTTTTATATTTGGTGATCTAAGATTGAGTTGAAGATTAGAGATTAGACAAAGAAGACAAATAATAGTAAACTACTTGTTTGTATAGTGAGCTCTTCTTGTAGTTGAAATTGCATGTTTGGGTAGTGGGCTCTTCTTGCATACATTGTACTACAACTCCTAACAGGGATTCAAAGTCTCCTAACAGGGACTTCTTATACTAAATTTTCTCATTGACTCCTAATAGGGTCCATCCTCTAAGAAGGAATTTATATATCAGTATATTATCTAGTGGGTATCATCCCCACCAGGGTTTTCCCTTGGCTAGGGTTTCCCCAGTTAATAAAATATGCTATTATGAGTTATCTTTGTGCATTGCTATTGTTACTATTTAGCATTACTTTATTGCTTGGTTATGCATGGTTTAAGGTAAGCAATAATATCTAGTTGGTGACTAAGATTTGTAGATTATTGATTCACCCCTCCTCTCAGTAATCCCTACTTCTAACAATTGGTATTAGAGCCCAATTACTTTGAAGAGGCCTAATAGCTTAAGTAAGATCCCCATGGATATGGAATAGTTAATGAAGAACCTTGAAGAAGCTCTTGAAAAAATTGATCTCCTTATTAAAGAAAGAGATAAGCTGAAGGACATATTTGAAGATTCAAAAGTATATATTAGTCAATTGAAGGAAAATATTGAACATCTAAAATCCAAGCCTAAATCTACTAAATCTAGAACTACTAATGATGACTATTCAAAGTTGAAAACAGAATACAAGATCTTGAAGCATGAATTGAAGATTACAAATATAAAGTTTACTTTGAGAAATGATCTTAGAAAAATTGAATCTATTTTGAAAACTAAGAATTTAGATATGAGAGCAAGCCTAGCAAAGAAAACATCTAAACTTGAAACATTGTAAGAAGATCATGAAGAACTCCTTAAGTACAATACTATTGTGAAAGGTGAATTTACATAGTGTAAACAATAGCTTGAGAAACTTTATTCTAGTAGAGAAAAGCTTGATGATTCAATGTCTATATAGAGATCTTCTTATGACATAAATGGTCTTGGCTATCTAATTAACATGTCTATGAAGAAACCTAAGATTAGATCAAATCCAAAAGAAAAAGACAAATCTGATGACAAGATTGAATCCATTCAATCTTCTAAGAAACCTAAAGAAGTTGAGCAAAACAAGGAAGCTGGAATCTTGAATGAACCAAAGAAAGTGGAAACTCCTAAGGAAACCAAGTATGAATTTAGAGGTAAGTGTTTTTTATGTAATAAAATAGGTCATATGAAAAGAGATTGTACTAATAAGTCATTTAATCATGATAAGGAATTTTATTGTCATAATTGTCATGGTATGGGTCATAATGCAATTGATTGTAGGAAACCTAAGTATGATAATGATAGGAGAAATAGTAGAATGTGTAGATATACTAGCCCTATAGATAGAAGAATATCTAATGAAAGGACATCGAGAGAAGGAAGATCTTATGAAGATAGAAGATAGATCATGTGTTGTAAGTGTAATGACTTAGGAAACATTGCTTGGATTTTTCATGCACCCGATTATTAGTAGAATCCTACAAGAAGAGCACCTATATGTCAATTATGCAACAACTTTGGGCACACAATGAAGTACTACAGAATGGAAAAAAAATTTGGAGATAGAAAAAACAATGGAAGAAACTTTGGGAATAGAAAAAATGATAGAAGGAAGCATGAAAGTAAATCCAGAACTAGAAAAGACAATGAAGAACAAAGAAACATTGTGAGCAAACTTCAAGAAGAATGTAATGAAGCATTTGTGAAAGGAATAGACATCTCAAAAGAAAATTTGGATGATGATGAGATAGGAAGATCGAAGTCAGTTGTTGAGTTTGATTCAATTAAGTTGAATTAAGCTTGTCCACAACATCAAAGTTTGAGAACTTTAGATAGAGATCAAATTAGAAGTAGTGAAGTTGGGAAAAGATGTTTTTTGTTATGTTTGGATGGTACCTAAGCTCACTTGTGATTTGGAGCTCATCTAGAGAAGTTATGATCATGAAATTCAAAGTTACTAGTATTACAGTGAAGATTAATTCTATGGAAGAAGATGAAAAAGTAATTTTTTGGAAAGAATTTTGTGATGCAAAGTTTTAAGGATATTTTCCATAATCGAAGGAAGCTATGGCAAACCTTAGGTGACATCCAAAGACTAGATAGATTATTTTGAGAAATTATCTTATTGCAAAATTCAAGTAACAACTTTTTCATATTCATGAAAGTACACAATTAATGCAAGTTCAAGTTGAGGGATAAATGGAGTATAGAATTTATTTTACTTCATTACAAACACATTTGAAGTGAAGAACATTCCAAAGTGACTTGTCTAAGTGATTTTGAAGCAAACCCTATTTTTGGAAAGAGGTATTTTATCATTTTTCTACAAAATTTGTTCAGTAAAAGATATTGTTAATAAAGAATTATGTATATGTTTGTTGTTGACAGTGTTGAGAATGAGGATAGAACTAAGTTTAAGATAGTTCTCATAAAACCTAGTGATGGAAACCCTAATTCTGCATTGTCTATTTTTTCAAACAATGTAGTCTATTTGGAAGACATAGAAAATTATTTGAATTGAAAGTTTGAGTTGATTGGTAGTGAATATATGAATAAGGATATGGAACTAGTCTTTAACCTTGACATGACTATGAAGCCCAGATTTGAAAATTTAAGGGAATTAGACTTGTTTAAGTATCATTTCTACTATGAGCTAGATATAGATGAATGGGCTCAAATAATATTGAGTAGGATACATGATGGAAAATTATGGATGCAAGATAATGTAGTAGACATTTTTGTCAACCTTATACATGTTGTAACTAGTCTTAGAAAAGAAGGCAATGTACCCATAGGTGAAAATATGGTTAAGAAGAAAGTGGAAAGTTATACCAAGGAAATACACAATGGAAAGGCTATGGTAATGAGCTCCATCAAGTAGGATGATGTGAGATTTCTTAGCAAAATTATTGCTTATTCAGTTTGTGCACATTCTAAGATAGATAAAAATTTAGCTAGATTTATTTATGTAGCTTATAAGATATGTGTTGAGAAAGAACATGTAAAGCTAAGTGAAATAATGAGGATGCAACTCTTGGAGAACCTTGAAAAGATTAAAAGAAGCAAGAATGGTGTGTCTAGATTCCAATCTTTAATTAATCACATATTGTTTCATGTAGGAAAGAGATTTCTCTACTTATTAGTAATAGATATAATGACTAGTGATAGATGCACTATGGAAAGGATTACAGAGGTATGTAGAAGGCACCCTATAGACAAGGTATTGGACAGTGGTAATTTTTTAATGAAAACATTCCAAAATGAGATGAAACAAAGATTTAGGATCTCACCTGTAATTGTGGATAGGTTCAAGGAAGACATGTGTATTTTAGTTGATATAGATTATAATTACATTCAAGCAATAGAACCTCGAGAAACATTTTTAAATCCTTTGAGCTATGAGTTGAGTGAAAATGTTGCAATTGGTTACATTTATTTATTGTTGAATTCAAAGAAAGACAAAGAAGAATATAGATTTGGCACCTTTTATGAGATTACACAACATGCTCATCAAGCAACCTTGGAGAAAGCATCGAATAAGAGGGTTGATTCAATCATAAAGAAGGCATTATCTGAGGTGGGAATGTCAAAAAGTGAATCTAAGGCCGTGAGATAAACATTGAAGCAAGTTGTATTAAACATACAACCCTTGTCAATTTTAGTTGTTGAGACATCTTCAGAGTAGAGCATACCATATGTTATAGTATCTGATGTTCTACCAAGTGAACATAAGAGAAAATCAGAGATTGGTTGAAGTAGTGACTAAAAAGGAAAAGAGAGTCAAAAAGATGGCTATAGGACTTGACAAGAGGCAAAAAACATTGTAGACAATTGAAAGGCTAAGGAATAGGAAACCAAAAAAGACAAAAAGGTGACTCCACCTAAGCAAGCAATAGGCAAAGCTCAGCAACCATGGAAGCCAAAGATTGAGAAGATTAACACAATGATTACCAATGAGGGAAATTTTTTTCAAATGAACAAATTTTATCACTTATACAATAATTTTGAGAAGGACTAGATTGATATATCTACAATAAGATATATCATGGCAAATGATCTTAGTATGAAAGATATCAAAGGAGTAGTGAACTAGAAAGTCTATGAGAGACTCATAGAGAAGAAGACTCTAGCAAGGGAAGAAGACCTTAAACTTTAGGAGTCTATGCTAAGGACAATCTACAAGATTGATGATGAAGATGAGATTAAGAGTCTATTAAATAACCTCAATCCATACTTGAGGAAAAAATTGAGGCCATTTTTGTTCATGGTTGATGAGAATGATAAGTTGAGAAAGGAGACAACAATATCTATCAGTTAGACATTGTCACAATAAACATCTCCTCTAGCTCCCAGAACCTCAGAAGTATTTGTAAGTGGTGACACTATAAAGATTGATCAAACAAATGTTACTCTCAACATTGATGATACCAATCCATTTTATGGATCTAAACCAAATGTACCTAACACTGGGGATGTTGAAGAAAAGTTGAAACAAATTGAGGAAGAGAAGAGATTAATAGAAGTTGAAAAGAAGAAGATAGAAGAAGCCAAGAAACAATTGCTTGAGGAAAATAGAAAAAGAAAGGAAGATGAAGATAATAAAATAATTGCAAAAAGAAGAAAGGAAAAGGAAAACTTAGGAAAAAGAAAAGAAAATATCAGAAGAGAAGAAAAGGAAAGGAAAGAAGAGGAAGAGAAGATAGCTAAAGAAGTAGCAAAGAAGTAGAGAAAGGATGAAACTAAACCATCTAGTTCATCTACTCCACTCTCTCTTGCTAGTTTGGTTACTGATGATGATGATCAAACTGATATGATTTCTTCCTTATCTAAACTTTTATAGAAGAATAAAATGGTAAATTTTTTATAAAAATCACTAATGGAAGTGACTGAAAAATTGCATAGTACTTTGATAGTACAACACATTAAGTCACATCCCAAACTAAGAGCACAAGCAGTGCTAAAGTCATTTGATGAAGTGTTTACTAATTAGTTGAATGTTGTAGAGGTGAAGGCTCAAATTTCTAATGATGCTAACTTATTTAGCACCATCTACCAGAATATCAAGAACAACTTAGTCAATCTTGATACATGCCTAAAAGAACTTCAAAAATGTCAGTAGGAAGCGAAAGTCTTGTATGTTAAGTGTACCTTATCATGCAAACTAACTAAGGATTTGGATAGTTACATAGAGGCAAAGATAAGTGAACTTGAAGCTTTCTCCATCCAGATCTTGCATCCTTCTAGCAAAGTTGATGATTTATAGAGTCAAGTTGCTAGTGTTCATAGCAATATCAAGAAATTGGAACTTCAAAAAGAATAGATTTTGAAGAGAACATCTAATTTTAGAGAATCTATTTCTTTAAAGTTATCTTTTATTGAGAAGAAGCTAGAAGAATGTGTCAAGGCCAAGGGCACATATACAAAATTTTTGTATTCAAATATCAATGTAGTTGAGATTACATCATATGCATTATGTGCAATACTCTCATCAGCAAGGTCTACCAAAGAGACATGAAACAAAGGTAAGGACAGCTTGAAGACCATTTTTTATGATTATATAAATATTATTTAACCATAAGGCAAGGACAATAGTTCAGATAATTTTTTTTAGCATCTTGACATTTTGACCTTTGTCATTGATGTCAAAGGGGGAGTAATAGTAGAAGAAAATTGTAATGTAGAAAATTTAGATAGTAAAGGGGAGAGATATGAAAATTGTATACATGAGATTGTTGGGAGAGATACATGTGTAGCTTGAAGTATATTATAAGGGGGAGCATATATGAAAAGTTATAATAGATGTAATGTTTAGTTTGTTAAGTTTTGTCACTTAGCCAATTTTCCCTATTTTATTGCCATCAATGCCAAAGGGGGAGATTGTTGACAAATGGCTAATTGTGAGATGTAATTATTATCATTAATGGAAACACATGATGTACATGTTAACATGAAACATTGAAAATAAAAATACTTAGTGGTTAGTAATCAGAAAATTATCTAAGTATAGAATTTGGTTTACAATAGTGTATTGTTTTGTTTATAACATGTTACAAACATCATATTATGACAAGAAAAGTTACATGGAGATAGTATACATGTTGGTGATGATGTGTATAACCTTAGAAGTTTTTATGGACTGTATAGAATAGATATAATCATGTTTTGATAATGTAGGACAAAAGAATTGAAGGAAAAGAATTGTTTGTTTACAAAACAATTACTTGTCCAATTAGGGCCAAAATCCTAGATGTTTACTCTAACTTGGAAAAGTGAATTGTGGTCTTAGCTAAGCTAGCAGTAATTTGGGTAAAAGCATGGTATTTATGCAAAGAACTTCTTGCAATAAGAAATGTGCTATCTTGATATTATGAGGAAGTGAAGTGCTTGTATGTGCTTGTGAAGTTATGCAAAGTTTTGTATTTGGGGATCTAAGATCAAGCTAAAGAACAAAGATTAGACAAGGAAGAAAAATAATAGTAAACTATTTCTTTGAGTAGTGAGCTCTTCTTGTAGTTGAAATTGCATGTTTGGGTAGTGGGCTCTTCTTGCGTACATTGTACTACAACTCCTAATAGGGTTGAAATCTCCTAATAGGGATTTTTAGGTCTCCTAATAGGGATTGCTTAAACTAAATTTGTTCGTTGTCTCCTAACAAGGTCTATCCTTGAACAAGGAACATATATATTGGTATATTATCTAGTGGGTATCATCCCCATAGGGGTTTTCCCTTGGCCATGGTTGCCCTAGTTAACAAAATATGGTGTTATGAGTTATATCTTTGTGAATTGCTATTACTATTTAGCATTAATTTATTGCTTGGTTATGCATGGTTTAAAGTAAGTAATAATATCCAATTGGTAACTAAAGTTTGTAGATTACTGATTCACCACCCCCTCTTAGTAATCCCTACTTCTAACAATCTTCTGACTGTAACTCGACAGTAACTAATTCTTATTGATTAGAAGCTTGGTTCTCAAAATCATTAGCATTAGTAGACATGCCTTCATAGTAGTACATAAAGTTTTTGTAATTTTTTAGGTTTTTTATTTTGTTCGTCTTCATGTATTTATGTCTATTCATCAATTTATACATTTCCACTTTCCACAACTCTATTATTGTTAGTAGTTAAACACTTATAAGCTATACTTCTTATGGAATATCTTAGGGATATACCTTCTTTAATTTTAGCATCAATTTTTCCATTTATTTTGTCTTTCAAAATTTAATATTTTCTTCCAAATACTTTAAAATATTTGACATTGGGTGAGTATCCATACCATAATTTAAAAAGGTGTGAAATTAAAAACTTTCTTGACTTGTACTCTATTCAACTTATAGACAATTGTATTGATAGCTTCCCTCTAGTATTTCAAAGAAACATTCTTCTCCATCATTAGTGTTCTTGCACAATCCATCATAGATCTATTTCTTCTTTTAGCTATCCCATTTGGTGGAGGGGTTTTCTGTGTAGAAGTTTGTCTTTTAATTCCTCTATCATTGGAAAAATTGTTGAATTTGTTTGATGTAAACTCTCCACTTTTTTTAGATCTCAAACATTTTAAGCTCTTACTAGTTTCCTTTTCAACTTTTTCCAAATACCACTTAAACATTTGAAAAACATCATATTTTTCTATCAAAAAAATTATTATCATCATTCTAGAGTAATCATCAACAAATAAAATAAAATATTTGTCACCTCCACAGCTTTGAACATCAATTAGTCCACATTGATTATTATGAACTAATTCAAAATTTTCTTTTGAAGTATGAGTCATACTCTTAAAACTAGACTTTATTATCGTGCCTGACTGACTTTGTTTGTAGATCACGTTATTAGGTTTCTTCAATTTTGGAAAACCTCTATACCTTTTCATCTTACTGATACTAACCAAGTTGTCAAGATTTATATGACATAATCTTTTGTGCCATAGCCACACATCATCAAATTGTACAGCAAGATAGGTTTCTTTAATGTCAAGATAAAACAAATTACCTCTTGTTTCATCACCACTTCTAATGAGTTCTCCATAAATATCATAGATTTTAGCCTTCTTGTGTTCAAATTCAACTTTACATCCTGAACTATTCAATTGTGGCACACTCAACAGATTTTAGTTAAGTCCTTCAACATAATAAGCATTGTCACACATGATCTTGTTTATCAATCTTATTGATCATTTACCTTTCACTAGACATGTTGCATTATTATCAAATATAACCTTATTTCCATTATAATGCTCAAGGGTTATGAACTTACTTTTTTCAACAATCATGTGATGAGAACACCCACTATCAATGATCCAGCTATCACTTTTGGTCACATAAGATACCAATGAAGCTGTCACATCTTCATCTGAATCATCTTTCATAGAAACATAGACAACTTCTTCATCATGACATCTGATTCACTATTAGATTCTTCTTCAGCAATGTAACAAGCTTTCTTTCCCTTGTCTTTATATCCTTTATTACTCTCATCTTTTTTACTTTTTTATTTGTCATCATTTCTATTGTCTATTTTCTCGAGACATCTTGTTGTAATATGACCAACTTCATTACAATTAAAATATATGATGGATAACTTAGATTTTTATTTTCCTTTTCCTCTATGAAATCTCCTAACCAGCAACAATTCCAACTCTTCTAGATCTTCATCATCTATTTCACTATCATTAGCAACATGTTTGACCTTTTTCTTTATCTTATATTTAGGTTATTTGAGTGTTAGTTTAGCTTTCAAAGTAGAGTCAACATTCTCATATTTGAAATTATCAAAATTTAAAAGTTCAAAATTGGTAAGTCTATCAATCATTCCTTCAAGGGTCAGATCACTACCAGGAGTACACCTTTGTTCTTGTATAGAAGAGACTCTAAAAATAGGGTAGAAGTACAAAGCTATGTCACCTTTCAGGTTGACTTATCAAATTTTTTTTTTTGAGTATTTCTATATAAAAATTTATTTGTTTTAAACATATGATCTAGATAAATTCATTCTAGCTAAGTTATATATGCTCACACACTTTTCCAATTGGAAATGTCTATTAAATGCATGTTTTATTCTAGTTTGTATCCAATTACTAAAGAAATAAAATTATTTTACAAAAGTGGCATTTCAATAACTCTTACTATTTTTTAGGATTTTTTTTAATAACATATAAACACCATTTTATAGATCCCATAGTCAAGAATATTCTTATATAGAGTTTATATTATTTTAATTAGATATAGTATATTGTAATTAAAAAAATTCCACAACCATGTATTTTAACACTCGAAAAGATGTCAGTTTTGAGAAAGAAAAATATATTAAAACATATCAAAAAATTTAAAAATTATACAAAATTCTAGAGGAGAGAGTCCTTTTCTAGAATGTATATTGTTTCCTATTAAAATAGATTTGTTTTGAAAAATATGGTGGGAGATGAAAACTATCAATTTCAGGAGAGTTGAAATTTTAATTTGTATAAAAGAGAAAATATAGGTCCAAAGAAATTTTTTATTTTTTATTGTTCTAGATATATATGTTATCTATAACATAGTCTGAGATCAAAGGGAAATAAGTTTATTTCCATATAGTTTTGTGGTGGGAACTAGACCTCAAATTTTTAGCATTTTTCAACACTTCAAAAATTATCTATAAAAATTAGGAAAATATATCAATTCTTATTCTAAATAATTATTAAAAATTATAATCTTAAAATTCATCCATTTCTACACATTTTGTTAGTTTACTTCATTTTCAAATTCAAAATAATAATACAAATTTTATGTCATTGAAGGTGAACAATTATACTTTTGTTAGCCTTTTCCTTTACAAAAGGGTGACACAGGTTTGTGCTTTTACACAACATAAATAGATAGCAAGGTTATTAATACTTTCTTTATCACAATTTCAAGTTCAATATTTCAATTTGATCCTCTAATTGCATTTACAACATCTTTGATTCTTCCACAATACTGAACTATAGTTTCATCTTCTTGACTTTTCATATCATCAAATTTTCCTCTTAGACTTTCTTCCTTGGCTCTCCACACATTCTTCTTTCCTCCATAGATTTTCTATAGATAATCCCACTTTTCTTTAGCATTAGTATGATCTTTATCTTCAGGCACCTTCAAAAAATTTATTCACAAGCAATGAAAGCTCTAATATCAATTGTTGGAATAATATAGAATAACTTAAAGGGGGTGCGAATCAGTTATCCAAGGTCCAAATGTACAAAAAAAACTTTTCAGTGCTAAGCATATATATGTGCATGCATTGATTAGATCATCCAATATCTTGAACCTTTGTATATTATTATCTTAGGTCAAATGAACATTCTAGAAATGTGTTGGTCTCAGATTGGTTTTTACAAGTGAGTCTCAACACACTTAAGAAATTTCTAAAGTTGATGCTGAGTATAATATCTATGTTGAGCTATATATGTGCCAAGCTAGAAATTCAATAGGTGTTGAGTTATTCAAGTTCTGAGTGACAATTGATGCTAAGCTAGTATAGGTGTCAACCAAGATAGAGCTAGTATAGGTGACAAGCAACATAGAGTTGCTATAGGAGCTAAGCATCAACAATTAGTAAGTGTCAAGTAACACAGAATCAACATAAGAGTTTTTGTCCTCACAAACTTAGATGCAAACCATTTTTGAGTCAATTCAAGATGAATCTCGAAGGATCTAAAAGATAAGATTGAATCTATTATATTCTCTATGTAATTAGCATGCAACCAATAAGAAAATGGAGAGAGAATGCAACCAATCAGGAAATATGGAAAAAATTGAGAAGGAAAAGATGGATGAATCTCAATCATACATTCATACCTAACCCTAAGTCTCAAAACCTTTATAAGGAGGTTGAAACCCCATAATTATTATGAGTAAGAGATTGCTTGGGAATGCATGAGTGAATGCTAGTGAAGTTTTGGAAGGGGTGAGAAGACTTAGTGGAAGAACAACATTGCAAAATTAGTTGTTCAAGAATAGAGTATCAACACTTCAAATAGAGATATATTAGATCAGGAAGGATCATATTAGATTGAATAGAATAAAGATTTGGAATCAGCAATTGAAGATTGAAAGTCATCAGATCAATACATTCTAGCCATTGTATTAGGAGAATAAAAATCCTATGATGATAGGTTGGTTTAACAACCATGTTGTAAATCCTTTAACAAGGTGACATTCCAAGTGAACATTTGTAAATCCTTTAGATAGGTCACTTTTAGTAGGGTGTAAAGCCTTTAACAAGGTAGGCCTTTTGTAGGGTAGACCATTGATGGTTGTCAAAATTTGTAACCTTAACTAGTTACATATTGTTGCAGTAATAAGTTGTGGGTGTCATCCCCACCCTAGTTTTACCTTCTCATTTTAGAGGGTTTCTGGGTGATCAAATCTTGTGTTATCTATTTTCATGCATGCATTTATTTTCATGTTAATTAGATGTGTTAGATGCATGTGAATAATATCAGTTAAAAGTTTTAGAGGGTAAAGTTTGTTACTTCTAATTCACCGCCCCCCTCTTAGAAGTAAATCTTCCCAATTGTAAATTCCAAAAGAAATGTAGACATGAAATATCAAAAATTCAATCAAAAAATTTGACATAGGTATTTAATGTGGAAACCCAATTTGAAAAAAATAACTAGCATCATGCTACCAATTTTCACTCTTCTGAAGTAAGCTTTGTAAGGAGACAACTTTGTTAAAAGTTACAATGCACACTGTTAAATGTCACCTTGATGAAAGGATTTCAATCACCCTATTAAAAGTGAGCCTTGTTGGAGATATTTAGAAAATTCCATTAGAATGCCACCTGGTTAAAGGATTTACTCATAACTATTATGTCAACCTTAATCCAAACGATTTATCCAAATTGATCCAATTGTTAGAAAGTAATAGTAAGACTTGATCTAATAAAAAAATAATGCACTTGCAAATCTCATATGTCTCATTCAAATCTCTATTCTCCTTGGCATTCATTCCCCTTCATCTTTGATTTCTTGTTTACCCTTCAAGCCTTCACCTCCTTAAGCCTTGTTTCATAGTAAGCCAATTTCAAGTTCATTCCTACAATCACTATATAAAGCACATTATGAAGCACATATCTAGACTACTTCTCTTTCTCACTCACACTTTTCTTCTAGCCTTGTATCTCCTTAAATAGAAATTTTTGATCTTTTTCTTCGTAATCACAATCTTCCATCTTAGGGTTAGGTTAGATTCATTGAATCCTCCCTTATTTCCATTATGTTCCCTCTAGAAATTACTTCTCTTACAATCCTCATCAAATTCATCTTTAAACAATTTATCTTGAATTTTGTGCCACAAGCTCATCAATCTTATCATCAACATGATTCACAAAATTCAATAAATCAACTTATTTCAACTTAGATTCATCAAATCTTCATTCAAACTCTTTATTCTATCACTCAAAAATAATTTTCTTCTAGTGCTCAGTCAACACTAGGTTGTGTGGGATAAACTAAATATTGCTTGGTCAATACTGCCATTTCTAATGCTTGGCACATACTAATTTTTTATGATGCACGGCACATACCATCTTTTTCTTTTCTAGGTAATAACCATCTTTCTACTTGGCGTTAACTAAATGCTCAACTTACATTGTTTGTTTGGTTAGGCTTGGAAAACATATTCTTTTTAAATTATTGTCTTCTTCTTTTCTTTCCTTCAGTATCCTTTTATTGTAGCCTTAAGCAGATAAACAATACAATATATCATCAAAGTCTTATTTGGTATTAGTACTCCTTTTATACACCATATAACTCAACCTTTTTCTAGGTACTCTTGTTATCAGGTTTCTTTTCAAATCATCTTCATCAATCAATCAAATGATAGCATTTTGACCAAAGTTAGCAATTGTCTTACCAACAAGTAGCAAGTTTCACATCAATGACAAAATAATGATTGTTCCCATGATAGGTTTTTATACTACAACAATATTTTTTTTCAACATCCCCCCCAACTGGTGCAGGAGCACATTAAATACAAGAACATGGAAAATTTAAGATTCATTATTTGTGATATTAAATACATTTGACTCATTAATATTGTATTTGGGTCAAGTTGTAAAGGCTATGAAGCCATTTTTGTCAAAAATGTAAAAGTTGCATAAAAAGTTGTAAAATGCAACATTGAGAAAGTTGCTAATAATAGAAAAATGATGTAAAAAGGTATATGGTTGGTCTTGGGGGTAGTTAGGAAGGTTTATAACTGTCACATGAATATAAAAACCATTGTATAGTCGAAGCAAATCAATTTGGAAGAAGAGGAAATACTTTGATACATTTTTGGTGCATTTTATTGTTGTGGTTTTGATTGGTTTTCAGTTTTAGTGTTGGTTCCATGTCTTGTACGGAAATGTGCAGCCTGGAAACCATGTGATATAGTAATGGATATATATTATGATTAATCCTTCTTCTCATGCTTTTGGTTTGGTTCAATGTTATGAAGAAATGAATAAGTTATGTGTATTTTGGTGAAAGTGGATGTTTGCAGATTTGAGATTCTCTGAATACAGTCATGTTGCAGTGTGTGATGCGGACATATTTTGGAGACTCAAGATCTCTAATGATATTAATTGGAAAGATATGTTAACTAAATTTCATTTCCAACTGGTTTGAATCATTTTTATATATATTTGTGAAAGTTATGGGCATTTGAGTGAAAACTGGTTTTTAACAATTTTCATTGGAGTTACAGACAGTGATTTGTGTTTTTAACTTTATATATGAATGAGAAAAATGAATGGCTTACATATTTGAAAACTAGACTCAATAATGGATAATATTTAATTGTTTTGGTTTCATTTAGATTTATTTTGAGGAAGATATTTGATGCCCTAGGAAGGGTTACCAGTTTTGGTTCTGGTTTATGACAGAGAAAATGGGTCTTGGTTCAGAATACATAATTCATAATCTAATTATTGGATTGGTCTCAAATTTGGATATGTTTTAGAATTACTAATTTGGGACAATTTTTCCAAAAGGTTTTTCAAGAAGACGCTTAGAACAGAAGTTATGAACAATGGAATCAGACATAGCAATCTGATTGTGTGAGTGAAGATTTTGTCTTTATTGGTGTATAATGTCAGGGTTCTTTGTTGTAATCTTTGAGATGTTCTTGGTTCCTTGAGGGTGTACCAGCCTATTGTGAATCCCTTGAGTTGAACTAAGATTTTTTGAAGATAAATACAGAGGGCTCTGCATCACCAACACATTGTTAAAAATAAGTCAGGCAATAAACCTTCCCAAAATACACATACCAATAAATATACTGATGCCACCAACAATAACAATAATATTAAAAGCAAAAATAAGACAAATATTTTTATTAAAAGAACTATACCACTACCCATATTGACTATGGACATTTAATTGGGTGCATATCCCAATTTGATCCTTTTGTCAATTTAATACATATGAAGGGCATCAATATCATGTCCACTATTATAACTCAGTGAGGTTGGATATCTATTACACAACTAGCTATAGAAACTTTCTCAAGAGCACAATACAACATTCTAGAACACCCTACAAAAAAACTAGCTCATATCTCCATCTTGTATCTCCTTTGTACCAACCCACTTCACCAAGAGATCCTCAATAACACTCTCCATGAATCCTATTGTTGGAAATTTAATGAAAAACAAGTGATTGAGAGGTGGAGAGGTGAATTGGGAACCACTTAAACTTTTCACACTTAGAGTATTTATGCTTTACTTCATTAGCTTATATAATCTACTATTATGCATGAAATTAAAGAAATAAAGAAATCAACACCATAACAATTTGACACAATATTTGGTAACCCAGAAAATCTCCAAGGAAAATATAAAAATGGGGTGGGGATGACACCTACAATGCCTCACTACTGCATTAATAAAGTTGGTTTGTTAGAGATTACAATTGATCACTTATGGTGATCTAACCTATTAGGAGCATGAAGGACTACAAGGTCCAACTTGTGAAAGAATTTTAAAATACAATGAAGCATGCACTCTATTAGGATATTCAACAAAGGATTGTTCTACTTACTAAAATTGATCTTTTGAATAATATAATCACCTAACTATGATGGACGAGTATCTACATTTCTCTTATACTACTACATAGCCTACTAATCAAACTTCTCTTTCATATTCCTTATTCTCTTATATCATCTTCACACACTTTTATATTCTTTAGACATAGTAATTTTCCTTCCTTATGTACCCATAAAACAATATCACTATTCCAAGTTGGCTCAAACAAGAGATTTCTGCACAATAACCAAATTATACCTCCAAATTGACCAAATGTTGATACTCGGGCCACACTATTCACTTTCATGTTATGCTATAGCTTGGGAAATATAATGAGCTCAGATGATACTTGGGTAACACTAGATGCTTGGGTAATACTATGGCACTCGAGTGAATCGAAAGAATACTGACTTAAATTGGAGGTCAATTAAGACTAAGAACTTGACAAGTTCGGTGAACTTAGTTCACACTAAAATCTTGGTGCTTTATACTATGAGTTTGGTTTATAGTGGCTATCCTTGATCTCCTAGAGCTATATTGAAACATTTTGTCTTATAGAAAGCTCGGTTGTGGTATTAACCAACCTTTGTGGATGACTTAAGTGTTTTGTCACTAATTGACAATATGTCCTTCCATAGGGTAAATAATGTCCCCCTTTGGAATAAGTGACAAAAATATTTATCATGTGTAGATCTATCAACAATCTAAAATCCTTTAATCAAAATTTTCTATCAAACTCACCATTTCCATATACTTAGATCTACAACTCAGTTTGAACTAAAAACTGAAATGATTTTGGGTGTTTCAAAATTGTTTTTGTTTATTTGATTTATACATTTTATCTTATATAATTTCTCTAATGTATACATATTTCTCTCTATACACATATTTCCTCCTTTTGTACATATTTCCCCCTCATTTTTGTTACAAATTAAATAAATATATAATTACAAGTTTATACCAAAAATGAGTGAGAAAATCAATATGTACCTTTAAAATTAAAAACATAGTTTTATCCCAATTTTCTCACAATTCCTTCAAAATGTACAGTTAAATCTAAAGTTTAGATGATAAATCCATCATGAGATATGAAATTGAAAAGATTGTATTATGAACTAGTGTCTTTGCATGTGCAAGATGCTTTGCATCACATCCATGTGAGGAAGTATCATGCCTTGAATATCTAATATTGTTGCCCTAATTCAAGCTTCCACCCTTAGTGATTCTTCCTATAAGTCTATCCAAAATTTGACCCTCAAAAAATAATTTGAGCTAGAACTCGGGTCAAGTTGTAAATTTCTAGTACTATTCCTCAAGTATTCATCAATCTTACTTAGTTTGTCCTTTTTTTCCTTTTTGAAAATTGAAGTATCACATAGTTTTGTAAATAAAGAGATAACATTATTTACAACTCCCTCTAATGTACCAATCAAAGTATATAATTCCACTTGATCAATGGCAATCTTCTTTGCTACATTCTCCTTTATTTCTATATTGTCTTTCTATCATTTAAAAAAAAAATCCTATCCATCTATGTCCTTATTGAATTTATGTAAAATATAAATTAATTTCTCAATAATAATGGCCTTATAATTTACTTCAATTTGAATAAAATCGAAAAATCTTTCCTCGATGTCTTCAAGAACCTTTCCTCTGTCCCTTTTTGCCTTTAGGTTCCTTTTTTGTGCTATTTTCCTCCATAGATCGCTCAAAATTTGCATTTTTTCAATAGAGAGATTGGGTTGATCCCAATTTGGAATCACAGTATCTATATCACGGTCTATCTTTTCCAATATCTTTTATTTCTATTTTCCCTTGGCACTTGGAGAAATTATGATTTATTTTCCTTTATCTTCATCCTTATTCTCTTCTCCACTCAATTGACTCTTGGTTATTTATTTTCTTCCTTTGTCAACCTTGTCCTCACCCTTTTCTAATTTTTTCTTAGTTAAGCCTGGTGCAAAGGTAATCAAAGTTTGCTTTGTAGTTTCTACTTTGATGAATGTAAGACTTTCTTTGTCCTTCTCTACCTTCTTTGTACTAGATGAAACAATGGCTTGGCTTAGAGTAGTGGATAGAGAGGAAATCACTATAGCTACCATTATTTCCATATCTAATTCTTCTATAGTTTGTACATATCATTCTTCATCTTTATCAACCTTATTTTCTTCCTCAAAAATGGTTTTCCATGAATTTTTTGTTGATTGAACAACCTCTTCTATATTATTGGACAAAATCTGAAATACTTTGAATCTAGGCATTTCTTCTTTAGTGAAGTGTGGCATGACACTCTTTAATGTTTATTCCTTGATGTCCCCCTCATTGTTTATAGCATTGGTCCATCTTTGTGTTACTGCCTTGTGTTTTCCTCTAATTTCCTTACCCATTTATGGTTCATCTAAGTTTTGATATGTTCAACCTTGGATTTTCCTTTGTTTTCTTCACAAGATTTTTTTGTATCCCTATTCATATAATTTCAAGTATCTTTTTGCATACATAACATCTCACATTAGTATGTATTTTCTTGAAGTGAGGACCCTTATACAGTTTACTCAAATGTGAAAATATTCTCCACATGGATGACATCTTCCCCATGTATTTTAGCCCCAATCCATAAATTCTCTTTGTTTAGTTCCATTATGCTAATTATTTGGATTCCATTGATTTGATCTCCACTATAGATATTTGTGACCATTCCTATGAAATGTGAAACAATTCCCTTCAAACTTTGATCTAGATCTCCATTCATTTTCCTTGTGTCCATATTTATTACAATTATAGAAATAACCTTTGAACTTGGGTTACATAATATTACTCCAAAAAAAATTGATGTATGACCTATTTTTCCACAATTGTTACATGTATGCCTTTTTTTTTCATCTCTGCTCCTTATTGTGATGATTTTCCCTGATTAGTATACCCTAAGCGACTAGTGCCTTTAAAACTTCAGATTTTTCTCACAGAATTGATTCATACTTTCTTGTGACCTCAATCTTCTTTTGTTGAGTTCCTTTCAACTCTTAGTTCATTCAGGATTTTTTCATTTTTTGCTCTGGGTAAGTGCACCAAGTTGTGGTGTAGAAAAGATGACACCTTTTTCTTTTCTTTTCTTTTTTACAAAGTACATACATGCTATAGCTCGTACACACTTTGTAAAACAATTTTTTTTTAATAAATGGGCTACAAACCCATAGCCCATTTCATTTTAACTTTATTTTGCAAGATTTCCTCCTTATAGTGCATATGTGAGTTGAAGGAATTGAAGATTTTCACCACTTGCCTCCTCAAAATGCCTCTTTGTCATTGAAGTTCAAGATCAAGATCATGTTGTATGTTTTCTACCCTTGTTTTTGCATTTTTTTTTTATGTTTTTGCATTGTTTTGTGGGTTTTTTTCAATTTTGCTTTAAATTTATTTATTTATTTAGATTGCAATTGGTTTAATATTAGGAAATGTGAATAATGAACTGGAAAATCCCCAAGATCAAAACCAAAACCCTCCATAAGATGAGAATCAAAAACCCTCCACAACAAGAAAAAAAAATTTCACAACTTGCACCGATTGGAAGACTTCCTCTTGGCACACAAGACAACATAATAAATGAAATACAAAGAGGGGGAAATGAATTAGAAGCACTCATTGGTAGGTTGAAATCTTGTGGACAAACCAATCCAATGAGAGCACAATTGGCATCCTCCCTCAAGTCCATTATGACCCATGTAGCTTATGTTTGTGGTTAGTTGGATATTGGCATGATAAGAGGGAGGAACAAAAAAGATATTATGCAAAAAAATTATCATATCAAGATGTTAAAAAAAAAATACCAAAAGGTAGCATTTGTGCATTGTTTAGAAAGCTTGGTGAACAAAATACTGTTAGAGAGACAACTAAATGGTTCCCCATCCATTGGTGCATACACAATGGTATTAGAAATAATTTTTGGGGTAGATGGTGGATGGTTTTTGATGCCCCTCCCTGCAATAATCACAAGGTCCCGATGTATTTCTTAAGGAAATTATATTATGAATTTGTCCTTGGGGAGATCCCAATTATTTTGATATATTAGAATCTCAAGGTAGAGGTGGGGGGTCATCATTTGAGAGGCTAGGGGTACGTTGTGACCCTAATGTAATTAGGGCACCTATTATCAAGCAACAGGGTGAGCATGTGATTATTCCTTCAATTGTGAAGGAACATATAGAGACCAACACTCTAGGGACTATTAATTCTTTTATGCATACCCTCATTCATTACATGAGTCCATTAGTTGAGGAGGAGCCTTCTGTGTATCACGATCACATGTGCACATCATGCAGATCCTTATGCACATTTGGCAATCATGTTGGAGATAGTACAGATGATGGGCTAGTCACTAATCAATTCTTGAATGAGACATTTTGCATTGACACATAGGTAAATTATAATTATAATAAACTAATTTGATCACATTTCATATGTATAGTAAGTGACTAATTAATTAGCATGTGTTGACATTGTTCAAAATTCAGGATTAGAGTGTTGGTGACCCTAGTAGAGATCTCCCAGCTCCATTTTTTGTCTCATCGATGAGTCTAGAGGTATGTATTGATTTAATCATTTAAATTAATACATATATTTATTAAGTAATCATATGAAGGATTGAAAAAAAAAATTATGCATGTGCATCAGTTCTCTACTAGACCATCAAAATTCATTAGGGACTCCAAGCCTAGTCGTGATACGAGCTTCATAGAGGTACTTTTTTTTATGCTAATATTCATTTGATTATATTTGTTTCATGTTTCATGTTACATGTAATGTGTATTGTATGACATACAACTCTTGACATCTAAGACTCCTCCTCATCTTCGACAGTCCATGAATCGTGGAGTTATTGCAATGATGGCTAGTTCAGAGCCATTGACTGAGGTATGAAATAATTTTCTTGGTTTTAGTTGTTGTCTATAATAGTTAGTATCAAAAATTATAATGTTATTTATAAGTGATTATATAGATTGAATTTTTGTAGGGCCTTATTACACCTGATTATCTACGAGCCTTTGAGGTGGACGTGTAGAGTGACTATTTGATGGCAGTAAGAAAATAATTAATTTTGTGTGTACATATATTTGATTTCAATGTATAATAATTATTTATTCATATCTACTTTTTTTTTATCAGCTCAAGTTAGAGAAGAGCCTAAACAAGAGTACGAGTGAGCGTGTGAGGAAGATCCCATCATCCCCATCATCTCCTTCCACACAATGACTGAAGACCTCTAGGGATTTGTTTCCTTCCCCTCATGGGAAGGAGAAGATATAGTTGATAGACACACATGTATAGGAATGAGTGGATATATATATGGGACTTTATGTCAGTGGACATATTTGATATACATTTGATGTGTATATGACATTTTATATTTGATGTATGACATATATTTCATGCATGACATTATTAGACTTATGACATTATTGGTTATCATTTTGTATTATATGTTTATTCATGTATGACATTATTGTTTATCATAATATATTATATGTTCATTCGTGTATGACATTATTGGTTATCATAATTTATTATATGTTATTTTATGTATGAAATTATTGGTTATCATTATCTATTATGAGGTTGCATGTGTACTTGTACCCACACCATTGGTACTCATACCCACATACCCAAGTACTGAGTACATGTATCCCAAGTACCAGGTACTTAGTGGAGAGCATTATAGCTAAGGAACTTGATTGAGATTTTTGATTATCTTTTTTGGTTTTTTGTTTGCGTATCAACTCATTATTTATCAAGCTTAATTCAATACCTATTCAGTTTGAAACTTTGATTGAATATTGATTAACAATAAACTTTATCACTGTTCAAGGATAAGTTTATCATTTCCAATATGTCATCATAATATGATTTATGATCTTGCTCATGTTTAAAGTTTTCCTTCTCTGTTATTTGTTTATCAAGCTTAATTCAATACCTAATTAGTTTGAAACTTTCATACAATATTGATCAACAATAAACTTTATCAGTGTTAAAGCTAGAAATTTATCATTTACAATATGTCATTGTCATATGATTTATGATCTTCTTGTTTATGTTTAAATTCTACCTTCTATGTTATGCATCTAAACATTTATCATAAATTATTATTACAAACATATAACATATCTAAAATTAAAAACAATACATTACATTTGCAAACTTTAACATTATTCTTGATTTGAAAAATCATTGTCATGACTCATAAATTTATCTTTTCTATAAATATAAAAGTATAATTAAAAATAAATTTTGACATGCCCAAGTACCCCCGTCCCCTATTATAAAAAAATAGTTGTACCCATACTCGTACCCTAAGTACCCCAAGTACCCTCATCCCTGTGCAAGCTTGTATATTATATGTTTTCTCATGTATGACATTATTGGTTATCATATGTTAGTGAATAGATTATCCTCCAAAGAAATAAATACATATTAACTCTAAATTCCTAGATAGGAAGATTGAATTAGCACTAACAGCTGGATAGGTTATCATTGAATTGATAACTCTCCTCTAAATTTTATTGGGTACAACTCCCCATACATGTTTTAAAATGAATTAAATATGGATGCTTTTAACTAGAAAGCATAAAAGGTTTACAAACATCTAATTGTAAACATGAAATGGATGTGGAAACTAAGTGACTAAAAGAAAAGAATAGGAAATAACACAAAGTCTATTTTCTTGGATGTTGCATTACAAAATGAATGAAATTCATGAGAAAGTAAAGAATTAGAACTTTAAAGGTATCTTGAAATCAAATATATTCAAGAAATAGTGATACTAAATGCATTTAGAGAAAACTAAAAGTTACACCAAGATAACAGTCAGTGGAAAGAAATCTACCCAAACTCAAAGTTTTGGTATACAATTTTGTCCCAAATCTCTCTTCCCTAACATGCATAAGATTATACAAACCTCAACACATTTTGCATCAGAATCACTATCTGAAATAAAATAGAATCTCCCTTCATTATACCTAAAATCAAAATTTCCTATTCTTACTAACATAAAGTTTAGAAAAGACAATAAAGATCAGCTCTCCTACAGTCCCAAAATCTGTTGTCTCTCTTTCCTACTTAGCACCCTAGTCTACCTCTAGGAAAGAAAAGTGGAACCCTCTACCTCTGGCTCTCTCCCTTTATATAAGTTTTCATCTTTTGAACGAGTCTTCTCAGTTATAATAACTGATTCTTGAAAGAAAACCACCTCCCTTTGTTCTCTTATACTTCTATATGTGTGTAATGCTTAATTCCTAATTAAACATTTTATTATGATTCACTTTTAGCATTACATTGGATTCTTTTGTATGGAATGGATAACATCTTTAGATTTATATTTGGTTAGGAAATAAGTAATGACACCTATGTAAAGGAACCTTTTTACTCTTTATATTAACCTCCACATGTCATTGTTTACCAACACCAAATCTTCTTTTCACCACATTCTTCAAGTTCCCACAAGTTATGATTTTTGACAATCATCTTTTGATGAGAAATACAAGGTTCAACTTTGGTGAGGGTGCTCCATAAATCATGATTCCTTTGAATCTTTAATAACTTGACCTGTCTCTCACCTTCTATCTGAATGCCATAGCTTTGAGTCTTTGTGTGTTGTCTTGGGATGATGCTAACCATCTTAGTATCTCAATTACTTCCTTATCTACATCCTTCATCTCATTATTTTATGGCATTTCCTTGTGACAATAGGAGTGAGTAGTTTGAATAATTTTTTTTCTACTTATCCATATTAACAAATTTTGACAATGAATTATGATATTCTTGTCCATATGAAGGTTTTCAATATTCTTTCTAAAGCTAGCTTCTAATTGTCAACCTTCTCTATATCCATGTCTATGCCTATTCTCAAACATTCCTCTTCCCAAATATGCATCGATGCGGGTTAAAATTTAATTTCTCTATGCAAGGCTCAATCTAATCCCATTAATGCAGAGTGTATGCTACCAGTATTTGAAAGAAGAGTCATCATAATAAGTTCAATCTAATGATTTTTTCTGCACTTGGGTCACTAGCTTGCTTTTTAAACCCGTGGCTAGACTGGTGTGCGATTTCTAAATTCTCCCTAGAAAATTTTGCCTCTTCATGGTAGAAGATGAGTATTAGTCTTCTTTCTTTTATTCAAATCTGAGACTCCTCCTTGTCGAGGATTCATGTTAAGTCCAACTTCTCAACTTGCAATGTGCCAACTGAATGGTGAAGATGAATTTACAATTCTTCACACTCGTGTTTCTACTTGTGAGTGTTTCAAACATAGAGATGATGTCATTTAATCTTACCTTTTAATGTTAAATTATAAACTATGATTTTCATTTGGGTGTTAAAAACTACCAAACCAACTTGTGCCTCTTAGAGGGGATCAGGGGTCCCAATTAGTCATCATAGAATGGCTTTTCTTTCTATTATATCTTCCCATACTTGGTGGGGAAACTAACGTACATATTTCATGTGAATGGCTTGGTGGAGATTGGGATGCTAATCACCCTAGAGTGATTCCATCCATGAGATAATGTACCTGAGTCTCTTTATTCGTTCTATTGAATCTCCACCAATATTCAAACAAATAAGTTATGATGAAGAAAAAGAATATTTACATTACTATATCTAGCCATGGGAATCAAAAATTGGGAATAATCAATACATCCCAGAATAATGAGTGTCTATTTTTGCAACCTGACCTCATCATTCCTCACATTTTTATACTCATCTACCTTGTATTTAAAACTACACTACTTGTTAAGTGAATGTATAAATTCTTTTGGTGCCTCTAATGATATTAATGGTTGCTAATACAATTTATTCTCCTCTTCCAAATTGTAATAGTTCTGCATATTCTTTAAGTCCATTTTCCCAGCATACCTCATGAATTTGGTCTTCACAACTGGTACCATGAATCTTAAGAAAAGATCTTTAGTTTCTACTTTTAGTCTTTATAAGTTATGAATATCCAATCATTTCATGATAGACAACTGTAATTGCCATTGCTTTGTATATAAAGACTCAATGTATTTCTTCTTCTTAACACTTAGCTTGAATCTCCCTCAATCACATCACACATGGAATTGAGAAAAACTATGTATTTGATCTTTTGAACATTGACTCTTGAGCCTTTTAAATTCAAACTAAAACTAAAGGCTAAACTTCAATCTTGACAACCACTACATTCTAGTGTTAAATCAAACATTTTTTAAAAAACTTTTCTTGAATTGAACCTACAAGATGCCTCTTTGAACCACCTCAAACTACTTTGAACCTTAGTTCAAAGTAGTTTGAAACCATAAATTAAATTTTTTTAAAACTATTTCTATATTGGGTACCAACATCATAATATGTATCTTGTTTTTATTGTTTACATTCTAAGTACCCAAATAGTCGGTTTGATCCCATGATGAAACATGAGAGAGATTTGGCAGTTGACAACTTTGTACTAGCCAACACTACAAGTTTCAGCATCACCCAAGATGGAATTTGAAAATAAAAATAGATTAAGATCACCAAAAAGTGAGAGAGGTTATTTTAGGTCTCCACAACATGGTCCTATAGCACCTAGAATCAAATTCATACCTTGCACAAGCTCTGAGATATGCCCTATAAAGATCACTGCCCTATGACATTTAGTGACCCTTAGGGACGTTTCAATTTAGTGTGCCCAAGAATGTTCAAGCATTCAATAAGATAGGACAAACTTCGGCCTAGGGTTTACCTAACCACCTAGAGCTAATAGAATAGATAGTTTGATCCCACGATGAATGGTGAGGGAGTTTTGGTCGTTGGCAACTTTGTTTTGGCCAACATTATGAGTTTCAGCATCACCCAAGATGGTATCGCAAAATTAAAATGGAGTGGGATCTCCAAAAAGTGAAAGAAGTTATTGTAGGTCTCCACAACATGGTCTTATAAGACCTAGAATCGCATTCATACCTTGTACGAGCTCTAAGATATGCCCCATCAAAGATCACTTCCCTATGGCATTTAGTGACCCTTAGGTAAATTTCAGTTTAGTGAGCCTGAGAATGTTCAAGGGCTCAATGGGACTAGATGAGGTTGGGGCTAGGGTTTACACAGCCACCTAGAGCTAATGGAATAGACAATTCAATCCCACAAAAAATGGTGAGGGAGATTTGGTAGTTGGCAACTTTGTACTGGCCAAAACTACGAGTTTCAGCATCACTCAAGATGGCATCACAAAATCAAAATGGGGTAAGATCTCCAAAAAGTGAGAGAGGTTATAGTAGGTCTCTATAGACCTAGAATCACATCCATATCTCACATGAGCTCTAAGATATGCCTTGTTAAAGATCACTAACCTATGACATTTAGTGACCCTTAGGGACATTTTGGTTTGGTGTGCCTAAGAATGTTCAAGTGCTCAATGGGACTAGATGAGCTTGAGACTAGGGTTTACCAGGCCACCTAGAGCTAACAAAATAGATAGTTTGATCCCATGACAAACAATGAGGGAGATTTGGTAGTTGGCAACTTTGTATTAGCCAACATTATGAGTTTTAGCATCACCCGAGATGGTGTCGCAAAATCAAAATAGAGTAAGATCTCAAAAAAATGAGAGAGGTTATTGTAGGTATTTGCAACGTGGTCCTATAGGACCTAGAATCACATCCATACCTCACACAAGCTCCAAGATATGCCCCATCAAATATCGATTCCCTATGGCATTTAGTGACCCTTAGGGATGTTTCGGTTTGGCATGCCCAAGTACATTTGAGTGCTCAACAAGATAGGATGAGCTTGGGGCTAGGGTTTACCCAGCCACCCAGAGCTAATGAAATAGAAAGTTCAATCTCACAATGAATGGTGATAGAGATTTTGTAGTTGGAAACTTTGTACTGGCCAATACTATGAGTTTCAGCATCACCTGAGATGGCATTACAAAATCAAAACAGAGTAAGATCTCCAAAAAGTGATAGAGTTTATTGTAGGTCTCTACAAAATAGTCCTATAGGACCTAGAATCACATCCATACCTCACACAAGCTCAGAGATATGCCCCATCAAAGATCATTTCCCTATGGCATTTAGTGACCCTTAGGGATATTTCAATTTGGCGTGCCCAAGAATGTTTGAGCACTCAATGAGATTGGACGAGCTTGGAGCTAAGGTTTACCAAACCACTTGGAGCTAACAAAATAGATAGTTTGATCCCAAAACAAATGGTGAGGGAGATTTGGTAGTTGGCAACTTTGTACTGGCCAACACTGAGTTTGAACATCACCAGAGATGGCATCACAAAATCAAAATGGAGTAAGATCTTCAAAAAGTGAGAGAGTTTATTGTGGGTATCTGTAATAGGGCCCTATAGGACCTAGAATTGCATCCATACCTCACACAAGCTCTGAGATATGCCTCGTCAAAGATCATTTCCCTATGGTATTTAGTGACCCCTAGGGATGTTTCGGTTCAGCATGCCCGAGAATGTTTGAGTGCTCAACAAGATGAGACAAGCTTGGGGATAGGGTTTACCTAGCCACTCAAAGCTAATGGAATAGACAGTTCATTCCCATGACAAACAGTGAGAGAGATATGAGCAAGATATGTATGCCTAGGCCACTTTGTGCAAGATATGAGCAAAAGTTGCTAATTAGGCCAAATTGAGTCATTTTAAGTTTTTGGTCAAAATAGCCTAGGATTAGTTGTTTTTATTTTATTTTTAATAGTTTGGAATGTTTTCCAAGTCCTATAAGTGAAATCTAGTGAACTTTGCATTAGTTGCACTTTTTGTAATTGAAGTTCACTAGATTACAACTTCCCAAACTTCCATTTGCAACCTTTTTGCAAAAATTGCAAAAGTTGCTCAAGTAACTTTTTGAGCAACATTGCAACTTTGCATTTATAGGACTTGGGAAGTTAGGATACTCAAGTTGGGCATGATCCCTCAAAGTTCTCATTAAAATATATTAATGATCTTAACAGAACAACAAAAATCTCATTGCCACCTTTAAATGGAGACTTTAGCTTAGATGGAGATTATCAGTTCCCAAACATGTCCCAGTCAAGTAGATGACTGGTTTACAAAGCAACTAGTAGGAAATAAGGTCATGGAAATGAACTCAATGCTCAAGAATTTTTGGCAACACTAAAATAACTTATTTCCAAATGCTTAGCCCTTCACCAATTCCCAAACTCATGTCATTCACAAATCATCATGCTACAAGAGGTCAAATCCTTCATGGTACTTGACCTAGGGCTTGATTGGAAAAATCACAAAATGCATCCTCCAGTCTTAAAACTCTAGAATCTTTAAAAGGACCTACTAAATACCATTTCCCAAGTGGCCATGAAATTTCAACCAAGGAAATTGCAGTTAGAGGCCCATTTTTTCTATGTGCACCAAAATGTTGTCCTACAAACCTAGTTTCACCAAAAATGCGACTACTTGAGTTAGTAAACATGTAGAATGATGAGACCAAAAGAAAAAGAAAGCTGATTCAAAGCTCTATCTCAAAAATCCATCACATCTAGTCTAAAAGTTTATACATTTCAAGCAATGTGCAAACAACAATAAAAATGACTCAAAAATTGAATTTCTTTGTTTGCAACTTCTTCCAATCCATACATTAATGCCCTCCAAACCTCACATATGAGATATGTATAGCTCCTATGTATATTTTAATGGGCAAAACCAATATTTTAATAGTTATAATCCTTTTCCCACTAAGTTGCAAATTTGAGCAACTTTTACAACTTTCAACAATGCAACTTTGTACAAAAAGTGCAATTTTTACATTTTTCACTTGATTCCACTTCTAGGACTTGGAAAATGTTTCGACATACTTAAAAAAAACTTAAAAAAACTCATTCCTAGAATTTCTTGACCAAAAACATTAAAAATCCTAAATTTTCCTAATGAGCAACTTTTGCTCACAAATTGCATAAAGTGCCTTAAGCATACAAAATGGTGTCTTTCTTTGACAACCATGGACTTCTTATCCAAGGGTTGTTTATTATAGCCTAAGTAGGTAAAAAAAATGAAAACCAAAATATAAACCAAGTGCCTTGGTGCTCTGCACTAGGAACATACCCCCAAACATGAATGAAAAGAAAACAATGACCATGGACATAGTGAGATTGGTGAAATGTAGCAATAAAACTCTTTGTATTTGCAAGTTTGCAATAAATGGAATCCAATACCCATACTACCACACCTAGGTCCAATTTGAAGTTTTCATTTATTTAGACAAAGTACTATAGATAGTCATTTTCACATTGTTTTTGATGCAGAGCTTATAGTCTTCTTTCACCAAAAGCTTCCTAAGTGCCTAGTAGCACCCCACCCCACTGCAAGATGCCAATCAATATTACCAGCCTTTAACCAATACTGATCACTAGCACTCCAAGTGGACTCCACTTTTCTAAGGTCTTTCCCCTTCTCTAGAGCTCTTAGCAAACTTGGGTCAATTATAGGTTTTAGGGCTACTAGCCCTCAACTAGGCCAAATAAGGAAAAATGTGAAATCTGGTTTCCAAACTCCAAACTTAGGCTAGGATCAACATCACTAGTCTCATACCATAGAGATTCATGCACTTTTAGAGTTCTAACACCCCCAAAAGACCAAATTCCCAAAATCAGGCCTAGAAATCCTAGTAAGTCAATTTTCAATTTTCTATGGCTAACTTCCAAACTTTCCAAATGAGGTATCAAAAAAATTACCTTTTTAAATACCCTTTACTAGGTTCTTGAAGACTTCAAAATATATTGGGTTTAACCTACTCCAGCATGTCCTAACTCCCACTTGGTTCACAGACCTAATAGGCCTAATTAGGCTGGCTTTCCAAAGCAAGTGTTTGGAAATGGATTCATAGAACAAAAAAAACTAAATGGAACTCTTCTGCCCCATGCAAAATCTCCATTTCACCCTTTTTCTAGGTCAGATTAGTTGGTTTGGAAGTCTAATCACCACTTCTCCTACAAATCTAGGTTCAACACATAGGGATGTTCAGTCTAGGGCCGAATGGTGAAAATATGAAACCTTCTCCTCTAGGCCTAAAACTCTACCATATCAAAGTAAACTACCCTAACTTTCATCCTTCCAAGTGACATCAAAATTCCAACTCTGGGATTGCAAGTTAGAGGCACATGTTTGCCAAAACCCTCGAATTCAGTCCCAAACAAGCAACCTAAACAAAAAATGCAATAACTTGAACAAATGATAAGATAAATCCTTAAAACCAAAAGAAAATGAAGCCTAGTTCATTAGGCTATCCAACCATGTCAACTAATCCCTTCTCTCAATCTATAAAGTTCTATACATCACAAAAAAAATTAGTGAAAATGGTAGAAAATTAGAGTTTTATTCATGCAAATGTTCACCAGTCTATACCATCATGTTGTCCTCTCCATGTACAAAATATTTAAACATTTCCTCTATGTGTTCAATGGTCATTACCATATTTCAAATGGTTATGCCAATGTACAACCATTTTTGCAATCATATTGCAAAGTTGTCGGCATTTTTGCAATTTTGCTTGACAATTTTTTACAATTTTTGACAACTAACTTCCTATACACCTAGGACTTGACCAAATGACCCTAAGGACCATTAAAACCTTCTAAGGATCACAAAAAATCCTATTTGCATTTAAAAACCACCAAAATTGCTGATTTTTGACCCATTGGTACAATTTGGCACTCTAGCTTATAATGGCACCTAAAGCCCAATTGACCTTACATTTTGGTCTTATTAAAACACTCTTATTAATGTTCCAAATCCAAAACTAGCACCACTATCCATTTGGCTTGGTGCCCTGCACCAGTTTCCTTCAAGAAAAATGATGTAACCATCCCCTTTCTATTCTAACTATGACTTTGGAATGGATTATTAGCATGCATCATATGTAATTATGCATACTAATGTAGGGAATAGTCAAAGGATGTAGATGATCATCCAACTAAACAAGTTTGGAGTGCTTAGGTACATGAAAATGCATTAAATTTGATGCCATAGGTATAGCAGTGGGAGATTTTCCTAAAGGAGGCCATGGTTTTATGTAAAAATGTCAAATTAATAATCATAAACATGGTGTAGGATCAACTAACAAGTCCCGGAAGTGATTTCTTGGTTGGATTTGAAGAGGCCCTAGTTTTTGGCCTTGTTTGGTGAGGCTTTCATAAAAAGCACATATAGAGAATTGATGGGTTCAATCCAATTGAATAATCATCACTTTATAATAATATTAAGATACTTTACCAAATTTTATGGTTGGGGGATAATTATTCCATATAGTTCCTTCATAAATGGAGGGGTTTTTATGCCTAAAAAGTGGTGTAACAGAGACTTGGTCCAAAACAACCATACCTCATCTTTTGATATGTTATAGAGAAGCCAAATGGGTATCTTAATATTCAATTTTTTTCTTGATTTTATGGGAAAATGTGGAGAAAAATGCAAGAGGACAGCATTTAATGGCTAACTGGGGCTTGTAGGCCAAGTAGGTTGGGATGATTGGTTTACCTTAGAGATAGGCTCTTGGTATTTGGTAAACTGATTATTTGGGGTGTATTAGGATATTCAAAACCATTATATTAATAAGAATTCTTTGGATAATTCATTTACCTAATTTGGTAAACTTAAACCTTAAGGTTGCATTCGGAAACCTTTGGGAAAACACATTGTTCGAAGTATTTTCTCATAGAACTTGGAAGGGCCTATCTTTCTCTACATCACTTTTCCTACAATTTTCTATAAAATAATATATGTAATCATACCCTAAAGATGTGTTTCCAAGTGTAGAAAAGATATAATATGTGATTGGGTCCTAGAGCTACATTACAAGTTGTAAGTTCAATACATGTTGATATGTAGTCAAGTCTCAAATACTTAACTATGATTGTGTTAAGATGGTGATATGCAATTAGGTCTTCAAGACTATATTGTAGGGATGCAAGAATTAGCCTAGTGACATATGAAGATGCTTAAAGAGCTTTCAATTAATTCCTAGAGACTTGATTACAATATGTGCCTATCAACATAGAAAGATGACTTATTGGTTGGGTCTTAAGGCCTAAAAACCACTTAAGCATGAGAAAACTTGCAATCAGTTTTGTAAGACCCATTTACATTTTGTTAATACATGTAACTTATGACTTTTAATTGATGTCAACGACCTTGACTACATACAAGAACTAATACTTCAAATATTGACCTATACACTAGTAACAATGAGGATAATGCAAGGGCATTCAAAGAAATTAAAAAAGGGCCTATGTGATGCAAGTGACAAGGTACTAAATAGGTATATTGGGAGAGTAAAACCTACAAGAACAACCTAACAAGGTTTGACAGCCCAAACAAGGCTCAAGACCCCACACTTGCACCTTGACAACGACTATTGCTTAATACAAGAAACCTACACTAGACATGGAACTAAGAACTCTAACTCAAGAAATGATGTTCTTACATCAACATAGGCATATGGAGTGGAATTGAAGACCCCAAATTGAGAAAAGGACATAGTTCCTTCATTAACCTCTTGGATTCCTAGTAGGCCAAGGAATAAGACTTAGGTCTACAACTTGTACACTTAGCATGAAAAGAAAAGAATAACACCAAGATTACTTCCTATTTTTGATTTAATATCAGATTCCAAAGTGGAGATATCCCATTAGCAAGCAAATTGTCAAAACCCATGGGGACAACATTTAGACACAAGGGCTAATTAGGCCACATTTACAAAGGAGGTACCATATAAACACATGCTAAAAACATGAGACCAATTGGAGATGTTGAGGAATGATCCAAATATATTGATTACCAAGTTGTAGACCATAATATGGAGTTTTGAGGCCTTCAAATGTTGGGAAAATAGGTTTGTGTATTGATGCATACAAGGTATATGCATCTAGGGCATCATGTTTCTTCCTTCTCACTACTTCTTATCACCTGAAACCAAAAGCATCTCTAAGTACAAGGATTCTACCAAAGGCCATAATTTTCCTATGGAGGAATCTCACATTATTTCTTGATTTCAATCAAAACCATTGAAACCCTTGAATTTTGAGTTGTCAGCACTAAAATAGGAATAATTTGAGTTCTGTAGTGTTTCAAGACCTCAAACCAATTGCATTAGAAAGGTGATTCAAATATTTATCCAACCATATCAAGAATATATCATACACATCTGTACATGATTGTATCATGTAGAAAAATATCCTAGAATGCAAAAAACAAGGTTCTTTTTATTGATTTCAATGCCAAAAATGTACATTGTACCTTCCACTAGCCTAAGAGGGCTCTATGAAGGTCTTCCCAAAATGATCCAACTATATTTGAAAGTTTGTGACCATTGCAGGAAAGATTAGAAGCATTTTACCATTCAAATGAGTCTAGATTGACCCAAAAAAACTACTAGACCCTAGATTATAATTATATGCATTCAAATTACATAAATTGTGCCAATTAGTGACTCTTCCAAATACATTGTGACTTCCTACACCCTAGGTATCACACCTAGGTCTAATGACCCTTATTGATGCAGAGCACACAACCTACTTTTGACACTTGGTTCTTAAACCTTTAAGGGTGCCCAAACCCACTTTAGGATGATGTCTTGGTTACCATCCTTTGCCAAATTATGACCTTTACTTATCCAAGTGGACTCCACTCTCCTAAGGTCCTTCCCTTTTCCTAGGACTCTTGGCAAACTTGGATCAAAATATGGCATTAAGGACACTTGCCCTCAACTAGGCCAATTAAGGAAAAACAAGTAGAAAGGTTTCAAGACTTCAAACCTACAATTGATTAAGAATTTCTAGGACTAAACCACTAGGATTCATGCACTTTCAAGGCCCCAACATCTTCAAAGGATCAATATCCCTAACTTAGGCCTAGAAATCCTAGTAGGTCAAAATCTAGTTTTCCTTGAAAAACTTCCAAACTTTACAAAGGACAAGGCCAACTTATCACATTTTCAAATAAATTTTACCTAGTTATTGAAAACTCCAAAGGATCAAGGCTTGACTCCATTCTATCATACCCAAACTCCACTTTAGTTTGCAGACCTAATAGGCCTAATTAGGCTAGGTTTCCAAAGCAAGTGCTTGAAGATGGGTTCATAGAATTAAATCAACCCCATGTAACTCTTCCTCTCCTTCCTAAAAATCCATTTCACCCTTCAACTAGGTTTAGAAAATTATTTTGGAAGCCTAAATGCCACTTCTTCTTCAATTCCTGGCTAAACACATAGGGATGTTCAACCTAGGGTCGGATGGTAAAAATATCAAACCAATTCCACCAAGTCTAAAACTTTTCCATATCAAATTATGATTCCCTAACTTGCATCCCCAAAAGAGGCATTAAATTCCAACCATGGTTTTGCAAGTTAGAGGCACATGTTTGCCAAAACCCTTGAATTCAGGCCCAAATAAGCAACCTTCACAAAAACTACAATAACTTAAGCAAATTAAAAGGTATAACCTTCAAACCAAATTAAAATGAGACCTAGTTCATCAAGATATCCAACCATGATAGTTGATCTCCTTCACCAATCTATGCATGTCTGTACAACTCAAAAAAACAAAAAAAAAGGTATAAAATCAGAGTTTTATTTATGTAAATCTTCACCAATTCGTACAACTATGTTGTCCTCTCCATGTACAATATTTTTAAACATATATTCCTTTCCTCAAATGTTCATAACCATCATTCAAATGGTTATGCCAATGTTCAACTTCCTTTTCAATTATTTAGCAAGAAAAGTTGTCATTTTGCATTTTTTTTGCATGACAACATTGACATTTTTGCTTTAATAACCTCGTAGACACCTAAATATTTTCCCAAAGACCCCAAGGCATTTAAATATATCTAAAGAACTACAAAATCCTTATTGCATAAAAAATAACTCAAATTCTTCAAATTTGACCTTTGGTTCAATTTGGTATCCTGGCTTATAATGACAGCAAGGATCCAATTGACCACTCTTTCTCTGTCTCCCTCTCTCCCTCTTCAATCTAATGAACCAACTAGATCTGCTCAACATTTTAATGCCTCAAGTATTTCCTTGTGTTCTAACTTGTGAACTTTTCAAAGAGTCTTATTATGTGATTTTCCAACATATTTTATCAAGTGGACATTTGATGTGACAACAAGATTTGAATAATGAATAATCTTCCTCTCTATTTGCCAATCCTCGAATAACCACAAGTTAGGATTCTTCATAGAATATCGTCTAAACCATGTGTTGGTTAAAACCACCAAACTGATATGGTACTCTAAAATTTCACCATCTATAATTGAGTGATCCAATTTTTGTCTAGCTTGGATACAATGGCACAAATAATAATCTGTCCCTTCTTCATTATCTTTAGATCCAATAACAACAAAAACATGGCCTGTAGTGATAAATGTACAAAATGTAGTCATTAATTTAGAAAATACTTAGGTAAGAGTTATAAAGTTACCTATTGAAATTACAAAGATATATAAATATATATATTACTAAGTTGCACTAGATCACACAAGTGGTCAAAGTCAATAGATGAGTCCATCTCTACCATTTCCAGTGCTTGTGGGGGACAATAGATGTCAATTAGTTCCAAAACCTATATATCCCATTTGTCCACCCATTCAATCAACTCATAGTTATCTCAATTTTCCTTTGCACATGATGGATAATAGGATGCCATTTTTCATGTGTGGATACTCCATGAACCTACATCAAAGCTTCTAAAAGAGTGCAACTCACTTGATCCTATTAGTGTGCAACAATCCTCATATGGTGCAATGTTAGTATTATCTATCAACCAAAAATTTACAAACTATAGACTCACCTTCCTTACCTAGACCCATTTTAGCATTACACCATTAGACAATGGATTTTACATCTATTAATATTGCTCCATCTTTGTACTTTAGTTCTTCATGAGCTAAGGCTCCTTTAATGCATGCACCTACACCATCGTGCTCTCTCTTTCCATGACCAGCCTCTATGAAATTCCACATATATTGAATTCTACATGACCTATGCATCCTACTCAACCAATAGAACATCTATGGATTCTTGAATTGAGATGCATAATTATTTGACCAAATAATGTGTTCATGATATGGTATGCCCCTGTTAACCAAATCTCCATAAAATAGTTGAAAACAACCATGTACAAACTTCGTAGAATGCAATCAATCATCGTTGATGTGAAAATGGTACTCCCTAAAAAATTTCCTATCATCCTCTGTACTTGTAGGTGAATGCATGAATGTTATGTGAACAAATATGGAAACCTATTGAGAAGTATAATACTTTGCTTGCACCTCATTGTGTGATTTTAGTGTGTAGTTCTCTGTGAAGTCTACAACAAAAATAATGGTATCCAGTGGAAACTTATCCTTGAACAACTTGAATTGTAAATCCAGCCATCAAGCTTTATGTGTATGCCTTGCATGCTCTTAAATAATATTTTAATGAAAAATCTTCATGAACTCATACACTAGAATATTTTCAATGAATAAATCACATCTTTTACCCTATTTCCCATCTTTTAGAGCATATGTCACTCTCTTAAATTTTTCATAATCTACTATTTCATATTTAATTGCATGTGTACTATCCATATCTTCACAAGTTGATAAAAGTTGTAAAGAACCAAAAAATAAGCATGTACCATCCAAGCATGATGTCTTGTAAAATTTTTGGTCATCCCCTATTTCACATAAAATGTTGGATATGAATTCCCTTGAAAATCTTGGTGGCTCATTCATGTCACAATCTTGCACAAAAAACTTAGAATGCAAAAACATACATATATGCAGGTACAAACATCAAAATGATTAGAAAATTCAATATGTATCCCACAACAACAAGTTGTGCATGTGTGATTTACCTGCACATAAAAAGGTTTACCCATCTCAAAAAATCTTTGACTTATTCAAATTTGAGGATGCATACCAATAAATTTTGCAAAAAAATGTGTCTAAGTTGAGTCCAAAAAATGTTTCACATGTGGGTCACAATTTTGGCTACCAATCCTCCTTCTTACAACATCTCTTTGATTATGGAAAACATGTGTGTTATTTTTATTTTTTCAAAAATATTCGATCAATGATATCAAACCTTCACTAATTTCTTTATCCTTTCATGGTAGTCTACCACTAAATGTCCATAACTTATTATTTGTTGGATCTTCCAATCTCTCATGCCTTAGCATGGCTCTCCTTAGAGTACCTCTACCAATTTTTAATGTTTTTCTTGTCTTTTGCATGAGTCAAAATTTCTTCATTTGGGTACTTACTATTGTTGATGTAAGTACTCATCTTTTGATATTACTATCTTTGGTGTGTGATTTAGAACCCACTTTGTCATAAGCACTTATTAGATTCTTTACAATTCTTTTTTCATTTGAATCATCCATTGTTCTTAGCCCAAGAATCTTCATGATAGGCTTAAATTTCAAATTCCTCATCATTTCAACAAATAATTGGCATTGACCTGTAATATTTTATTCTTCAAAGAATAATCTCCACATACAATTGACTTTTCTTTGACAAGTACACTTGCTAATCTTGTCAGGCATTGATTTCAAAATGTCAGTCATTGATTTCAAAATGTTAGAATCAATATCAATCAAATATTTTGTTCTTCTAAAACAAATTGATAATCTCTTGCATTCCCTCAATATTTTGAACATCAACATAAGGTTGATTGTTTTGCGTACCTTGTACCAAAGATGATGTGCCTTGGCAATAAGATGCAAAAGATGGAATATCACCTACTTGATATGTTGATGTTGAGCCTTCAACATGACATGATGGAGTGTGTACATCGTCAGATCTACAAATTAGTCTCTCTTCAATATGAGAGGATGATATGACTCCAACATTGGAAGATGGTGTAGCTTCACAATTCAATTGTCTTCTTGAGCATAACAATATCATTCGTTCTCTTTTTCTTTCAAATTCTTCCTCTTTTTTTCTTTGTATCAGTGGTTGTTGTTCCTCTTCGAAAGTCAATTCTTCATTATTGCTTTGTAATTTTCTTTGTTTACATAGTAGTTTCGTTTTATCTCTTTTAATTGCCAAATCTATCTCCCTGTCTTCCTTTGTTTGAGTTTTTGGTTTCTTCCTTTGCATGATGATGATTTCTATATGTCAAATTATTCATGCATCTAAATTACTTACAATTTGTAAATTACAAATCATTCAAATACATATAAAAATTACAATTATTTCAATGAATACACAATATATATTAAACAACTTGCCAAATTTCTAACCATTTCCAAATAACAATTCATTCAAATATACAAATTTCATTGAATTCACTATATATTAAACAACATGTCAAATTATAATCAAATTTGTCTATATATATCAATAAACAATATCTAAAAAGGATTGCACTAACCCTTTCTATAGAAAGAATATTCAAAAAGCCTTCAAATAGCATATCCAATCATTGATTTTGGTGTTTACTAGCTTCAAAAAGTCTTCAAATAGTGTTTGCTAACTTCCAACAACTTGAAATCCATATTTTCTATCGGAACAACAGAATGCACAATAGGCAAAAAGTAGAATATGAATTAACAGGGATCCAAACTTGCTTTATGACCATTTTTTGGTGATTTCACATAGTGCATACACAGTATAGCATGTACACCCTATAAAGTGCATATGCACTATAGTGTGTATGCACTATGTGAAAGTAAATATCTCCCTAGCCCACCATCCCCCATCCCTTACTCACTCTCTCTCTCCCTACTCTCTCCCTCTCCTTTCCCATCTCCTACTCTCTCTCGCTCTCTCTCCTTTCCCATCCCCTACTCTCTCTTGCTCTCCCTCTCCTACTCCCTCTCCCATTTCCTACTCTCTCTCCTCTCTCTCTCTCTATCTCTCTTCTCTCCCATCCCCTACTCTCTCTCACTCTCCCTCTCCTACTCCCTCTCCCATTTCCTACTCTCTCTTGCTCTCCCTCTCTCTCCTCTCCTATCCCCTACTCTCTCTCAGTCTCTCTCCTCTCCCATCCCCTACTTTCTCTCGCTCTCCCTCTCTCTCCTCTCCCATACCCTACACTCTCACTCTCTCTCCTCCATCCCTTACTCTCTCACTCTCTCTCCTCTCCCTTCCCCTACTCTCTCTTGCTCTCTCCTCTCCCATCCCCTACTCTCTCTCTTACTCTCTCTCCTCTTCCATCCCCTACTCTCTCTCACTCTCCCTCTCCCAACGCATACTCTTTCTCTCCCATCTCATACTGTCTCTCTCCCCTCTCCCATCCCCTACTCTCTCTCTCCTCTCCCATCCCCTACTCTCTTGTTGTCTCTCCTCTCCCATCCCCTACTCTCTCTTTCTTTCACTCTCCCTCTCCTACTCCCTCTCCCACCACCTACTCTCTCTCTCACTCTCTATCTCCCATCCCCTACTCTCTCACTCTCTCTCCTCTCCCATCCCCTATTCTCTCTCACTGTCTCTCTCCTCTCCCATCCCCTACTCTCTCTCTCACTCTCTCCTCTCCATCCCCTACTCTCTCTCTCTTAGGCTACTCTCTCTCTCCCCCCTCTCCCATACCCTACTCTCTCTCTCTCTCACTCACACACTCTCATCCTCCTCTCTCTCTCTTTCTCTCCCTCTCCCACTCCCTCTCTCACCACCTACTCTCTCTCTTGCTCTCCCTCTCCCACTACCTACTCTCTCTCTCCCATCCCCTGCTCTCACTCTCTCTCTCTCCCATCCTATTCTCTCTCTTTGCTACCCCCTACTCTCTCTCATACTCTTTCCCATCCCCTACTCTCTCTCTTACACACACTCCCATCCCCCTCTCTCTCTCCCTCTCCCACCACCTACTCTCTCTCTCCCATTTTCTACTCTCTCTCTCTTAGGATTCTCTCTCTCTCTCCCCTCTCCCATCCCCTACTCTCTCTCTCTTTCACACACACACACTCCCATCCCCCTCTCTCTCTCCTCTCCCAGTCCGTACTCTCTAGATCTCTCACACACACTCCCCCCCCTCTCTCTCTCCCTTTTCCAATCCCTCTCCCACTACCTACTATCTCTCTCTCACTCTCTCCCTCCCCCTCTCTCCCATTCCCTACTCTCAATCTCTCTCTCCCATCCCCTACTCTCTCTCACACTCTCTCCCATCTCCTACTCTCACTCTCTCTCTCCCATCTTGTACTCTCTCTGCTACCCTTATTCTCTCTCACACTCTCTCCCATCCCCTACCCTCTCTCTCTCTCTCTCTCTCTCTCTCTCTCTCTCTCTCTCTCTCCCTCTCCCACTCCCTCTCCCACCAACTACTTTCTCCCATCCCCTATTCTCTCTCTCTTAGGCTACTCTCTCTCTCTCTCTCACACACACACACACTCTCTCCCCTCTCCCATCCCCTAATCTCTCTCTTTCACACACCCACACACTCCCATCCCCCCTCTCTCTCCTCTCCCATTCCCTACTCTCTATATCTCTCACACATACTCCCATCCCCCCCTCTCTCTCCCTCTCCCACTACCTAGTATCTCTCTCTCACTCTCTCCCATCCCCAACTCTCACTCTCTCTCTCCTATCCCCTACTCTCTCTTTTCCACCCCTACTCTCTCACACACTCTCACACTCTCTTCAATCCCCTACTCTCCCTTACACACACCCCATCCCCTCTCTCTCTCTCCCTCTCCTACTCCCTTTCCCACCACCTACTCTCTCTCTCTCATCCCCTACTCTCTCTCTCTCAAGCTACTCTCTCCTCTCCCATCCCCTACTCTCTCTCTCTCACTTGCACACTCTCATCCTCCTCTCTCTCTCTCTCTCTCTCCCTCTCCCACTCCCTCTCCCACTACCTACTCTCTCTCTCTCTCCCATTCTCTACTCTCACTCTCTCTCCCATCCCCTACTCTCTTTGCCACCCCCTACTCTCTCTCACTCTCACACTCTCTACCATCCCCTACTCTCACTCTCTCTCTCTCCCATACCATACTCTCTTTCTACCACCCCTTACTCTCTCTCTCCCATCCCCTACTCTCTCTCTTACACACACTCTCATCCCCCTCTCTCTCTCACCCTCTACCACTCCCTCTCCCACCACCTAATCTCTCTCACTCTCTCTCTCATCCCCTTCTCTCTCTCTCCCCTCTCCCCTCTCCCATCCCCTACTCTCTCTCTCTTTCACAAACACACACGCATCCCCCCCTCTCTCTCTCCCATCCCCTACTCTCTAGATCTCTCACACATACTCCCATCTCCCTCTCTCTCCCTCTCCCACTACTGCTCCCACCCCCTACTCTCTCTCTCTCTCTCTCCCTCCCTCCCTCTCTACTCTCTCTCTCTCATCCCCTACTCTCTCTCTACAACCCCTATTATCTCTCACACTCACTCTCATGCCCTACTCTCTCTCTTACACATAGTCCCATCCCCCTCTCTCTCTCCCTCTCCCACTGCCTACTCTCTCTCAACCCTCTCCCATCCCCCACTCTCTCTTTCACATAAACACACACTCCCATCCCCCCTCTCTCTCTACAACCCCTATTATCTCTCACACTCACTCTCATGCCCTACTCTCTCTCTTACACATAGTCCCATCCCCCTCTCTCTCTCCCTCTCCCACTGCCTACTCTCTCTCAACCCTCTCCCATCCCCCACTCTCTCTTTCACATAAACACACACTCCCATCCCCCCCCTCTCTCTCTCCTCTCCCATCTCCTATTCTCTCTCTCTCTCACACTCCCATCCTCCTCTCTATTGTTCTCCCTCTCCCACTCTGTCTCCCACTACCTACTCTCTCTCTCCCCCATCCCCTACTCTCAATCTATCTCTCCCATCCCATACTCTCTCTTTGCCAACCCTACTCTCTCTTCCTCTCTCTCCCATCCCCTACTCTCTCTCTCTCTCTCTCTCTCTCTCTCTCTCTCTCTCTCTCTCTCTCTCTCACACACACACACACACACACACACACACACACACACACACACACCCATCCCCCTCTCTCCTCTCACTCTCTCTCTCACTCTTTCTCTGCCTCTCTCCTTCCCTCTCTATGCACTATCTAGGTCTTAATATTTTGTGGGCACTAAAGTGTGCACATGCTATTAAGACTCAAATTTAAAAAGCTTTAAATAGCCCATGCACACTATAGTGCACATGCGCTATTCAAAGCTTTGCATTATACCAAGCCTAAGGCTCGGTTTTGCCTTGGGGATCCAACCCAAAGGTTTGAAGTTTGTAAACTAGTCTAAGACATGTTTTACTACAAACATACAAAAAATGATTGATTTTTCTTGTGTGCTCTCCTTCAAGTTTCCTCATGGTTGAGCATTGATAAAATTAGGTTACATGACATTGTAGGTCTCTGTGTTAGCTATATAACCATAGAATTTATTTTTTATTTGAACTATTTCAAGCCTTTCATCTATAATTTATTTTGAATGTATGTCCATTTTTTGTCAAAATCCAACATGTACTAATTGGGCTATAGATTTTAGCTCGTTCATTGAAATTTACAACAACTTAGTTTTTTAGAAACTAGACTCCATTCTACACACTTTAAAAAAAAGAAGTTTTGATTTTAGATTAGTTTTCAATCATTTCTAGGGGGAGCACACAGATATTTCATGTTTTTAGGATGTGTCTAATTAAAAAATCCATTAGAAAAAATACACATTATAAAATTACCCAAAAAATTTGGGATAAACTACATAGTGTTAGGTAACTTTTGACTAGAGCAATTAAAGAATTTCAAAAAAAAAGTTAAAATTTTAGGGGGGCTACACTTTGTACTGTGTTATGTTTTTTTGGAATAAATAGTACTACTTTCTATAGCCCCCTTTTTTGAGGACCTAAAACTAAACCATTTTGAAAAAAAAATAGTAGTTTAGAAACCAGATTCAAAGGACTACTACTTTAGTTTTTGTCATCTTTTAAAATTTTGAGCGTAACTATCTTCAAATTCTTGTTGAAGTTTAGAAATTTTTGATTTCAAAAAAAAAGTGTCCACTTATACCCCCCTTTAGGCACCACAACTTGGTGCACTTACCCCTCTTATATTGGTGACTCCATGATTTACATCATCTAGCTGATTTTCCATGTCTCCTTGTTGTTGTGATAACTATTGGACTTCATTTTTTTTCTTCTAATCTTGTTGCAAGTAATCTTTTGTCTTCATCTACCATTTCTTTGTCATTTACTACTTTGTTCTTTTGTTCCATGACTTCATATATCCTGATTAAGTGAATTTCATGTTCTCTGTTCAATTTTCTTACTTCTTTTTGTAGAGTAGCATTACTTACTAGTAGATCTTCTATGCATGCATCTATTTCTTTTGAACTTTATTATTTGTAGAGATCTTCTATTCTTTCTTCTATGCATAGATTGTTATTCATCCATATAACCAAATTTTTTCTTCTCTTCAAAGAGAGTGAGTTTATCCTTGAGTTGCTTGACTTTTTCCATATCCATATGTAGATCAAGTTTATCATTCTCAATAGCTTTCTCTAACTTATACACTTCCATTTCCTCATATTGTTACTATTAATTTCTTTAACCTCTCATAGGAGAACCTTGCATTGATACCAATTGTTGTAAATATAATGAAAAAAATTTGACTATGGGGAGGGGGGTGAGGGTGAATTAGGAACAACTCAAACTTTTCACATTTAGAATACTTATGCTTTACTTTATTACATCATCTAATCTACTTTCATGAATGAACATAAAGTAATAAAGACATCAACACCATAACACTTTGACACAATATTTGGTAACCCAGAAACCCTCCAAGGAGAAGGTAGAACTTGCATGGGGATGACACCAATAATGTTGTACTATTGTAGTAATAAAGTTATCCTATTAGGGCTCTCAATTGATCATTTCTATTGATCTAATATATTAGGAGTATGAAGGTCTACTAGGTCCACCTTGTGCAAGGATGTTATAATGCAGTAAAGTATGTACTCTACTAGGATATTAAGCAAAAGAGTTTTAGGTCATCCTTGTTAAAGGATTTGACTGATGCAACTATTAAGATGAATTAGTAGGTGGCTCTTTTCTTTGCAACTCTATTTTCTAAAATAGATTCCTTTAAATAATTTTTTCACTTGACTATAATGGATGAGTCTTTTTTTTTTCCTTTGTACTTCTAGGTAGCCTAATAATCAAACTACTCTTTCATTTTCCTTATTTTCTTATACCATCTTCACAAACTTATGTATTCTTTAGAAAATGTTATTTTCCTTCCTTATATCCATCAAACAATATATCTATTCCAAGTCAACTCAAAAAAGAGATATCTTCACAATAACCAAATTATACCTTCAAGTTGGCCAAATGTTGATGCTCATGCCACACTATGTAGTTTAGTTTTATGTTGAAGCTTGGGAAATACAATGAGCTTGAGTGATACTCTAGTACTCAGATAACATTTGATGCTCAGGTAACATTGACACTCAGGTGACTTAGAAGTATTTTGAGTTGAACTAGAGGTTCGATTCATATTAAGAACTTGGTGAGTACTATGAACTTAGTTCAAACTAAGAACTTGGTGGTTATTACTATGAGCTCAGTTTACACTAGATATCCTTGACCTACTTGGGCTCTACTAAAACATGTTGTCCTATGAAAATCTCAGTTGCAGTATTAACTGACCTTGCTAGATGACTTGAATATTTTGTCAGTAATTGAAAATGTGTCTTTCCATAGGGTCAACACCTATATCCCCATAGATATCAATGCAAATAAATTTAGAAATCAAGTGGGATAGTTTTCCACACCATGTTCCATACCATTTAAGTCATCTTACATGCTTAATTTGTAACAAGACCACAACCTTCCACTCTATATCATTATCATGGTCACTAAATTTTTAGTTGACTGAGTCATCATAGATAACATGTCAACCCTAAATTTATGTACCTTAGAGTTGAGAAAAAAGGTAGGGTACAATGAGGTATACATTATAGAAAAAATTCTCATAATCAAAGGAAATACCAACCTAGAGAGAACATCAAAATGCATTATTTTTTGGCTATCAAAGTGGGCCTAGATACTCAAGAAGTATTCCATGTGTTTGATCTTAACCTCACATTTAAAATTCTCCTCTCTCAATGTTTCATTCATTTAATGAAGAACATTCCATCCCCATACCATTAGTACATAAAATTCTTGCATCAAGTCATTGATTTCACCATACATCCTAATCCCAAACCCTTTTCATACTTTCATGCACAACATGCATCATATACCAACAATAACTACTATCCTAGAATAAAGATTAATGATTTGATCACTTTTTCTTTCAGTGTTTACCATGAATCACACATCATCCTAAAATCTATACTATCCAATATTAAGATTGACCACTAGGGTTGTGGTGAATATAGCTTATGAGATGCATTCACAGTTGGAGCCTTTCCCCTTAATCAAAATGAAAAAGGGTGCCCATCACATCAAGTCCCAAATAAGGACACTACACTACAACACTAATAATTAGGGCCCTCTACATTTGTCTCCCCTAAAATATTAAATGGAAAGGAGACCGACCCTTATATTAGCACTTTTTTGTATATAGATCCATAACCCAAAGATGAAGGATTTCTTGATTATTTAAAAGAAAAGTCCCAACTTTCGCAAAAAAATTAAACTTAGCAAGAGGATTACCAAGGAAGTAGATTAGGTTGTAAAGAGTTAGGGATCAAAAATCTTGTAGAACTATATATTCAAACCCATCATCAAGTCCTTTCTTTTGGACTCCCTACAACTAGGAGCACAATTGAGAATTTACATGCCCTCCTAAATATATAGAATGAATTTGTAGAGGTCAAAGACATCTACAAAGATGTTGAAAAGAGAGTCTATAATGATATCCATGATGGTGAAATTTTTCTATGATCCTATATGCTCTACACACTAGCTACCAACTTAATTGACCTTCAACTCATCCTTATTAAACTAGGAGATTAGGGTGGACCAAGTTTACTACACAAGAATGAGTTCCCTATCAAGGAAGCAATCCTAAGATTCATTAAATCTTAAATACCACATCAACAATAAAAACCACCATCTGTACATCCCCACAAGATGGATACAATGGATGCTTCTGGGAGGATGATGCAAGAGCATCCAGAGGTATAAGGGCAATCCTGTGTCACCCAAAAAAAATGTACTTAGGCTTAGTTTCTATTTCATGTCTTTTCATTTTTGGATACCCATTTGGGTCAAATAAAGGTTCCAACTCTCACAGTTCAACTATTAGTGTGCTAGAAAATCCTGAAAAAATAGGAGCATGCAATTTGGCCATCATTTTGGTGACCTAGAAAGTGTGAATTGGCCAGATGAATGTAATTGTGATTTAGAGAATTCCAGAAAAAGAATCAAGTCAAAAGGTCTCATGGTTTGAAAGTTATTGCAATTTTTCGGGTTTTGGAGACCTCCTAAGAATGCTTCAAAGTCAAGTTAGGGGCATTAAATGACCTCAAAAAGGGTCAAAAATGGGGGACAAGTGAAGCTAGTCCACAAAGCTGTAGAGTGCTTCGAGAGCTTTCCAAAAATGTAAACAGTTCATCAATCGGAGCTACGGTTCAAAAGTTATGCCTCCCGAAAGTTTGATTACCGTTTCTGGATTCTTCTAGATTTGCATTGACTTCTAATGCAACTTTTGGAACCTTCTATTTGGTTGGTGGATGCCTACTAGAACTTTCTAGAATGTACTCCTAGTCCTTAACCCTTCAGGGTCTATTTAAGGAGATTTCTGGCATTGTAAAAGGTAGTTCAGAGTGGAGTTTGAGAGGAGGTACTGAAAGGAGAAATTATCTCTAGATTTATGCTATTGTAAGCCCTTAGGGCATGTCTTGAATTTTATTTTCTCTGTACTATTTGTACTAGCTTATTTTCTTAGTTAATACAATTTCCCTTTTCTATTGTGTCCATTTTGTTCTTGGCTTGTGTCCCCATCAAGTGGTATCAAAGCAGGTTTTGCTGAGTGTGTAGACAGAGCGTCGACTGTGAGGCAGTTTGCACCAAGACTGTGTGGTTGTGGGTTTGAGTTAGAAGATGCCTCCTTGAAGAGAGCATGGTAGAAGGGCTAGAGCTATTAATCCTAAGGAGGTTAGAGCCCTCCAAAGCCAGGTACAAGCATTGCAAGAGGAGCTTCGTAGAGGAGAAAATGTTGTCGCTGGTGACGACAGTGAGGATGAAAATGAAGAAGAAGTTATGGGACTAGAAGGGGAATTCGATGGGGAAGTTCTGAACCATGCAGAGGAAAGGCTTTTTAGGGCCATTACTAAGTTTGGGAAAAGACCCACAATTGAAGTGGGTGTATTTTCAGGAAATCTGAAACCAAATGAGTTGATCGATTGGATCAATGAACTGGAAGAATACTTTGAGTATGAGGATATCAAGGACCTAGATAGGGTTAAGTTTGCAAAGGCCAAAATGAAAGGCCATGCAAAAATCTGGTGGCAAGAGGTTCAATTGGAAAGAAACAGAAGAGGACAGGAGAAGATCACAAGATGGGATCGCATGGTGGACAAATTGAAGAAGCGGTTCATTCCTGTGGACTATGAGCTTGATTTGTTTAAGAAGATACATGGGTTAAAGCAAACAGGAAGATCAGTCCAAGAATATACAGAGGAATTTTACTGACTCTTGATTAGAGTGGGGCATGCAGAAGAAAATAAGGAGAAGGTTGCTTGTTATATTAGTGGGTTGTGACCTAGCATCCAGGAGGAACTAAGTCTAATAAGAATGACCAGCGTTGAAGAGGCATACCAGTTTGCCCTATGAGTTGAAGAGAAGCTAAATAAAAGGTTTGAAGGAAGAAAAAGAGGGCATGGTCAAGGAGGAAGGGGAAGTGATAGATCATCTGGAGGCCACAATGAAACCCAAAAGAAAAATGAAGATGTGGGTACTAGCAGGAACCAGAGGAATGAGGGTTTCAACCGCTCCCATGATCAAGACTTTGGAAATCAAAGAGGAAGAGGTAGAGGATGTGGAAAAGGAAGAGGAGGCTTCTGTGGTACCTATTTCCATTGCAATGAAGAAGGTCATCGTGCCTTTGAATGTCCTCAATGACAAGGAAGGACAGATAGGAGAGCTGAGGGCCAAGCTAGGGTTGCTCATGTGGATGAGGATGCACAATCATCACATTCAGAGGATGCAGAAAGAGGAGAGACCTTGGTAAATGAAAGAGTCCTACTAAGTGGTGAGATTGAACCAGGACAAAGGAGGAGTTTGTTCTGTACCAGATGCAAGTGTGAGGATAAATGTTGTGATGTGATCATTGATGGTGGTAGCACTAATAACTTGGTATCAAAAGAGATAGTCTCTAAGCTGAAGCTCAAGAGGGAGAAACATCCCCATTCCTATCGGATTGCTTGGGTAAAATATGATCATAAGGTCCTGGTAAGTGAACAATGTTTAGTGAAATTCAAAATTGGGAGTTACCATGATGAAGTTCTCTGTGATGTTATTTCGATGGATGTTTTCCATCTATTGTTGGGTAGACCATGGCAGTTTGATAGACATGCAGTGCATGATGGACATGCAAACACATACTCTCTGACAAAGGATGGAGTTCACCACAAATTGAAGCCCATGAAAAAGGAAGCTGAAAAGGTATGTAGCAATGCTAGGATTTGTCTTGTTGATGGAAGGAAGTTTTTAGATGGCATGAAACATCAGCATATGTGCTATGCTTTGATTCCTAGGAAAGATAAAGAAGGTAGTAGTGAAATATCATTTGAAGTTTCAGATTTACTAGGGGAATTTGGAGTTATTATCTTTGATAATGTTCCAGATGGATTGCCACCAGTAAGGTAAATTAGTCATCAGATAGATCTAATTCCAGGAGCTAGTTTGCCAAACAAGGCTGCTCATAGGATGACTCCTACTGAAATAGAGGAGCTAAATAGATAAGTTCAAGAGCTATTGAGGAAGGGCTTGATTCGAGAGAGCCTGTGTCCATGTGTAGTACCTGCAGTACTTGCACCAAAGAAGGATGGAGAGTGGAGCATGTGTACAAATTCTTGACCTATAAATAGGATCACCATCAAGTATCAGTGTCCTTTGCCAAGGATGGATGATATTATGGACTACTTGAGTGGAGCTTAGTACTTCACAAAGATAGATCTAAAGAGTGGTTATCACCAGATACAAATTCGAGAAGGAGATGAGTGGAAAATAGCCTTCAAGACCAAGGAGGGTCTTTATGAGTGGTTAGTCATGCCCTTTGGATTGACAAACGCCCCAAGCACCTTCATGCGACTCATGAATGAGGTACTTAAGATGTTCTTGGGAAAATTTGTTATTGTCTATTTGGATGATATTTTAATTTTCAGCAAGACTTTGGAAGAACATTTATTGCATATTCATAGTATCCTTGAAAGGCTAAGGGAAGAGAAACTGTTAATTAATCTAAAGAAGTGCAACTTTGCAAAAAGGGAGTTAGTCTATTTGGGGTTTGTTATATCACCTGAAGGTCTCAAAATGGATCTGGAGAAGGTAAAAGCCATCTTGGAATGGCCTACTCCAAGGTCTACTACTGAGGTAAGATCATTTCATGGTCAGGTTAGTTTTTATAGGAAGTTTATTAAGAATTTCAGTGGCATATGTGCACCCCTAACTGATACAATAAGAGGGGATAGAAAAGAGTTCAAATGGACTACAGCAGCTGCGAGAAGTTTTGAATTGCTGAAGAAGAAGGTGACAAAATAGCCTGTGTTGGCACTTCCAAATTTTAGAAATGTTTTCCAGGTAGACTGTGATGCCAGTGGTAGTGCTATTGGGGTTGTATTAAGCCAAGAAGGTAAGCCTATTGCATATTTTAGTGAAAAATTGAATGATGCAAAGAAGAAGTATTCTGTTTATGATCAAGAGTTCTATGCAATAGTTCAGGCCTTAAAGAAATGGAGGCATTATTTATTGCCAAAAGAATTTGTTTTGTATACTGATCGTTAGGCATTATAGTATCTAAATAGCCAAGGTAAATTAAATTAGAGGCATATGAAGTGGGTAGAGTTCTTGCAGAGCTATACATTTGTGTTGAAGCATAGAAGTGGAAAATCTAACAGGGTTGTAGATGCACTAAGTAGGAGACAGTTGTTGCTTATAGTAATGCAAGTTGAAGTAGTTGGATTTGATGAACTCAAGAATTTTTACCCCGAGGATCCTGATTTTGCTGAAGCATGGAAAGCTTGTAAAGAACCCGTTGTTGTAGATAGAACCAAGTGGTTAGACTATTTGATTCAGGATGGCATGTTGTTCAAGGGTAGTCAATTTTGCATTCCAAGAAGTTCCATGAGGGAAAATCTGATTAAGGAGAAACATAGTGGAGGGATGGCAGGACATTTTGGTCAAGATAAGACCATTTCCATTCTTAGAGAACATTATTTTTGGCCTCAAATTTCACAGGATGTGAAGAAGTTTGTACAGAGTTGCCAAGTTTGTCAAGTTGCCAAGGGGTTTAGTCACAATACTGGCCTATATCAGCCATTTCCTATTCCATCAAGGCCATGGGAGGACATAAATATGGATTTTGTTCTTGGATTGCCAAGGACACAAAGTGGTAATGACTCAGTAATTGTGGTGGTTGATAGGTTCTCCAAAATGGCACATTTCATTCCATGCCACAAAACTCATGATGTTGTCCATATTGCAGACTTGTTTTTCAAAAAGGTGGTAAGACTACATGGTCTTCCAAGGAGTATAGTTTCTAACAGAGATAGTAAATTTGTGGGGTATTTTTGGAGGACATTATGGAAAAAGTTGAGAACAGACTTGAAATTCAGTTCCATGCATCACCCACAAACTGACAGCCAAACAGAAGTGGTAAACAAAAGTCTGGGCAATTTGCTAAGATGTTTAGTTGGGGATAAGCCCAAGGGATGGGATTTGATTCTACCACAGGCAGAGTTTTCTTATAATAACTCTATAAATAGGAGTACTGGAAAATCACCATTCCAAATTGTATATGGGAGTAGCCCAAGGACTGCACCAGAGCTGAGGAAGATAGAACAAGGGGAGAGGACAAGTGCTGAAGCTGAGGAATTTGCTGAACATATCAAGTGTCTACATGAGGAGGTTCAGGCACACATAACCAAGATGAATCAAGAGTATAAAGCTAGGGCTGATCAAAGGAGAAGACATAAGGAATTCCAAGTAGGAGATTTAGTCATGGTGCACTTACGAAAAGAAAGATTTCCAGCCGGTACTTACAACAAGCTGAAAATGAAGAAATTTGGCCCCTGCAAAGTTTTAAAGAAACATGACTCAGGAAATGCATATGAGGTGGAGCTGCCAGATGGTATTCACATTTCTCCCATTTTCAACATTGCAGATTTGACAGAGTATCATGATGATGGTGCAGATGAGGTGTTAGAGCCATGTTTGATTCCTGCTTCTAAAAAGGAGGAGATAGAAGACATTCTAGATCATCGTGTGGGTAGGAGTAACAAAAATAGGCAGTATGAAGAGTATTTGGTGAAGTGGAAAGGACGGCTGATCGAGGACTCAACTTGGATTTCAGCAACTGAAGTTTCCCATTTGGGATTTCCTCTACCATTCATAAAGTGACAGGGTCACTTTTCAATCTACCCTGGGTGTCTGATGCAAGAGCATCCAGAGGTATAAGGGCAATCCTGTGTCACCCAAAAAAAATGTACTTAGACTTAGTTTCTATTTCATGTCTTTTCATTTTTGGATACCCATTTGGGTCAAACAAAGGTTCCAACTCTCACAGTTCAACTATCAGTGTGCTAGAAAATCCCAAAAAAATAGGAGCATGCAATTTGGCCATCATTTTGGTGACCTAGAAAGTGTGAATTGGCTAGATGAATTTAATTTTGATTTAGAGCATTCCAGAAAAAGAATCAAGTCAAAAGGCCCCATGGTTTGAAAGTTATTACAATTTTTCGGGTTTTGGAGACCTCCTAAGAATGCTTCAAAGTCAAGTTAGGGGCATTAGATGACCTTGAAAAGGGTCAAAAAATAGGGCTATAGAGTGCTTCAAGAGCTTTTCAAAAATGTAAACAGTTTGTCAATCGAAGCTACGGTTCAAAAGTTATGCCTCTCGGAAGTTTTGTTACCATTTCTGGATTCTTCTAGATTTGCACCGACTTCTAATGCAGCTTTTGGAACCTTCTATTTGGTCAGTGGATGCCTACTAGCACTTTCTAGAATGTACTCCTAGTCCTCAACCCTCCAGGGTCTATTTAAGGAGATTTTTGGCATTGTAAAAGGTAGTTCGGAGTGGAGTTTGAGAGGAGGTACTGAAAGGAGAAATTATCTCCAGATTTATGCTATTGTAAGCCCTTATGGCATGTCTTGAAGTTTATTTTCTCTGTACTGTTTGTACTAGCTTATTTTCTCAGTTAATACAATTTCCCTTTTTTGTTGTGTCCATTTTGTTCTTGGCTTGTGTCCCCATCAGAGGAATAAATTTCTAGTCACAAAATTCAAAAAGTAAACCAAAACTACAACTAGAAAAATAATACAAAGGGGTCCTTGGTGAAAACTCTTGATAGGGAGATTGGATGAACCAATCCCTAGATCATGGTCCTAGTCTTCTGTAAGACTTCTATAGTGTTTTTCTCTCCTAACCTAGCACCTATAGGACCCTTTTCCACTAGGATCCCCTAGTCTCCTTAAGCCAACCTACCTACCAATAAGTTTGGTATGCTCATTCTACTTCTTGCTACATTCTTGCTCACTTTCCTTAGCTCTTAAACCATCTTCAAAGGCCTAAATCCTCCATATGCTTTAGAAAAAATTACATAGGTGTGGAGGTTTCTAAGAGACTTCAATGAAATAAAATAAGGGTGTCAAATATCCCTCCTAACCTAGTTTCTTATCTGATCTCACCAAATTTCCCTATTAGGTCTATTAGCCCTATTAGATCTCCTATAGTGGGAAAATAGGGTTTTTCTCCCATGCTTTCCAAAAGAACCATGTAATATTTTCTAGGCTTCTAGATGCATTTTTCAAACCCTTAAATATTTTTAGGGTCTTGAGGTCATATCCTTGCATCCATTTCCCTAACCCAAATTAGGTGAACGTTAGGGTTTTTAGGCTTCACAAGGTGTTCCAACAATATAGATTATTTTAGGCTTGTTCTAGGATTGGTATGACACTATCCACTTCATCGAATATTTTTAAGACATCCTCTTTCCATGTCCAAAAGGAATTTGAACTCTAACTTTTATTCTTTGTAGGTACTATTGATTTCATTATGGTCTTCTCTAGTTAGACTCATCACAAACTCACCTATGGAAAGAACTTAAAAATGCTTTTTCTTCATTTTAGGACCCTTACTTCTATATAAATTATTTACAAGGAGGATACTAAATATTCCAAAGAGGCCATACAAAATGAATGGTTGGAAAGTGAATTAGAACTCTATCTTCAGCAACTATCTGGGGAAAACCAGTGATAGTGTAAAACCAAAACAATTTCATAAAAGGTAAACAAAATGATCAAAACCTCTATCTACTAATACACTAAATCAATAAATTACATAATTCAAAGGATATATAGGTTATATTATGGATCTTTAACTTCTAACTACCTAATGTCATCAATAACAAATAAATTGCATACAAATTGCTTCAAAATGTTGATTTCCAAAATAATCAATCCATACAATGAGCAACCAAATTTTCTCATAGGTATTTTCATGCCTTATATAAGGTGGTTGTTTACCCCTTAGAGATATTTCATTCTAAATTGAAACTTTGCTTGACAATGTTTCTTAATTAACTTTTAAAAGTTGCAAAGTTGCACAATGCAACTTTTACATCTTTTTAAGAACTTTTCCCCTTTTTAGCATGAATGCTGATGCTATGGGGGAGCATTGTAGAACATTCATATAATGTATTTATAATTGTGTTTGTCATTGATGACAACATAGTAATAAGCTTTTAAAAGACTAACAAAGTAGCAGACTATGATTTCTGTATTGAGAACATTATATTACTTATTTGATGATGTGCAGTTACCAATGCATACTACATTGTGTATTTGTTACAAGGGAAAGTATGCAGAACCTAATGTGACGGTGTATAGAAGATAGGGTTGATCTATAGAGAACCAAATGGAAATAGATTATAAGAAATAAGTTCCTATTGTATGATTGCTATAGTTCATTACAATTGTAGTGAAGGGTTGTGCAATGAACTGGAGATAATATACTAACCATTGATGGCATCAGAGAGTGCACATGTACAAAAGTCACACATGTGAAAGTTTGTGTATAACTATAAGTTGACAACATTAATTAAATATGTATTTCATTTAATAAACATGTGGAAATATAACTCAAGGATATATTATTGAGCATGGTATAAAGGAAAGACATTTTCCGTGTTTTACATATAGAGAGCAAAGAAAACTTGCAAATTACTGAGTAGCAAAGTAATACAAAAGCAGAGTAACTTACCTATGCATGTAAGTGACCTTAAGGGTTTTTGTTATTGAGTTTAGAGTTTCAAATCTGATTTCATGATCTTAAGGTGAAGTATTTCGACGTATGGAGAAGTGAAAGCTTGCTAAACATCTATTATTCTGAAAGGAATAGTACTGAGGTCAATTGGACATTGGGTTCATTGATTTGATTCTGAAGTTGTTTAGACAGTGGGTTTAGTTTCCTTCCACAACTCCTAATAGGGTTGGAATCTCCAAACAGGGATTTATAGTCTCCTAACAAGGACTCTTTGTACTAAACATTTTCATAGACTCCTAACAAGGTCTATCCTCTAACAAGGAACATTCATATTAGTTCATTATTTTCAAGGCATCATTCCCAATATGGTTTTCCCTCTAATCAAGGGTTTCCCTAGTCAACATATCTGGTGTAATTGTTTGTGTGTATCTCTTTATGGTTTTTGTTTACTTTGGTTGAATGGTCAAGATTGTTTAAAAGGATAAATGTTTTAAATTTTCAAATAACTAATTCTCCCCCCCCCACCCCTGACTCTCAGTTATATTGGTAGAATATTGTTTCTAACATTTCATATTAGAGCATTAGGTCCTTGAAGAAAAAGTATAATAATTTTGAGAGATCCATGGTGAACATGTTTAGAAAGAAACGTCTAAGATTTGATGGCACAAATTATGATAGCTAGAAGGATAAAATGAAGACTTATCTTTTGTGCATGGGTCTAGGATATTGGCTTGTAACCAAGGCATCTAAAAATATTATAGAAGAAGAAAATCTTGAAAGTTGTATTAAGGAATAAAGAGAAGTATTTATGTGCAACATAAGGGCAAGTGAGGAAATATTTTCAGCTCTACTTGAAAGTGAGTATAGCCAAGTAAATAACTCAAAACATATCTTGAAATTTGGAAAATCTTAGAAGCTAATTATGAGGGTGATACACATGCAAAAAGAGTTATATTACAAAATCTACATTTCACATTCTAAGATATTGGAATGATGGAAAATGAATCGATAAGAAGCTATAGCCATAGAATATCTAAGGTTGTTGCAAGAATCACATCTCTTGGTGGAAAGAAATCTGATGATGAAGTAATATGGAAGATCTTGAAAAGTTTAACACCATGTTTCATTACAATAACATAGATGATTTGGGTGATGATATCGTGTACTACTTATTTCACCAAAGAAACATTGCTTGGTAGATTGGAAGTAGTAGAATTCAATCTAAAACAATATGGAGAATTAGCAAAACTTGAGACAACATTTAGTACATTAAATATTAAACTTGGTCTTGTAAGGAACACAAAAGCACAAGGAGACATTACTAGCATCAATAAGTCTATTGAGGAAAAGATCCAAGAAGGAGTGGCTATTATTCTAGAAAGAGAAAAGATGGTAAGAATATCTTCAAAAGTTGGACATGTAATGAATATGGTCATTATGCATCTAAGTGTCCTAAATGATAAAGAAATTATAAGGATGATTCAAATCTAGAAGACCTAGAAATTTTTTATATGCCAAGAAAGAAGAAGAAGAAGAAGAAGAAGAAGAAGAATCTAATAAATAAAAAAGTGAAGACGAATTAGGATTTGTAGCTATGAAGGAGGATGATCTTGATAGAGAGATTAGAGAAGAAAGTGCATTGATTTCACAAGTTGAAAGGAAATATTGGATCATTGATAGAGGTTGTTCAGATCACATGATTGGTGATATGTGCAAATTTGTCAAATTCAGAAGCCATGATGGAGGAATTGTTAGAGTAGGGAACAATGCAGCCTATCGCATTATAGGAATTGGATCTATCACACTTGATGGAAAAACACATACTGATGATGTTTATTTTGTTGATGGACTAAAACATAAGTTGTTAAGTGTTGGATAGCTTATGAACAAAGGTTACCAATTATAGTTTAGTAATCACACATGCATCATCAAGGACAAGAAAGGGAAATTGCTTGATACTGGCACAAGAACTAGAGGTAATGTATTTCAGTCAAACACCACTGAAATTACATGTTTAGTAGCTAAAGTTGACAATAGTTGGTTTTGAAACAAAAGATTTTTTCACATAAACATTGATAACATTGTGAAAGCTAGTAGTACACCTACTGTGAAAGATTTACCTAAGATCACTAAGCCCACTAACATTATTTGTAAGGAATGTAAGTTGGTTTGTTGATAATCATTGTATTTGTTGATGATATCATTTTTAGAGGAAATGATGAAGCTGGTAAAAAATTCTTAGAAGATATGAAGAATGAATTTGAGATAAGCATATTAGGAGAAATGAAAATTTTCTTAGGATTGCAAATTATTTAGAACAAAGAAGGAATCTTTATTTCTCAACCCAAGTATTTGAAAGATTTGCTGAAAAGATTTGGACTAAAAAATTGTAAACCTATTGCAACTCCTATAGTAACTGGTCACAAGTTATAAAGAAAGGATGAGACACCTACTATTAAACAAAAGAAGTATAGATCTATGATTGGAGGATTGCAGTATCGAACTCACAATAGACTGGATATAGCTAATGTGGTTGGAATTGTGGCAAGATTTTAGGTTTAATATCACTAGTAAAAAGGATATTTAGATATCTAAAAGAGACATTTGATTATGTCATTTGGTATGATAGAAGTAATGATTTTACCCTTTGCACTTATATTGATGCTGATTTGGCTAGAGATATGGATGATAGAAAAAGCACCAGTGGAGAGCATTCTTTCTTGGTGGAAGACTAGATTCTTGGCTCAACAAGAAGCAAGATTGCACTTCACAAAGTACTATAGAGGTAGAATATGATGCAATAACAAACAACTATAATCAAGTTATATGGATGAAGCAGATGATGAAGGACATTGGAATTACATTTAAAGAACCTATTATTATTTACTGTGATAACACAAGTATAGTAAGCATGTCTAAGAATCCTATTTTGCATTATAAGACTAGTCACATCTCTATAAAGTATCATGTGTTGAGAGAGGAAGTTTTAGAGAAAGAAATTAGAATGGAATATATTAATACTAAGGATCAGATTGTAGATATTTTCACAAAGGCCTTACCAAAGGTCACATTTGAGTATCTACGACGTATGCTTGGGGTTATACCCCTGCCTACTTTTGAATTGAAGATGTGAAAATGCATTAGTCTAGGGTACATAGCACCATTGTTAGACTAGACTGAATGTTGATGCTTCCTCAATGGGGGAGTATCTATGATGAATAGAGTCAACAAAGGACTCCTAGTAATTGGTAATCGGTATGAAACAGTGTCTTTAGACAATTGAGTTGTTTATGGATTTATATACAAAAGTTGTAAAGCAATAGACCAACTTGTGGTCATGCTGATAAATTATTGTATGTTCAAGAAACTAAACCATTTCCATATTATATTTGACATTGATGTTAATGGGGGAAAAATTGTCATGAAAAAAATTCTATTTAGTTCAATTGAGAAGAAAGCAAAACATGATGGTATTTTTGGAACTTAGATGTTTTTCATTTATGTTGCCATCAATGCCCAAGGGGGAGATTATTTATGTGCATCTCATTATGGTTTTTGTTTTATTTGGTTGAATGGTCAGGATTTTTTAAGAGGAGAAATGTTTTAAATTGTCATATAACTGATTCAGCCCCCTCTTAGTTATATTGGTAGACTATTGTTTCTAACAATTGGTATTAGAGCATCAGGTCCTTGAAGAAAAAGTTTAACAAATTTGGGAGATCCATGGTTAAAATGTTTAGAAAGGAAAGTCAGGGATTTGATGGCACAAATTATGACAAATAGAAGGATAAAATGAAGACTCATCTTTTTTGTATGAATCTAGGATATTGTCTTGTAACCAAGGCATCTTAAAACATTGGAGAAGAAGAAAATTTTGAAAGTTGTACTGAGGAACAAAGAGAAGTATTTATGTGCAACATAAGGGCAAGAGAAATAATATTGTCAGCTCTACTTGAAAGTGAGTATAGCCATGTAAAATAACTTGAAACATCTCATAAAATTTGGAAAGCCTTAGAAGCTAATTATGAGGGTGATACACATGCAAAAAGAGTTAGATTACGAAATCTACATTTTGCATTACAAGATGCTAGAATGATGGAAGATGAATCTGTAAGAAGCTATATTGGCATACTATTTGAGATTTTTGTAGGAATCACATCTCTTGCTAGAAAGAAATCTAATGATGAAGTAATATGGAAGATCTTAAAAAGTTTGACACCACCTTTCAAGACAATAACATAGATGATTCGGGTGCTAATACCCTGCACTACTAATTTCACCAAAGAAACATTACTTGGTAGATTAGAAGTAGTAGAATTAGATTTGAAACAATCTAGAGAATTAGCAAAATTTGAGACAACATTTAGTGCATTAAATATTAAACCTAGTCTAGCAAGGAAAAAAAAAGTGAAAGGAGACATTGCTAGCATCAACAAGTCTATTGAGGAAAAGATCTAGGAAGTAGTGGCTCTTCTTGTGGAAGGAGAAAAAGATGGTAAGAATATCTTCAAATGTTGGACATGTAATGAATATGGCCATTATGCATCTAAGTGTCTTAAAAGAGAAAGAAAGTATAAGTGAAGATTCAAATCTAGAAGACCTAGAAATTGTTTATATGCCAATGAAGAAGAAGAAGAAGAATCTGATCAAAACAAAAGTGAAGATAAATTAGGATTTGTAGCTATGAAAGAGGATGACCTTGATAGAGAGATCTAAGAAGAAAGTGCATTGATTTCACAAGTTGAAAGGAAAGATTGGATCAGTGATAGTGGTTGTTCACATCACATGACCGGTGATATGAGAAAATTTGTCAAATTTAGAAGCCATGATGGAGTAATTGTCAAAGTAGGGAACAATGTAGCCTGTCAAATTACAAGAATTGGATCTATCATACTTGATGGTAAAATAGATACTGATGATGTTTATTTTTTTGATGGACTGAAATAAAAGTTGTTAAGTGTTATACAACTTATGAAAAAAGGTTCTCAATCATAGTTTGGTAATGACAGATGCATCATCAAGGACAAGAAAGAAAAATTACCTTTTACTGGCACAAGAACTAGAGGCAATGTATTTTGATTAAACACCACTGAAATAACATGTTTAGTAGCTAAAGTTGACAACAGTTGGTTATGGCACAGAAGATTTTGTCACATAAACATTGATAACATTATGAAAGCTAATACACTTGTTGTGAGAGATTTACCTAAGATCACTAAGCCCACTGACATTATTTTTAAGGAATGTATCTTGGCTAAGCAGAAGAAAGTTTCATTTCCCAGCAAGCAGTTTGGTACTACACAAAACCTAGAATTGGTTCATACATATTTGAGTGGTCTCACAAGAGCAAGAGGATTCTACGGAGAGAGGTATTTTATAATTTTTGTTGATGATTTTACCAAAATGATGTGTGTAGCTTTTCTTAAAGAAAAATTAGAGGCATTTGAGAAATTTAGGATATTCAAGAACAAAGTAGAGAATGAATTTGGATTTAAAATCAAGAGCTTAAGATCTAATAGAGGAAGAGAATTCACTTCTAAAGATTTCAATATCTACTACGAAGAATATGGAATCAAGAGATAACTATCTTCACCTCATTCACCTGAGCAAAATGGGATTGCTGAAAGAAGAAATAGATCAATTGTTGAAGTAGCAAGATCTTTGCTATTCAAGATTGATGTACAAAAGATTTTTTGGAGAGAAGAATTCAATACAAAAGTATACACAATAAATAGAGTATAGATTGGAAAAGGTATGGAGAAAACACCTCATGAGTTATGGTTTAGTTACTCACCATTAGTCAAATATTCAAAATATTTGGAAGCAAATGCTACATGAAAAGAGATGATGATATGAATAAGATGGATCCAAGGAGCAATGAAGGTATGTTTCTTGGCTATTCATTAAAATGTAAAGCTTACAGATGTTTCAACTATAGAACAAAACTATAGTAGAGTGCACAAATTTGAGAATAGATGAGAAGTTTGGCACTAAAGAGAAGATGGTGGATTATAACTCTAATGAAAATAATTATTCTAAGATGACCAATAGATGTAATGAATTATTTCTCAAGACTAACAATGACTTGCATAATAATGTGCAAACTGAAGAAGCAAGAGAAGAATGGAGCACAATACCTAAAATAAGAGTTGAAGTGGAAACTTTTACCCAAAATAAGAATGTGATAAGAAATCATCCTATTGAAAAAATAATAGGAAATAAAGAAAAAGGGAGTAATGATAAGAAGCATAATCAATGAAGAACTATGCCTAGTATCTAAAGTAGAATGAAAAAGAAAAGATGAAGCAATCAAGGATGATCATTGGATAAAAGCAATGGAGGAAGAACTTCAATAGATAATAAAAATTGACACATGAGAATTAGTTCCTAGACCCAAGGACAAAAATGTGATTGGCACAAAATGGGTATTCAGAAATAAAATGAATGAGCAAGGAGAAGTAATAAGAAACAAAGCAAGACTAGTATGCAAAGGCTACTCTTAGCAAGAAGGAATCGACTATGAGGAAACATATACACCTATAGAAAGAATGGAAGTAGTCATAATGTTCTTGGCATATGCAACATATAAAAACTTCAAGGTATATTAGATGGATGTTAAGTCAACATTCCTGAATGGAGAACTTGAAGAAGAAGTTTACATTGAGAAACCAAAAGGTTTTCCTTTGATGGAAGAGAAGGATATGGTTTGTAGATTAAAGAAAGCTTTGTATGGATTAAAGCAAGCACCTAGAACTTAGTGTGAAAGGTTGGATAAATACCTAGAAAAACTTGGATTTGCTAAAGGAACAACAAATAGCAACTTATACTTGAAAGAAATAGAAAATGGTTTGTTGATAATCATTGTATGTGTTAATGATATCATTTTTGGAGGAAATGATGAATCTAGTAAAAAAATTTCAAAATATATGAAGAATGAATTTGAGATGAGCATGATAGGAGAAATGAAATTTTTCGTAGGATTGAAAATTGTTTAAAACAAAGAAGGAATCTTTATTTCTTAGACCAAGTATTTGAAATATTTGATGAAAAGATTTGGACTAGAAAATTGTAAACATGTTGCAACTCCTATGGTAATTGGTCACAAGTTATCAAGCAAGGATGAGACACCTACTATTAAGCAAAAGGAGTACAGACCTATGATTGGAGGATTATAGTATCTAACTCATAGTAGACTAGATATAGCTAATGCATTTGGAATTGTGGCAAGATTTCAGGCTGATCTTAAAGAATATCCCTATGCAACAGCAAAAAGGATATTCAGATATTTGAAAGGGACATCTGATTATGGAATTTGTTATGAAAAATGTAATGATTTTACCCTTTACACTTATACTAATGCTGATTGGGTTGGAGATATGGATGATAGAAAAAGCACCAGTGGAGGAGAATTATTTCTTGGTGGAAGACTAGTTTCTTAGCTCAACAAGAAGCAAGATTGCACTTCACAAAGTACTATAGAGGCAAAATATGTTGCAATAGAAAACAACTACAATCAAGTTATATGGATGAAGAAAATGATGAAGGACATTGGAATTACATTCAAAGAATCTATTATTATTTACTGTGATAACACAAGTACAGTAAGCATGTCTAAGAATCTTGTTTTGCATTCTAAAACTAAGTAGATCTCTATAAAGTATCATGTGTTGAGAGAGAAAGTTTTAGAGAAAGAAATTAGACTGGAATATATTAATACTAAGGAACTAATAGTAGACATTTTCACAAAGGCCTTACCAAAGGACACATTTGAGTATCTATGAGGTATGCTTGGGGTTATGCCCCTACCTACTTCTGAATAGTAGATGCAAAAATTCATCACTCCAGGGTACATAGCACCATTGTTAGACTAGATTGAATGTTGATGCTTCCTCAATAGGGGAGTATCTGTGATGATTAGAGTCAACAAAGGATTCATGGTAATTGGTAATTGGTATGCAACAGTGTCTTTAGACACTTGATTTGTTTATGGATTTGTATACAAAATTTGTAAAGCAATAGACTGACTTGTGGTTGTGTTGATAAATTATTGTATGTTCAAGAAACTAAATAATTTGTGTATTATCTTTGACATTGATGTCAATGGAGGTGAAAGTGACATGAAAAATATTCTATGTAGTTCAATTGAGAAGAAAGTAGAACATGATGATATTTTTGGAACTTAGATGTTTTTCATGTATATTACCATCAATGCCAAAGGGGAGATTGTTAGCATGAATGTTGATGCTATGGGGAAGCATTGTAGAACACTGATATGATGTATTTATAACTATGTTTGTCATTAATGATGACATAGTAATAATTTTGTAAAATATTGATAGAGCAGTAGACCATGATTTCTGTATTGAGAATATTATATTACTTATATGATGATGTGCAATTACTAGTGCATACTACATTGCATTTTTTTTATAAGGGAAAGTGCATAGAACTTAATGTGACAATGTATGGAAGATATGGTTGATCTATAGAGAACTATATGGAAACAAAGTATTAGGAAAGTAGTGCCTATTGTATGATTGCTATAGTTCATTACAATTATAGTGAAGGGTTGTGCAATGAACTCGAGATAGTATACTAACCGTTGATACTGTCAGAGAGTGCTCATGTACAAAAGTCATATGTGTGAAATTTTGTGTATAACTGTGAGCTGACAATATTAATTAAATGTGTATTTCATTTAATAAACTTGTGCAAAGTTGACTCAAGGATTTATTATTGAACATGGTATAAAGGAAAGATGTTTTCCATGTTTTATATATAGAGAGTAGAGAAGACTTGTGAATTATTGAGTAACAAAGAAATACAAAAGAAAAGTAACCTACCTATGCATGAAAGCGACCTTAAGGATTATTGTTACTGAGTTTAGAGTTCCAAATCTGATTGCATGATCTAAAGGTGAAGGAGTCTGACATACTGGATAGAGGAAGAAGTGAAAGCTTGTTACACATCTATTATTCTAAAAGGAATAGTACTGAGGTTAATTGGGCAATGGATTCATTGATCTAACCCTAAAGCTATATGGATAGTGGGTTCAACTACCTTCCACAACTCCTAACAAGGTTGGAATCTCATAATAGGGATTCAAAGTATCCTAATAGGGACTCTTTGTAATAAATTTTGTAACAAGCTCCTAGCAAGATCTATCCTCTAATAAGGAATATTCATGTTAGTACATCATTTTGTGGGCATCATTCCCACCAAGGTTTTCCCTCTGGTCAAGGGTATCCCTTGTCAACATATCTGGTGCAATTGTTTATGTGCATCTCTTTATGTTTATTGTTTACTTTGGTTGAATGGTCAAGATTGTTTAAGAGGATAAATTTTTTAAATTGTCATATAACTGATTGACCCCCCCCCCGCCTCAGTTATATTGGTGGACTATTGTTTCTAACACCCCAACTTAGTCAAATAATCTCCATATCTTTCCAAACTTAACCAAAAATATAAACTAAGGTAAAAATGTCACCCTAACCCTTCCTAGACCCTATTGACCTCATGATGACATCATCATCATGCTTTGGACCAATTAGAGGGCTTTACAACTTGCTAGCCCCTAATTGCTCCTAGTAAAAGGCTCTAAGACCCTATGAACAAAATCTCTATTGTACTACCACTATGGTCAACATGAACTTATATTTGACACATCAAAAATTCCCTAAGGTTAATACCCACATAATAAAAAAATGAAACATTAGATTGCCTAGGCAATCCCTAGGTGCTCCTACACCATTCTCCCCCTTTGCATAACTTTCAAGGAACATGGGGAGAAATAAGAAACATATAAATTCCAAGATTAATTTTCCTCTCCATTAGATGAGGTGCCCCATGTAGAACTCATTCCGAGTAGCCTTCCTTACCCTAGATTCCAAGACCCTTTTAGCTTTTTGCTACACCTTGGGAGGTAAGGTTATAGTATTCACATCTTTTGGTATCTCCCTACTATTTTGACATACCTCTAATTGTAATCTTTTCTATTTTACCAAATCTTTTGTTAGAAGTAGCTATTACTTTGGCGAGGTGGGGGGGGGGGGGGGGGGGGGGGGGTGGTGAATCAATAATCTACAAGTTTTAGTCACCAACTAGATAATATATCTTACTTTAAACCATGGATAAAAAGAAATAAAGTAATGTTGAATAGTAATAGTAACAATGCACAAAGATAACTCATAACACCATATTATATTAACTAGGGAAATCTTGGCCAAGGGAAAACTCCAATGGAGATGATACCCACTAGATAATATATTGATATATAAGTTCCTTGTTAGAGGATGGACCCTCTTAGGATTCAATGAGAAAATTTAGTATAAGGAGTCCTTGTTAGGAGATTCCAATCCTGTTAGGAATTGTGGTACAATGTATGCAAGAAGAGCCCACTGCCCAAACATGCAAGTTTAATTACAAGAAGAGCTCATTGCTCAGACACGTAATTTACTATTATCTCTCTTCCTTGACTAATATATGATCTTTAGCTTGATCTCAAATCACTAGATAGATCATATAAAACTCCACATATATTTATTTCACAAGAGTTTTCTCTTTACAATTCACAATTCACATTTTTTATAATAGTCTCTCTATGTTATCACAAAATTTTCTTTGCATAAGTACCATGCCTTTACAAAAAAATTTGTTAGGTCAGCTAAGACCACAAACCATTTTTCCAAGTTAGTGTAAACATCTAGGATGTCGGACCTAATTGGACAAGTAATTATTTTGTTAAAAAATCAATTATTTCCTTCAATTCCACTGTCCTTCTTTATCAATGTTTTCTACAAACTTTTTTCGTTTTCTACTATATAAGTTTGGATAAGGATGAGATCAGATCTATTTGATCATCATCATTAATAGCCAAACTAGCAAGAGAGAGTGAAGTGGATGAACTAGATGGTTTAGTCTCATCCTCCTTCTATTTCTTTGCTACTTCTTTTGTTCTTTTCTCTTCTTCTTCTTTTCCTTTTCCTCTGTTTCTCTCTTCTCTTCCAATCTTTTCTTTTTATCTTCCTTAGTTTTCTTTCTCTTTTCTTCATCTACAATTCTTCTCTTTTCTTCATCTTCCTTTCTTTTCTTATCTTCCTCAAGCAATTTTTGGTTGGCTTCCTCTATTTTCCTCTTTTCTTCTTCTAGTAGCCGCTTTTCTTCTTCAATCTAGCTCAACTTATCCTCAATGTCTAGTTCATTTGGGTTGGAACCACCAAATGGATTAGTATCATCAATGTTAATGGTAACATTGATTTGATCAATTTGCATAGTGTCACCACTTACTGACACTTCTAAGGTTCTAGGAGCTTGAGGAGATACTACCTCTGTCAACATTTGATTGATTTCCACTATAGTCTCACTTCTTAACTTATCCTTTTTGCCAATCATAAATAGAAATGGTCTCAATTTACTCCTCAAGTATAGAGAAAGGTTATTCAATAGTCTTTTCATTTCATCTTCATCATTAGTCTTGCAAATGTGTCTAAGCATATATTTTCAAAGTTCAAGGTCTTCTTACCTTGTAGGAGCCTTCTTCTTAATAAGTCTCTCATAGACTTTCTAGTTTATAATTTTCTCAAGGTCTTTTAGTTTTAGATTGTTAGTCATAATATATCTCACAATAGATATATCTATCTATTCTTTCTCAAAATTGTTGTAAAAATCATTAAACTTGTTCATCCAAAAAAAATTACCTTCATTTGCAATAGTTGTATTAATCTTTTCTATCTTTGGTGTCCAAGGTTTTGGAGCTTTTCATGTTGCTTTCTTAGGTGGAGTCATCTTTTCTGCTTGTTTAGTTTCTTGTTCCTCATCTTCTTCATCATTGGAGTCAATTGTCAACATTGTTTTCTATGTTTTCCCTAGTCCTATGGCTAGCTATTTGACTATCTTTGTCTTTGTAAACACTTCTTCAACTAATCTTTCATATTTTCTCTTTGGTTCACCGAGTTGAACATTTAACACTACTACATACAAAATCATCCATTTTGAAGATGTCTCAACAATTGATACTGACAAAGGTTGTATGTTTAATATACCTTTCTTCATTGTCTATCTTACAACCTCAAATTCACTCTTTTTCATTCTAGCCTCTGATAGTGACTTCTTCATTATAGATTCAACCTTATTGTTCGATACCTTCTCTAGGGTTGCTTAATGAGCTTGCTGTGTGATCTCATCATATGTGCCAAATCTATATTCTTCTTTATATCTATCAAAATTTAGTAACAAATCAATATAACTAGCTACAACATTATTATTCAATTCATAGGTCAAGGGATCTATAAATGTCTCCCAAGGTACCACTACTTGAATATATGTATGATCTATATCAACTAGAATACAAATGTCTTCCTTGAATCTATCCGCAATTGTTGGTACAATTCTAAATCCTTTTTTCATTTCATTATGAAATCTTCTCATTATTAAATGGCCACTATCCAATATTTGTTTGCAGGATGCCTTCTATATACCTCTATAATCTTCTCCATATTGCATCTGTGATTAATGACTTAAATCTAAACACAACATTCTTTGTTCTCGTAATCTTTTCTAGGTTCTCTAGGAGTTGCATTCTTAGTATTTCACTAAGATTCAATTTCTCTTTCTCTACACATATCTTGTATGTTGTATATGAATCCTATTGAAAGTTCATCAATCTTTGAACTTCCACAAACTTAATAAGGAATAATTATACTTAGAAATCTCACATCATCTTGCTCGATGCTGCTGATCACCATAGCCTTATCATTGTACACTACCTTAGTATAGCTTTCAACTTTCTTTTTGACAATTTTCTCACCTATAGGTACACTACATTGTTTTCTAAGACCAGTTACCTCATGAATAAGGTTGGAAAAAATGTCTACTACATTATCTTGAATCCATAGTTTTCCATTATGTATCGTACTCAATATAATCTATGTCCATTCATCTGTGTCTAATTCATGGTATAAATGATATGTAAAAAAGTCTAATTCCTTAGATGTTCAAATCTAGGCTTCAAATTCATGTTCTGGTTGAAAGCGAATTTCATATTTTTGTTCATGAATTTAGTACCAATCTATTCAAACTTTTTATTTAAATAACTTTTTATATCTTCAAGACAAACTATGTTGTTCAAAGTGATAGACAATGTACAGTTAGGGTTTCCTTCATTAGGTTTTATGGAAATAATCTTTAACTTAGGTCTATCCTCATTCTCAACACTGTGTACTAATGACATATCCATGATTCTTATCAATAATGATCTTTATCAAACAAATTTGCAAAAAATTGATAAAATACCTCTTTCCAAAAATAGGGTTTTCTTTGAAATCACTCTAACTAGTCACTTCAAAATGCTCTTCACTTTGGATGTGTTTGCAATGAAGTGGAAAAAGATTTTGTACCCCATTTATCCTATCAACTTGAACTTGCATTTATTACATACTTTGTAAATATGAAAAAGTTGTCAATTACATACTAAACTCAAATAACTATTCAGAATCATCTATCCCATCTTTAGATGTCACTAGAGGTTTACTATAGCCTCCTTTAGCCATGATAAACATTCTCAAAAGTTCACATTATAAAATTCTCTACAAAAACATACTTTTCATATTCTATTATAGAATCAACCTTTACTGTAATACCAATAACTCTGAATTCCTTCATAACTTGTTTAGATGAGCTCCAAATTACAAAAAAGCTTAGGTACCATCTAATCATAATTGGATACACATTTTTCCAACTTTGCTGCATATAATTCAACATTTGACTGAAGTTCTCAAATTTTGAAACTATGAACAAGCTTAATTCGACTTAATTGAATCAAACTCAACAACTAACTTTGATCTTCATATCTCATCATCATCTAACTTTTCTTTTGAGATATCTACTTCTTTCACAAATGCTTCATTAAGTTCTTCTCGAAGTTCACTAACAATGTTTTTGTGTTCCTCATTGTTAGTTTCAGAGTTCCTTTCATGGTTCATTCTATCATTTCCAATGTTCTTTCCATCATTCCTTCTATTCTTGAAGTTTCTTCCATTATTTTTGCTAACTCAAATTTGTTTTTCCATTCTGTAGTACTTTACTATGTGTCCAAACTTGTTACATAACTGACATTCTAGTGATCTACTTCTAGGATTCTACTAATCATTAGGTGCATGAAAATTCTAAGAAATGTGTCCTAAGTTGTTAAACTTATAAAATATGATCTGTCTTCTATCTTCATAAGATCTTCCTTCACTTGATGTCCTTTCATTAGATCTTCTACCTATAAGGTTAGCATTTCTAGACATTCTACTATTTCTTCTATTATCATACTTAGGTTTCCTATGATCAATTTTATTATGACCCATACCATGAAAATTATGACAATAAATTTTTTTAATATGATTAAATGACTTATTAATACAAGATCATTTCATATGACCTATTTCATTACATAAAAAGCACTTACCTCTAAATTGATACCTTGTTTCGTTAACAGTCTCCACTTGCTTTAGTTCAACCAAGACTTCAACTTCCTTCTTTTGCTCAATTTCTTTAGGTTTCTCAAAAGATTAACTTGATTTAATCCGATCATCAAATTTTTCTTTTTCTTTCAGATCTAATCTAATCTTAGGTTTCTTTGTAGACATGTTAATTAGATAACCAAGACCAGTCTTATCATATGTAGGCCTCTGTATGGAAATTGAATCATCAAGCTTTTCTCTGCTAGAATTTAGCTTCTTAAGCTACTATTTTCACTATTTCAATTCCCCTTTCACAATAGTATTGTACTTATTGAGTTCTTCATGATCTTCTTTCAATGTTTTAAACTCAGATGTTTTCTTTTCCAAACTTGCTCCTAGATCTACATTTTTAGTCTTTAAATTAGATTCAATTTTGCTAGGATCATTTCTCAAAGTCAACTTCAAATTTGTAATCTTTAACTCATGATTTAGGATCTTGTACTCTATCTTCAACTTTGAATAGTCATCATCACTAGTTCTAGATTCAGTAGACTCGAGCTTGGATTAGAGATGTTTAATCTTTTCCTTCAATTGACCAATGTATACTTTGGATTTATCCATTAGCTTATCTCTTTCTTCAATAAAGAGATGAATTTTTTTTAGAGCTTCTTCATGGTTCTTCATCAACTGTTCCATATCCATAGGGATCTTACTTAAGTTTTTAAGCCTCTTCATAGTAATTGTGCTCTGATACTAATTGTTAGAAATAGTGATTACTGGGAGGGGGGTGAATTAGTAATCTAAAAATTTTAGTTGCCAACTAGATAATATTACTTACTTTAAACCATACAAAAACAAAGCAATAAAATAATGTTGAACAGTAACAATGGCAATGCACAAAGATAACTCATAACACCATATTTTGTTAACTAGGGAAACCCTGGCCAAGGCGAAACCCTAGTGGGGATGATACCCACTAGATAATATACTAATATATAAGTTCATTGTTAGAGGATGAACTTTGTTAGGAGTCAATGAGAAAATTTAGTATAAGGAGTCACTGTTAGGAGACTTTGAATCCCTATTAGGAGATTCCAACCTTGTTAGGAGTTGTGGTACACTGTATGCTAGAAGAGCCCAATGACCATACATACAATTTTAATTACAAGAAGAGCTCACTACTCAAACAAGTAATTTACTATTATCTCTCTTCCTTGGTAGAACTTTGATCTTTAGATCAATCTTGGATCACCAGATAGCTCATATAAAACTTCACATATATTTCTTTCACAAGAGCTCACTCTTTACAATTTGCAATTCACATTTTTTACAATTGCTCTCTTCATCTTATCACAAAATGTCTTTTGCATAAATACCATGCCTTTACACAAATTGCTGCTAGGTCAACTAAGACCACAAACCATTTTTTGAAGTTAGAGTAAACACCTAGGATGTTGGCCCTAATTTGACAAGTAATTGTTTTGTAAACAAAATAATTTTGTCCTCCAATTTCATTGTCTTGCTTCATCAAAACATGATTATCTCTATTATGTATAGTCCATACTAACTTCTAAGGTTATACATGTCATCCCCAACATGTATACTATCTCCTTTTAAATTTTCTATTCATAATATGACATCATCAACATGTTATAAATAAAACAATACACTAATATAAACTAAATTCTATACTTAGATAATTTTTTGATTGTCAAACACCAAGTATCTTTATTTTCAAGGTTTCTTGTCAGCATGTACATCATGTATTTTCATAGATGATAACAATTACATATCACTATTAGCCAATTGTCAAAATCTTTTACATTGGACAGTAGTGACATGTTTAAGTCAGAAGGAAGCTCTACCTTATAAGAATTCTATCACTCCTTTTTATAGTCTAGATTTGTTTAGGTGGACCAAAACATAGTCTTCCACTTCAAACCATATGTCCTTACTTGACATGTCTACCTCAGCCTTCAATTTATGAGTAGCATCTATTATAGTTTTCTTCACTTGTTCTTGTATCTCTTTCATGGTCTAAGAGAAATCCTCTGCATGTCCACTTCTATACTTTATAGCTCCTAGATATCTAAGTTCACACACACCTCTATAGTGCATAGCATACAAAATCTCAAAATTACTTCTCCCTATTCTCATATTCATACTATCATTGTAGGCATATTTATCTTGATGGATGATTAGATCCCATGTTTGTCCATACTCCTTGGTTAGGCATATGAGAAGGTTACCTAACACTCTATTGACCACCTCACTTTGACCATCAGTTTGTGGATGGTAAGCTAAACCAAATAATAGATTAGTTCCTAGCCTAATCCATAGACTCTTCCAAAAGTGACTCATGAATTTCATATCTCTACTAGAGACTATGCATAGGGGTTATCCATGGATTCTTCCATTCTGTTTGAAAAAATGTGCAATGTAGCTAGCATCATGAGTGGTTTTACAAGGGATAAAATGACTCATCTTGCTAAACCTATCTACCACCACATAGATACTATCCAACCCTATTTTAGTCTTAGTAATAGCTACCAAAAAGTACATGCTAATGCACTCCCATGGTCTATTAGGAATAAGTAGGGGTTGGTACAAACCTACATTACTAGATATCCCTTTTTTTTCATGCACAACACACATTTCTCTACATACCATCTGACATGTCTTAGCAAATTAGGACAATAGTAGAACCTCTAAACAAACTCTAGTATTTTATTACTACAAAAATGGCAACTAAGACTTCTATTGTGCTTCTCTTGAATGAGTTTATTTCTCATTGAACCTTGAGGAACACGTAATTCATTCCCCTTAAACAACAATAAACTTTACAAAGTATATTTAGAGAACTGACTATGGAAATGATTTTGAAAATTAGAACATACCTTATATGCTTTAGAGAGGTCTCTATCATCCTTGCAGAGGTCCTTGAAACTTTGTATGCCAATGATTTGCAATTGAACTATTAGAAATAGGGATTATTAAGAGGGGGTGTGAATCAGTAATCTACAAACTTTAGTCACCAACTAGATATTATCATTTACTTTAAACCATACATAACAAGGTAATAAAGTAATGTTGATTAGTAATAGTAACCATGCACAAAGATAACTCATAACACCATATTTTGTTAACTAGGGAGACCCTAGCCAAGGGAAAACCCTGGTGGGGATGATACCCAATAGATAATATACTAATATATAAGTTCCTTGTTAGAGGATGGACCATATTAAGAGTGAATAATAAAATTTAGTATAATGAGTCCCTACTAGGAGACTTTGAATCTCTATTAGGAGATTCCAACCCTATTAGGAATTATGTTGAACCTGTTAGGAGTTTTAGTACAATGTATGCAAGATGAGCCCATTGCCCAAACATGCACTTTCAATTACAAGAAGAGATCATTGCCCAAACAAGTAATCAGACTTTTGAAAAATAAGTACTATAATTTCTTCCTTGATTGATCTCTAATATTCAGCTCAATCTCAGATCACAAAATAGCTTTCACAAAACTTCGCATATATCACTTTCACAATAAGTTCACATATCACAATATCCGCACAAGTTATGTCACAATTACACTTCTCAACACAAGATGTCTTTTGCATAAATAACATGGCTTCACATAAATTACTGCTAGGTCAGATAAGAACATAATACACTTTTCCAACTTAGAGTAAACATCTACGATGTTGGCCCTAATTGGAAAAGTAATTATTTTGTAAACAAAATAATCCTTTCCTTCAATTATGCTGCCTTGTTTCTCTTAGACATGAATATTCCTTTTCTATACTGTCCATACTAACTACTGAGGTTATACACATCATCATTAACATGAATACAATATCCATCTAATTTTTCTAGTCATAATATGACATTAGCAACAAGTTATAAACAAAACAATATACTTTTGTAGACCAAATTCATACATAGACAATTTTCTAAGTACCAAAAGCTAAGTATCTTTATTTTTGAGGTTTCCTATAAGCATGTACATCATGTGTTGCCATAAATGACAATAATTATATATCTCCATTAGCCAATTTTCAAAAATCTCCCCCTTTGGCATTAATGGCAACAAAATACAGATAATTGGCTAAGTGACAAACACTTAACAAAAATAAAGTAACATTACATCTATTACACTGTGTCCATCTTTACATATTGTCCTGCTTACAATGTACTTTATAATTTTATCTCCTCTATACTTGATTTATAATTTTCATTATACTTTTCCCCCTTTGACATCAATGACAAAGGTCAAAATATTAAAAATTGTTCAAAACCTATCCATCTACTGTAAAAAATGTTGTCCTCCTATCTTAAGTTGTTATAATCTTCATGCAATCATCAGAATTTTCCTTAAGATTATCCATACCTTTAGTCCATGTCTCCTTGGTAGATTTAGTAGAGGTGAGAATTGCACATAAGGCATATGGTGCAATCTCAACTATATTAAGGTTTGAATAAAAAAAGTTAGAATAAGTGTCCTCGGCCTTGACACATTCCTCCAACTATTTCTCAACAAAAGATATTTTTAGAGAAATAGACTCTCTAAAATTCAATATTCTCTTCAAAATCTATTCATTCTGAAGTTCCAATTTCTTGACATCATTGTGAATACAACTTGCCCTTAAAAATCATCAATCTTAAACTTTGGATGTTTTATCTAGCTAGATAAAGCTTCTAGCTCACTCAACTTACCTCCAATCTTACTATCAATATCTTTAGTAAATTTATATGATAGATTACACTTAATGTACAATATCTTACCATCTTGTTGACACTTCTAAAGCTCCTTGATACAAGTATCAAGACTTACCAAATCATTCTTAATATTTTGACAAATGGTGCTAAACAAAATATCATGTGAAATTTGTTCCTTTTCTTCTACAACATTTAACAAATTGATGAATTCTTCATAAAATAACTTTAGCACTACATGTGCCCTATGTTTTGGATCTACTTCTGTGTGTTGCACTACCAAAGTGCTATGTAGTCTGTCAGTAACCTCCATCAAGATTTTCTGCAGGCTCTTTACTATTATGTTCTTATGAATAAGTTTTGATAAGGATGAGATCAAATCAGTTTGATCATCATCATCAGTTGCTAGACTAGCAAGTGAAAGTGGAGTAGATGAATTGAAGGGTTTGGAGTCATCTTCCCTTTGCTTCTTGGCTACCTCTTTTACTCTTATCTCTTCTTCTTTATTTTCCTTTTCCTTTCTATCATTTTCTCTCTTATCTTTCTCTTCTAGTCTCTTCATCTTGTTTTCCTCTATTTTCTTTCTTATTTATTCTTCTACTATTCTTTTATTTTCCTCCTCTTCTTTTCTTTTCTTCTCATTCTCAAGCAATTTTTGCATGACCTCTTCTACTTTCTTCTTTTCTTCTTCAAGTAACCTCTTCTCCTCTTCACTTTGCCTTCGTTTTTCCTCTATATCTTTAGTATTAGGTTCATTAAGTTTGGAACCTTCAAATGGATTAGTATCATTAGTGTTAATAGTAAGATTGGTCTGATCTATTTACATATTGTCACTACTCATTGACACTTCTAAGGTTCTTGCTATTGGTGGACATGTTACCTTGGATTCTATCAACATTTGGCTTATTATTGTTGTAGTCTCACTTCTTAATTTTTCTTTCTCACCTACCATAAACAAAAATGGTCTCACTTTGTTTCTTAGGTACAGTGCTAGATTATTCAATAATCTCATCATCATCATTAGTCTTTCAAATAGTTCTTAGCATAGACTTCCAAAGTTCTAAATCTTCTTCTCTTGTTGGAGCCTTCTTCTCAATAAGTCTATCATAGAGTTTCTAGTTTACTATGCCCTCAATATCCTTCAACTTTAGATTATTTTCCATAATGGATCTCAAAGTAGAGATATCAATTTAATCTTTTTCAATTTTTTTATACAAATCATAAAAAAAAATTATCTGAACAAAGTTACCCTTAATAGCAATAGCTAAGTTTATCTTTTCTATCTTTGGCTTCTAGGGTTGTTGAGCTTTTTATGCTAATCGCTTTGACATTGTTACCTTGTTGACTTCTTGTTCTTCTTCTTCTTCATCATTGGACTCAACAATTATCAACAATTTCTTTTTTCTTTTGCCTCATATGGTGGCTTGTTGCTTGACCCTTTTTGTCTTTCTAATCACTGCTTCCACTAATCTCTCATATTTTCACTTTGGATCACTAGGTTTCACATTGGACATAGTTGCATATGGAAGTCTCTATTCTGAGGATGTCTCTACCATAGATACTGATAAAGGTTGTAAATTCATTATGCCTTCTCTCAGTCATTTTGGCCTTTGATAAAGCTTTCTTCATAATAGTTTCTATCTTCTTGTGAGAATCCTTTTCCAAGGATGCCTAATGAGCTGATTGCGTAATCTCATCATATGCTCCAAATCTATATTTTTCTTTATCCTTCTTTCATTTCAACAACAAATTAATATATCCATCTGCAATATCATCACTCAATTCATAACCTAAGGGATCACAAAAATTTTCTTGAGGTTCTACTATTTGTATATAAGTAAAATTTCTATCAACCATAACATAAAAGTCATCTTTAAATATATTTACAATTGTAGGTGCAATTCTAAATCTCTATCTCTTTTCATTCTAAAATGTCCTCATTATCAAGTTTTTGCTATCCAATTATCATATCTATGAGATGTCTTCTACATACTTCTATGATCTTCTCTATTGTACATCTATCACTACTCATTATCTATGTACTAATAAATAAGGAAATCTAAATTAGGCACATGAAAGAATATGTGATTGATTAGTGACTAAAATCTAAACACACAATTCTTATTCCTCTTAATCTTTTCAAGGTTCTGAAGTAGTTGCATTCTCAGAATTTCATTGAGGTTTACTTGTTCCTTCCCAATACATATCTTATAGGTTACATACATAAATCCAACTAATATTTCATCAATCTTTGAACTTTCACATTCAAAGTAGGCAATAATTCTACTCAAAAATCTCACATCATCTTGCTTAATGGTGTTGATCACCATAGCCTTTTCATTGGTATAACTCTCAAATTTCTTTTTGACCATTTTATCACCTATAGGTACACTACCTTATTTACTAAGACTAGTTACCTTATGAATAAGGTCGGCTGAGATATCAGGTACACTATCTTGCATCCATAGTTTCCCATCTTGTATTCTACTTAATATGATTTGTGTCCACTCATTTGTGTCCAATTCATGGTAGATGATATTTGAACAAGTCTAATTCCTTCAAGTGTTCAAATATAGGCTTCATAGTCATGACACAATTAAAAACCAATTCCATATCCTTGTTCAAATATTCACTCCCAATAGATTCAAATTTATTGTTAAGATAACTTCCTACATCTTCTAGATATACTACATTGTTTGGAGTAATGGATAACACTGAGTTAGGGTTTCCTTCCATAGGTTTCACTGAAACAACCTTCAACTTAGGTCTATCCTTGTTCTCAACATTGTGCACTACTAACATATCTATGATTCTATCAAATATGAACTTTTACTAAATAAATTTGTGGAAAAATTATAAAATACCTCTTTTTAGAAATATTATTTTCTTTGGAATCACCTTAACAAGTCACTTCTAAGTGCTCTCTGCTTTGGATGTATCTGCAAAGAAGTGAAAATCAATTATATACTCCATATATTTTATCAACTTGAGCTTACATTAATTGTGTAATTTGCAAATATGAAAAAGTTGTCAATTACATTTTGTAATCAAATAACTACTCAGGATCATCTATTTGATCTTTAAATGCCACCCGAGGTTTTCCATAGCCTCCTTTCATCATGACAAATCTCCTCAAGACTTTGCTTCAAATTTTTTTATAAGTAAACATAGTTTTCATCTTCTACCACAGAATTAACTTTCTCTATAATACTAGTAACTCTTAATTCCTTCCTAACTTGTTTAGATAACCTCCAAATTACAAGTGATCTTAGGTACCATCTAAAATTAATACATCTTTTCCCCACTTTTCAATCTCTAATTTGATCTCTAAATGATGCTTTCAAATTCTAATATTATAAACAAGCTTAATTCAAATTAATTGAATCAAACTCAATATCTGATTTCAATCTTCCTCTATCACAATCATCTAACTTATCTTTTGATATGTCCAATCCTTTTATGAATTCCTCATTGAGTTCTTCTCAAAGTTCATTGACTACATTTCTTTATTCCTCATTGTCTTTGTTAGTTTTCGAGTTCCTTTCCTGGTTCCTTCTCTCATTTCCAATGTTTCTTCCACCATTCCTTCTATATCTAAAGTTTCTTTCATTGTTTCATCTATCTCCAATTTTTTAATCCAGTCTACAATACTTTGATGTATGTCTAAAGTTGTTACATAACTGACATACTGATGTTCTTCTTCTAGGATTCTATTGATCATCAGGTGCATGACAGTTTCAAGCAATGTCTCCAAAGTTGTTACACTTATAACACATGATCTTTTTTGTATCTTTGTAAGGTCTTCCTTCTCTTGATGTCCTTTGATTGGATCTTCTTGTATCTACATGGTTAATAGTCCTAGAAATTCTACTATTGCTTCTATCATTATCATACTTAGGTTTCTTACAATCAATTTCTTTATGATCCATACCATGACAATTATGACAATAAAAATCCTTAACATGATTAAATGACTTATTTGTACAATCTCTTTTCATATGACCTATTTCATTACATGAAAAAAGCTTACCTCTACATTCATACCTAGTTTCCTTAGGAGATTCCACTTGCTTTGGTTCATCCAAAATTTCAACTTCCTTGTCTTGTCCAACTTCTTTAGGTTTGTTAGAAAATTGAATAGATTAAATCTTATCATCAGATTTATCTTTTTATTTTGGATCTAATCTAATCTCAGGTTTCTTTCCAAACATGTTAATTAGATAACCAAGACTAGTCTTATCATAAGTAGGTCTCTGTATTGACATTGAATCATCAAGCTTTTCTATACTAGAATAAAGCTTCTCAAGTTGTTACTTGCTCTAAGTTAATTCACCTTTTACAATAATATTGTATTTATAAAGTTCTTTGTGATCTTCTTTCCATGTTTCAAGCTCAAATGTCTTCTTCTCTAGACTTTCTCTCATATCTACATTCTCAATTTACAAATCAAACTCAATTCTGCTAGGATCATTTCTCATGCTTCAAGGTCTTGCATTTTTTTTTTAGCTTAGATTAATCATCATCACTAGTTTTAGATTCAATAGATTCAAGATTGGATTTGAGATGTTAAATCTTTTCCTTTAATTGTCTAATGTATATTTTGGAGTTTTCATATATGTCCTTTAGCTTATCTCTTTCTTTAGTAAGGAGATCAATTTGTCCAAGTTCCTCTTCGAGGTTCTTCATCAACTATTCCTATCCATAGGGATCTTACTCAAGTTGTTAAGCCTCTTTTTAGTAACTGTGCTCTGATATCAATTTTTAGAAATAGGGATTATTGAGCGGGTGGGGGGTGAATCAGTAGCCTACAAACTTTAGTCACCAACTAGATATTATTATTTACTTTAAATCATACATAAAAAAGTAATAAAGTAATGATGATTAGTAACAATAACCATGCACAAAGATAACTTTTAACACCATATTTTGTTGACTATGGAAACCCAAGCCAAGAGAAAACCCCGGTGGGGATGATATGTAAGTTTCTTGTTAGAGGATGGACCCTGTTAGGAGTCAATGAGAAAACTCAATATAAGGAATCCCTATAAGGAGACTTTGAATCCCTATTAGGAGATTTCAAAGTTGTTATGAGTTGTGTTAACCCTATTAGGAGTTGTAGTACAATGTATGCAAGATGAACCCACTGCCCAAGGGTAAAAGCAGAAACCTGTGTCAGCCTTTTACAAAGGAAAAGGCTAACAAAAGTGTAGTTGTTCACATCCAATGACATAAAATTTGGTATTATTATTTAGAATTTTAAAATGAGTTAAACTAATGAAATGTGTAGAAATGGATGAATTTTAGGATTATAATTTTTAATAATTATTTGGAATAAGAAATTATATATTTTTCTATGTTTAAAGGTAAATTTTAATTGCTAAAAAATGTTGGAAATTAGGGGTCTAGTTCCTATCACAAAACTATATGGAAAAAAACTTATTTCCCTTTGATCTTAGATTATGTTATCTATAATATATGTAGCTAGAACAATCAAAAATAAAAATGGACTTTTGACCTATATTTTCTCTTTTATAATGATTCAAATTTAAACTTATTCAAATCAATAATTTTCATCTCCCACCACATTTTTCAAAATAAATCTTTTCCAACCAAGCTAAAATTATAGATTCTGGGAGAGGAATCTCTCCTCTAGAATGTGATATAATTTTTATTTTAAAAAAAATTTAATATTTTTTTCTTTCTCAAAATCAACATCTTCTCAAGTGTTAAAACATGTACTTGTAGAATTCTTGATTTACAATATACTATATCTAGTTAAAACACTATGAACTCTACATGAGAATATTCTTGACTTTGAGCTCTATAAAATGGTGTCTATATGTTATTAAGAAAATATCATAATAAAAAGTAAGAGTTATTGAAATGTCATTTTTTTGAAATAGTTGTATTTTTTTAGTATTTTGATACTAACTAGTATAAAACATGCATTTAATAGACATGTCCAATTGGAAAAGTGTGAGACCATATATAACTTAGCTAGAATAATTTTATTAAGATCATATGTTCGGAAAAAATTGTGTTTTAGATAGAAATACTCAAATTCAGTTGTCCTGATAAGTCAGCGAAAAAGGTAACATGGCTTTGCACTTTTACCCCCAAACATTCACTTCCAATTATAGGAAGAGCTCACTACCCAAACAAGTAATTAGAATTCTAAAAAATAAGTACTATAACTTCTTCCTCGACTGATCTCTGATCTTTAACTCAATCTCGTATCACAATATAGCTTTCATAAAACTTTACATATATCACTATCATAGTAAGTTCACATGTCACAATATTCACACAACTTATGTCACAATAAAAATTCTCATTGCAAGATGTCATTTTCATAAATACCATGCCTTTACATAAATTTTTGCTAGGTTGGCTTAGACCATAATACACTTTTCCAACTTAGAGTAAACATCTAGGGTGTCAACCCTAATTGGACAAGTAAATATTTTGTAAACAAAATAATCCTTTCCTTCAATTCCACTATCCTATTTTTCTTAAACATGAATATTCCTTTTTCGTATAGTCTGTACTGACTTTCAAGGTTATACACATCATCATTAACATGCATACAATCTCCATATAACTTCTCTAGTCATAATATGACATCAACAACATGTTATAATCAAAACAATATATCGTTGTATACCAAATTCATACTTAGACAATTTTTTGAGTACCAAAAGCTAAGTATCTTTATTTTTGAGGTTTCTTATAATCATGTACATCATGTGTTTCCATAAATGACAATAGTTATATATCTCCATTAGCCAATTTTCAACATGAACCTCTTGTACTGTTAACATTCTTCTGCTTAATGCATCTGTCACCTTATTTAGTTTTCCTTTCTTGTTCTTAAGATATTTACAAAATCAGGTTGACTGCCAATGTATTATAAGTTTGTTAAAGAGAAGGATTTTATGCCAAATGAATTTGGTAGAGCACTAGTACTCTTGAAATTTTCATGGGGGGAAATGGAGGAAGCGTTACTTATGTTCATAGCATTTTATTAAACATCACAAACTTTCACTATGTGATTAAAAAGCCTGGTAGCTAAAAATGATTTACCCACATGATTTATAATTGGCACGATGAATGAGCCTAGGCCAACATTTTGATGACTATGCAAGCTATCAATTTATTTTCCAAAAGGAAATGATATGCATTATCTCAAGCACCATTGAGAGGGTAAATCAACATGAATGCTCAAAGTGTCATTGGAAATGTAAGGTTTAAACTAAGAGCTGATCATTTTCCATTAATAAAATTTTTTGGGTTCATTTGAAGGGAAACTTTAATCTAATTAACAATTGCATGACTAAAAACACATGGAATGTTAGAAACCAAAGTGATGGAAAAAATGCACCTATCAAGTTCAATGATAATTTTACCCACTGATGTCTAATAAACATACAAGTACTTCATAGGTATATTTAGCAAGGAACATCGGTGTAGGAAATTCATAATTATACCATCTCACCATGTGGTTAGACATGGTACATATAATGACTAGGTCACAATCAACAAAGCACCAACCATCCATGCAAGCATCTCACTTCCAAAGAGAAATAGAGACCCTGTGTAAATGGTGGTGCTTGTTGGTTACACACAAGCTGATGGCGGTAGATATGGAATGCAAAGATTTGATAAAGGAAACAAATTTAGTTCTATTGGTTGTATGTTGTCATGAGGTGAGAAGAAATAAAAATTCACTATAATATATTGTAAAGGAATGAAGGCTCGAAAAAATATGTAATATCATCTATGATAAAAACATTCCCAAGGGAATGGTGGCTCTAAAACAAATCTTTGACTTGGGACCCCAAGTGAAAGGAAATAATTTTTAATCACCCTCTGGGGGAAATATAAAGAGATACATGTTTAGAATGAAAAGAAAAGAATTTTTTTATAGGTGCATCTTCTCCCCTTGAATAAAATTGTAGAGATCACAAGGGCATGACATGGCAACAAAATCACAAAGCAAGGGCATAGAGATCACAAGGCAATGACAATGCAATAAATAGATCACAAAGGCATGGAAATGAAATGTAGAGATCACAAGGGCATGAAAAAAAAATCCTAGATATTTTCTAATCTCAATCAATGCTTAGAGCTCTCCACCCTTGTTCAAAGTGTTCCACACTCTTTCACATGCAACTTTCTACAATTGATCAAGTCAAACAGGGAATGATTAATGTCTTGTTTTCTTTTTTTCTTTTTCTATAATCATGAAAACATCATAACTATGATGCCAACATTGGTATAATGATGGCATTAGGAATACTTGAAAAAAAAAACATAAAAATCACAAACAAATCACACGACCATCACAATTTAACCCCAAATATTTTAGTGACAACAAAGAGTAGTGAATGTCAAGAATCAAAGATAGTAAGTGTTGAGCAACACAGATTTGACATTTAATTCAAAAATGATACAAACTTAGAGGTAAACCATTTTAGGCCAACATAGATACAATATTGAATATTTGTAGAGGTTGTTATAGAGTCTATTATGCATTTATGATGTGGATCATAGATACCTATGAACGGTGATCAACCAATCAAATGAAGAGGCAAAAAGGGAAGCCTCTAGAAAGCTCTTTAAGATATCTTTAAATAGAGCAACTCTAAACCCTATTTTTAAGAGTGTGTGAGTGTATATGGAAAAGAGAAAATAAGTTATTCATATGATTACTGAGAAGATCTAAGGGTGAAACTGTGAACATTGTAGAGAAGGAAAAAGAGTGAAGTTTTGTTATTGTAGAACAAAGATAGAGACCTTATCAAGAACTGAAGGACATAATAGAAACATATTAGATTGAAGATCTAATCAAAATTGAATAGATGAGATCCATAACCAATTGAAGAGTTAAGATCAAAGGAACATACACCGAATCATAACTAAGTCAAGGATAATCTCTTAACAGAGTGTTTTTTATAAACCTTTTATAAATCTCTTAACTGATTCCTTACTTTATTGTAAGCATAAAATCCTCTCACAAGGTAAGACCTAATAGTCTTAAGAGCCTTAAACATGCATACCACTCATAGGGTAGATTATTAGAAGTGATCAAAATTATAAAACTAATAGGTTAACTTTATTGCTATAGTAGTGGAGATTTGAGGGTGTCATCCCCACCCTAGTTTTACCTTCACCCTTGAGGTTTTTTCGATAACCAAATTATTGTGTTATATGTTTACATTTAATGCATGTGATTGATAGTTAGATCTACATTTTACAACATTTTATTTTACAAGTTATGTTATGCATGAATAAGGTATGAGATGGAAAATGTGGTAAATTCACTAAAGTTGATTTAAGGGGTAGAATTTTTATAGATCCTAATTCACCCTCCCCCCCAGTATCATGTTTCCTAATCAAGAGTTCCAAAAATTATCAACCTTATTATAAAACTCCATAGGAACTAACTTTTCTAAATATATAGGTTGTTGGAAACTACAATTGGAACAATTATTATGTTTTCATTGATTTCAAACCTCATTGGCAAGAGAATTTCTACCTAAGTAGAGTAGAATAAGCATCTCAAGATTGTTAATGAAAATTATTTGAGAACAAGAGATAACAAGAGGACCTAGTGGAAAGGTTGAGTTATGTAAAATTAAAAAGGGTACTTGACTAATTTGACTTTGACAAGATAATGTATTTTTCAATCATAACACCAAGTAGAAAAGATAGTTGAGTTAAAGTCTAAAAGAGATGGTTGTTGAAGGACAAAACACATAGGCATAATTGAGCTTCAAAGTAGAATATTAAGGAACTTATAATTGAAGTCAAGTTGTTCTAGTGTTGACTAAGAGAACTGTAGAAGCTAAGAAAATTTAGTGTCAACAAAGTGCCAATAAAAGATAGAGTATCAAAAAAGTTGGACCAAGCACTAGTAAAGGATCAAGAAAAGTCAATGTAAGCCAAGCAAGACAATTAGTGATGATCGACGATGAGGAACATAGTTTTGGCTAAGTGTCACTTTTTTAAAATTTGTGAAGGAATTGAGATTCCTAGCCAACATAGGTAAATTATTGAAATATGTAAAGAATCTTGAAGATAAGGATTGATGAGTTGGATTATATAATGCAAGAGAAATTGTGTTTGAGAATTTCTAGGCATGGATACAAAGAGAAGTTTTTAGAAGTTTCTAGAGAGAGAAGGATGAAACATAAAGATGGAAGGCTTCAATGAATTTGACTTAAAATTAAGATCAACACTATCATTTAAGTGGGAAAAGATTACAAAAACCTATTTATGGAGGCATAAGGGATAACCTAGAAAGGTTGGAGTAGTTTTTGATTCTGTTGATTGGTGAGATTGAGAAGAAGCTTGAACAATGAAGAATTGAGGTGAAGAGTGATTTTTTGAAGGGTTGTCAAATGAATCAATGATGGAGATGATAATCAAGGCTAGTCAATGAGTCGGCTATTAAAATGAATTATATATATGTATATATACATATACATATATATATATGTATATCTACATATACATACATATATATATATCTACATATACATATATATATATATATATGTATATATACATATACATATATATATATATACATATATATATATATTATATATATACATATATAAATATATATATACACATACATACATATACATATATACATATCTATATATACATATACATATGTATGTATATATACATACATACATATATATATAGATATGTATATGTATATATACATACATATGTATATATGTATATGTACATATATATGTATATGTATGTATGTATATGTATATATACATATACATATAAACATATGTATATATACATATACATATGTATATATAGATATATGTAAAGGTTGATCTAATAGTTATTTGTCACTCCTAATAACATGATTAAGTCCTTTAATAGGGTCACACTGAACAATTTGTTTTGTAATCATTAATAGGGTTTGCTCCTAATAGAGATATATTCGAAAAAGTCAAAAAATGGTAACATGTTGTTGGATTTTTTTTCCAAATTAGCGTTCTATGTTAAATCCTAGTGTCTTACTTGTGTGGATGTTATTTAAGATTTTTAGAGTTTAATATTTTACATTCTACAAGAAAAGTTATTTTTGGGATAGTGGATTGCAAGTTTTTGTTACTAATAAGTTTCTATAGAGACTGAGTTGGTTAAAAAATAGATATAGATTGTTTAATAATTTTAAAAGCTTCATTGATACATCTAGTTGTGAGGATAGCTAATTCACCGCCCCCCCCCCCCTCCCCCCCCCCCCCCAAGTTATTCTAAACCATTCTAACAATTGGTATCAGAGAATTGGTGCTTGTAGAGTTTTAAAACTTTGAAGGAAATTTAAACTAAATATAAAGATGTATAGAAAATAGATGCCCAAGTATCATAATCAACTATGACTTCCCAATAGATAAATGGTAAAAAAGATCACAATCATACAACATTGGACATTGCATTTCCCCTAAGATACTCAACATTTGATGAAATAAAGGATTGTAATAATGCAAAGAAGATTTGGGGAAAATTTGAATAGATGCATGGAGAACATAAGAATGTCCTAGGAGCCAAATTAGATATCTTAAGAGGAAATTTTGATGACATGAAGATGGTAGAAGGTGAGAATGTTTCTTAATATGTTCGAAGAATCAAATAAGTTGTAAATTCTATCAAAGGATCTCATAGAAAGATTAGTGATGAGATTCTGATCAACAAGGTAATGAGAAAATTACTTCCTATTTATCCTACTAGAGTATCTACAATACAAGAGCTAAGATGTGCTCATGGTAATGATCTAACCTTGGATAATTTTGTTGGTAGACTAACTATTTTGAGTTGCCAATTTTTTATAATATTAAATGACCCTTTTACTGAATCTTCTCTCAAGTCACAATTGGTTTTCCATAAGTCTAAGAAGAAGAAAGGAAAGTATGAGGATAGTGAGAGTGAATCTTCTAATAATTATCTTGAGGATGTTGGGGCATTAATGGCTAGGAGACTACCAAGAGGTAAAGGAAAATTCAAAGGTGAACTGTCAAAAAATATAAGAGGAGTAACTGAAAGAGGAGGGGTGAATCAGCTACCACTAAAATAAATCCTAGACCTCTTAGATGTTAGTACAAAACAAACTCTGAAAAGGTGAACTCTAGTGATGCTCAACAAACACACAAAAAATGTTGTAACTTGGTAAACACTAAAAATGCTCAGCAAATACTTAACATGAAAAACATATTATGTTATTTGTGATTACCATTACTTTAATTTAGTTGCAAACATATAAAAGAAATAGCATGAACATATTTGATACCTGTAATCACCTAAAAATGGTCATCTAGACTATTAGCCCCCTTCTCAACATTTTGGCTAATTTAATTAATCATTTACCTAGACCAAATTGCTAATAATCAATTAATTTAATTATAACCTATAGTTTGACTATGCTATCCTAAGTTCAATATTTGATTAAAAGAACATGTCCCCTTTTAATTAAATAAAGGACCCCATTCCTCTAATCCACTTAAAGTGCACACATAAAATCCTTTTTCTATTTTGCAATTAAAAGAAAAGGCTTGTGAGACTTTTGTCTTATATGAAAAGTCAAATTATGTTCTATTGGTTGACTTATGTGTGCACATGGATCCCTCCCATTTTCATATTAACTGTTGATCATCCACCATCTCAATTTTTATCTCTACCATCCGTATGACTTTAAAAGGGAGAGAGCTTTCACCCTCAAAGGATCCCACACTCTTGAGTATTATTATGTTGTAGGTTTTCTATTTGAATTCTTGAGAGCTTTTGTGGAGAATACCATTTCTTGTATACATTTCTTTCATACATAGCATTTTTTCATATGGCATCCTAGTTTAGTTGCATGTAGTGTAATTCTTTTCCAAGTATCTTAGATCATATAGTCTAATTAGTATGGATGTAACACTTTCATTTTCTTAGCTTAGTTGAATTTTTCATTTCATCTTAGTTTACTTTCATCCCATCATTGCATATTCAAGAGTTCTTTGATGCTAGCACTCTTGCTCTTGCTCAAAGAATCTCCCATTTCATGGTTTACTAGCAAGGGCTACATTCCTAAGGCTTAGTTGAGAGCCATTTTGTGCTTATTTGTAAGATTTTTGCACTCCATGACTAGGGATCCCTAAGCTACCATTTCAAGCTTTCCAATATATGGAAAACCTTGGATAGGAAGGTTTAGGGAAGTGCACTTTTCTTAGTGTGCATTTTTGGCACCCACCTTGGGGCAAAATAGTGGGTTTTGTCCCCTCTTTTGTTGTTTTCATCATTGTTTTCATTTACTATCCCATATTTTTCTTTTCTAATAGTCACAATTCCAATTGACATTTTTCCAATTTCATATGATAGTTCACATTACTATCATGTGATACTTTTTTGGAAATAGTGTTGCATGGCCATACTAGATTATGTCACCTCTGTTTACAAATTTATGTCATCTAGCTAAAGAAGAAATATCACACAAAGAAGTTATGTCACCCAGTTATACTGTAAAGTATCCCACGATAGTCTTCTAGAAAAAACTATCACTTGATAGGGATTTGCCTGCTATTTGAGGTGTTTTGGGTCGGTTTTCAGCTTCTCCTTGTTGATTGCTAGTTTTGCAAGTTTGTTACTATTTTCCAGAAGTCTATTTATAGATTTTTTTTTGTTTCTAAAGCTAACCCATGGTGCTAATGGTTGTTTTTGTAGGTTTTCATCTTGAAAGCGTTAAACATTTCTTAAAAGAACACATGTCAAAGCTCCAAATGCAAAAGGGTTACTAACGGTTTTTTGCAGGGCTACCCAATGCATAAAAACCAAACATTTGCTTCTTTTTTTTATTTCATGTATGACATCTACTAGTTTTTTCTTTTTTAGGAACATTAAACTTGTGATTGAGGTTCTTTGTGATAGGAGAGTATGCTCTTCACCCTTTTAGTGAATCAAAAATCTTGACCCAACTTCGGATTTCAAAAAGAAGAGGGTGATTCAATCTTCTTGGCATGTTTGCGGGAAGCAATCGAGGTAGCAGATTATGCTCTTCACCCTTGAGGTGAATCAAAAATATTGACCCTTGAGAGTGGATCCATTTTGTGGTAGTTAGGATCCTTTAGAGGGCCTACTCTCAGACAACCTAAAAGGAATGACCCAAGTGGGGACAAGAAAATTACCTAGCTCTTCCAACCCACTATAAACTCAAGGCTATCAAGGACAGAAAACCTTGGTAGATGTAGTGTTTTTCTTTACTTAGTGTGATCACTTATGATATTTTGATCATAGGGAGATCACTAGGTAAGAATGCTTAAGATGCTCTTGTGACAACAAGGTCTATTACCAACTACAAGGTGGGGTGTCCTTTAATTGGGTGCAAGAGGAACACTATGAATAGAAGCCCTATCTAGACACCCTAGGTTAGTATCCACCCTATTTTGCCACTCAACTTCTTGGTGAAAGGATCGATCCTAGTGGACTACCCAGATCATCCCAAGATTACACTCACCATATGTCTTCCCTTGGTTGTGCTTATGGCACTTCTATGACAAAGCCAATATCTCTTGTGGGTAATCACTTAGTGTGAGGTGAAGGAGCATCAAGCATGGGCCAAGTTGTTAAGTAATGAATCGTGACCTTAAGGTAGATTGCTTGGCTACTATTTTTGAATGTGTTGACCAGTGTTAACATTCTTGCACATCAAAAAATCATAGTAATATTAGTAGAAAGGCTATCATGATATCACAAGTATGTGTTGGCAAGGTTTCTTTTACACTTGTTCAACTTTTTGAGACATGTTAAAACACTTACTATTTGCAAACCTTGCTGATAGCTAACACGAACTAGAAACATACACTGTCTCATTCGAAAAACCACTTGATTGTCAAGATTAAAACACAAATTTTGGAGTCAAAACTGGTCTTTTGTACACACAAACTATTACTTTATCACCTAATCTCTGAATAAATATCACATGACTATAATTTTCCAAAATTGTATTGACTGCATGTTATGAGTTATATTGCACTTGTATATTGAGATCTATTGCACCGCTTTGTGTGAAGTGTCGTTTATAAGAAAAGTATCACCCTCCTATTCTAAAGTGTATCACACAAAGTTTTGTGTTGTCCTACTATCACCTAGTAACTAAGAAATTATTTATTGGAACTATTTCTTTCCAAAATAGCATCTACATTCTAGTTTTTCTGGTCTAGGGTGCGTCACTTCCATCTCCTAGGTCTTGGTTGCACATCTGCATGTTAGGAAGCTATCCCAGGTTGAAAAGATGGGTTTAGTCTACCAAATGTAAGTCTTAAAACATCACTAATAAATCACTTTTCAAAATCTAGTTATTGTTCTTTTTAGTTACTTGCTATTGTGCTTCTTACTCGCTCGGCTTGAGTCACTAGTGTTGTAAGTTATTGAGCATTGTTTGACGAGCCATCTTTTACACTTTGACAAGTGACTAAAAACCCGTTCAACACACCTTGTGAGACACCTAAGGGTGAGAATAGTTTGGTCACCATGGTACACCCCAATGAAGTCCAATGTTTTTTAGAGGAACAAGCATGTGAAAATCAAAGGATCTTTGAAACCATGTATGCTAGGAAGAAAGAACATCAACAAGCTAAAAAAATTAACTATACTCGCTATGAAGGGAACAAGGGGACTTGCTCCCAAAATCCCTTTGATAGTAATGATGGAAACAACACACCTCCAAGAATTTGTAGAGTCACCACGGGTGCATGCCCTTTTCATCACGAAAGTTATGAATAAGTAACTAGCAAAGATGTTATGAAATTCCAACAAGATGGCTTTGCTCAAAAACTGATGCTTAGAGCTTTAGAGGAAAATGAAGACCAATACTTTCGATACATGGCAGCAAGAGGATGGAAACTTCCCTAAGATTTTGATATATAGTGCATAATTCCAAAATGAGAACCCATTGAAGCTAAAATATTAAGGGAAGAGATACAAGAACTAAGGAATCAATTTGTACAATTGCAAGCTTCAAGAGAACCACCTAAAACTTCATTTGTTGAATCAATATGTCCACTTCCATTTGATATGAGTCTCTACATGCTACCATTTCCTAAGGATATAGAGGTTCCTAAGTATGAAAAATATAATGGAAATGGTGATCCTCACAATCATGTGAGGCATTTTGATGCTCTTAGCATGGATTTTATGCATGAAGACACCTTTCTTACAAGGTTATTCCCTAGGAGTCTAAGAGGGCAAGCTATGGAATGGTTCACCAAATTGAGTCCTCCTATAAAAACATTTGACAAGCTTGTGCAATGTTTTATCTAGCAACACTCCTATAATATTCAACATCCTTTAACAATGTTGAACTTATGCAACATCAAACAAAAATTATGCAAACCTTTGGCAACATATCTTCAATGATGGAGGTCATTATACTCTCGATATCCTCACAAGTTCTTGAGGCTGAAAATTTTGATATTTTTGTCAATACACTCATAAAAAAATTATACTTTGATCTAAGGAAATATTTGTTCACATATTTCAATGCCATGGTTGAGAGTGCATATTTTATTGAAGATATTGCTATCAAAAGGGGTGAAATTGTCATAAACAAAGACAATAACAACAATGGAAATGGTAAAGACAAAGGTAAACTTTGGAATAAAAACAAGTATGTTGTCAATGATGGAGGAGTGGAAAATCCTAAGACCAAGGAACCTACATTTAATCTTTCCACTACCATCTATGCCACAAAGCAACAAGAAAATGTGAAACCACAAACACTTCAAAAAAGCTCTAAGTTTACCAAGAAATGACATGTTTACACACCAATGGTTGAGCCTTATGAAGTGATCTTACAAACTCTAATTGAAAACAAGGTTATTACTTTTCTAGATAATTCCCAACCCTATTACCCACCCGTTAAACCCCCATGGTGGAGAGAGGACCATATCTAAAGTTACCATTGAAGAAAGGGTCAAAACGCTGAAAATTGTTTTAAGCTCAAAGATATAATTCAAGATCTTATCAAGGAAGGCAAAGTTGTCACAGATGGTCTCATGAAAAATGCTGATCACAAAGCTTTTAAGCAACCCTTACCAGAATATGAGAAGGGTGAAACCTCTAAAGCCACTAAAAAAATAATGATGCCAAGATTAGCTATGCTTATGCTGACATAGACAATGTTATAGGTATGCTTAAGCTGATTAAGTATTTATGCACGATAAGTTATAATGATGACAATCGATATGTAGATGAATGACCTAAAGTTTTCTTTAAAATGCTTGATGTTCCTCAATATCATAATGACTCTAGACCTAAGGTGGTTCTCCGGGTGACCGATTCTTTTTCATTACAAAGTGAACCACTTAATGCTGTTACTGGGGGGCAATCTAAGGTTGTTTTAAAGGTTGCCTAGGATTCCAAGAATACTTCATCTTCTAAACAACCAACCACTTCCAAAATCTCTAAGTATGACCTTGTTAGTCAATTATAGTGTACCCTAGCTCAAATTTCCATTTTTGAGTTATTAGAGTTATCTCCTTTGCACAAGGATATCCTTGAAAAAGATTTATGCTCTGCCAATGTTCCCATACATATTGATGCGGAATAGTTCCAAGCTATGGTGAATCATATGTCTTCACCTCATCCCCTCACCTTTTCTAAAGAATATGATCAAGCTCTCATTCATAACCACAACCTTGCTCTCCATGTTGAAGTCCAAATCTTCCATACTTGCATTCACCGAGTCTTGATAAACAATGGTGCAAGGATAAACATTATTTCCTTTAATTTGATCCAACAGTTAGGCATGTCAGAATTTTCTATTGACCCTAGGTTCAAGATCACCATAAAAGCTTATGATGAGGTTGAAAGACGTTCCAAGGGTTTAATTGTGCTACCAATTAGAGTTGGTCTAGTGGAGAAGGATGTTGTTTTCCAAGTCCTAGATATACCCCTTGCATATAATTTATGGTTGGGACGACCATGGATTCATGATATGCAAGTGGTTCCTTCAATGTACCATTAGTGCATCAAGTTTCCTTTTAATGGTACTGAATTAGTTGTCCCCAGTGACAAATCAATGGCCATCAACACATTGTCTATTGTTGAAACACTAGTTTTACACAATCACTCTTGTCATGACCCAACATTGTCTCTTATAGAATGTGAATAGAAAATGAAAATGATGAGTCTTGGTATGGGTGAATACACTTTAGAATCTATTGCTACTCTACCTATTTCCCCTCAATCTTATGGGAAGTCATCTACCAAAAAGAAGCCTTCCACATCTACCATGAGTCTTTTTGGCATGTTTGTACAGTCCTTAGTTCCCCTAGAAGTCGAAAAAGAAGAACAAGCTATTAAAGATTGGATATATAGGGGAGAGGAAGATGAAGAGGATATTACAGTTACCACTCCCATTTCTCCCAAATGATATGGAAAAGGATATAAGATGCTTGCAAACATGGGCTATCAAGGTCATGGATCCTTAACTGGTCACAAAAAAGCTCTAGCTGAACCTTTAAGTCATACTTAAGGTCATGATGTTTGAGACACTACTAGCTTAGGATTTGGGTCAGAGGATAACATGCTAGTGTCTACTCAAAATGTGCCCATATCTAGTGAATTAGAGGATGATTATTCTCCCTTTGCTACCACCACTTTGCAAGATGAATACTTTATACCTATATCCTCTCTTCTTTGGGGAGTAGAAATATTCACTACCAATAATAATAATGAGGCTTCCACCTCTAGATAGCTGGAATAGGATGAATCTAACCCTAAAGATTTAAATAGAGAATGGATTAGACAAAATATTGCCCATCTAATTGCTAAAGATTATAGTATAGACTCTCAAGAGTATGAATGGGAAATTTTATCAAACGCCTCTTGTGAACTAGAGGTTGATGTCATTCACAGTTATGCAATTCAATCAAATGTGGTAGATGAGTCTAGTGTAAGGTCTGATGAGTTGTGTTTGCAAAATTCTTTAGTGGGTCATGCTAGTCCCTCTAGGACTATTCTTGATCTGGATACCTTTGCAACATTCACTATAGGCTCAACTTCACATCTCACCAAAGGTGACTCTTTTCACATCAATCACCTTGAAGCTTCTACCTCACTCTCATTGATTCATCTTGATCTCATAGATTGGTCCATTCAACATCAGACACTGGAAATACAGTCTTTCTAAAATGACTATGAGATCACCTATTACCTAAATTCCATTGAACCCACAATTCACATGATAGAATTGGATATCAAGTACTTTAGTCATAAAATAAAAAGAAAGCACAAATGGTCAGATGGTTAAAACCACATTATGGCAGTATCTGAACTTAAAAATAGTGAAAATAAAGACATATCTAATGGTGAAAACCCCTTTGAGGCACCTATAGATGAGCTAATTGGTAGTTGCCAAGCTATTTTCAAGATAGATAATTAGTTCTCATTGAGCCTACCTAGCCAATCAACTTGGGGATAAAGGAATCTCCTAAAATTATTCATGTAGCTCAATCATAGTCAACTGAAGAAAAGGAGCAATTTGCCCAATTTTTTCAAGATAAAAAGGTCAATTTTGCACGCACATACTCGGACATGCCTGAGCTTGACATGGATCTTATCATGCATCATTTTTCTATTTCTCCTGATATCAAGCATTTTAAATAAAAATTGAGAAAGATGCATCCACATGTAGCTTTGTTGGTGAAATCGGAATTGGAAAAACTTTTGAGTGCAAATTTTATTAGAGCAATTGACTATGTAGAATGGATCTCCAACATTGTATCTATATCTAAACATGATAAAACCTTCTAAATTTGTATATATTTTAGAGATCTTAACAAAGCATGCCCCAAGGATGATTTCCCACTACCAAACATTAATATGATAGTAGACATGACTGTAGGGTATGAAATGTACCCCCTTATGGATGGGTTTTCTAGGTATAATCAAATTAAGATAGCTTTAGCTTATCAAGAGAAGATAGACTTTACATGTGCATGAGGTACTTTCTATTGGAACGTCATGCCTTTTGGGCTCAAGAATGCCAGTGTTACCTACCAAAGAGCAATGACCACCATATTCCATGATATGATGCATAAAAAAATGGAAGACTATGTTGATGACACATTGGCAAAATCTAGAACAAGAGATACACATCTTGAAGACCTTAGTTTGATATTGGACCACGCAAAACAATTCCAACTTAGGCTAAATCCAAAAAAGTGTGCCTTTGGTGTCACTTCTAGAAAATTGCTAGGCTAGATTATCTCAGCAAAAGGTATTGAGGCTAATCCTAAAAAAGCCCAAGCCATCATGGATATGCCTCCTCCAAAAAATATTAGTCAACTTAGAAGTCTACAAGGATGTCTATAATCCATAAGAAGGTTTATTTCTCAATTGGCTAAAAAAGCTCAACCTTTCAACAAGAATTTGCACAAGGGTTCTACTCATATTTGGAATGACAAGTGTCAACCAAGTTTAGATCAAATCAAAAAGGTACTTGGCAAAACCTCGAATTTTGATGCCACCTATTCTAGGCAAACCTTTGATCTTGTATATCTCAGCTATATCTTCTTCTCTAGGAGCACTATTAGCCCAAAGTGATGAGATTGGTAAAGAACAGGCTATATATTATATTAGAAAAACTTTGGTTTCTTATGAGATGAACTATAAAAACATTAAGAAAGCTTGTCTTGTAGTGATCTTTGCTTCTCAAAAGTTTTGACATTACATGTTGACACATACAATTCACCTTGTTGCCAAAATTGATTGTTTGAAATATCTGTTAAGCAAAGTTGCACTTACTGGTCATCTAGCTAAATGGATGATGATTCTTTCAAAATTTGACATTTAATATGTCAAATGTAAAGCTATCAAAGGACAAGCCATAGTTGACCAACTAGCTGATTTTCCTTTTGAGGATACAATACCCATATAAGCTGAATTTCTAGATGCCTCAATTATGTACATCACTAAGAGAACTTCAAAAATGTTCTTTGATGGTTCTCATACACAAAATGGAGTTGGAGTAGGTATATTTTTTGTTTCCCCTCATGGGTATATGATTCCCAAATCTTACAAACTCTTGTTCCCTTGTACAAACAACATAGTGGAATATGAGGCTTTAACAAATGGGATCAAGATAGCTCTTGAATGGAGAATAATTGACTTGCATATGTATAGAGATTCCCAGTTTGTTATTAACCAAGTAAATAATGACTATCAAACAAAAGATGACAAGTTGATACCTTACAAAAAGTTAATAGAAGCTTTAAGGAACAAAAAATTCCTAGAGCAGAAAATAAAGTTGATGATGCTATGGCCACTTTGGTATCTATTCTCCAACTACAAGAACTTGAATTTTGATTTGAGTTCCTAGTGGAAGAGTTGCATCATCCCGCCTACAATTCCTCTGATAATCAAATGATCTGCACCATTGTAGGTCATGATTCCTCCCACTATGTTGTCATCTTCTCTTACATGTGTGATCAAATTGTTCCTAAGAACCTCACACACAACCAAAAATGCTAATTCCTTTGCAATGCCCAACATTACATTTTGGTCTTTGGTGACTTGTTTAGAAAGGGTCTAGACAGAACATTGCTTAGGTGTTTAGAGCTAGAAGAGTCAGAAAATGCACTTTTTGAAGTCCATGATGACATTTGTGGGGCATATTTTAATGGCCTTGCACTTTCTCAGACGCTACTTAGAGTAGGTTATTACTGGCCGACAATGCAAGTTGATGTTGTTTGTTAAGCCAAGTCTTGTCAAAAATGTCAACTCCATGGTAACTTAATTCATGCTTCTAGATGTGAGTTGATTCCTTCTGTGACATATTGGCCATTTCAACAATGGGCCTTTGAATTGGTTGGAAAAATTCACCCAAGTTCATCTAGTGGCCACAAGTTTATCATTACAACAATTGAGTATTTCACTAAATGGGTTGAAGCTATGCCATTAGCTACTACTAGAGGCAAACATGTTTCCCTATTTATACTAAATCACATCATTTTTTGATATGGTATTCTTTCCTCTATTATCAATAATAATGAAGGGAAATTCAAAAATAAGGACCTAAGATAGCTATGCAAGAAGTTTTGGATCAAACAACACTAGTCTTCTATTTATTACCCTCAAGAGAATGGCCAAGCAGAGGCCTCCAAGAAAACATTGCTAAAAATCTTGCATCACATAGTTCATAAGTCTGGGAGAGATTGGCACCTATAGATAAATCCAACACTTTGGGCCTATAGAACCACCATTTGTACTCCTATAGGGGCCACACCCTTTTTTTTAGTCTATGGTTCTAAGGTCATTCTCCCATTAGAAGAAGAGATCCCCTCCTTTCGAGTCTCTTTACATGGGTTGATAACTAATGAATACCATAGAACTATGCGAATATAAGAATTAGAGACTCTTGATGAGCTTTGTAAGGCAGCTTTTGATCACATGAGGGCTTATTAGAAGCACATATCTACTCAATATAACAAAAATGTTCATCCACATGAGTTTCAAGTTGGTGACCTTGTGCTTAGAAAAAATCCTAAAAATCAACAGCATAGAGAGCAAAAGGGAAAATTTGAACCCAATTGGTTAGGCCCATACATTATCATAGTAGCATTTGGGTTTGGTGCTTATCAACTATTTACTCCAAAAGGTGAAGAACTTGTAGAGCCTATTAATGTCCTACACTTAAAAAAGTTCTAAGCTTAAAGGATTATTGATCAGCTATCTTGTACATATTTATGATCCTAAAAAAATCTTTAAAATTAGAAAATATCCTTAAAAAATGATCATCTTAGTGAAAACCTAGCAATGGGTGCTTTGATACATCACCAAAAAAATCCAAAAATCAAAAAATCAAAAAAAATTGAAAAAAGGTCCTAAAAAAATCTACCAATTAGTGAAAACCTACAAATAGGCACTGCTTGAGACCCTTTCACCTATGTCTATTAGTCTCAATCACTCATTTTGCTACATGCTTCCTAGCTTGGGATTGTTTGTTGTCCTCATCTTGGGGGCATAGCTACTTAGCCTATTAAGGTTTTTCTTGTCCATTAGAGTTTCTTTAACAACTCACAAAATAATGTTTCTCAACACTACTCCCAACTTGAAATTAAGTGTTTTGCAACACTTTTCAGATAGTTTACCTATGGTCTCTAATGTTGTGATATTTCTCACTATCAAAATCAAGTCTTGAAGAAATGCCCAAGTAAATTGTGCACACACACTTCAACACTTAAATTATTGAGCTATGCTGATCCTTATTTACTTTGTGTGTTGTCTATGATGATTTCTTTATCATGTGTTCCCTCCCTAATAGTCTCTTGAGGATGTCATTGACTAGAAAGACTGGGGGCATGGGGCATGTTTTCTTGATTTCTACTTGCAGGTATACTTTATCTATCTATAGTGTTCTAAGAATTCATGCTTGTCCTATTTGACACTTTGACTTATAAACATATCATCCTTGTCCATTTTTTTTTGCAAGACCACACTCGGGGGTTATCTTGGCACTTATGCCTCAATACATGTGTAATCTTTCTATATCTTGACTTACATGTCTTTGATGCTTAGATTAGACTTCCACATACCTATCTGATATTGATCATATTCATATCCTCATAGTTATACTAGTGATGGTTGTATGATCTCATGATGTCCCTAATAAGTGCTCAATAATGAAATAAGAGTCTAAATGTTATGTATGCCTTGCCTATAAACCACTTTTTATATTAGCTTGTATTTCTGGTTCACTTTTCTAGTCTAGTCTTACATTCTTGCATATGGGAGAGCTCCCTCATCATATTTTTGTGGAAATATGAGCTAATTACTTTCACATCCTTCTTTTCTTTCTTTATCATGTCTTTCACCTTCTTTATCTTTCATTTCATATCTATTTGTCTATCCTATCATCACAAGGGGTTGATCTAAACATCACATTTGATCTATCCAAGTGTCACATATTTTTAGAAACATAAAGTCTATATCATACACATGAGAGCTAAAAACATCATACCTAAGAAAGATACATGAGCATAAGTATCCAACCAAACACATAGATGAGCAAGAAACAAAAACAAAAACATCACATGAAAATTAAAATGCTGAAACATCCATTTGAGACAAGTACACAAAATTGCCAATCGAATCTAGTATCTCATATATATATCTCAATGTGTCATAGTACATGTACAAAAATGAGATCCAAAATCTAGATATATGTCTAAAGAATACATGTACAATCAAAATGTCAAAACTATCATAATCAACCTATTAATAGTTGCCACCCTCTATAGTTTTTGGTGGCCCTAGTGGAGGAGCCTATCTCCTATCCAGTGACTGTACCACACCCTCTAATCTACCAACCCAAGCAGAGTAGTCAGAAAGTCCCTTCCCTAGTAGCACCACACCCTTGTAGGTGGCATAATAGTATGCAATACATGCACCATGATGTTCTACCTCTCACCTCACAGCATCTCACTCTCTTTGGAGCTCAACCACCCATGCTTGCTCATCTATAAGCTACTAGTCTTGCACTGCAATCACCACCTAAGTTGTTTGAAACTTTACCTCTAAGGCATTGATCCTCTTATCTTGCTCATCATCCCCAATTGGTTTCTCTACCTACACCTCCACCCTCCCAGCTTGCCATTTCCTCAGGGGCATCTCCTCCTCCTCCTCCCCCTCCATCTCCCTCATGGCCTATGCTTGCATCCTCGTCCACCCTAATTGAGACACCTCTCCAACCTCCATCCATCGACCACCCCTACCTTAACCCCCATCCCCACCTCCACCAACTCTATGTCCCCCTCCTATGGGTAGCACATTAGGCTTTGTAAATAAATGGAATAGGTGCCTCTGTCTCTCATATAAGTATGAAGGATCTGGCCCTACATCTGCCACATCTGGGCGATAATCCCAAGGAGTCAGCACTAGAGCCATTATATCCCATACTACTATCTGATAGTCTAGCATTTGCAACCATCCCTGTGCCTCATCAGAACACATCCAAACATAGGTGGTAGTCTCCATTGATATCACCTGTCACACCACAAACTACCACCATACTCAACTGATCACAAACCACTCCACTATATCTGCACTCCTACCCACTAGTGGCTTGTTCTATCTCATATAGTCTAACTCCCATGCATTAGACCATCTACAGCAATCTTGGTAAGGCCACCATGTGAATGTTGTCAGCTTGTCAAAGATATGCTGATAATAGGTCACATCCCCACTATGTATCTATAGAAAAATCCTCTATAACCAAAAATATATGGTTGGCTTCACTCTCGTGGCTGCACCTATGGTTAGATCACAACAATGTGCTCCCAAGCTTAGATCTGCACCACCACTGTGTGGCATGCCCATGAGTCATCCTTGTGATAAAGTATCTCATGTAGCTCATGGTACATCTCTACACATATCACTGGACCCCATGCCATCTTGCATGGCCATGCAATCAGATCAAACACCAATCGACCTCATCCTAGTGGAAAGCCCTTCTGGCCCATGTTTGTAACCAAAGCCTGAGCTACCAATGAACATAGTAAGCTAGGAAGAGGGTAATCTACTCCATACTCGACATTAATCACTTCCAACCTAGATGATGATCTAAAATGGTGACATCATGAAACAAATGCTACATCATAGCTCACCCCTCTATCAGGGTCTAATCATAGTACACCTGTGACATAACCAAGGTTAACATTAGTATCCCTATCATCAATATTTGCAAAACATGACAAGAACAATCAAACAAACAACTTACTGGCTCACCATGGTCTGGCACTTGAAGAATGTGATACACATCCTCTAATGTAATTGAGGCCTCTCTAGTCAGTAGATGAAAGGTGTTATGCTCGTTATGCCACCACTTAGCCAGAGCAATCAATAATCCATGGTTTACTCATATATGGGGCATCTGTATGACCCATCACAAACCCATAGCAGATATGGTAGCATGCTCATCATCGATCAAATATTATACAACACACAACCCCACCACTTTGGGGGCTCTAATAAGTAGCACCAAAAATACCTCCTATCAACACGCAACATATGCATGTCAGTAATGCATCAAAAATGTGATCATAACATAAAAAGTCCACAAAAACATGCTAAAAAACATTTGTACAATACTTTTTCCTACTATAGGCAACACAATATGGTGGAAAGTTATCATGCGATACTTTTTCTAAAGCCATGTGACATTTCTCACCAATTTGTGTGACATATGGGTATGTCCCATATGATAGACTATATAGCATTTGTGCCATATATTTTGGGCAAAAATATATCATGCAATATTTACCAAAGTACCTGTGTGATACTTTTTAAGTATCGCATGACATTTTTATGAAAACCCTACAAACATGCAAAAAACACCAAAAAGAGCTCAAAAAATGACAAAAAGTGGTCACTTACTGGCGCACCGTACTACTCTGGCCAGTTGTGCAACTGACTACACTCGAAATCGTGTTAGTGAAGTGGAATGTTTGCCAAAGCCATGGTAGCCTCTCAACCACTCACAAGATCTCAACAAATCACAAAAGACAAAATGATTTTGAAAATGACACTTGGGCCCCTTTTATAGCCTCCAACCTCATTTTTGACCTAATTTTCAAACCCCTTAAAATTGCATGAAAATTCCACACCTAGCTAATTTTGATGTCCTACATCCATTTTTGGGATTGAAATCAAAATCTAAGTTCATCTTGATGGTCAAAATTGCATTTTAAAAATTTCACCTTCTTTTGAGCAGTTAGTTGACCTTCTAAGGTCTAATCTCGGAATCATTGTTGGGTCATCCTCATTTCTTCATGTCATCATCATTTCTACACTTTATATCTACTCAAATTCACCTTTTCATGTCTAAAATCACCTTTCTACTTGATTTGACCTAATTTTCATGCTTTATCCTTCATGGTTAGCTTTGCTCAAACTGGGGCATTCTATCACTTCTTAATAGTCATTCTTTGGTTCTCATCACCTATTTGTCATCTTGGACATTTCTATACCTTGATCTACTCATATCTAGTCTACTTATACATTCCCCTTACCTCATTTCAATTTCGATTCTGAGGGGGCAAAAATACTCTATCATCACTTGCTATAGCTATCTATTTCTTAGGAGCATTTATCTGATCATTTCACTTGCTCTTGATCTATTATTTTTGCTAGGTGTTAGCATTCTTCTTGAATTTTGACATCATCTTTTTTCCTAGTGTTCAATACTACCGCTATCAGGCTATAGATTTAGGATTTTCTATCTATTTCTACATTTTATTCTTTGAAATTAGATATCTATATCTATTGCTGACTACTTGGCTTCTATTTTCTTTGACTTAATGTGTTCCTAGATCGATCACACATTAGTCAAAGAGGGTAAAATGTAATCACCTAAAAATGGTCATCTAGACTATTATCCCCCTTCTCAACATTTTGGCCAATTTAATTAATCATTTACCCAGACCAAATTACTAATAATCAATTAATTTGATTATAACCTATAGTTTGACTATGCTATCCTAAGTTCATTATTTGATTAAAAGAAAATGTCCTCTTTTAATTAAATAAGGGACCCCATTCTTCTAACACACTTAAAGTACACACATAAAGTCCTTTTTTCTATTTTGCAATTAAAAGAAAAGGCTTGTGAGACTTTTTTCTTATATGACAAGTCAACTTATTTTCTATTGGTTGACTTGTGTGTGCACATGGATCCCTCCCATTTTTGAATTCAACCATTGATCATCCACCATCTCAATTTTGATCTCTACTATTTGTACAACTTTAAAGGGAGAGAGCTTTCCCCCTCAAAGGATCCCACACATTATGCTATAGGTTTTCTATTCAAATTCTTGAGAGCTTCTATGGAGAATACCATTTCTTGTCTACATTTCTTTCATCCATAGCATTTTTTCATATGGCATACTAGTTTAGTTGCATGTAGTGTAATTCTTTTGCAAGTAGCTTAGTTCACATAGTCTAGTTAGTATTTAACACTTTCATTTTCTTAGCTTAGTTGCATTGTGCATTTCATCTTAGTTTACTTTCATCCTTGCATTGCATATTCAAGAGTTCTTTAACATTAGCACTTTTTCTCTTGCTCAAATAATCTCCTATTTCATGGTTTAATAGCAAGGGCTACATTCCTAAGGCTCAGTTGAGAGCCATTTTATGCTCATTTTTATGCTTTTTGCACTCCATGACTAGGGAGCCCTAAGCCACCATCTCAAGCTTTCTAATCTATGGAAAACCTTGAATAGAAGGGTTTAGGGAAGTGCACTTTTCTTAGTGTACAACACCAAGATTTAACATGGAAACCCAATTTGGAAAAAACTACTAATTGCAACAAGTTACTAATTTTTACTCTTCTAAAGTGAGCCCTATTAGAAGCCAACCTTGTTAAAGGTTACAAAACACACTATAAGGTGTAACCCTGTTGGAGGATTTAATCACCATGTTAGGAGTGGCCTTGTTAGAGGTCTTTAGACACTTCAATAGAAATGCCACCTTGTTAGAGGATTTACAAATAGTTGTTAAGCCAATTCTGTTAAGAGATTTAGATCACTGCTACAATGGTTAGAGAGTAACAATGACATGACTTGATTTTAGATGCAACTGAATTGCTAAATATAGATCTCAATTTTAGCTTGTATACTTGATCCTTCCTAATCAAATATATCTTTTCAGCTTTTCAAGGATATTTTTCTTATCCTTCTAATTTTCTTGCTCTTAGCATCATTAAATCTTCAATTAACTTCCATGCATTCACACTCTTCTAATCCTCAACTTGACCTTATAGTTATATCTTTCATATTATGAATTCAACTAAAATACAACTTAGAATAATTAATATGCATCTTCTCAGTCATTTAGAGCCAACAAATAAATCAATTGAACTCAATATACCAAAACAAGAAAATCCTTCATTAGCTCACCTTGCTTGGTAGACACTAACTCAAAAATAATTTTCCTATGTTAACCAAGTGAACTCGATCAACACTACATATTCACACAGTTCCTTTTGTAACCAAGTGAGCTTGGTTAACACTGGTTGCATCCAAAATTTTCTTCATTAACCAAGTGAGTTTGGTTAACACTCATCTTTCATAGACTTTCCTTTGGCACTCGAGTGAACTTAGTAGATACTGTCTTCTGTACTAAACAAACTATGGAATGCTTGGTAGCTATAGAAAACTATCTTCAATGCTCAAGTGAGCTTGGTATACACTAATTGGAAATGATATGACATTTTTTGTGACATCAAAGACAATACACAATTAATCAATTATTTCCACAATCTCTCTTTCACATTGATGGCAACACAACATGTCTTAACACAATGAAATTTTGGATCAAGAATAAAGTAAGGAACATTTCTTTAGTTTCATTTTGATTCTTGTCCATGAGAACTCCTTTTATCAGTGTGAACTCTTTCTGCCTTTAGTTTCTTCCTCTATTAGAAAACTTCTATCATCTTAGAACTTTTGCCAACTTCATTCTCCCTCTTTGACAATTCTATTTATGAGATATGACAACAAACTTCTCCCAAAAAATTTCTATGAGATATGACAACAAACTTCTCTATCTTTGACATCTCATGCTAGAGACAATAATTGATTAATATCAATGTACCTCAAGTACTAATTCATTTGCAATATGCCCTTGTCAATCTTGTACTAAGTGATTGATCTTCAATAATTTTTTGGTTGATGCATCACTAAACTTCATTTAGTGAACTTTAGATAGGGGAATGACCCCTATCTTACCTCTTAGATACAAAAATGCATCCTTAGGTAATGGCTTGGTGAATATGTCTACAATTTGTTCTTTTGTATTTACATATTCCAATTTTAATTCTTTATCTTGTACCAATTCTCTCAAGAAATGATATTTTATAGAAATGTGCTTTGTTTTAGTATGCATCATTGGATTCTTTGATATATTGATTGCACTAGTTTTATCATGGTATATAACTACTGGATCCTTGATCTCTATCTTCATACCTACCATTAGTTGTTTTCACCAAACAATATTAGAACAATTGCTGTTGCTACCACATATTCTTCTTTTACCATGGATTGAGAGATACAATTCTATTCCTTTCTTGTCCAGGACACTAGTCTTTTTCCAAGAAAGAATGCTCCACCACTAGTGTTTTTTCTATCATCAATACTTCTTGTCCAATCAGCATCAGTGAATACTTTTAAGTCCAAATTGCCTCCTATTTTGTACCATAAGCCATAGTCTTCAATACCTTTTAGACATCTCATGATTATCTTGATTGCCATCATGTGATTTTATTTGAGATTTGCAGAGAATCTTGCCACCATACTGACTACTAATGTAATATCAGGCCTTGTATGCACTACATACTACAATTTTCCAATCATTGATCTATATATTGTCTGATCTACCTCTTTGGAATCATCATTCTTAAAAAAATTATTTCCAGTAGACATAGGTGTTCCAACTGATCTTGAATCTTCCAATCCAAATTTTTTTAATATTTCTTTTATATATTTAGATTGAGTAATGTAGATACCATATTTCTTCTACTGAATCTGCAATCCAACAAAGAATTTTATCTCACCAAACATAGATATTCCAAATTCTTTACTCATTTCTTCTTAAAATGCCTTCCATGAGTCATCATTTCTTGTGAACAAAGTCCCATCCACAAATATTTCTGCCAACATAATCTTCTTATCTAAACCTTCTTTGATGTTCAGACTACTATTATCATTTGTTCTTTGCAAACCAATCTATACCAAGTAGTTATAAAGTCTTTCATACCAAGCTCTAGGATCTTGCTTGAGCTAATATAATGTCTTGTGTAATTTTTAGACCATGTCCTTTTTTCTAGGATCTACAAAACCTTTAAGTTTTTCAATGTAGATTTCCTCATCAAGAATTCCATTCAAGACTATAGATTTTACATCCATTTGATAAACTTTGAATTCTCTATGAGCTTCATATTCTAGTAAAGTTACAAAACCTTCTAATCTTGCAATAGGAGAAAAAGTTTCACCATAATCAATACCTTCTTCTTGAGAATAGCCTTTGCATACCAACCTTTCTTTGTTTCTAGAAACTTTTCCATCTTTATTCACCTCACTTCTGAATACCCACTTTGTGCCAATTACATTTTTATCGTTGGGTCTAGGAACAAGAGTCCAAGTTTTATTCTTTTCTATCTATTCTATTTCTTTGTTCATTGCTTCACTCCAACTTTCATTATCCAAAGTATCTTTAACATTTTTAGGTTTAAATTCAGTAAGTAAACATGTACCTTTCAATTTTCTTCTTGTTATTGTTCCATATAATTTCTCTACAATGCTCTAATTAGGTGCATGATGCCTTCTGACATATTTTGCTAACATAGGTTCCTTGGATTTGGAATAAGTTTCACTAATTTCATTATGAACTTTAGTATCAAGCTTAGGTCCCACTGTTTATGACTCAAGTCCTTCAAACTTTGACTTGGGTTGCACTATCTACAACTTGGTAGTTGTTGGTTATTTTGGGGACTTAATGAAGCCTCTTTTCTTCCAAATAGATTTGGCAGGGTATCAGGTTCATAGTAAAGAAATCTTCTATAATCTTTAGGTTCTTTGTTGCTTTCTTCTTCACTCTTTTCTACAAACTCATCAATTCTCACATGTGCACTTTCTATGATTTTATGAGTAGACAAACTCAAACACTTGTATGCTTTACTTCTGTAGGAGTATCCTATAAATATGCCTTCATCACCTTCAACATCAAATTTTCCTTTTCTATATCCTTTAAAGATATAACTTTTGCTACCAAATACTTTCAAGTAACTTACATTAGGTTTGTAGCCATGCCATAGTTCATATGGGGTTTGATTTGAGTCTTTCTTTAGCTATACTCTGTTCAAGGTATGTACTACAATCCTAATACATTCCTTCCAATATTTGATTGAAAAATTATTTTCTATCATTAATGTTCTTTCACAATCCATTATGGACCTATTCCTTCTTTCAACTATACCATTCTACTGAACTGTACTAGGGGTATATACTTGTCTTTTAATTCTTTTTTTAATGTAAAATAAATTGAATTCATTGGAGATGAATTCACCACCTCTGTCTGATCTCAAACATTTTAGATTCTTTCTAGTTTCTATTTCTACTCTTGCCAGATACCACTTGAATTTTTTAAAAGATCTGATTTTTCTTTTAGATACATTACAACCATCATTCTAGAATAATCATCAACAAAAAGAATGAAAAAAAATTCTCCACTATAAGTATCTATTCCAATAGGTTCACATAAGTTTGTATGCACAAGTTCTCAAACTTCTTTAGAATGATAATTCTTTCTCTTGAAATTAGTCTTTCCTATCTTACCAATTTGGCAATTTCTACATAGATGCATATTGAGCTTCTTCAAGCTAGGAATACCTCTTACTCTTCTATGTTTTCTTATCTTGATTAGGTTATCAAATTTTACATGACATAATCTTTTTTTCCATAGCTAGCTTTCTTCTACTTGAGCAATAAAACATGAACTTTCACTAAGATCAAGATAGAATAGGCTACCTTTTGTTTGTTTGCAAGATCCAACCAAATTTCCTTTTTCATTCAAAAATTTGACCTTCCCATTCATAAATTCCACCTTGAATCCAATGGTATTCAACTCTACCACACTCAGTAGATTGTGCTTTAGTCCTTTAACCCAATAAGCATTATCACATATAAGTTATTTGGTCAAATAGATACACTCTTTTTCTTTTATGCAACAAAGTTCATTATTTCCAAATCTCACACTACCACTATCATAAAACTCCATGTGCTCAAAATTAGTTTTATCTCTAGTCATATGATGTGAACAACCACTATCACTAATTCATGTATCATTTTTGCTAACATGAGAGATAAGTTCCATCTTATCTCCTTCAACATTAGATTCATCTTTTATAGCAATATATACCATTTCATCTTCACTATTATCAGAATCTTTAGCCATAAAAAAAATATTCTTATGTTTGTCCTTGTAGTTCTTTAATTCCTTCTTGCCTTTGTAGTTATTTTTTTTCTTTTCATCTTTTTTCTTTCTATTTGGGCACCTAGTAGATATGTGACCAACTTCTTCACAAGAAAAATAGATTAGAGGAATCTTACCTTTGTACTTTCTTCTACCTTTGGAATATTTCCTTGCAGGTAGAGCTTCAACAACTTCAAGATGATTGTCAAAACTTTCTTCTTCTTCTTCTTCACTTCTTGATTGATTGATCTTTGATTTATTGTTCTTTTTCTTGAGTGAGAGTTTGGCTTCAAATGCTGACTCAATACCTTAGGAAATAGGAACATAGTTATCATAGTTATCCAACTCAATAGTTTTCAATCTTCCAACTAGAGCATCCAAAGTTATATTGCTATTTGGATCACATCTCATTTCTTGAACAACAAATTCTCTAATTGCATAGATAGGAAGGAGAGTTCTAAGTACCTTTCTTACAACTATTTTTTCATCAATGTCTCCTCCAGATGCTTTGATTGTGCTCACACTTGCTTTGATTCTTTCCACACATTTTGCAATGTTTTCATCCTCTCTCATTTTCATCTGATCAAATTGGACTCTAAGACTTTCTACTTTAGCTCTACTTACATTGTCATCTCCTCCATAAATGTCTTTTAGTTTGATCCACATTACATGAGCTGATATTGGTTCTTTTACTTCATCAAATTCAGCATAACTAAGAGTAGATGCAATATCAATCATCATGATATTATGATTCTTCTTTTTAGCAATGTCTTCAACTGATAATGCTCCAGAAGAAGTCTTATATTTGGTATCAAGATACTTACAACCTAAATCACTGATAGTTGCTAGATGTAACCTCATAAGTCCTTGCCATGATGTAAAGTTGTCTCAATTCAATATGGGAATCTCTCTTCTATAAGACATCCTTATCTTTATCTTAGGTCCTTGAAACCCTCTCTACAAGTACCAAGAGCCCTGATACCAATTGTTGGAAATATAAGAGGAGTAGATGAGAGGGGAGGGTGAATTAGTTACCACTAAAATAAATCCAAGATCTCTTAGATGTCAGTACAAATTAAACTCTAAAAAACTAAACTCTAGTGATGCTCAGCAAATACACAAAAATTTTGTAACTTGGTAAATGGAAAATGCTTGACAAATACTTAAAATGAAAAACTTAATATGTTATATGTGATTAGCATTACTTTAATTTAGTTGCAAACATATAATAGAAATAGCATGAACACATTTGAAACCAAGATTTAATGTGGAAACCCAATTCAGAAAAAAACCACCAATTGTAACTAGTTACCGATTTTCACTCTTCTGAAGTGAGCCTTGTTAGGAGAAAACACTGTTAAAGGTTAAAAAAACACACTATTAGGTGTGATCCTATTAGAGGATTTAATAACCTTGTAGATGTGGCCTTGTTAATGGTCTTTAGACACTTCAATACAAATGCCACCTTGTTGAAGGATTTACAAATAGCTTTTAAGCCAACTCTATTAAGAGATTTAGATCACGGCTACAATAGAGTGTAACAATGAAATGACCTAATTCTTGATGCAACTGAATTGCTGATTATAGATCTCAATTTTGGCTTGTACACTTGATCCTTCCTAATTAAATATATCCTTTTAGCTTCTCAATGATATTTTGGTTATCCTTCTGATTTGCTTCCTCTTAGCATCATTAAATCTTTAATTAACTTCCATGCATTCACACTCTTTTAATCCTTAACTTGACCTTATATTTTTATCTTTCATATTGTCAAGTCAGCTAAAATACAACTTAGAATAATTAATATTCATCTTCTCAGTAAGCTGCAGCCAACAAATAAATCAATTGAACTCAATATGCCAAAACAAGAAAATTCTTAATTAGTCAACCCTGCTCAGTAGACACTAACTCAGAAATGATTTTCCTATGTTAACCAAGTGAACTTGATCAACATTGCATATTCACACAATTCCTTTTTAGTTTGATCCACATTACATGAGATGATATTTAGTCTTTTACTTCATCAAATTCAGCATAACTAAGAGTAGATGCAATATCAATCATCATGATGTTATGATTCTTCTTTTTAGCAATATCTTCAACTAATAATGTTCCAAAAGTAGTCTTCTATTTGGTATCAAGATACTTATAGCTTTAATCACTGATAGTTGCTAGATGGTTAGATCTTGAGGACTCATGGAGTTCTTGGTTATCTTCATGGTATGTGGAGATGGTTCTTCTTGGTATGTGGAGATGGTTTTTCTCATGGTGTGTGGAGATGGTTGCATCTTAAGGACTCACGGGGTTCTTGGTAAAGGTATGATTTATGCTTTTATTTGGCATGTTATCCTTCGTATGAGGATAGTTTCATTATTATGTCATGGTATACTCTTGATACTCATTTAGAGTTGTGACATGTTATGGTATGTTCATATGGAGCATGTTATCTCTTTGGTTGAGATGGTTAGATCATGTTTTCATGTTTATGTTCCTGAGGCCATGGTTGGAACTTTGACATTGATCTTGATTTAGTTTCTTGGTATTGAGTACACTGATCATAAGCTGGATACTTCATGATATTGCTATGTTGCATTTGGAGTTGGCATGGATTGATTAGTTACAGGTGCTCATGGATACTTAGAGATGGTGGTGATGCTGATTTCTCTTGGATTAGAGAAGTATTTTTTAGGATGGTTGATGGTTTCAACAAGAAGTATGAGGGGCAGTCACCTGATATGGACTTGAGAGGAGATTGTTCTTAGATGAGTCTTGGTTGGAGACTTGGGTATCTTGATGAGCATTCTAATTGCCCACTCTTGGTCTACTTGGCAGTTTGCTACTTAAGAGATATAGCCATTTATTTTTTCTCAAGTGCATTATATTTATGCTTGTCTTTCATGGATATGGATCTTGAGCTATGGTATATGAGTTAGTTTTGGAGGGTTCATTTGAGCATTGGTTATCTCCATGTGCATATGTTGTAATGTTGGTTGAGTTTTGGAGATGGTTTTATATTGGGCATATTCCTTGGTTTAGAAATGGTTTTATGAGCTTGGTCTTCTTGTGAGAGGCTTACATCCATGATTAGTTATATGGTATGGTTTGGGTGTTGTTGAGGCTTCTTGTTGGGGTTTTATGGAGGAGATCATACTTGCATAGTTTACATCTAGAGGTGTGTGTAGAAGGACATGATACAGGTTATGATTTGCATGGTTTATCTGGTCTTGGTTATCTTCCTAGATGTTTAGTTTTGCTTACATTGGATTTGAGATTGGTTAGAGATTGTGATCATTGGTTTCTGTTCGTGTATGTCATGTGAGAGATGACATGGTTATTACTTTATCTCTTTCCTCTGTTGGTTGTGGAGAGCTTGGGAGACTATTGGACACTGGTTATGAGAGTTATTCTTGTAGGATATTGGATTATGTATTGTGGATGTCCTTGATACTACATGGATTCACTTCTTTGAGATGTTGTGAGTGGATTGGTTATAGATTTGACATTATCTTTTGCAGTGGGAGCTTCTTGGTATATATGTGGTAGGTATTGCTCTTGAGGCTTTTGATTGCAAGTTGTAGATTGGATATCTTGATGATGTGAGATTCACTTGGTATACCTTTCAGAGGTATGGATAGTTGGATGGATTTTGCACTTGTTGTGGGTGCTATTTCAGCTACGAATATTTTGACAACTACAGATACATGTGATTACCTTTGAATCAGATTATTTGTGCTTGGAATTTTAGTTGGTACAAGATTTTATGATCTTCTAATGCAATAGGTTGGGTGGCTTTCTCTTTGGATGGCTTTTATATATGTCCAGTGGCAATGGCATAATAGGAGGTGGGATCATTCATGTTTGAGATGCTGAATACTTTGATTTTGTTGCAAGTATCAGGATGGAGCACTTGGTGTATTTTGATCCATGATGGTGGATGTGCTGGGAGGGATTGTTCCCTTATTCATTTATGTGGCTATGGATTGACCCTATGCAATGTATACAACAAGTGGGAGATTGTTGAGATAATGGGTGTTGCACACATTGCATAATATTGTTATATTTTATTATTTTATTTTATTATATAATGTTGTTCCTAGATGGACGTACAACATGTAAAGATTTCCATGGAATATTCTTGATGAGTTGTATTGTAACACTGTGATAATATTTTATGTAATTATTTAATATTGGAGAAAATAATTAAATGCCCAATATTAAATGTGGAGTCAGTGGGTTAGGTAGCACATGGTGTTAGCACATGGTTTATGTAATACCACTTGGTGGTTTTGTGGGACTTGCTACTATATAAGCAACCAAGGGTAGTTGTTGCAGAGTGTAAAAGTGAGAAAGGAAAGAGTTGAGTGGGATAAGGCTTGACAAGTTAGCCAAGGGAGCATTTGTGAAGGTTGGAAGCATGGCATGGGATGTGTGGATTCATGCTTATTCACATAGTTTGCTTGATTGTGTCTATGGCCATGAAAGCTTCCATGATTTTATTGCAATAGTAATTTTGAAAAATAATATATGGTGATGGATGCTTTTGGAGGCTGGGTTTTTCCATCAATGAGGGTTTCCCAGGGTATATCTTGTGTCATAATTTTGTGGCTATGTTGTCTATTCTCTTGCATGTGGATTTTAATTTTGTGTTTATTTTAGATCTATTATGGGTTATGTGGAAATGCTTATATTCTTTATTGTCAAGTTTCCTTACATTAAGAGGAAAACCAAGATGGTTGACCTCCCCCTTTGCTAACCATGATCGATCATCAAATGCACTTCCTTTCGATTTGACTGGATATTCCTCATAAGTTTTGTTTCTAGTACTTTTTCCAACATGACTATCTAGTATCTCCTCAATCTCCTTTGTAGCCAAACTATCTGTTGGAATGCTCAACTATGCTTCTACAACTTCATCTCCATCACCTTCTTTATAATACTTTTTCAACTCTAAAATATTAAATACTAGTGAAATATTCAATTCAGTAAGTAGCTCCACTTCATATGCATTGCCAGAATCATACCTCTTCACTATCTTGCATGGTCTAAACTTCTTCATCTTCAACTTAGTATATGTACCCACTGAAAAATGCTCCTTTCTCAAATGAACCATTACTTCATCTCCAATCTGAAATTTCTTATACCTCCTTTTCATTTCTGCCTTAGCCTTATATTGTGTATTCATCTTTATGATGTGCTTCCTCATCTCCTCATGGATGTTCTTCAAATGTTTAGCAAAATCTTCTACTTCAGTGTTACTTATCTCTCCTTTATCCAACTGCCTCATTTCAGAAGCATTTCTAGGATTACTCCCATATACAATCTGGAATGGTGATTTACTAGTACTCCTACTGATAGAATTATTATATGCAAGTTCCACTTGTGGTAAAATCATATCCCATTAGCAAATTTCCCAAACTATGATTCATAGCTTCTATTTGTCCATCAATCTACAGATGATGTGATGAACTAAACTTCAATTTTTTCTTCAAATTCCTCCATAATGTATGCTAGAAATAACCAAAAAATTTGGTATCTTGACCTAAAACTATATGCTTTTGCAAACCATGTAATATCACCACTTCTCTGAAAAACAACTCTTCTACATGAACAACATCACTAGTCTTCTTGCAAGGAATAAAATGTGCCATCTTTGAAAACTTGTCAACCACCATAAAAATTGAATCATGCCTGCATTGTGTCCTTGGTAATCTAAGAACAAAATCCATGTTGATATCCTCCCATGGCTTCTCTGGTATAGGTCATGGATGATACAACCTTGTATTTTGCTTCACTCCTTTTACCATTTGACAAACTTTACAATGTTGTACAAATTTCTTCAAATCTTGCTGTAACTATGGCCAGTAGTAATTTTAAGCAACCAAAGCTATGGTTTTATCTCTGTCAAAATGTCCAACCAATCCTCCACTATGCTTCTCCTTGATGAGATTCTCTCTCATTGAACTTTTGGGAATGCACAACTGGCTTCCTTTGAACAACATATTATCTTGGATCATGAAATCCAACCACTTTGTCTTGTCAAGTGTAATAGGTTTTGTACATGCCTTCCATGCTTTACCAAAATTAGGATCATATAGATACAATGTACTAAGTTCCTTGAACCCAACCACCTCTATTTGCATTTATGTTAGCAAAAGTTGTCTTCTACTAAGAGCATCTACAACTTTGTTAGACTTCCCACTCTTGTGTTTCAAAACATATGTATAACTCTGCAAAAACTCAACCCACTTTAAATGCCTTTGGTACAATCTTCCTTGACTATTCAAATATTGCAAAGATAAAATAAACTCCTTGGGAAGAAGATAGTGTCTCCACTTCTTTAAGGCTTGAACTATAGCATAAAATTCTTGATCATAAACACAATCTTTTCTTTTTTCATCATTCAAATTCTCACTAAAATAATCAATAGGTCTACCTTCCTAGCTCAAAACAACTCCTATTGTAGTACCACTAGCATCACAGTCTACTTGAAACACCTTGTTAAAATCAAGAAGTGCTAAAATAGGTTGCTCAGTAACTTTTTGTTTCAACAAATTGAAACTCTTATCTACTTGTACAATCCACTTAAACTCTTTCCTATCCTCTCTCATTATTTTAGTCAAGGGTCCAAAAATATTGTACTAAAACTTCTTATCAACTTTCTATAAAATGTAGTCAGTCCATGAAAAGATCTTACCTCTGTCACACTCCTTGGAGTAGGCCATTCAAGGATAGCCTTCACTTTCTCTAGGTCCATTTTTAGACCTTCTCCTGAGACTACAAATCCTAGGTACACCAACTCTTTCTTTAGAAAACCACAATTCCTCAGGTTTATCGGCAAATTTTCTTCCCTCAACTTATCAAACACCTTGCAAATATGAATCAAATGCTCCTCTAATGTCTTACTAAAGATCAATATATCATCTAGGTAAACAATGAAAAACTTACCTAGAAACTCCTTCAGTACCTCATTTATGAACCTCATGAAAGTGTTTGGTGCATTAGTTAGCCCAAAAGGCATGACTAACCATGCATATAGTCCTTCCCTTATCTTTAAAGAAATCTTCCACTCATCACCTTCTCTAATATGAATCTAATGGTACCCAATCTTCAGATCTTTGTGAAATATGTAGCTCCACTCAAATAGTCCATAATATCATCCATCCTTAGCAATGGAAATCTATACTTTATTGTGATCTTGTTAATAGCATGAGAATCTATGCACGTCCTCCATTTTCCATTCTTCTTTGGTGCTAATACTATTGGTACAAAAAATGGACTCAGACTCTCTTGAATCAACCCCTTTTGCAACAACTCATGAACTTTCTTGTTCAACTCTTCACTTTTTGTTGGTGTCATTATGTGTGCTATCTTGTTTGACAAACTGGCTCCTAGAACCAAATCCATCTAGTGACTAATCTTCCTCACTGGAGGAAATTATTTAGGTATATCATTGATACCATATCAAAAAACTCTCTTAAAATATTTGCAACTTTTGTAGGTACCTCCTCTACTTCTTCTTTACTATCTTTAGAAATTATAGAAAAACACATATGCTCATGCTTCATACCTTTAAGAAACTCTTTTCCATCAACAAAACATATTTTGGCAACTACATACATTTTCTTCTTTATCCTTCAATGACTTCAACTTATGTTTCACTCCATCCTTAGTTAGAGTGTAGGTATTTGCTTGCCCATCATGTACAACATGCCTGTCAAACTACCATTTCCTATCCAACAACATATGGCATATGTCCATAGGTATGATATCACATAGTACTTCATCTTGGTAGCTTCCAATCTTGAACTTCACTGAGCACTGCTCATTGACCATGACCTTATGGTCATCTTGCACTCAAGCAATATGGTATGGACGCAGGTGTTTCTGCCTTTTTAGCTTCAACTTGGTGACCATCATTTCTAACACCAAATTTTTAGTACTTCCACCATCAATGATCACATCATAACACCTATCTTCACATCTGCACTTTATGCAAAACAAACTCCTTCTTTGTTTAGGTTCATTCTCACCACTTAGTAAGACTCTTTGGTTAACTAGGACTTCTCCTCTTTCAACATCTTTAGAATGTGATGATCTAGCATCTTCATCAACATGTGCAACTCTTATCTGACCTTTTGTTCTTTCATTTGTCCTTCCTTGGCATTGGGTACATTCAAATGCTCTATTCCCTTCTTCTTAGTAGTAAAAACATTTTCCATGGAAGCCTTCTCTTCTAGATCCTTTTCCTCTATCTCTTCCTCTCTAATCTCTATTGTTTTGATCATGGAAATGATTGAAATTTTTTCCCCTCTAGTTTTGACTGCTACTTTCAACCTTATTCTTGTTCTTTTGATCATCATTACAACCACCATAAGATCATCCACCAGATCATCCACTATGACCTCTTCCACTGTTCTTATTATCAAACTTGTTGTTGAGTTTCTCCTCAACTCTTAGGGAAAATTGGTATGCCTCCTCAATACTACTCATTCGAACCAAACTTAGCTCATCCTAAGTGCTGGACCTTAACCCATTAAGATAATGGGCAACTTTCTCCTTATCAGCTTCTACATGGCCTATTTTAATGAGAGCTCGATAGAACTCTTTGGTATACTCTTGAATAGATTTTCCTGCTTGGTTCAACCCTTGCATCTTCTTCAACAGATCAAGCTCATAATCCATGAGAATGAATTTTTGCTTCAATTTATCTTTAATCTGATCCCATTTAGTGATTGTGTCCTTTTCCTTTCTAGTTTGCTCCAACTGAACCTCATGCCACTAGATCTTTGCATGTCCCTTTAGATTTGCCTTTGCACACTTGACCCTATCAGGATCATCAATATCTTCATACTCAAAGTACTCCTCTAGTTCATTGATCTAATCAATGAGATCCTCTAGGTTAAGATTTCCTAAAAATGTGGGAACTTCAAACTTAGGTCTTTTTCCAATCTTGGAGATGGCCCTAAAAGCCTCTCTTCCTCTAGATTTAGAACTACCTCTTCTTCGGCATTTTCTTCTACTTCATCCTCATCCTATCTTTCATATATTGTGGGAAGATTCATTACTCTACACATTTGTTCTTCCAAAGCTTGTATTTGTCTTTGGAGGGCTCAAAAACCCTTAGGTGTAACACCTACAGCTCTTCCACCATGCTCTCTTCATGGAGGCATTTTCACACTTCTGCTAAAACTCTAGTGCAAAATGCCTCACAACTAGTGATCTATCTACATGCTCATCCCAATCCATGATCCTAGTGTAAACTACCTCACAGTTAGTGATCTATTCACACACTCAAGAACTCTAGCTTTGATACCACTTGATGCAGGGTGCTCCCCTTAATACCATAAACTCAAACTAGAAACAAAGAAACAATAGAAAATGTGAGAACAAAATATGGACTTCTTATTTGAAACACAAAGGTGGAATTAAAAAATTCATAAGTACAATAAGCTAACCCACATGGATGCCTTCAGTACATTAATTTGCAAGACAAGCTGCAAACTATCACCTAGAGTTGTCCTAGACAATCTTTTGGCCTTTCTTAAATAGGTAGTTTTATGCTACCCGGGAAGGTTTTAGATGCTCAAACTTAATACCTAGGGCTGATAGATCCTAATAATACACATAGACTTGGCTACATACATCTTTGACAAATTATTTTAGAAAATTCGGTATCCCAACTTTTGAAGACCATAACTCATGAACCATTTCTCCAATTGGCCGTTATAACCACTTTTTGGAAATGTCAACTCTTGATCTATAGGCTTAGAATGGTGCTAGTGCCCTTCTATTAAGTTTTTAGACCTCATCTAGGCACTTTAAGGCCTCCAATGGTGAGCCTAAAGATTTTTTTAGAAAATTTTTCCATCAAAAATCTACAATAACTTCTCTGATACTTAAGCTAGAGCAATGAGATTTTTATGGTAGGCTTATATCTCTAAAATGAACTTTTCTATAGAAAATGAGAACATTCTGAGCTCATATGACAAACTTACTAAAAATAGTAAGTTTCCATAAATAGTAACCACCCTATCTACTAGCCCTTATTTAAATAGAAAAGACTAAAAATAAAATATTTTTTGGTGATGCAAGATTGCCCTTACACCTAGGATGCTCCTACATCATAAATACTAACACCTAATTTTAAATATTAAGCTGTAATTCTAGATACTTAGTTATAATAATCAATCTTGAATGTTAAACCATAATATTGAATATTAAGCCTTATCCTAAGTTTTAAGTTACCCTAAATCCTTAAAAAAATGAAAATCAAACGGTAAGCATAATTTCAAATTCTAAACCCTTCTTTTTAATACTATATCCTGATTATGTATGTTAAAATACAACACAAAACCCTAAACCGTAGACCTTAATCCTAAATATTAATCCCTAATCTTAATAATTTTCTAAAAACCCTAGTCTTAAATGTTATAATCTAACCCCAGATCCTAACTTGAAACATAATAGTAACTATAATGTGAATACATATCCTTATCTAAACCTCAAATATATAACCCTATATTATAATCCTAAATGATAAAGAATAATTGTATATGTTAAACTAAAATGCTAAAGAATAATTATGACTTGTTATCAAAACATCTCACATGGATCATGGAGGGGGTAATGAGGACCATTCATCAACTTTCAATCTCAACCCTCCATTTTCCTTTTGATTTTTAAAGACATTTGATGTGAAATATTGGGTACCCAATATTTTACTAGTGAACTTTTTTTAAAAGTGGTTATCATCCCCTTAGCTGAGACATGCAAAAAAACCAATCACATTTTCATGGGGTTTGAGGGTTTGTCATGCAAAAAAAAAATTTGTTGCCCAAACTTTCAAAAAGTGGTCAAATCATTTGGTATGGTATCCTGATATTGCTAACACTTTGGGTAGCAATAGTATGTGAAACTCTAAATGGAAGAGGAAGGTGATGGATGACAAAATCAAAGTATATAGAGAAAAAAGATATGAAAAATCATTGTAGAAAGAGAAAAGGTATGTTAAATGTTAATGAGGTCAAGCTCATAACAGTAGTTTCTAGTGAAGATGATGTTGAATTTGATAATATGAATCAACTTCATATTGTGAATGACCATGTATTAATTGAAGAGGAAAATGTAGATTTTGAGAGGGAAAATATAAAAATTGAGAATTATAGTGATAAGGTTGCAAATGAACCTTACATGCCTCCTCATTATAATTGAAAAGAGATTCCTCATAACGAAGACAAACAAACATTTGACCCTAAACTTGGTAGAACACTGAAATGGTTATTAGAGATCGATGAGGATATTTTGAGCACATTCAAAGGGAAGAGATCACATAGAACAATTTGGTTGTGGGCTTCAAGACTATACAAATAGTTTTTTGGCAACAAGACATTGGTGGAGCAATTCCAACTTTTTGTACTATTGTTAAGGATGCAAAAATTAAGACCCATGCTATCAAAAGTGAAAATTTGTGTGAACAAGAAAATTGAGAGAAATGCCATTATTGTGAAGAATATTTTTATTGCTCTCAATAGCATAGGGAAAAATAGTAGTGAAAAGGAAAAGACAATTTCTTGTAGGGTTATTATAACTTCCCTAGTAAGCCATATTTGATAAAAGTGAGATTTATTAGAGAAACTTGTGTTGACTTAAACATAAGTCATAAAAAATCTAGTAGAGCACTTAAAAGAAGAGAGAGTGTTGACAATCCTCTTGAAACTGATACATGGGGTTATTGTGGGAAACTTCCATGTTCTGATAAGAAACCAATAGAGGGCATGAAGGAACAAATTGCACAATTTTGGTACTCTAGCTTAAGAGTGTCACCAAATGTGAAGGATGTTCTAAGTTAAGAATTGGAAATAAATACCATACCCCACATCCAAAACATTATTTTTAGGTAAGTCAAACAATGTTGTTTAAATAGTTTTGTGAGACTATTGCAACATTACATATATCATAAAAAGCTTTTGAATCAATGAAGCCATTTTATTTTGTGCCTCTTAAGATTCAAAATACATGTTGTTGCAAGTATCATGTGGAGTTTTCTAAGCACAATGAAGTATTTCTCTCCATCCATTATGCTTTTCATACTAATGACATATTAGAAATTTGAAGTGCAACTTACCTTCCAAAAATCAACAAGATCATTACCAGATAAATCCTTATGTCCTAAAAATGATGTTGTTTCTTTTATAGAAATGATTTCTTAAATGAGAAATTCTTACAATGTGGTAGTTTATCAAAAAAATTGACATGTTTACATGAGGGGTGCAAAAAAGATATTGGAAGGACATTAGTTTCAAATAAGTTCTATGAAAAAGTGAAATAAACATTGAATAATTATGGTTAAGGCTCTAGATGTGAGTTCGTTGAAACAAAAATGAGTGTGGCTGATTTTATTTCAGATTTCAAGGAAAATTATTTTTACAAGTATGCAAGGCATAGTCATAGGTCTCATTGATTGGATCACCAATTTAGAATGTGTAAGGATACTTTATCCGTTGGCACTATCATATCAGTTTTTTTACTTTGCAAGGAACTATAGATAACAACTCCAAAATGTGACACAATCTTAATATTACAACTCCATTCAAATTTCTATTTTTTTCCACATAACATATAGGCATACCCTTGATAGTGTGTAAGATAACCAAAAGATAATTAGAGAGTACCACTTTTATATGAGCAATGATAGATCTCACTCTCACAAGTTTGTCAAAATTATTTCAAGAATTATTTTGAGTTATTATAGAACATGATATTGCTATGGATAGATATCTAAGTTGGTTAGATAATTGCACAAGTCAATTCAAGAATGCTCACATATTTTTTTGGTTGTGTAGAATTCATGAAAATATTAATGTACCTCATTTTTGGAGATGTTTTGAGTCTGGGCATGGGAAAGGGGAGCATAATGGAGCAAGGGCATGTGTGAAGAGAGCTCTAGTGAAGGAGAAAATGAAGATTTCAATAACAGAACTTCTTGATGCTCATACTATAGTTGATTGGTGTACTTCTACATTATCACAAGGGGAACTCTTGACTTAGTAATGCATAGGTTATTTTGGTTGGTTGAGGAGGGATCCTTAGGTGATAGATTGGATTGTGCTACAATCAAAGATTCTTCAAAGATGCATTCATTCAGTAGATCTGATTGTAGTACATGGACTATTTGGACATGACAACTAGCTTTCTTTTGTCCTAGTTGTTTTAAGTGTGATTGGGATCACCGTGATTCAAGTGAATGGGTGGATACATGGACTCCACATTATCTTCCTTCATTAACTCACATGCCCTTTATCAAAAATGATGACATGGATAGTTTTGTTGACCATAAACATCGATCAGATCTTCTTCAACTAGGACAAGTCTTTGCATTGGTTTCACCATAAGAGAATGATAAGAAATGTGGTTATTGGTTAGCATGTTATGTAAGAGGTAAAAAAAAGCATGCACATTTACAAATGATGATTGATTCACATATCCTACAAGTTCAGTTGTTATTGTCGGAACATGGTTGTAGACATACAAGATTTGAAAGAATGGAATTACTACATTCAAAGACTATGAGAAGCACAAAACAATTCTCATATATTCATAGCATATTACAGTATTGAATGTGAAGTTGTTGAAGCATCAAGGAAAACCAAAAGTAAAATAAATTTAAACTATTAGTAATGTTGATCACAGAGCCCTATTGGAGACCCTCAAACAAAGAGATGATGCTTTGGGAACACTTCACTAGGTAATATTAACTAACAACAAGGTTTCATATGTTCATTATATTCCTATAATTGTACTTAATAATAAATGTACACAATACTAATATTCTCTTTGATATTGAATTGTAGGTGTCTTCAATAGTAGTGGTGCATAAAGATAGAAACAATTTTAAGGAGTGGAACAAAGTAAATTCTATGATAGTTTAGTCTCTATGTTTTTTTTTTTTTGTGTACACATAATATGGTTCTATAAAAGATATACACAAGGACATTAGTATGCACAATGATGTACATTGCATACTTTTTGTTCAATATACATAACTTTGTATGGAAAAGATATGTTTGTATTTATATCATTCAATTGTAATTATGATGGAATACTTGATATAATAGAAATATGAACTCATTGAGTTATTATATCTTTTCATAAGTTTCACTAATCTATTTTCATATTAAATCAATTAATGGTAAGTTCAGTTGTAATTGTTCTAACCACAAAGATCCTAAGATGGTCTGAGTATGTTTTGAGCTCAATTTTTTGAGGGTTATAACTCTATGCTTGTGAGGGATATGAGTGAAATTTCAAATGCTACATGATATTAATGTTGAGATCTACAATAACCACTCTTTTTTCAGAGAGATCACATTTTGTTTGGATTTGGCATAATGATCACACCTAATGCCAAAACTTGTAGTGTGCCTCAGTTCATTAGTGCATCACTGTGTAACTTTGAAATTGTTGATCATGGCGTTGAATTGTCAGCTCTATTAGATCCAAATGGATTCATTAACCTTAGTGACATTCTTTTTATGACCACAAAGATCCTACAATGTTCACAACCACCTTGTACTAAAGTGTCTCTAAGATACTCTAAGTGTGTTTGGAGATCAATAATTTGAGGGTTATAACTTAGAGATCACAAGGGATATTAGTGAAACAAAAAATGCTACAGGATGGTGCCATTGAGATATATAATAACCTCCCTCAATTTGGAGAAATTACATTTTGTTTGGATTTGGCACAACAATCTTGCCTGATATCGAAACATGGAGTGTGCCTAAGTTTATTGCTACATCACCATGTAACTTTACAACCATTGGTTGTGGCATCAAATTTTTAGCTCCATTAGATCTTGGTAGATGGGTGAATCCTACTAACACCCATGTTGTGACCAAGGAGAACCTACAATGGTCATGGCCACCCAATATTGAAGTGTCTCTAAGATGCTCTAAGAGCATTCAAAGATCAATTTTCTAAGGATTGTAAGTCAAAGCTTATGAGGGATATAAGTGAAATATTAAGTGATACATGACAATGACCTCTAGTTCTACAATAACCCCTCTCAGATTTGAGAGATCATTTTTGGTTTGGATTTGGCATAGTGATCTTGCCCAATGCCAAAACTTGCAATATGCCTCAGTTCATTGGTGCATCACTGTGTAACGTTGAAACCACTAATTGTGGCATTAAATTATCAGCTCTATTTTCTCTTATGGATGAGTAAAACTTAGTCACATCCTTTTTGTGACCATAAAGAGCATAAAATGTTCACAGCTACCCTATATCAAAGTGTCTCTAAGATGCTCTTAATGCATTTGGATATCAATCTTTTAAGGGTCGTAGCTTAGAGCTCATGAGTGAAATTTATGAAATGTTTAATGCTATAAGATGATGATGTCAATGTATAAAATAACCTCTATTAATTTAGAGAGATAACATTTATTTTGGATTTGGCATAGCGATTTTGCCTAATGCTAGAACTTTTAGTGTGCCTCAATTCATTGGCACATTATTGCTTAACTTTGAAACTATTGATCGTGGCATTGAAACATCAACTTTGTTATGGATAGGTGAAACCTATTGAAACCATTTTTATAACCATGGAGCCATACAACATTTGTGACCACCTCATACTAAAGTGTCTCTAAGATGCTCTGAGTACTTTCTGAGATCAATCTTTTAAGGGTCATAACTCAGAACTCATGATAGATTTTTTAGAGATCACATTTGGTTTGGATTTTGCATAGAGATCTCATGTGATGCCAAAACTTTCAGTGTGCCTAAGTAGTTCATTGGTACATCACTACATAACATTGACACCACTGATCATGACATTGAATCATTAGATCTGTTAAACCCACATGGATAGGTGAACCCTAGTGACAACCTTTTTCTGACCATGGAAAACCTACAACTTCCATGACCACCACATACCAAAGTGTCTATAAGATGCTCTAAGTGTGTTTGGAGATAAATAATCCAAGGGTTGTAACTCAAATTTTGTGAGGGACATCAGTAAAATGTCAAACTCTATTGAATGGTGATTTTGAGTTCTAAAATAACCTCTCTTAGTTCAAATAGATTACATTCAGTTTGGATTTGGCACAAAGATCTTGACCAAAGCCAAAACTTGCGTTGTAAGTCACTTCATTGGTGCATAACTATGTAACTTTGAATCTATTGATTATGACATCAAATCATCAACTCTTTTAGCTCTAGATGGACATCTAAACCCTAGTGGCACCCTTTTTTTGACCACAAAAAGCCTACAACATTTGCAACCACCCTATACCAAAGTGATTCTAAGATGCTTTAAGTGCATTTGGAGATTGATCTTCTAATGGTCATAAATTGGAGATCATGAGGGATATCAATGAAACATCAAATAATAAAGGATAGTGATGTTGTGTTCTATAATAATATCTCACAATTCAGAGACATCACATTTGGTTTAGATTTGGCACAATGATCTTGCCCGATGCTAGAACTTGCAGTTTGCTTTAGTTCATTGGTGCATCACCCTATAACTTTGAAATATCTTATCATGGAATTTGATTGTTAGATCTATTAGCTCTGGATGGATGGGTGAACTGTAGTCACACCCTTTTTCTAACCACATAGAGCATACAATGTTCAGGGCCACCCCGTACCAAAGCGTCTCTAAGATGCTATGAGTATGTTTGAGATCAATCTTTTGAGGGTCATAACATGAAGATCATGAGGGCTATCGATGAAACATCAATTAGTATATGATGTTGATGTCAAGGTATACAATAACCTCTCTTAGTTTGGAGATATCACATTTAGTTTGGATTTGGCATAGTGATCTTGTCCAATGCCGAAACTTCTAGCGTGCCTCAGTTCATTAGTACATCACTATGTAATTTGAAACCGCTGATCATGACATCAAATCATTAGCTCCATTATCTTTGAATAGATGAGTGAACACTAGTGACATAGTTATTTTGACCACAAAGAGCCAACAATGTTGATAGCAATCTCATACCAAAGTGTCTCTAAGATGCTCTAAGTCCGTTAGCAGATTGATCTTCCAAGAGTCATAACTTGGAGGTTGTAAGGAATATTAGTAAAATGTAAAAAATTTATAGGATGGTGATGTCTATCTCAATAATAACCTCTCTTATTTTAGAAAGATCACATTCAACTTAGATTTGGCAAACTAATCTTGCCCTATGCCAAAACTTGGATTGTACGTCATTTTATTGGTGCATCATTGTGTAACTTTGAAACCATTGATCATGGCATCAAATAATGAGTTTATTTAGCTTTAGATGGATGGGTGAACCCTATAGACAACCTTATTTTGACCATAGAGCCCCTCTAATGTTTGTGATCACTACATACTGAAGCTTCCCCTTAGACCAAAGATGAGATCCTTAGATCAAATTGGCCATGGATTTGGCTAACTGTAGACATCCAATGGGATTGCAAGAATCATTTCAAATTAAACATTTATGATATAATTTCAAATTAAACATTACATTAAAATTTGATAATAAATTTTTATTAAATGTTCTTCACAAATTAGTACATTTGAATCGAATATAACAAACATGATCAAAATGAATGATATTCCATAAACATGAACAATATACATGTATCCATAGATAAATTATGCAGATATATATCAAAATACATGTATCCATAGATAAATTATGTAGATATATATCAAAATACATTTTTCCATAGATAAATGACACAAATATATATCAAAATACATAGATCCATATAGAAAATGTCGCTGATCATATCATTGAAATCTATATACTATCAAAGTTTATGTATACATTGTTCCATATGCCATATCAAAATGTGTCATGATGCATCCTATGAAAACTATACTATCCTATGTTGCTGGTGGATCATCAAATTGCAGCCTTTTTGTTGAACTAGGTAGATTAGATGCCTCCTATATAAACAGAAAAGAAAAGCCCAAAGTTATACTACTGAATTTATATGATCCTATGTATCTAAAATTGAATTACCCAAATTCATAATGATCCTTTGTTAACAAAGATTTATATTCTTAAACTTTTATTAAAAATACCTCTCTTGTCGACCTCCTATAGTGATCAAGAGTCCTCTCACATGTCAAGATTTCTTGAACCTAGTTGGTCGTGGCCTACATATGTTCAAGTATGTTTGTCAGATGGATCTACAAGTTAAACTATAAAATTATAATTGATAGCATACTAAATTTATAACATATAATCAATATTTCAAACTAGAACTTACCTCTATTGACCCGTCCTCTAGCAATAGTAGTTGCATGAGCAGAGATACAAAACTTTAACATCCAACCTCCTATGCACTAGGGGTTTCTTATGATATACAAAATCCTAGTTGTTAATATCATGGAAATTAGTATTTTTTTCTAATGAAAATAAGGAAAATCACAATCAAATGATACTTATACACACGATGGGGCTCTTGCTATGAATGAAAATGTTAGAGGGTTTGCAATGTCAAATCTCCCTACACTCATCACTAGTAGCCAAGCCCTGTACAATAAAGAATACTATTAGATTTTATTAGCACAAAAAACCTACAAGAATGCATCGATATGTATTCACTTTAAAAACACCTAATTACCTTTCTCTTATCAATGGGTTGTGCCTCACCCCCGCACTCTACCCCCCACTAAAAGATGATTCCTACAAGAGAAAAGAAATACTAAAAACCATATATGTTTCTATATCAAATAGAAAAGAAATGAAAAAATAGCATAGTGTACTGTAGATGTCTAGAGGTCAAATGAATAGCCAAGAGTGTGACATAATCAACCTTTTTCAGCTACTCCTTAGTCATCAACTAAACATGAATGAAGATCACATACATGTATAATTTTTTATGGGTTAAAATTGTTTTATTATAAAGATCAATTTTAAATCAACTGTGTCATAACAAAAAAATGTATACATGAACTGACACATAAGGATCCCATGGCTTTGCATGCCTCTCATCTCTCATGTTAGAGTGTGTAGTCTTTGTAGTCTTGTGAGTTTTATTATCCTCAAATACAAATGATACTCAGAATGATCACTAATGGGACCCAGACAAATATTCTTGCACATTATGAAAGTATGGTGCACACAGATGTGTGATGAGCTTGTTGATGATGAACTCTCCCTAGCATCATCAACACAAGGAGGAAACACTGACCTAGTCTATGATACCAATATGCTACTCAATCTATGGATGGGTCTAATAGTCTTAGATCTAGCCTCTACAATGATATAAGGATGTTGCACTAAAGGAGGGGGGAAGACATTAATAGTGGGGACAAAAGTTCCAACTTTCTTCCACTGGGAAAAGGATCTATCCTGACCTCCTCCTCCTACAACCATGTCGGGCCTCATGTTCCAATAGCTCAACTTGAGACCAAACACAAATTCAACATACAATTTTCTAATGATATAGAATGTGACCTCTAAATTGTTGTGTGGAGCTTTGTCAAAAACCATCCACCAACGATCCCAAAAGTTTGCATGCATAGCCTCATTTGTTCACCATTTAATTAATGATTTGGGCTTTTTTCATTCTAGTTTTTTACCATTTTTTAGGTCCACAAAGAGGTTAACTATATCATCTTTACTTATGTTTAGGGCCCTAACCTCATCATAGTCCAACCCATCATCAAACATCACATGCATTTGCTCATGCCAGTAAAGGGAACATTTTGTTCATCAGTAAGTGTCTAAGAATATTATCCACTATGGTTTTTAACATGGATAACATGGGAGCCAATGTCGGTATAGTGTTATATGTAGTTTTCAAACCCCTTAGTTTGGTAAGCTTTTCTAGTATCAAATCATGAATTTGAAGAGGGTTTTGAGGGGATAGTGGATCATTTGGTGGATGTTTTTGAGGGGGTACTAGATCATTTGGTTGAGGGTTTCAAGGAACACTTTTTTATGGCTCAGTGTTATCAATACCATTTGGGTCAGCCATGCCTATTAGCCGTTGAAAAAGTTGTGTTCTTATCTCCTAATAGCCATTGAACCTTGAATCATTGTTTCCAAAAGAATTCTTCTCTTCTAATCACTTGATTCTATTCCTTCCTCCAACACGGTTCCTCTTCATGGGTAGCATTGAAAGGTTTCCTTCCACCATCCTTACCAAGAATTCCTCCAACTTAATTTCAATTTCTTTTTTCTATTGAAGATATCACCAAATTAGGTTTTAATCCACTTGATAACTTCCCTTCTAATAATTCCTAACTTTCTTGTTTTACAAAACACTACAATCCCCTGGATTTTGGTGTTCCACCATTAGTTAGCCCAATCTCTAAATTGAGGACCGTATGAATGTGACATTATTTTGGAGTGGAATGGTTTCTTCTTATGAATATTACTAGTAAAATATGTAAATAGAAGAATAGAGTGGTCTGAGAAAGATCTTGAGAATCCCTAAAGTGAAGTATGTGGCAAGATATCCTAATTTGTTGCTAGGAGCACCCTATCAAACCTTACCTAGATGAGGTTCTTTCCCATTCATTTATTAGACTAGGTAAATTGGACTCCCTATAGCTCAACAACAATGAGGTCATTTCAACATAGGAATCCCTCTAGATCCTGTATGCTATCAAAGAGATCATCTTGACTTCCCTTCTTTTTAGAGGGGTATAATGTGTTATAAAAATCTCCCACACACATTATTTTGGTATCGTTCCAATTCTTCATGCACCTAGAGGCTTCTTCCCAAAGCTAGAAACACCCTCCCCTCGTATTAGGGGCATAGAAATTCAGTAGCATGGACTTGTTCACTTTCTCATTAAAATCTACCATAATAAAGTGGGGGTGGTAGTGAAGCTCCACACCATTGAGGAGATCAAGATTCCACATAGTAGAAATTCCTCTTGATGTACCAATGGCTTCTCTATAGACATATTTTTCTCCTTTCCATATGAATTTGGCAATCTTCTCAAAGTTCTATTTAGTTATCTTAACTTCTTGAATAAGGACTATATCTACCTTATGATCTTTGATCATAGATTTCAAAACAAATTATTTGCTCGAGCTATTTAAACCTATGGGTGCTAGACATAATAACCTAGCCAAAATAACCCTGGACACAATAACCCCACCATAATAACCCAAGGACACAATAACCCATGGTCAAAATAACCCATGGACAAAATAACCCATAGTCATTCTAGATCAAGTTAGTATGCTCAAAAAGGGATTGTGAGGCACCATAGAGGATATTTAGGTCATTTTTAGACTGTATATTCATTATATACCCGTAAAATAGCCTTAAAACATCTTTAATATGCATAAATAACTTATAAATGGTAAATAATTATAAAAATAAAGACAAATTCATGGAACAAGCTAAATAAGAGTATTATGAAAAGATGTAAGTTAAAAGGCATTATGAAGACGCATTAAGAGGACATATAAAGTGGTAAAATTAAGAGCTCAGAGAAGTAAAGGAAGGAAGAAGGGGAGAAGAATGAAGAGTGTGTAGAGTGATAAGAAAAAGAGAAATCAAAATTCCTATTTTAAAAAAAAAATTAATATAATTTTTTAAACATTATATTAAATTTTTCTAGGGGCTTCTATAAAGTATACAAAAATAAATATACTTTTAGGGAATCAAAAAATTGTTTATAATTTTTAATATATACAATGCCTCTTCAATTTTTAACAAGTCAAAAAAATAAGAAATTACTCATTTTAAATGGTTACACATATTTGCTTCATTGAGAAGGTGTCAATAAAATGATCTGGCATTGTCCAGAATATTTTACAAATAAATGTTCAAGTTGGTGCTATACTACAACACAAACAGAATCTGGTGATGTGATTAGTAGTACAAGACATAATCATACTCCAAAAATTGAGATGATCACTATCAAATAAAAGTTGAACGAAATGAAAGACATGGTGTGCTTGACTCAAGACTCTATAAGAAATATCATTTCTACTACACGTTCTAATATTTCATTACCAGTAGCAAGAGCAATACCATCAACCAATGCATTATCCAAAATGATTTGAAGGAAAAGAATAAGATTTGAAGCACCACCACCAAATCCATAGACATTGAGAGATCTTATCTTACCAATTGAATATACAATTACCAATAGAGGGGAAAAGTTTCTTTATCATGACAATAATGATGAGAATAATTTTTTAATATTCACCATCACACAAAATTTGCAACTACTAAAATAATCTAAAAATTGGTTTAGTGATGGTACATTTAAAATAGTACCAAGTATTTTTCAACAGTTGTACACAATTCATGGCTTGAAAAATGATGCAATATTTCCACTCGTCTATATTCTTATGACCAACAAAACAAGATCCACTTATACACAAGTACTTGTAAAATTAAAACAATTGCAACTTGGTCTAAACCAAAAAACTATACTTATTGATTTTGAATTAGGTTTCAAGGGAGCTATTTCTGAAATTTTTCCAAATATCACTACTCGAGGATGTCTTTTCCATTTCTCTCAGTGCTTGTGGAGGAAATTTCAAGAAGTAGGTCTACAAACATGTTACAATGTCGATGAACTATTTTCATTTGAGATCAAAAAACCAGTTGTTTTTTCTTTTGTGCCTCAAATATATGTAATCAATGCATTTAAAATACTTCTACAATCTCCTTATTATATAGAACACGAGGATACTTTGCAACCCATAATTGATTATTTTGAAGACACATGGATTGGAAGACTAACTAGAAGAGGCAATATATAGTCACCCAAGTTTCCAATCACAATGTGGAACTGCTATTCAACTATTCAAGATGATCTTCCCAAAACTAATAATTCTATTGAGGAATGGTATAGAGGATTTAGTGAATCATTTCAATCATCGCATAGCTCAATCTAGAGATTCATCAAAGCAGTGAAAAAAGAATAGGGTCATCAAGAGAATAAAATAGAGAAATATATGACTAGACACACTACACAACCAAGCAGGAAAAAATACTGTGAAGTCAAAGAAAGACTAAAAATACTAGTTGATGCTTACGACAATAATAATATTTTAGATTATATAAGAGGCATTCCTCATAATTTGACACTTTAATTGAAAATTTGAATTTTTTTTTCTTAGAAATATACTTGTAATTTATAAATTTTGTTTTCCTTTCTCTATAATCTTATGGTGTTATTTTGTCCATGGGTTATTTTGACTCCAGGTTATTTTGAATTGGGTTATTATGACCCTAGGTTATTTTTTCCTTGGGTTATTTTGTCCAGTGTTATTTTGGCCAGGTTATTATGTCCTGTAATCTAAGCCTATAACATGTCATGAAATTAATTTCATTTCTTACCACTTTGGGTATCGTCCAAGGTTTTTTGCGTCTTGTTTACAATATCTCAAGAAGTTATCCTAGTTCTTTCTACCCTTGTTGAAGGTTTTCCAATTCTTGCCTCTAAGCCCACATCTACCTTAGGTTTACTACCCCCTTCTCTTTGGGTTCTTTCCACCCCACATCCATCCCTAAAGGGGTTCTCAAAATTGAGGATGGAGAAACCAGCTTTGAAGATAGTAGGACCTCAAGACAAGGAAAGTTAAACATTAGGGTACCTTATGGAGAGGAGCAACTCAAACCATCCCCTCACGACATGTAACCCATCTCAACCTGTGATATCTCTAGTTGATCCTATATTTCAATAATAGCTTGGATCTCTCTTCCCTCTACAACCTCATTCCAAAATTATCCTTCCTCCAAGGAGTCTCTTGGCACTTCCTTACTTACCCCCTTGGGGATAGTATTATCTTTTCAGTCTTTTTCCTCCACCTCATTAACCTACCCATCCTTATCTCCCCTCAATAATTAAGACTAGTCCTGGATCATCGTTGATAACTCCCCCTAACCAAAATTTAAGACACCAACATCCTTTATAACTTCTTTCTCTTTGCCACTTGTTGGTGTACATAAGTATTTACTATTTGCAATTTACTTAAGTTTACTTAGGTTAATGCATTTTCATATTAGTTGTCATGTAGACACCTAGGAGTTTGCATATTCATATGAGTTTTCATGTAGACAACATAATAGTTTGTACACCAATTGATCACATGTCTACTATATCTCGTTATGAGATACACCTTTGCATTCTTATTCTCTCATTGTCGCACGTACATTTATGCACAATGGAAGATAATCCACTCTTGGTGGACATGTGTTTAGTTGGTATGCTTATCTCTTTGTTGACTGCTAGTCATATCAGTTTCCTTTATATACAAGGCACTTCTAAAATTTATTCATCCAATTATCTAATATCTAATCATCTGATATCCATTCTCATTTGATCATATCTTGTCTCTCTTGTGTTATCTCTTGAGCTTCTAGATCTTGGCATTTCATTCTTACCTTAGGCAAATTCTTACATGGTATCAGAGCTATACCAAATTCTTACATGGTATTAGAGTTATACCAAATTCTTTCATGGTATCAAAGCCATTAGAGTTTCAGTTTCATTACATAGCCATTGGAGAGAAACATTTTTTGTAGGTCAAGATTGGAGCTTGCTAGTGCAAATCAGATATTGGCATCACATTCAAAAGGTCAAAAAACCCCTAAATTGACTTTTTTTTCATCAAAGTTAGACATCTGAGGTGAAATCTAGAGTCATTTGATTTTTTGAGGTGTAGCAGCAGTGATTCAAGAGAAATAATTATAGAGGTGATTTTCAAACAATGATATCTCCCTCATACGAACTCCTTTTTTCTCTCATTTTTTTTTTTGGTTTTGGGGTAGAATTTTTTTAACTACACATTGTTGTAGGTTGTTTGCAATCCCTATTCCTAAATTATTCTAAAAATTTCAAATCTCAATTTTTACAGCTTTAGAGGCTTCGTTCAGGCTCATATGGACACATATTCAGGTGCTATTTTTTTTTAAAGTGCATGATTTTTTTTTTGCTTTCTAGATCTGGTATCAGTTTGGAGTAATTTTGAGTGGACATAGTACTTTTAGCATTTGATCATTTTTGGCCTATTTTGGCACTTGTAATTAATTAGATCCTTGAGAGGTCTTGTGTTATATTGTTGAGTATGATATAGATTCATATTTGTTGTTGTAACCATCAAAATTAGAAGCCCGCTTTGGTTCATTTTGACAAGCAAAAATTGTATATGCACTAAGTATAAAGTGCCAAAATCATCTATTTTGGGGAGTTCTTTGATTGAGTGATTTGGAGGGGGTGTCTTGAGTGTTTTCACTTCTCTTTCTCTTGTGTTGTTTTATTTTGCATCATGGGTTCTCCTAGGTTTCCACTTTTAATTCCACATAATTATGCTACATGGAAAATTAGAGCATGGAGTAAAATGATGGAAAAAGGTTTAATTGATTATGTTGATGGAACCATGGTTGCACCATCTGATTTTGATAAACTAAATGAATGGATTCATAGCAATAAGGTTTCTATTGGTACTTTGAGGAAGTATGTACATGAAGATATTATCTTCCATATTGATAATTGTAAAATAGTAAAGGAAGCATGGGATAAGTTTTCTAGCTTGTATGCAAAAGTAGACAAAGCTAGGGGTTTTGAACTTGATGGAAATCTCATGTCATTAGATCCAAAGGAGTTTGACACAATTCAAGACTATACCACCAAGGCACATGAGCTAAGGTCAATGGTTAAGGATTGTGGAATTACCATAGAGGATGAAAAATTGATCTATAATTTGATGAGAAAACTTCCTCTAGAGTATGCATCATTTGTTTCGAGCTTCAACACTCATAAGTTGACCTTAGGCTCTTCCTACACCATGCCTTCATTTGATTCCTACACATAGATGTTGAGGGTAGAACAATCAAATTTGATGAGCATGGGGATTCTCAAGTCTTCAAAGTCCAAAACATTGGTAGCTAGTAAAGGGAATCAAGGAAAAGGGTCTAATAAGAAGCAAAAATCAGGGCAACAAAATTCACAATAAGGGAAAGAACACTAAACCTCATCACCACAAGACAACTCCAACAATAAGGGAAAATCATCCAAGAAGGAGTTGCTTACTTATGAATATTGCAAGAAGAATGGACATGGAGAACATTATTGCCATAAGAAGGAGATAGATGAACTCAAGAATCTTCTTAAGAAGAATCAAATTGGTATATCATCAAGAATGACCACTTCATTCTCTTCTTCACATCCAAATTTTGATAAAGCAAAGGATAACATGGGAAAAGATCAAGCCTTAGTAGCTACTTCAAGTAAAGATTTAGGGAGATGGCTTCTAGATTGAGGGGCTTCTCATCATATGCCATCTTCACAGTATATGTTTTCATCATTTGATCCTTGTCATACTCCACCTATTTTGATGGATAATCATACTTACATGAATTTTATTGGTAAAGGAACCATTGATAAGGGGGAAGGATACTTCAAAGATGTGTTGTGTGTACCTCACCTAAGTCATAATCTTCTTTCCATCTATCAGCTCACTCATGGAGATAGAAGAAAGAATATGGAATTCACATCTAATTTAGTTTTTATTAGAGACTTGGAGACTAGACAAATCATTGCTACAAGAGTGGTTGATCACACTTCTAGGCTATATTACTTCTCAGATTTTGCTCACGATGATGACAATGATTTCTTAATAGATTCTTCACTAGATTTTGATCACACTTCTACTGTTGATTCGAACTTTGAGGAGAACTTTGGCTACTTGAACTTAGGTGTTCTCACATATGATCAAGTTCTTGAGCCTTCCATTTCTTCTCCTCCTACTGATATCTCATCTACTATTGTTCTTGATGATTCTTGTATTCATGGATTCATGGATTCACAGGATTCAATGCAGTAGGATATTCATTGTCTGCAAGAATCAATTCCATGGGATGACTACTTGGCAGACATTTCTAGTTTGTTTGTGGAGTCCTACATTGTAGATTTGGGAGATAATATTGAGGACATTCATCTTCTCTTTGGTGAAGATGATCCTTCATTAGTTGTTGCGAGGGAACACTCTGACCCTCATCTTCATTCTCTACTTGATCAGTCTTTCAAGGTTAACATGATGGCAGATCCTTTGATACAATAGTTGGAGGAGGTTGCTTTCTCTTTAGAGGAGACACTTGAGCCTTTTATACATGTTCTACATTTATCCTCAGTTGATTTGAAAGAGTCACCTTTCAGTATTGACATGGGGACACTTGAGCAGGTTTCAGAGATTTTATGCATTTTGAGGTTTCTTCCTATAGATGGGAGAGGATTCATTGATACACCTTTGGTTCTATTTCTTCCTAAGGGTGGGAATGTTGTTCTACACTCATGGAGGAGTTTCTACATTGAGCCTTGTGCATCTACCATAGGTGTACATTCTACATTGAGGAGAGGTTACTTGGTATATCTTCCTTTTCTTCTCTCTTATGGGGGGGATCTTTTCCTCACATCAGGTCTTCTTCTCTCTAATTTTCTTTTATTTTACTTATCTCTTTGTTTGGATGGGATTTTTTCCCATGTGGTTTTCCCTCTTTCTCCACTTTATGAGAGATTGCATTGCATATCTTTGCACTTGCATATTGTACATGGGTACCTAACATGGCCTAGTAGCCGAGACCCATATTACATTATTATCTATCTTTTGTGAGCTTAAGTAAATTTTCCTAAGTTGCACTTAAGGGGGGATGTTGGTGTAAATAAGTATTTACTATTTACACTTTACTTAAGTTTACTTAGGTTAATGCATTTTCATATTAGTTGTCATGTAAAAACATAGGAGTTTTCATATTTATATGAGTTTTCATGTAGGAAACACAATATTTTGCATTCTAATTGAGCACATTTTGTCTACCATATCTCTTTATGAGATACACCTTTCCATTATTATCCTCTCATTGTTGCACATACATTTATGCACAATAGAGGATAATTCACTCTTGGTGGGCATGTACTTAGTTGATATGCTTATCTCTTTCCTAACTCCTAGTCATATCAGTTGCCTTTATATACAAGGCACTTCTTTAATGTATTCAACCAATTATCTAATATCCAGTCATCTGATATCCATTCTCATTTGATCATATCTTGTCTCTCTTGTGCTATCTCTTGAGCTTCTAGATCTTGGCATTTCATTCTTACCTTAGGCAAATTCTTACATGGTATCGGATCTATACCAAATTATTAAACCACGATCTTCTTTATGGAGGCTCACTTTGCATTCAAAGACTACATGACCATATTATCTACATTGTTTGCAGTATAGATCAGTATTTTCATAACTAATAGCTTGCATCCATGTTCCCCATTTTGAGTTGAAGATAATACTACATTAGAGGGCATTATTGAGAACCACATTCACACAAAGCCTACCAATTCCTAACCAAGACTTGGTTTGGGTAATAACATACACTTTGATGAAGTGATCAAAGGAGTTTCAGACCCATTGAAAGATTTTTTCATTCCAAAATTATAATGGCAGGCTAGGAAGATGAACCCATACCAAATCTATTCTCTGCAGATCCACTCTAGGATTGAATCTAGGATTCCATTTAGCCTTAACTATACTGTGTTTCCCTAGTCTCTAGGAACCCGCCAAAATATGATTTCTATATTCCTCATTTGTAAAATTAAATAGGAAGAATATCCCTACCATGACCATAACCATAATAGAGCCTTTCAACTTTTACCTATTAGAGACCCATTTTCTCACCATGTCTACGGTGGGTCTATAGGATAAGAATCTACCAACAAGACTCAATGAGAAGCCTTTCGAAATATTTCTACCATCGCATTTAGCAAGAAAATCTTTGGACCAGAGTCCCCATGTAAGACACTTGGGATAATGTTGGGTGTGGGGCTAGAATCTGTTTGATCCACCAGTGCACCTTTACAACTCAGTTTAAGGTCTTTTGTGCCAACATCATATGCCTAAACCTTGGCCTTAAAGTGCTAAAGAAATGTCAGATCCACTAGTAGATCTGCGGTATCACACAAAGTCAACCCCCACCTCTTAAGGTACTCCAAACATCGAACCTCACCCCATTTGACATAACCAACTAGAGGTTAATGTAGATTGACTAGTTTAGAGGAGCCAAGTTTTCCCTCGTAGAAGCTACCATGCACAACCTCATTTGTTAAAAAAATTGTTTTTGACCCGATTCTCAAAGTCTAAGTGTTTATTATGAGAAGTACATTTTTTGAATATAGGTGTTAGTAAATAATTAAAATAAAAATTTCCCTCTTGCATTCTAATTTAACTTGAATTATATTGAACTTGAAATGTTGGTGTGGATTGAGAAGCTATTCATTTTGAAGTTGACATTTTGAAATACAATCCTAATAATTGAAGTGTATGTTATTGTATCTATCATAGGCAATATACTATTGTATTAGCTCTCTCATATAACTCATTTATTTTGCACCAATCATCAATGACAATCCTTATGTAATTGAAATATTTCTTAGGGTTTTTAATTTATTTGTGAATTTTATATGTTCTAATAATTAATTTTCACCAAGCAAACAAGTTGTGAGCCTCTTAAGAGGTCATAGGTTCAAATCTACTCGATTTTAACTAATAATCATAATAATTAACCCCACCGAATAATAATTAACCTTGGCTTCAGGCTGATAAAAATAATCCAATTTGATTTGTTGTTTTGATTTTGGGTTATACAAGCCCTTTTCTCTGAAGCTAGCTCCATGATTCATTTTGTTAGGCAAGATTTTAGGAAACGGATTAATAAGGTATATTATGCCTTTAGTAAATAATCTAATATATTAAATGTTCAATTTTTTAATAAATGTAATAATAAAATTTTTAATTTAATTTTGATTATAAGACCCTTTTTTGTTTAATATTTCCATACTACTAATTACTTTACATAAATTATTTATTGATTATGTAAAAACATATTAAATATAAGTTAATGAATTTTGTACTGAAACTTACTAATAATAATTAATTAAAAAACAAAATAATAATTTTAACTCAAATTATTTTATAAAATTTACACACTATAGTACATGATAAATATCAATCTTCCTTATAATACGCATACATGCTAACATTTTAACAAAATGAAATACATTTATGCTAACATTTGAACAAAATCTGCTTAATATTTTGTATGTATAGCATATGTAATTGATTAAAAAAATTCTTTAATTAATCTCCTACTTATCATTATCCATTCTTTTAATCTATTTAATTTAATATGATTTCCTACAGTTATCTTACTTATAACTATTTATTTTTTATTTTTTTATTTTTATTTATGATATTAATAAATTAGCAATATATTATTTCGAGCACGACAAATTTATTACTATTCCTAACATATTTTTCTTAAAGTTCAATTATTTTATATATTTATTGGTAGCTTTATATAAGTAAAATTTGATTTAAATAACAACTATTTGAATATTCTTCTCATGGAATTTAACGTGACCCTCACATCTATCAAGACACAAGCATTTATTAAAATTATTCAGTTATAATTGATTTTTTTCTTTGTGAACAAAATCTTCTTTTAAACTAACAAAAGTAAAAATGATTGGAAGAATAGAACAATTGTAGTTGGATTATTAAAAGTAAAAGATTATGATAAATTAAATTGGTTCTATGTTCAAACCAATGATTTACCAGATCTTTTATGAAACATCTCGATACGAGTTGCTAACAAGAGACAACGAGGCACCGGATTTACAACGTGCATTTTCTTTTGGTAGTGGAGGAAGCAATCTATGAAACTGTGAAACTGAGTAATTGGTTATATTGTCAACCCATAAGGATTCTGATCAGTTATATGTCAAAATTGCTTATTAGCATTTAAAACTAGAATTAAAATAATGGATTACTTTTTAGTTTTGCACAATATAAAGTACTCCAATACTAGCTTTGTACCTTCCACAAAATATTTACTATGACAGAAAAGTACTCTAATACTAGTTTTGTACCTTCCATTCATATATTAAATATTATTAAAGAATTTAATATTCTATCCTAAAACAAAATGTCCAATAGTTTAGTAGGCCTTGTAAGGAAGCTTGACTTGATTTTTGTTTCGAAAGGGTTTTCACATTCACACACCGTCTCTTATAATTTTTCTAGTTTCCTTAGGAATCTTGTCGGAGAGGCTGAAAAGATGGAAGCAATATGTTGGTTGTAATCCTATCTAATGTTAGAAAACGGGTTTATCACGTTAGTATTCCTGTGCCCAAATTTCAATGCCAGTAAGCTCCATATGAGAAATGCTCGTTTAACTATTATTTATGGTGAATGGTGGTTGGTGTAAGTTAGTTTATTTTCAATGTGCCGCTAATAGCATGTGGTGCTTAGTAATATATTCCTCGGAGATCTCACCCAAGATATCAAGCAAATCTAGCGGCTGTACAAGATCGTGTTATTGAATGCATTATTTCAAAATAAAATAACTCGCTTCCCATAATTAAATTGTAATGAATAGATACCATGTTTAAATTGAAAGGTATAATTAATGCATTATTTCAAAATAAAAATCCTAGAGACTAGAAGATGGGTCAAAACTGAAGTAATATGAGCTCCCAATTCCCTAGCACTCACCATTTATCTATTCCCTTTAGCTTGCATTGGCTCAAGATCATCCTATATAATCTTGAGAGAGAGATCAAGGTCTTATCCATCATTTTCTAATTGTAATCAAATGTCCCTTTCAACATCCTTTTAAGATCATCTTGAATTATTTTTGTTTACATTTACAATTGTATACGATATTTCCTTATTTTTCTTTAGAAGGAATCAACTCACAAATTTATGTAACTTGTTCCTAGATACAAGCCCAATTGTATCCAACCAACCTAATTGAGAACTCATTAGTCCCTTCCCAAGTTCAGTTATATTCTACATTTTGTGACTAATTCCTTGTCATGGCTTCAACTTTAATAAGAGCCTTAAGTATGTTAATCATCTTTTTAATAGAGAGGAGCTACACCAACAACCACTTTTTTAATATGTTTCTAAGGTAGAAGAATCATTAGAGGCCATAAAGGCTTCCTTAGGGATCACATTTGTTTTCTTTTTCCCATGTTTTTCATTTCGGACTTTCTCTAGAGGGTTCATTCTAATTAAAGAACAAAGGAGCATAGCATGAAGAGTAGAGGAACAAATTCTTTTTGCATCATTTTGCTTGGAGAACTCAACAAAAAATCTATGTTCACAATAGAGAAGGGAAATAGTGCAAACTTTGGGAGACAATTAATTTGAAAATATATGATGTAAGAAATCATCACATGATGTAAAGAAAGATACCCCTTTGATCTTTCTACTTTCGATTGACTAAGAAAGAAATGACTTAAGCATCTAGATGGGGAAATTAATCTTAATTCCTTGCTAAAAATGATTTAAAATTGGACACAAATAGGAATGAAAGAGTTTAAATCTACCTTCCAATGTATGAAACTTGATGAGTACTAGTTGCACATCCTCCCAGTGACTTACAAGTTCTTCCCTATTGAAGACATTCTAAAGATTTTAAGAATTTTTATCTAGTATATAGGAACTTCTTATCATTCTTGTAATATATTTATTTGAATTTTTTTGTGAGGGTTATAGCTCGTATAACTAGACAAGTAAAATAAATACTAGATTCTAGAGAAACAACAAAAAAGACTCTACTAATGGTGACAACTCAATTATGTCAAGTTTTACGAAACTTCTTAGATAATTCTATGAATTTTTTTTTATTTCATCAACATTATTGACCAAATTGTTGAATTATATAATAGGCGAAAGAATAGAGCCATTTCTATACTAAACACGCTTACTAAGCTCCATTTGAATGATATTTCTTCATATGGTAACCCTTAAATTAGAAAGAACATAAAACCCTAAAAGATAATTATGAAGATAACTAGAAAGTTGAGTGCTTTTCTTAAACAATTTGATAGTATTAAGGTAATCAAATGAGCTATCACCTTTTCTAAAATAATCATGATAATATTTAAAGCACCTACCTCTATGATAAATTTTGGAATCTACATTTAAATGCCAACTCAATTCCATGATAACTTGCAACTACCTTAGCATTAAGAGTATGATTGACCCTTAAATTGACTAGGCAAACCATTTTTATAATTTTGTTTACAAATCTTATGAGCCCATTCTCAGTTTTCCAAGTAGAACCCATCAAAATGGAGTTTAAGCTATAAAGGGTCACAAATGTTCAATAAAACTTTTTCTAATTAAGTAAAGTGGCGAGGATCCAAACACGTAATAGTCAAAGTAACATCAAGTCCAAAAACAACATAATATGATCATGAAAACTGATGCCTAATTTGAATAGAACCAGAATCAGAACCAACAATGGCAAAAAAGCCAAAAAAATCTAACTAGACTTCGAGCCCAAGAAAAGTATCCACACCAAAAAAAGGTCTACAAATGGACTAAGATGCTATGAGAAAAAAGAAAACTAATACGAACTAGGACAATAGTGTCATGCTAATGAGCTTGATGACTAAACATTACCATCACCACACTAAAATGAATCAACAACTACTATCTAGTAGAAAAAATAAAGCACCATCTGGAACCAACACCTAAAAAAATGGGCCTAACATACACAACCTAGAGGAAATACAACACGAATCAACCGATTACTTTCCCATCTCCTTGTGCTAATCCAAAAAGTAAACGAAAGGGGGACAAAAAGGACTTGTCTCACTCAACCACTTAGAGGCCTCTGAATTACCTTCTTCCTTTTTTGGATTCTCATCCTTGCACTTCCTCTTCACTGATCCTTCCTCTAGCTAGACCTTTAAACTACCAATGTTCTCCTCTATTTTGACCTAGACCAAATTGTTTATTTGTTCCCCAAGTTGATCATTTTTTTAATGGAATCCAAGGCCTTCAACATTTCATTTATTTCTTCCTCCAAAGGCACTTTATTCTTGGTTTCCTTTGTCTGCTCCTCCAACTATTCCTACTTATGAAGCTTGTAACCATCTCCTTGTCCACTTCTCACCATAATTCATCCCTATGTCTTGATGTCCACTTGACATTATTTTTCTTTGCCCCCACAATCACTTCTTACATGTTGATCTTCTTGTAAGAAATATGCATCTAGGAGAGAAGTCACCTGTTCACTCCTTTTAAGTTGTTGTAAAAAGAGGCCATATTTTTGAAACGTAGGGTTAAAGCATCCAAATCAATAGAGCCATCTTCATTTTTGGAACAAGCCCTAACGAGGGTTCCCTAGACACATGAGGACCACCTTGGTGGCTAGAGGGTACATGGTGGATCCTAAAGAAAGGGGAGTAAAAGTTGAGAATATTTTTTCAAGGTCCATTCAATCTTCATAGCCAATGAAGAACCCTTAACTAAGTACTCTAAGACGACCATAGTATCATCCTAGTTTTCAAGGATAACTTCTTTCTTATTTTTGGCTTTGTGCATGAGGGAGTTCAAACTTTAAATACCTTTTTATTGAGCTCATTCACAAGGTGAGGGTAGGAATGGAATGGAATTCATAGAGTTTAAACAAAAGACCTTGGTGTTTGGGTAGGGAGCCTTCAACTTTTCATTTTTTCCATAGACAAGACAACAATAAATCAAATATGGGAAACAAAATAAGTCATCCTCTAACATGATTTAACATGGGAAAAATATGGTGATGTAACTACCTATACCTTCCTTCGCAAGTAATAAATTAAATGAGAACCTTCACTAGGGTTCATAACCCTTTAATCACATCTTTGTTGAACCCATGATGAAGCCAAGGGAATTTTTTCTTGGGTCAAGAAAGTGCTCTAGAGCCTCTTTGAAGGAATTTTTTTTCTTCCTAAGAATCTTCACTACATCCATGCTTAACCCTTTACAGAAAAGAAACACAACCCATTGTTACCTTGCCATCATCCAAAGACTCCACAATTTTATAGGAATGCTCTAGGTTGTAACCCTTCATTTCCATGATATACTTAGTGACCCCAACACACTCAAGGGTCTCTTAGGGTTCTTTATCACTTTGATAATCCCCCCATACGTCTTGTTCAAATTGATAAAGAGTTCAAACAATTTTGTTATTAAAACATAAAAATTATTATAATATAATCTTAATATTGACGTATGCAAGAGCCTATAACACAATGGTAACTTGATCTTTTCATCTAGGAGGTCTTGGATTCAAGTCTAGTCAAGATTAAAACATAATAATAATTAATCTAAACAAATAATAATAAAGACTAGAATATAAATAATAGACAAGTACAACTATCTAATACTAATGAATATTTGAAATGAAACATAAATCAAATCAAATCAAACTTAGATTTTAGATCATTTTTCACAAAATAATATCAATTGCATTAATCATTTTCGTACATGATAAACAAATTAGAATAAATATTTAATAAATTATCTTTATACATTAATGTTATAAACATTAAGAAAAAAATATCAAATTGAATTAACTACAATAAACTAGCAAGAATATAATTTACTAAAAGTAGAAGAAAAATTTAACTAAGAAAACAAAATGTGGAGAAATCCGCAAAGTCATATTACTCAATCCCAAATACTAATGAAATCCATAATATAATTTACTAAAAGTAGAAGAAAAATTTAACTAAGTAAACAAAATGTGGAGAAATCCTTGAAGTTATATTACTTGAGCCCAAATACTAATGAAAACCAAAAGATAGAGTAGCATGGGTGTTGTTGAGAAATAATAGATAACCATAAAAAGGGGAAAACCTTGGAAAAATAAATCCTCAAGAAAAAGGAAGTAGTTGAAAGAGACGGTTCAGTTCACCCTTCCTCCCAAACTCATTTCTTGAGTCTTTCAAGATCAAGTAGGATCTAGTAGTGTCAGACATCATATTTTTTCTTTCATGCTCCTTTCCTATATTATGATGAAATTGTTCCTGTTAGCCTTTTGAGGGCGAAGGCCAACTGATAGAGGGCCACACCACCCTTACCAACTCACAACCAATAATGCAACAATATAGAGACCAAGAAAAAAAAATGCTTCACAAATAATTTTATTATACTTGAAAAATCCTTACAACACCCACAAGATGATATGATTTCTTCCACATAAGAGAAATCCTAAATAAGAGTCTTCACACCTTCTAGCTTTTACTTCTCCAACTTCTCCTTGAGCTTCCACTCCTCAAGCTACTCCTTGAGCTTGATTAGAAATTCTCATATGCCTTGCTTAAATAGGCACTCACCACCCTATGCATGACTTATCCACAACCTTCTAGAATTCTTCCTACACAATATCCACAACCTTCTAAAATTTCCATAACCTTCTAGAATTACAACTAAGCACCACCATGTGGCCCAATTAGAAAATTACATTTCCTTTATGGATCACAACAAATATTAAATGCAAGATTTAAGAAACTTTCCACAAGCTTCTAAGATGCCACCTACACACCTCGATTAATGTAATGACAACTATTTTTTTTTTAATTTTTCTATTTATGCCACCTATGCACCTCGAAAATAAAAATCCTCTTTTCCTTTCTTTTCTCCTTTTTATTTTTTTATTATTTCTCCTTTAATTTTCGTCACTTTTCTCTCTCCTCCAGATTTTTTTTTTTTTTTTTTTTAATTTTAAATTTTACATTCAACATGTCTCCCCTTTATTTTGGATGCAAGATGCTCCTGCATCAGACTCCCCAGGTCCGAAAAGATGTTCTAATAGCTGGAAGAACATCTTTCGGGATTCAGCACATAAATCCCAAACTGGTTCTTCACATATATGTCCTCCAAATCTTCAACTTGCACACTCTTTCCCTTGTTTTTCTTCTTCTCCTTTACATCCACCACAGGTGTTCTATACGTTTGCTTCCCATGCTGATTTTCAATCTTCTCAAAATTTGCCAACTCGACTCGACTGCCAACACTCAAGTTTCTCCTACTGAGTGCTTCATTCTGCAAAGGAATCAAAGAAAACTTCCTACCACCTTTCTCAATAGTAAACACATTCCTAACACAATTATGCATAGCCCTGAAATCATACTACCAAGGTCTACCAAGTAACACATGACAACTGTTCATATCCACAATATCACACAATACTTGATCCTTATACTGCCCAATCTGAAAATGAACAAGACATTGTTCTCTCACTTCCAAAGCATGCTCACCTTGCAACCAGCCAATCCTATAAGGACAAGGATGTCTCAATCTCTTCAAACCAAGTTTTTGAACCATCTCCTCAGCAACAAGGTTATCAATACTACCACTATCTATAATCACCTTGCAAACTTTCCCACCAGACTTACAACAAGTTTTGAACAAACTAGTCCTCTGACAAGAATCCAATGTCTTCTTACCCATTAGTACTCGTTGAGCCAACAAACTTTCTCCTTCCTCGGGCTGATTTTCCTGGACTTCAACCTCATTCGCAATAGTAGTTGTCCTACCAATAGAACATTCAAAAGATCTATGCCCTTCTTGACCACACTTGAAACAATTACCTCGGAATACACCTCCACCTGTCCTTCTTCTTTGTTCAATAGGTTTTGGTTCACCTTCTGCTTTTGGTTTAGCTTGTACCGAACTATCTTGCTTCTCCTTCCCTCGAGAACTACCTTGATTCTTCCTCTTTAGCTTTTCCTCTGCTCTCAAAGCATACTGATAAGCATCCTCCACTGTGGAAATATTTAGCATACCAACCTCATCCTGAATATTGAATCTCAAACCATTAATATACCGTGCTACCTCCTCCTTTGACAATTCTCTATGCCCAGACCGAATAGTTAACTTGTAGAACTCCTCAGTGTAATCCTTCACAGTCATATCCTTCTATTTCAAATTCTGCAACCTCTTAAACAATTCAAGTTCATAATCAGCTGGAATGAACTTTGCCTTTAACTTAGTCACCATCAATTTCCATCTAGTGATCTTCATTTCACCTTCCTCTTCTCTGTCTCTTTGCAGTTCCTTCCACCAAAGAGCAGCATGTCCCTTCAACTTAGTTTGTGCCAACCTTACTCTCAATGGATCTTCAATACCCTCAAGCTCAAAGTAGTCCTCTAATTCACCAATCCAATCAATCAGGTCTTTAGGATTCAAAGTACCTGAAAAATTAGAAACCTCCATCTTATGCTTCAGCTTCAACTGAGATCCAGGTCGAGCAAACTGAGTAGTCCTAATTCCAATAGGTCTCTCCTCATGATCACTTCTATCCTCACTAGAAGCTTCAAAGTCTTCAGCAACTTCGTCATATCTGTCTTCAGTACCCACATGCCTAGGTACACCACCCAAAGCACTCACAATTTCAGCAATCATGTCACTCTTTATCAATGCAATCTCTGATTTGACCTCTGCTCTTATCTTCTCTAAGATTCTTTCTTCCATCGCTTCACTAAGGTCATCATTTTCCTTGGGGTCCAATCTTCTTGGAGGCATCTTCCAAAAATTTAGCAAACCCTAAAAAAATCCACCAATCTAAAAGATCAATCAGCCACAAGATCAACCTTCTTTGCAAATCCTAGTGTAAACTGCCTCACGTTCGGCGATCTGTCCACACACTCAGGAACTCCCGCTCTGATACCACTGATAGAGGGCCACACCACCCTTACCAACTCACAACCAATAATGCAACAATATAGAGACCAAGAAAAAAAAATGCTTCACAAATAATTTTATTATACTTGAAAAATCCTTACAACACCCACAAGATGATATGATTTCTTCCACATAAGAGAAATCCTAAATAAGAGTCTTCACACCTTCTAGCTTTTACTTCTCCAACTTCTCCTTGAGCTTCCACTCCTCAAGCTACTCCTTGAGCTTGATTAGAAATTCTCATATGCCTTGCTTAAATAGGCACTCACCACCCTATGCATGACTTATCCACAACCTTCTAGAATTCTTCCTACACAATATCCACAACCTTCTAAAACTTCCATAACCTTCTAGAATTACAACTAAGCACCACCATGTGGCCCAATTAGAAAATTACATTTCCTTTATGGATCACAACAAATATTAAATGCAAGATTTAAGAAACTTTCCACAAGCTTCTAAGATGCCACCTACACACCTCGATTAATGTAATGACAACTTTTTTTTTTAAATTTTTCTATTTATGCCACCTATGCACCTCGAAAAGAAAAATCCTCTTTTCCTTTCTTTTCTCCTTTTTATTTTTTAATTATTTCTCCTTTAATTTTTGTCACTTTTCTCTCTCCTCTAGATTTTTTTTTTTTTTTTTTTTTTTTTTTAAATTTTACATTCAACATGTCTCCCCTTTATTTTGGATGCAAGATGCTCCTGCATCACCAACCAAAATCATTTATTTGAGAAGGTCAACCTACAAAATACATTATATAGGAAAATGGTAAAAATTGGCTGTAAGGAGTCATTTTAATTGTTAATTTTTTTTCCTTTTGAACTAAATAATACCTTTTAAACATAATTCTAATCTTATTCTTGTAAGGTTAAATACTTTAAATAAATCTATTAGAAATCAAATCTTATCAAGTTCAAGGTCTAGACATATAAAAATAAGATCAAAATTTTGCTTCAAATAGATTAATTGACGTCCATAAATCCTTAATAGTAAATATTTTAACCTAAAACTTGTACTTTACTATTGAATACCTATAAAATTATATGAATTTAGAGTGAAGATATTCAACAAAAGAAATTATTTCATACAAATAACATTTAATATAAATATAAGGACCTTCACTAGAACGAAAAAATAAAATAAAAAATCTTGCATGTAGGATGTCACATTATAGTCCTTCCATCTGAAAGTTTATCTAGGACACTATAATTTATAGGACTACTATCAAATTCTTGGAGAGAGAAGGTAATTGCTCATTTATTTTTATCTTAGTATCCTTCAATAAGTGTTCACTTAAATAATTATACATATACTAATAGTGAATCATTTGTGTTTCAATAATTGATCATTTCTTTGCTCTTTTTAAAATATATTTTGATTTATGACTGGTACATTTATGCAGTACCATTTGAGATTTGTGAATAACGACTAGGACATTTATGCATATTTAGACATTTTCTCACAAGTACTCAATTTTGAGTGAATGATCCATCAACACTTTTTGACCTCCACATATAATGACTTAAAATATACATTATTAGTACCAAAAAATTGAAACCTTAACTTTATAGAATTGTCTTACTATAGAAACAAGTGAGAAAAGTTGTTTCAATCCCTCTACCTTAAATAAATTTGTGAAGTTAACTAGAGCCTTTATTCTAACCATAAAAAAAATTAAGAAACACTGCAAGAACCATCCACTATCTTCAATTGCATAAAGTGGGCATGACCCTTAACAAATTCATCCTTCTGAAACATCTATGTACCTTATAAAACACACTATAAACCGATAGGTTATAATGGTCCGATAACCATTCGCCCTTACCGATGTGGTCTCCCTCTTTTAAATATAACAGTCAATTGATTAACGAACTGCGAAATAGGAAAGGCCACGTTGTTGCAAAGCTCTAATAAACACGGTTTGTATAATTTCGAAGAGCTCATTGAAATAAAGCCGATCGTTACTTTCAAAAAGAGCGTATAGGAAGGCACCAAGAACCTTGTAAATAGGGATTGTGCGCATCTTCCACATTATTTCTTAATTCCTATGCTTCTGATTTATTGAAGCTTTAATTGTTTCTTTGTCTGTCGATGTCAGAAGCTGCCAAGACATTATTTGCTCCAATCTACACATGAAATGGTTTATCTTTCTTAAACCAGGTCTTATGTCTGTTCTTTGGGAACTAAATATGACAAAAATCATTCCGCTAGCGATTCTGCAGTGATCTGGATAGATCGCAAATTGCAAAACCTGCTAAGGATTGACCCCATGTTTTGCCAGGCTTTCTCTGCAAATTGCACTTTCTAGGAATGGTACATATTTTCTATATCTTTATTATGGATTCTAGGGCTTTTTAAAATAAAACATATCTGAAGTATTGATCAAGATTTAGTTGTTGGGATTGTCCTGCCCCGCCAGAAAGATATGAATATCATTGAGTTTGGTGAGAAGGGTGTATAAATGAACAACTCGTGTCAAAATACCCAACTTGAATCTCCTTATATTATTCATTTTGGGGACAATGAAACAGCAGGTTTTCATGGTCCCCTCAATCCACCATTGGTTCATTCATCAATGGTGGAAGACAACCCGTCTAAAATCTTGCCTAGGGTTTCAACTAGAAGGGTTATGAACAGTAAATTAGGGAATAACAATCCCAAACACATGCACAAGATTATTGAAAGGCAGAGGCGGATTGACATGAAAACAAGGTTTTCTGTATTGAGATCTTTACTTCCTGAAGAATATATTCTGGTGAGTCAATTTCTTATTTTGGTTTTTCTAGAATGTTGGGCAAATTTGTTGAATCGATTTTAGGTCATTCATATATTAAGTCAATTTACAGTACAATTATTTTGCTCAGGGAAGACGTTCGCTGTCAGATCAACTCGTTGGAGCCACTGACTACATTAAGCACCTGCAGGAACATGTAAATGAGCTTGCGAGGAGAAGAAAAGACATTGAAAATTTGCCCATTTCTAATTCTAGTGTAAAAAATTGCAAGGTTTTGCCCTCTATTGGTGGATCGCAATCTTTTTCTCCTCTGAAAATAATGGCTATTGGCTCAGGTATTGAAATAACAATAAGCGCGTCAAAATGTCAAGTTGTCTTCTCTGATATTCTCCTTGCACTGGAAAATGAGGGACTTGAAATTATTAGTGCAAATGCCTGCACTGCAGAGGACAAAGCATTTCATACCTTATATACCAAGGTATATAGATATTTGTGGCTTCTTAACGTTGTTTGTTCAAAGATCTGCACTTAGGTTAAACCTTATCTGATTTACATTAAGTAGTTTTTCATAACTTATATTGTGATTTATGGGTCATGGATCAGTTGTACAAGTTTATCTACTATCAGGAGATTACTTATATAGGCAACATTTTTCTTTTTTTGGCTGAATTGCAGGCTTTAGACATTGAACGTTTTGACATGGCAAATCTTCATCGGAAGCTCTGCCGCATGCTCAAGAAAATATAAGTTGCGTAGGTCAGGATGTTAAACTAAGATTGTGATCTTTTTGTTAACCTGATTTGTTATTTGATGTGCAGAAACCTGCATTATCCTCATATAGAGGCTAATGATCCGTGTGCATAACAAATATTTTTCAAATATGACTGTAAATTTAGATGAGGAAAAGCTCAAAAATAAATCGAACTAAGATAGTACCTTAATTGATAGGCCAGTAGCGCAAGAGCTTTGACTGTGAAAGATACAATTGTGAGGATCATATTTGATTTATTCTGTTCTGATCAAGTAATCGTATGATGGTAAGAGGATTTTCTTAAAAGATCCTTATTATTATGTACTATGTAGTTAATCTATTCTGCATACAAAGTTCTATGCTTCCTTGCTTTGTTATGCATAAGAGAGAATTGATACAAATATGGGCGCTGAGACCAAAGTATGTAAGTGCGATGCTTAATGAAATATTTAACTTAAACCTCCAAGGCTATTGCTTAGAGTTATTACAAATGGGTATGGCACTAAGAGAATACTGAAGCCTTTTTCATAATTATTTTCAGTGCCATATGATCATCACAATCAACAACAGAAATTGTTGGACATTAATTTTTCTTTTTCTTTGCCCTTATCCATAGTTACAGAGGGGGCGAATATAAAAGAAACAGAATGCATCCTATGAATGTGTTAGGATTATTTTGAATGCCATATCTAAGTCATGATAGTTTACTTGTTCGTTTCACATTGAATTAGATTTCTTATAGTAATGATAACCGAATGTAACTTGGTACAAGAGAACTTTGGTAAAAGTAATTGATTACAATGGATGATTAACGAGTTCACTTCCTTTCTGTTTCCAAAATACAACTGATAACTACCTTGCTGTGATCAAGCTCTCTACTTACCTGGAACAATCTGAAATACGTTGCATTAGCTTAAGTATATACTGTCCAAGAGTGTAGATTATAATAGATTTGCAAACATATTGGCATATCAGAGTGAATTTGCTAAATACAAGAGACCATGACAAATAACGTCCCGTATCTCTCACATATTACATAGCTCATAAATACAGCCATGTATACCGAGTTAATAAGAATGGGTTGGCTTATGAGTGCAAGAAATTTTCTTGTTTGAAGAGCCAATTTGCTTACAAATAATCACTCGTCATTACTTCAATTTTTTTCTCTTAAAATCAAGAACTTCAACAATCTGCTATCTCTTTTTACTTTATTCTCATTTCTCATTTTCTTGTTATTCGCCACCAGCAGTTCCCATTTTACATTACAGATTAAGGCGTTCAGATCTAAGTGGGCTTTTACAATTTTGTATTGCTGATGCCAAGTGGGTTTTTATATCTTGCAGTTTTCATCTTTTCCAAGATATAGCATATCAGTTGTCTGCTAGAGAGGCACACACGCATACTAAGTGACGGTGAGGAAAAGCTTCCTGAAAGGAAGTTGTTTCTCCTTTAAGCTTAAGACATAAAGGCAAACATCATGATTTGCAGATCCACACAGTATTTTTCCTCAGTTTAGACTATGATTGGCTAATTGAATAGCGAAATAATATGAAACCCTAGTCTCTCACATACTCTTTTTTTGGGAGCCTCGCAGTCTTGTCATACTGCAGTCCTTTCAGGGTGCAATGTTTTACTATCATTCTGTGGCATATGCTGCTTTCAATCATCCTATAAATGTCTTTCTGACAAACCCCTTTCGGAAGCTTAGATTTCTTCAAATTTTCTTGATGTGGTTTACGGACATATGTTGATGCCTAAAGATATAGCATACATTCTGGACTAGACTGTTAGCATATTTAGAAGACGCTAACAGTGTACCCTTAAATGTATGGGTTTATATATAGTATGTTAAATATGTGATTGTTTTAAAGGATATCTATGGTCGAAAATGAAAAGAAATAAATGATGAGTGTCGTAAGTGCTAATCATATATATATATATTCATTCAGGGAGACTTTTTAAGTTAATGATTGCTGAAAGACTGTAGAATGTTAATAATGGCTTTCGAAATTTAGAGGTGTTTAGGAGCTTTGGGAAATACTTGTATATGGGCCAACTAGTCATAACTGGGATAGAGAAAGGTGCTACATTTTTTAGTTTGGTATTTTACGATTTCTTGAGATTTTTAATAAAACTTAGAGGAGGTTTACTGAGTTTTAAACGTATATTCAAGAAATTTATTAGTTCTATTTATCTAGGGTCACATAAAACATAATGACGTGCTAGTAGTTTGATGGGTATTTGTTTTTAGTTGATTGTAGTTGCAAAATATCATGTTTTTGACTATCATCTGTACTCATGTGCTTCTTCAAACCACTCTACAATGTTGTGAATCTTTTTCCTAAATTTTCTAGTGTATGATTTACTTCTAAAATTTGAAAAGTGCTGATCTATGAATAGATATTGCCTAAAGAAGTTTTGGTGGTTAATACTAATAGTTAGCTCAATTTAATAAGATTTTGTCAACAAATCTACTAGGATGGAATTCTTTAGCCTTTAAGGGACATATTATTGAGGGGGTGTGCTCCCTCACTATAGGTGTTTCTTTTTTCTTGTGTAAAATGAATGTACCTACTAAACCTTATAATTCCCCCTCAAACAAAATTTATATGAGTATCAATGGTGTTCCAAGAAGGTACTATGAACAAACTTGATTTTTTCTCCAAATTATTAAATGGATAAGAGCCTAGATATTTAGATTGAGGATTTCAATATAGGGATAATTTAGTTTAGAGACATGAAAGAAATGGATATGTAAAGAGAGAAGGAATGAAGCTTAATGTACCTACTAAATCAAAGAATTTTATATTTCACATATATAAAGGAATGTAAGAGATTTAATAGTAGAATAATGAGCTTAGAAGTAGGGTTTTGATAGAGAATTCATTTCAAGATCCTAGGAGAGTGAAGACTAGCCAATCTTTTTCTGATCAAGAAGGGGATTTTTCTAATTAAACTAATAGTTCATGGAGTCCATAAATCTATATAAAACACACATGATACCATCACACCATCATAAAAACCCACAATAATTTCATAGATTATCCAAGTATCTTATTCTAAATATTTATACATCTAAAGGAATAGATAAGAAGAAACATTGAATGCTATGATAGGGTTTCAATGGTGATGTGGGGATTTTACAATAGATGAGTTAGATAGTAAGAGGCCTTTGTTTCAAGAGGTTCAAAGTGATCCTTGGTCATTTCTTTAACATGGATTTCATTTTCATTTCCTATTTTTTCACAATTCTGTCATTTCCTATACTATTTAGTGGGAATTATGGAGTTTTGTATTCAGAGTGGTGTTTTCATCCCTTAAGTTTTTTGATTTTGTAGATTTTTGTATTAAGCCCATTTTTAATCCTATCATTGTATCTTTCCTTTGCATCCTCCTTGGCATTGTGATTTTGGTTGGTGTTGTTAGCAATATCTTGTTGGTTTTAAAAAAACAATTAGTTCTTTTGATTTTTGGTATAGGACACCACCTTTATGGTTTGAGTATGGAGAAGATTTTTTTCTCTTTTTCTTCATTTGTATATTATATCCATCCTTTGTATAAGGATTTAGTTTTTCACTAAGGGATTTTCCCTTTGTTGTAATTGTTATTTATAGTGATATTGTGGTTAGTTTCCTAAGTGACTCTAATCCTATTTGTGCAAATATTTCTTGTATGGGATCTAGTTGGTGTTGAGAATGGAAGATCTTTATTCTATGGTAGGATTTTTCTGAAGACGACAAGCTTGGTGGTGATGCTTCCTTATTTTTAAATGGGTGTTTGATTCTTTTCTTGATCTATTTTTAGTGGCTTCTACTTTTGGGTTTCTACTTGTTGGTTTTTATGTTCATCTCAAAATGAAAAAGAAAATAAGAGCTTTGTTAAAAAAAAACAATTTCATCATCTGACATTGGTCATATTATAGAATTAATTTCTACACTAGTTCTTTGTAATATTTATTGTATTTTCCTTTCCAATTTTTATCTCGTTCTTGTTCTTATGAAATTATTCATTAATAATGATGTCTCTTGTAAAAGGTTACAAGGTTCATAAACATTTGATGGATCTTTTTATCTTAGAACACCCATTATCTACTTGCTTTGTAGGTAAAAGTATTTTTTTTATTAATAGATTTCTAGGTTCCTTCTCAAATTATCAATATTTGAGGTACTTTTGGCTTCTCTCCATTTCAAATATTGTGTCTATTCAAGGTGATATAACTAATAACTAATGGTTTTGGGAAGACTTCCAAAGAATACTATTTATTTTGGTGTAAAGATTTGTTTTATTTCTAGTACAATGATTATTTAGATGATGGTATATGCTTTGTTCTAGGGGCTAACCTATCTATTCTAATCACATATTTTTTCTTGGGTTAGGATTCTTTCTCTAGCCAAAATCTCTATTTGTAAAATAAGGTCTCCTCTTCTCTCTTTTTGTCATCTCACTTCTTGTGAGCTCCACCTATTTGCCAATATAGTTGGATTCTTTTTAAGGCTCCGAGATGCCTCCTGATTTATCTAATTAAATAATCATGCAGCCATGCAATATTAAATTTATCATAACTAAATAAATAGTAGATTAACTTAGCCATATTAACTCAATATGTGCACTTGTCATAGTTCTAGAAATAGTTTCCCAAAAATAAACTCTATTGAAATATGCAAACCAAATATTTTTATACTATGTATTATAATTAAAAATATATAATGTGAGAATTACTTGAATGAAGTTGTCAATACCTATAAGGAATTAAAATAATTTCACATGATCCCACAATAGTGGGCGTCACTTTTTGACCAATTTTGACACTAAAATCAATATTTTTGAAACAAACCTCACATTCAAGTGACTATATCTCTAAAACTATGAATAATTTCAAGATGATGTAAACTAGTGATTTCTAGTACTCTATTCCTACTTTCTAACCATATTTTTTAATTTCAAAAACTAAATATTTAAGTAAAATTTTTCTTCTCCTCTGAAAAGTGGTACATATGAATAATCAATATTTTTAAAGAGTGATAGTCATTTTGACTAGCATAACTTTTTTTCTAGAAATGATAATGAGATAATTCTTTCGGTGTTGGATTTGTAACATCAATATCTAGAAGATGTATTTTATTTGATTCAATTTGGTTCATTATTGTATAGTTTATGAAGTTTTGAAGTGACATCAATCGTAATTCAGACATATGTTCATTTTGACATGGATAACTTGAATTCAATTTATCATAAAATCTAATTTTCTTTTTTAATAGAAACCTATATCAACAACATATTTCTTAGATATTTTTTTAAAAAAGTTGACCTAATTTACAAATTTTCCCAAAGTGTCGAAGTTAGTTGATGTTCAATCGTTAATGAACCTATAATAAGTTAAACTCATAATTGAAAGTCTTAATGAATAATAATATGTATTACAATTATAGTCATTGGAAAGCTTGTTCTGAGCAACACAAATTGAGATTTTTTATTTTAGAGTAGGAGATCATTCGATCTCAATTTTGGGGGTTGAAATAGCCAATTTCAATTTTTTAAAGAAAACAACACCAAAATTTTGTAAATTAACATGTTTGTGTGAATGCTATGTTCGCGTGAGCATTTTTTATTTGTTCATGTGACCATATAAGAATAAATATTTTGGTGGCCAAAAATTTAATGTAATGAGTTCGTGTGAACATGTAAAATATTTTGTATTTGTGCGAACATGCCAAAAAAACAAATGTTGACATCACCCAGGTAGTGAGGACAAAAGTTTGAAAGTGAAGCCGAATTTTATAAAGTTACTGTTCTTTTTTAAGGCAAGGGAAATTTTTTTATTTTTATGATTTTTTGATGGGAAACAAGAAAGGAAGACAAAACAAAAATTCAAGGAAGAGATCTAATGAAGGAAAACAAAGAAATCTTTAGAAGACTTTGGCACATTATAATCAAATTAAACAAGGTCTGTGATTATATATATATATATAATTTATTTTTATGGTCTTGAAATTAATTATGTATCAATCTTATTCTTTATCTAATTTGATTCATTTATAAATTTGTTGCAGACAATCAACAAGGTGAAGGCAGAGAAAATGTTGAAGGAGGCTCAATAGAAGTAGAAGAAGTGCATATGGGAGAAGGGTCATGAACACTCCCTATGGAATCTCAAACAATGAATGTTGAAGAAGGTTCAAGATCACACCCTATAGAGGTTCAAATAACATAAGTTGAAGAAGGGTCAGAATCTTTCCCTACAAAATCTCAAACAATGAATGTTGGAGAAGGCTCAAGATTGCTCCCTGTAGAAATTCTAGTAAAAGAAGTCAGAGAAGGGTCAGGATCAGGTGCAGGAACTAGTATGGAAAAACTCATACATATTGTCCAATCTATAAAGAATGGAATTTCTCATAAAAATTTAGATCATTTATTTAAAATGGATGTGGATCAATTGAAAACACTTGCAGGTACTATTCAACCCTTAAGTTTGTCTACAAAAAGGTTAATGAATAAGAAGATAAGAGAAATAATGACTAAATTTGATAACATTGAAACACTCGAACAAGCTTAGTTGCTTTCACTTTTTCTTACACAAAAGAAGTTAGAAGAGGCATTGAAATTTTTGGGTGTAGACACAACATCAAACAAAAGAATATTTTCTAACATGTAGACTAATGTGATTGAAAATGTTAAACAAGGTTTGAGAAATGTAGGAAAGCAATCTCAAACTAAAGATATGTTCATGGCAAGAAAAGTGATTTTGATGTCTATTGTAGATAAGAATAGGACTAAAAATAGAAAAATATATTCCATTTCATCTAAAATGGGTTTTAGTAGGAAAACAGTGAGAGAATATGTTAAGAGAAGATTAATTCCAGATGGTAGTACTATGGAAGACAATTGGGGAATCATGTGTAGAGAAACTCGTTCTGATAGGATTGTTAAGGGATTAAAAAATTTAGTCATATCATTTTGGATTGATAACACTTGTCCTTCATCAAATATTTTATCATAGATTTTCTTTATCTTATTTTGAGTCAGTCAAATATGACCCGTAAATATTTCAAACATGTGATTACTTGTGGTTACATGATGCACCTATGAAATATCACTCGTTTATGGGTTACCAAGTGGTATTCACACTACAAGTCCTCTATGATTCATGTGTGATGCTAGGGAAATCCTTGCATGTCTATTTTCTAGTCACTCCTATGTAATGTTTGTGAAAAGACCTTGATGTTCTTCATAATCTTGGAATGTACCAAAAGTTTTGATTTCAAACCAAGTGCTCAACTACAACATACTAATCCTTTTTGGGGTACCCCATGCTCAAGCTTCATCAGAATTACCCCCTCCATGCCTGAATGGAAATAGAAACACCTACTTTTTAGCAAATCCACCAATTTTCATAGAGCATTTATCCTACCAATCCTATCAAAATCATAGGTCCTACAATCCTATATCCTTCAAAAAAGTACATTCTTAAAGAATAATTTAAATTTCCAATCACCCCCTTCCCCCATCCTCAACTCACTACCTAAAGGGTTCAATTTAAAACACAAAAAATTCCCCCATCATCCTGTGTCATAACCTTGGTCCCTTAACTCATGTTTAAAGTTGTGAAAATTCCCCCTCCTCCATAGAGGGAACCCTTAATCTATGATATGTTTCACTTTTCTCTTTTGTGTCCCTATTTCATGTTAATTCAGTTTTTAATAGTTTAATTTGCATCATCCTTCCATTTTTTTCACCTCCTTCTTTGATTACATTCACCTTATCATTTAGTTACATTATCTTTCCATTATTATTTGCATTATCACTTTGCTATTTTAAGTTGCATTATCCTTTCATTTTTCATTTAGTCCTTCCACTGCATTCCACTTATCATTTTGTTGCATTATCATTCCATTACTATTTTCATTTTCACTTTGTTAGATTAATTTGCATCAGTATCAGCATGTTTAATTTAGTTTATGATTTACATCCTTGTTTTTAGTATGGTGGCATTATCATATGCATGTTTATTTTAGGTGTTCAAATTTACATTATTAATCTCATTACATTCGGATTACATTCTTCATTTTTTTTTTGTGTGGCCTCATAATTGCAATATCACATGTTCAATGTATTATCGCTACTTATCTTTTTTCTTCGTAGAAACTATCTTGTTAGGTTCACTTTTACCAGGTTCCATTTTTAGTTTTGTAGTGCATTCACTTCATTTAGCTTCCATCATATATACACTTTCTAGATCCTTGATTGTTTACATAAATGAGAGTAGTTAACCCTTCCTAAGTCCTACTAATCCTTCTATAGGCCCCCTTCCACACCCATTTTCTTTGTTCTCCCACTCAAGTGACCCTTTTTTCCCTCCCCCTACTATTTTTGCATCCTAATTACAATTTTAAAAGTCTTGCAGCCCATCTTAGTCCTCCTTCTTGCCCTGATCTTTCTTACTTTTTAAGATGCCATTGGTCCTCAGTCTCTCTCCATGCCACCTTCTTGAGGGGGCATCACATAAATTAGTCTCACATGTTCTACTTAAGACTAGGGAAAATTTGTTGCTTGCAAAATTTTCTTTGCATCATCTACCTTCAAACTTCTTTGAAAGGGTAAATTGTCCCAACACTATGTCAACTAGGGGCAAAATGTAGACACATAAATCTGATTACACCAATTAATTAATTCTTTTTAGTCATCTTCTATGACATTATCCATTAAGTATTTTATATTTAATTAATTTTTATCATCCCCTAGTTAATTAATTTAACAATTGGATATAGTCCAAATAATAATCAAATGACAACATATAGTCTAGTTTATTAATTAATCATTTTTCCTCTATTAAATTGAATAATTACACTAGCATTTTTTTTTCAAATTCATCCTTTGATTTAATAAATCAATTAAATAAAATCCCAAACCATGAACTAAATCCATATCCAAATCCCAATCTAAGAGATCAAGCCTAGTCTTACCCATTCACACATAACAATTAATGCATTTTCCTAATTAAACTTGTTTAATTATCCCACCTACTTGTATTCCTCTATCATGCCCACTTTCCTTCTAACCCCCCTCTAATCTAAGCTTAAAAAATTGTAACCCACACCAAAGTCAAGGATCTCATGTTGCATCCCTCACATCCTCACTCAAATATATTAAATGATCTTATCCACCAGGGCCTCATGAATAAACATGTCATCCAACACCTAGCTCAAAATCCCCCTCCTAATTAACCCCCTGGTCTCTATCACCCCTCAGTTATCCCTAGATCCTAGCCCTAGCTCTACTCTTAAGGGGTCCAAGAAAGCCCATGCCATTGAGGTTAGAATTAGCCTTGAGGTTAAAGTTAGCATTATTGAGTTAGGCTCAAACACCAAAAAGGGAAAGTAGTGTACTAAGAGAACCAACAAGCATCTTCAGCTAGAGAAATTTAAGACCCATTTCCCTTCCCCCCCAAAAGTACAATTATATCTCTGACTCCTCTGATAGTGAGGATAAACCTGCTAAAAGGAAAAGACTCCACTAGGAAATTAAACCTACCCCTAGCTCTATCAGCCCATCCTATGTCTCTGATACCCTGGAAGCTACCCTAGCTCATAGTGTGGGGGGGGGGAAGACATCACCTCTCCTAGGAACAAAACCCCTAAGGGAAATGGGAAGAAAGGTAAACATAGCCACACTAAGATGTGGATGGAGAGGCTTGAAGATCATGAGGGACCTAGGAGATAACCATACTGCTATTTGCCACAAATTTGAAACCTTGGTTGAGTTCTCCACCAAGGTAATGCACTCCACTACCACAACCCTATACTTCCTATAGGCTAACAAAGAGGGAAAGGACCTGGGAAAGACAACTAAGACAACCCATTCCATCTATGGGTTCCTAGTGGAGGATTAGCTAAAAACCATCCTAGATAGACCAATGAAAGTGGAGGTGGAGGATATTGTGTGGGAAGCACCTAAGGAGAAAAAGAATGGTAACTAATAGAAGGAAGAGGGCATCTAAACCAAGATTTGTTGTGTTTTATATTTGTTAAATTATGATTAAGTCTCTGAACTTTACACCCGATAGGGATTTTCAGATTATATCAATTACTTGGACCAATAGCAACAATGTTTTTAAATTTTTTTGGTTTATTATTAAGTTTCTTAAGCATATTAGTTTAAGGACTATGGCTAATGACAATTCGGCTCTAAACATATTGTGGTTTTTGATGTTTAAAGTTGGTATAGGTTAGATAATTGGGACCAGCCTTTTTGTACTTTGGGGAAAACCCTCATCTTTTTTACTGCTATTAACTACTTCAAAAACATAAATTCCTCTTACACATCCCTCATAACTTCACTTTTTCCCCTCACATTCCCAAAAATGGTCACATTCCCTCCAAGATATCCCATCTACTCACACTTACTCTCCCTTTGACAAGTGGTACACCCTCATTGGCTCCAAGTAAGTACATTCCATGTGCTCTCTCTTCCTTATATCCTAGCACTCAATCACCAATTCATTCATCTCACATCTTGGTCCTTCATTCCACTATCCCTTTGCCTATAAATTGGACCCTTCTTGTCTCACAAATCATCCACCTTCATATCTAAACTTATAATGCTAATTTTTGAGCTCAAATCCTACCAAAGTACCATTATCATATGCATTTCCCTACACAAATCCACAGTTAAACTCATCCCTCATCCCCATTATTGAATCCATTTGAAGATTGAGCATACATTAAGTACACATCCCTCATCTTGGACATGTCTATACATCAAGCAGGTTTCTTTGTTTTCTTACTTGGTTTGCATTTCCTTTGTGTTTCTTCCTTTGTCTTCTCAAAAGTGTTCAGTTCATTTTTTTTGTTGAATGCTTTGCTCAAGCCTTTTATTCTATAAACGCTACATTTTCACTAATATAATATCATCCTTTTTGAAAATTATAAGTCTAGTGAGAATTTTCGAAAAGAAATGAAGAATGAAATTGAGATGAGTATGATTGGTGATGTCAAATATTTCTTGGGATTACAAATAGCTCAAAATAAGGGAGGCATTTTCTTATCATGGACAAAATATTTCTAAGATCTATTAACAAGGTTTGGATTGGAGAATTGTAAGCTAGTTGGCATACCTATGTTATAGGATGAAAATTGTCAAGTAAAAATGTATCTCGTAGTGCAATAGAAATAAAGTATGGATCAATGATAGGGGAACTACAATGTCTAACACGTATAAGACCAGATATTGCTAATGCGATTGGTAGTGTGGTTGTATTCCAAGAAGATCTTAAAGAAACACATTTAGCTAACATAAAGAGGATATTCAGATATTTGATAGGTACATCAAATTATGGATTAATGTATGAGAGATCACATAATTTCACTTTATGTGCATACACCAATGCAAAATGGGTAGGGAATATACAAAATAATAGATGGAGAACCAGTGGTGGAGCATTATTCTTAGGAATATCGTTCTCTTAGCTAATAAAGAAATATGATTTTATATCACAATTAACTCTAGAAGTAGAGTATGTAGTAGAAAAAGACAATTGTAATTAGATTATTTAGATGAAGAAGATATTGAGAGACATAGGTATTAAATTTTAAGAAAATTTATCATTCATTGTGATAACACAAGAAAAAATTGTATGTGAAATGATTCAGTAGTACATTCAAAGCCTAAAGACATTGCTATAAAGTATCACTTTTTAGATAGAAGCTAGTAGAAAAGGAATTCAGATTGGAGTATGTTTTCAAAAAGGGGCAAATATTAGATATATTTACAAAACCATTGGCTAAAGATACTTTTGAGTAACTTAGAGTAATGCTTGGGGTGATTCCCCAACCAATTTATGAGTTATTGATGCAAGCTTTCATTAGTCTGGTATATTCAAAACATTTTCATAAACCTAAACTAGTAGGTACTTGTTGATGGTCCTTTGGGTGAGTAGTCACTTTAAGTAGAGTTATTGAGAACTATCAAGAAAATATTTTTATAAAAATGCATTTTGGTACTTCACTTCTTAAAGATCATTTTGTCTAGATGATTGAAAAAGTGAGTGCACTTGATATCCTTAGATTTGCATAGTGGTACCTTTTTTATTAATATCAATGAGGTAGATTAATAAATGAAAAACCTTACATATGAAAGATGAATAATAATAATTCACATATGGTAGATTATTTTATATGTATTCCAAAACTTGAATGAACTATCAATCCAAATAGGAAAGATTATTTTGCCATTCATGTTTTTTCATCATATGTTTCCATAAATGCAAAAGAGGGAGATTGTTAGCTTGAATGTCAAAAGGGGTGGATCATTAGCATGTTTGGGAAGATTATTGAGTGACTAGAACCTATATTTATTTTTTATGTGTTGCATTCATGACTTGGTTTGTCATTAATGTCACCATATATGTATTTTGGTTATGACAGTCAAAGTTGTAGAGGAAGATTTCTTTAACAAGCTAAGTGTATGGAGAATAAAGTTATGTAGTATTATATTATTTTTCATAGATGTTTATAGATGTTGTATCTATGTTAACAAGTATTTCTTTGAAGGATTGAGTGAGTTACAGTTGGATATGTGAAGACTGGTCACAATGCAACTTGTACGAAACTTTTTACTAGTAAATCAATTCTATATGTTAACCAAGATGGTCCAATTTAGTTGAGTGGGCTTGGATGATATTTTAAGACATGTTTTTGATGATGAATTTTAGGGAAGGAGATTCTAGAGTTCACTTGGTGAAGGTAGTTGAAGGATAACATGTGATATATTCCCTATCAACTGACTTTTTGGTTATATTCTTTTGGGATGTACAAATATAATATAACATGTATTGTAATATCTTAATGAGGTCCTATATTATTTATTCTATATTAGGGAAGCTTCAAGGTTTACTTAATTAGTTATTAGGATAAGGTATAAAGTAAAGGTTTCTTCCTTGGTTGTAAGTGTCATTGTCATTATGATTTTGGTTGTCACCATATTGTAGTTGATGCTTTAATGTTGAGGATGCAAATTTGATCAAAGAATAGGAGTATATGATGATGAGATTGTGTTGAGAATTTCAAAGAAATTTTATTCACAATGAATTTTTTTATTGGTCAATTCATACTTGGATAAGTCATCATAGAGATATAATTTGTGTAACAATTATGAAGAAATTTGGATAGTTCAATTGACTTCTTATCAACTCCTAACAAGGTTGGAACAACTCCAAATAGGATTGGAATCTTCTAACTAGGATTCAAATTATTCTAATAGGGACTCTCATGTACTCATTGCATGTAGTTGGCTCATAATAGGGTCATATCCTTTTGCAAGAAATTTTTATACTAGTACATCATCTTGTGGGCATCATTCTCATTGGAGTTTTTCCTCTGATCAAGGGTCACCCTAGATTAAAAAATTGTGTTTATGCTCATATTTTTTAATCTTATGGATGTTTCATATATTGGCTATTATAATTGGATTTGATAAGATTAATCTAAGTTTTAATTCACACACAATTGATTCCCCCCTCCCCTCATTTGTGTTGATGGACTTTACTTTCTAACAAGAATGATCAGCAATCCAAATGGGGAACATTGCAAAAGTAAAAATTAGGTATGTAACACTTAATGGTCACTTGTATACTCTCTTTAGTTATATTTGAATTATTCAAAGCCAATTTAGGGAAGATATGTACATGTGTTTTTGTTTCACATATTTTTATCATTTTCTTAAATTTGAAAGGGTCATGAGATGAATATCTCAACCTCATTTACACATGAGGGTTTAATCCTTCTTCTTCTTGAATTCATTAAAGATATCTATTCAAAAGAAATATATGTGTAATTTTTCTTTTCTTTTTCATCTATTTTTATCCTCTCATAGTTTAAAATTTCATCATAAAAATATCTCATCCTCATTTATACATGAGAGTTTAACCCGTCTTATTATTGAAATCCTAAAACCTATCGCTATTCAAAAGGACCCCAAGATTGGAACTACTAAGAAAAATATTTAATCAATATTCAAAATATTTCTCTTTAGTGATATAACATGCCTCCTATTTTGATGATGGCAATGTTCATTTGGGGAAATATACAAACCCTAAGTCAAAAGACAAATCCCAGCTAAAAATCTTCTTTACTAATTGAACTACAATCCATCTACTAAGTATGTTTTTCCTTCTTTTATCCCTATTTGTTTTGTGAAATATAAACTAATAGTTGGTGGCTATTCCTTTCTTCTGACTAATGGTATTTTTAGCTTTCCATTCTTTGCATATGAAAAATCCTCAGAAAGATATAGATAGAAGAAAAAACCATACTTTTTACTATTTGGATACTAATGGTCCTAATAATAAACTTCCTATTAATATTCCTGTTGATAAAGGTAACCACTTAGAAAAGAGATATACTATGCTTGATGTTGAGAGACTATAGACAACTAATGCACTCCATTAATATGGATGGTATATAAGAATAATGCCTTAGATGGAAAAGAGTGTTTAAACCCCAATGTGTATATAATCATTTTTAGTATATAGGAGTGCCAAAGGGATGAAAGAAATAAAATAAGGCCATAAAAACAATATTAAAATATTGAAGGATATTATATAGGTTTTCAAAAGACTAAGAGCAATTATGATAGTTATCTATACTAAAATGAATAGTATCTCAACTAAAATAGTTAAAATCCCAAGTTGTGGCTATTCAAGATTTATCAAAGTGTTCCTTTGATTTTCCTTTTAGTAGCATAAAATCAAAGATGCAATCGATTGATTTTCTAGTGGCCTATAGTACTCTATGTGGCTTGGCTATTAGGATCTATAGAAAGGATAAATGGTTTCATGCTAATTGATAGCATCTCAAATGTGTTAACAACATTAACAAATATTCAATTCAAAAGAATGCTAATTTACTAAAAAAATCTTTAAAGTCTCTTGGGTTTTATCTGTTGCTTATGATTTTTATATGTTTTGGTTGTTGCCCATTCTCAAATTTGTGGAAGGTAACTTTGGATTCAAATTTTTTGATGTGAGATTATTATAGGTTTCTTCAAAACCAAATCATGTTTTCCTTTAATAAAAAATGAAATGAAGGGAAAAAGTTAAGAGAAAGTGTTTGTGAGAATACAAAAACTAAATGAGAATTATTTTTTGGAAGGGTTATAAGTTCTTTATAATGGCTGATGTTAATGGGTATGAGTGTTCTTCCCTTCCCCCTCCTTATTCTATAGTACGTCTCTATGTCACAAAGGGTGGTAGAAGGATCTCCACTATGTTCCAAAGAGTTGGGAGATTATTTCTAATTTCAATAATAGTTATTCCACCTTTCTCTAGATTCAGCTATAATGCTAATATGTTTTTGTTTTTGTTTTGCACAAATGATGATAGACAATGGTATATATTATAGTAATATTGGTGTTCTGGGTTGTGACGTAATTGTTATTATTATGGTTTAAGAACTCTCGCTTCCACCTTAATAAAAAATAATAATATGTTCATTATATATACTTTCCTTTCATTTCAATATTTTTTCTATGACCATCAATATCAAATTCTTAAACTACATGTCATCTATGTAAAAAATATCTATAAAAATATGTCTCCATTAACAAAAATATATAATTATCATCTTTTATGACAGTTATATTTTTTTAATAACATTTATACTAAATATTACTTAATTATAAAGTTAAACAATATATTCTGGATATCAATCTATACTTCATTATAAAATTCTTTATAATTATATAATCTATCTTACAACTAAATATAAAATGCATGATGCAAGGAAGAAAATGTGATTTGAATAAGTTTCTGTACCCTAATCGGGGAATCTGCCAAATTAAGTCGTTTTTAGTACATGATTTATATATTAGTTATAAAAAACTTCAAACATGTTCAAGTACCTTTTACAGGCCCGGCAATTGGGGTTTTCGACAGGCACCTATACAGATCAGCATCGCAGATAACTGTAATTTGTAGCAGGTCGGTCTGGAGTCATCTATAGGTTTTTCTTATTGTTGGGATTCTTTCTTATGTTCCATTTCTTTATTTTTTCATTCATGGTAACATAGTCTATAGAAATATTTAAGGCAACCATAAGCGTGCAGGTTTGGGATTTGTGATCTGGCTACAGATCCCCTCAGATCTTCTGTCAGAAAGCTCGAACCCTAGTCATCCTATTATTATTAATTATATTTTTGAAACCTAATCCTTCCAGAATCTTTTTCATAATCTTTGGCTAATACAAAATGCAGAGAGGATCGATTGTAGATTTGTTATGGGCGATTTTATTCGAAGCTGATGCCTTTTCTAAAAACTGACAGTTGTAGCTGTTTGTCAGAAGCTTTGTGTTGGAATAACTTTAAGTAAAATTGCAGCTTTTGGTTTCAAAGTAGGCCTATGGAGAGAATCGGGTGTGGGTTTCTACCGCCGGCTGCACTCAATGGCAATACCTTTTCTATCAATAATGACTTACACAATTTCACCACTGCAGATTCCTTCTTCCAGCATTCTTTTTCTCTCAAAAACAATGGTGCTGTAGGTTATATAAACCCTAATGTCAATTGCAAGAATAAACTTGTTGAGATGGGCAAAAACGCTGGAATAGCAATGACTTCGAAAGGCATCCACAAATTTGTTGAAAGAAAAAGGCGGAGACACATGAAAACACTGTTTTCTGCCTTGAGTTCCTTGCTGCCGGAAGAGTACGTTAAGGTATTCTCTTTTCTTTTTCGTTATATTACTCATTATAACAGTTAGGGTTTACTCCATGCCCACTATTTTCATCTAACTGATAGTAGTGCTCTGTATTTCTAGCGAAACTGTTCGACAGCAGAACAGCTATCAGAAAGCGCTAACTATATTAACCATTTGCACGAAAAGATTAAGAAGCTTACACAAAGAAGAGATGAGATGAGAAGAGAAAAATTGTGCAGAGATCTGTCTTTCTCTGTTCCATCGACTGAGACTTACCCAATTGTTAAAATAAGTTGTCATGACTGGGGTGTTTTGGTGTCAGCAAACACACCAAAGTATGAGATACTCTTGTCTGATTTTCTGCTTGTATTGGGAAATAATGGCCTTGATGTAAGTACTGCTGTTGCTTGTGCCATGAATGACAGAGTCTTCCACACCGTACATGCTAAGGTATTGATTTTTCTCATAGGAATGTTTAAGTAAAATGTCTTTTCAGAATACTATGAGGATTAAGATATCCTATGGTTTTATATGACAGGTTGCAGATCATCATAGTTTTGACACCAAAACTCTATATCAAAGTATTTGCAACTTGGTAGATGAGAAGGCTTGGGATGTAAAGGCAATTCACAAGTGAGGATTGACCACTCCCTTTTTCTGGTATGATTTCTTTATTATTACATCTTGACAGAGTTTCATGGGTTCACAAAGGAGCGTTTATAGATTTCAATGGGTGTTACGAGTGTTGATAATTCTCAATGGAGTCACAAGGGAGGATAGCTAGGTTTTCAAGAGATTGATGTATATAAAGCCTTGTTTTTTCTAGGATTCATGAGAAAATGTGCATTCACGATTATTTTGGAGTAGTACCTCAAACTATATAGGAGCTTATAGTGTATTAAATAGACCATTTTTCTTAGTAGTTCTAAAGATTTGATTTCTGGACAGATATAGTTGATTTCTCCAGATTTAATGGAATTTCCTGTTCATCTTATAAAACTGATTATAGTATCTTGAATGTCTAACAAGCTGGATCTTTTCTTAATTTCATGTAGAGAGTAGATTCAGAAAAGCAAGAACTTTGTTCTGTAGCATAGACATAACGCAGTAGTAAAGACTTGATTGCGCAAGGAGGATCTAAGCATAAGGCTTAGGAAAAGTAAAGATTTCTTGCAGTCTATAACATCTCACTATCAATTTAAATATTAGAAATTGAACTTGTAAGAAATGTAGTAAAGGATTAATCCCTCGTATACAGTGTCCTGCCCAAACTCTCAAATGTTACGTGTAATGGTCACCCTTGGATGTCCCAAAAAAAAACTAAACCAAATTGCTGAAAGGAATTATGTCAAACAGTTTGCATTCAACTTCTTAAAACCCCTTATAACTCCGGAAATCAAACGTTTTTATGGAATTGGTATCATACAACATAAACAAGAAAGAAGCTATAATAATATGCAAAGTGGAAATGAATTGCTGCTAATAAAATGTTATTTTCAGAATTCATAAAACCAAATACATGGCAGATTTATCAACTCACTAATTACTTCAGCAATATTGTCATAATACTCCAGCCCATGCTTACGAACTTGCTGCTACAATACTTTGTCCTCCAATCAGTCCACTACCTTCATAATACCATTCCTTCCAAGCGGCATAAGCGACGGACAAGTAGTGAAGAAGATATGAGCAAAATATCAAATCTGCCTGTAGCCGGAAATGCAACTAAACTGCCTGATAATGAAGCCAATAAGAAAGAATTCCAAAGGCCAAACCCCAAGGGAATGACGTCTAGAATGTTACAAGAGAGGATAGACGTCCTCAAATGCCAAGAACAAAGCTGCAACTCACACACCAATTTCTTCTCATATTCAACCTGCCTAATGAAGCCACAGATGCTTCCTTTTATTCTATTCCCACGGGTCCGCTCAACTCATATGGGCAATGTGGGATAAAAGATGTGTAATATAAAACATATATTAAAATACCCCTTATGTCTCCCTTGGGTACACATCACCATAAAATAAATATTAAAGTAACACTTTAATATTTTATAATTAAATTAGACGTTACTTTAATAAAACTTCAGGCATTAAAATGTATTAGCAATCGAACTCCGAATAATGCGAGTGATAGCTCATCGGAAAGCTCTCACCGAGGAGTATCGAATCCAATCACCAAAATTGACCTGCACTGTGTCCTGCCGACTTACTAAAAATAGTAAGTATGCTTGAAACTGAGTAAATCAACTTCGTTTTGGCCCAAACTTGAAATGACTAGGCCAAAACACTCCAAGATCCCATTAAACCCTTCGTTAGCCCTCGGGACCATGTAGAACAAGGCTAACGCACACACACTTGGTCAACTGCTAAAATGGGGACATTACAGTCCGCCCCCCTTGAAATTGCTTGTCCTCAAGCAATCTCAGCCCAGCCTGCTGAATAACCTGCTCACTCTCCCATGTAGAATCTTCCTCCGGCAGGTCTTTCCATCTGACCAAATGCTCCTTCACTATCCTACTTCTAAGCTTCCTCTCTCTGGTATCCAGAATAGCCTCAGGTACTAACACAAGCTTCCCCTCCTCATCCAAAGGGGGTAAATCTGCAGAAGGCACTACACTCTGACCAATGGCTTTCTTAAGCCTAGACACATGAAACACATTGTGCACTCGATTGCCTTCTGGAAGCTCAAGCTCATAGGCGACTTTGCCCACTTTGTGAATCACCCTGTATGGACCATAAAATCTAGGTTTCAACTTTTCAGCTCCGCTCTTCTTGAGCGATGACTGTCTATATGGTTGTAGCCTCAAGTAAACCATATCCCCTACTTCGAAGCTGCGCTCTATTCGGTGCTGATCAGCATACAATTTTTGTTGATTCTAGGCCTGTTGTATATTCTCTTTGAGCACTTTCAAGATGTCCTGACTATCCTGCAATAAGTTTTTGGCTTTGGGCACTCTACTGTCCCCCAAAACTAAATCCATGAAGCTAGGTGCTTCATAACCATAGAGTGCCATGAAAGGAGTCATCTTGATGGACATATGATAAGTGGTGTTATAACAATACTCTCCCATATGCAACCATCTGATCCAAGCCTTTTGTTGTGTAGTTACATAGTTCCTCAAATATCCTTCCGCCCATTTATTCACAATCTCTGTTTGCCCATCTATTTGCGGATGATAACTAGTGCTAGGTGTAAGATCTGTACCACACAACCTAAACAACTCTTGCCAAAAAACACTCATAAACTTACTATCCCAGTCGTTGACAATGAATCTGGGCAACCCGTGTAACCTGAATATCTCTTTAAAGAAAAGCTCTGCCACCTGTGCTGCTGTGTAAGTGGACGGAATAGCAATGAAGTGAGCAAACTTCGTCAAGCGGTCCACCACCACATAGATGCAATCCCTTCCCTGTACTCGTGGTAAACCAGTGATGAAGTCCATCGAAATACTTTCCCGTTTCCTATCAGGAATGGGCAAGGGCTGTAATAAACCTGCAGGAAATGGGTGTTCTCCCTTATTCTGTTGACAAACCACACACTCCCTGACATACCTCTGAACATCATCCTTGAGCCCTTTCCATGAAAACCTCTCTCGGATCTTCCTGTAGGTCTTGAAGACCCCCGGATGTCCAGCTGTGGGTGCATCATGAAATGCCTTCAGTATCGCCTCTCTCAAATGTGATGATGGAATCAAATAAACCCTGTCCTGAACTCTGATCAATCCATCTATCACCTCATAGCGATCATCCTGTATGGTACTTGAAATCAATCCAGAAGCCCAAGCATCTCCGACATACTCTGCTATAATCCGATCTCTCCAATCTCCTGAAATCTCTGCCAGAGCACATAAGTGAGGTCTCCGAGATAAGGCATCAGCCACCACATTTTTCTTACCTTTGACAAACTCTATGTCAAAGTCATAAGCCTGCAATTTAGTCACCCATTTTTGTTGCCGGTCATTAAGATCACGCTGGCTCATGAAGTATTTAATACTGTTGTGATCAGTCTTGATCACAAAACGTCCACCTACCAAATATGATCGAAATTTGGCCAATGCATGCATTATGGCCAACATCTCCCGGTCATAGACAGAATAACTTTTCTCAACTCCTCGAAGCTTCCTACTCTCGAATGCAATGGGATGCTTCTCCTGCATCAATACTGCTCCAATCCCATCACCAGATGCATCACAATGAAGCTCAAAAGGCTTCGTGAAATCCGGTAGAGCTAGAACTGGACATGAAGACATTACCTGCTTGAAATGCTCAAAACACCTCTGTGCTGCCCCTGTCCACACGAAGGCTCCTTTCCTGGTAAGATCTGTCAAGGGTGTAGCAATCTGTGAGAATCCCTTAACAAACCTCCTATAAAAACCACATAAACCAAAGAATCCCTTAAGCTGTATAAGGTTTGTGGGAGTAGGCCATTCTACAATAGCTCTAATCTTTTTGGGATCAACCCGAACGCCATCTGCACTAATGATATGCCCCAAGTAAAGGAGCTCAGTCATGCCAAACTCACATTTAGATTCCTTGGCATACAATGACTCTCTCTCCAGAATAGATAACACCTCCTCTAGATGATGTAAGTGCTCCTCCCAGGTCTTACTGAAGACCAAGATGTCATCAAAGAAGATCAAGACAAATCTCCTCAGCTGCTTCCTGAATAGCTGGTTCATACAACTTTGAAATGTAGCAGGTGCATTGGTTAGACCAAATGGCATAACCATGAACTCAAAGTGGCCATAGTGACATCGGAAGGCTGTTTTCTCAATGTCTTTTGCTCTCATCCTGATCTGATGGTATCCGGATCGCAAATCAATTTTGGTGAAGAAGCATGCCCCATGCAACTCATCAATCAGCTCATCAATCCTAGGAATGGGATACCTGTTTTTAATTGTTTTCTTATTCAGTGCCCTGTAATCGATGCACATGCGCATCGTCCCATCCTTCTTCTTTACCAATACTACTGCTGAAGCAAAAGGGCTCTTACTGGGCCTGATATGCCCCATCTCCAACAAATCCTTAATCGCCTTCTCTATCTCATCCTTGTGTTTCTTAGGATGACGATAGGGAGTAATCATAACTGGTTTGGCTCCCTCCTCGAGCTCAATAACATGTTCCATCCCTCTGTCAGGAGGAACGCCATGAGGAATATCGCTAAATACTTTAGCGTGTCTATCGAGTATCTTCTGGACATCTAGTGGATGACTCTTTTCTTGTGGCTCTGGTGAAGTTGGCATAATGTGGCATTCTGCCGCCCACTCTATGTCATCATGACGAAAAAGTCTCTGCATTCTCCTCAAGGACACTATTCTGCAACCTCCATCTGAAAGCCCTCTAAGTACCACAGTTCTCCCCTCATGCTGGAATCTCATCTCCAATTTCGCTAGATTGAGTGTGAACTCAACTAGTGAAGCCATCCATGTCATGCCGAGGATGACATCATAATCTCCCATGTCCACAACATAGAACTCATCCTCCAACTCGTAGCCATCTCCAAACCTGATGCAAAGATTAGATATCTTCCGAGTGCATAATAACTTATCACCGTTAGCCACCATGACTCTAAACCCATCATGCTCCTCTATCTGTAACCCTCTCTTGGCTACCAACTGTGCATCTATGAAGTAATGTGTAGCCCCAGTGTCAATAAGAGATATCACTTTCTGCCCCTGGATAGTACCCCTGACCTTAAATGTGATTGCCTTTTGGGCCCCTGTCAAGCGTGCCAACGATCTATCATCCTTAGGAATGTTGCTCTCCTCTATAGTGTTACCCTCATCTGAATCGGAGTGCTGATCCTCCCCTTCTGACTCTGACTCTTCTGCTGAAAAATACTCCATTTGATTTGCCTTAGCCTTGAGAGAACATTTATGAGATAAGTCCCAAGGCTCTCTACAATGGAAGCACAGCTTCTTCTTTCGAAGTTCATTCAAGGTTTCATTGTCTAGTCCTTTTGATCCTTCTTTGGGTTTGCTATACTCTTTCTGAAATAATTTTTTTTCTTTGTCCTTGCGATAGGAAGAATCTGTTGAATGGTTTTTTCCTTTGTATACCGAAGGGGCTAAATCTCGTGCCTTTTTAGTTGCTTCAGCTAACGTGAGTGGATCATGTCCCTTCACCCAACCTCGTAATGGATCAGCAAGACCATCACAAAATAACACCACCAATCTCCTAGGAGAGATATCAGTAACAAGTACAGACAAGCGCTGAAACTCGGCAATGTAAGCATCCACAGAACCTGACTGTTTTAACTGTGCTAGCTCCTTGAAATGTAACTCGGGATCCTTAGTGTCAAATCTCCCAATCAATGTTTCAGTGAATTCCTCATAGGATGCAATCTGATTATGCCCCAAAGTCACCATGCCATGATGCCACCATTCATGTGCAATGTCATCCAAGTGCATAGCCGCATACTTGATAGCCTCCTCCTCAGGCATAGGATTTAGCTGCAAGTATGTATCTACCTTCTGCACCCAAGCTCGTGCAGTCATCTTCCCTGAAGCATCATAATAAGGTAAAGAAAGTTTTCCAACTTTCTTCCTCAGCTCAAAGTTTTGATTCCTCCCTCCTGCTTTAGGCATGTGTCTCATCCTCAAGTCCATATAATCTCTAAGAGAAATATCCGCCTGAAACTCTGGTCCACTAGCCTCCCAGTCCCTCCTGAACTGATCCTGTAACTCGGTAATCTGTGGTTCGTTTACTGGATGAACCGGATCTCTGGGTGGAAAAGTGGGTAGAAGAGGTCTCGAGCTCGCAGTCCGTGCTGGGCGTGCAACGTGTCTAAAGTTATCAGCCTCATTCCCATTATTGCCGTGTCCATTATTACCATTAATGTTATTCTCAGGACCATTGTTGTTGCCTTGGCCTTCATGGTTATTGTTTCCCCCGTTGTTATTGTTTCCCTCGTTGTTATTGTTTCTGTTGTTGGCATCACCTGGATTAATATTGACACCCATCTGTCTAGCCATGAGCTGCAACATCATGTCCATTCGCCTATTCTGCTCCTGCTGCATACGCTGCCCCTGCTCTAATGTATCCAGTAACTGTCGGAACAGTACCTCCTCCTGATCTGGACCAGCATTTCTGCCTCCGCCTAATCCTGTATTCCTGTCATCTCGATCACCCATATTATTGTCCTGATCACAGAATATCTCCTCTGTGTCTGTATGGTTGAATTCAATGTCCCCCTGCACGGATGTACTAGACTGTTTGCTTTGCAAGTCTGAAATCCTATTTTGTCTTGTTCTGGTATCGCGAAAATTATAAGACCCCTGTCGCATGCTCAAACATAAATGCTTAGCCTGTGTTTTTTACTTACTTTTTCCCTCTATCCGGCTATTCCAAATTCCCTATAAGACCTCCACAGGATGGCAGGACTTATAGCTCTGATACCACTGTAATGGTCACCCTTGGATGTCCCAAAAAAAAACTAAACCAAATTGCTGAAAGGAATTATGTCAAACAGTTTGCATTCAACTTCTTAAAACCCCTTATAACTCCAAAAATCAAACGTTTTTATGGAATTGGTATCATACAACATAAACAAGAAAGAAACTATAATAATATGCAAAGTGGAAATGAATTGCTGCTAATAAAATGTTATTTTCAGAATTCATAAAACCAAATACATGGCAGATTTATCAACTCACTAATTACTTCAGCAATATTGTCATAATACTCCAGCCCATGCTTACGAACTTGCTGCTACAATACTTTGTCCTCCAATCAGTCCACTACCTTCATAATACCATTCTTTCCAAGCGGCATAAGCGACGGACAAGTAGTGAAGAAGATATGAGCAAAATATCAAATCTGCCTGTAGCCGAAAATGCAACTAAACTGCCTGATAATGAAGCCAATAAGAAAGAATTCCAAAGGCCAAACCCCAAGGGAATGACGTCTAGAATGTTACAAGAGAGGATAGACGTCCTCAAATGCCAAGAACAAAGCTGCAACTCACACACCAATTTCTTCTCATATTCAACCTGCCTAATGAAGCCACAGATGCTTCCTTTTATTCTATTCCCACGAGTCCGCTCAACTCATATGGGCAATGTGGGATAAAAGATGTGTAATATAAAACATATATTAAAATACCCCTTATGTCTCCCTTGGGTACACATCACCATAAAATAAATATTAAAGTAACACTTTAATATTTTACAATTAAATTAGACGTTACTTTAATAAAACTTCAGGCATTAAAATGTATTAGCAATCGAACTCCGAATAATGCAAGTGATAGCTCATCAGAAAGCTCTCACCGAGGAGTATCGAATCCAATCACCAAAATTGACCTGCACTGTGTCCTGCCGACTTACTAAAAATAGTAAGTATGCCTGAAACTGAGTAAATCAACTTCGTTTTGGCCCAAACTGGAAATGACTAGGCCAAAACACTCCAAGATCCCATTAAACCCTTCGTTAGCCTTCGGGACCATGTAGAACAAGGCTAACGCACACACACTTGGTCAACTGCTAAAATGGGGACATTACATTACGTCTGACTTCAAGACATTTCCTTTTTGTCTTTTTTTTCTCTTTTTACGTTTTTCTTTTCTAATTTCATTAATGCCCATTTTCAACATATGTGTATGGAGGGCCAGCAATCGTAGATTAGAAAGTTGAGGTATGATTTACAAATTTAAGACTTTTGAAAATAAATTCTGTATTGAATACCATTGTTCAAGGTATTGCCTGCATATGTATACTCGATATCAATCCTGTACCTCTCTCATTTCCAAGTGTCATTGTATAATCTATTGTCATGAATAGGCGTGAAAGAAAATAATTGAACTCCCAAAGTCGCAGTTACAATTAATTCTAATATAGATAATGCATTATTTTTCTTCGACCGTGACTCATGAGTGATCAACGACAGAGGCAGAAAGCTGTTTCCCATAGATACCTTGAAAAACATTCATCCAAATAGTTGACGTTTAGCTTGTGATGAGTAGGGCAAAAACATTCCTGTTACAATCGGTAGCCTTTGTTTACATATTTTCGGATGTCTCACAGTTATTCTGTTTTTCTCATAGTAAATAATGATTGCAGGTTTGATTTTTCTGTAGTTGCCAATTTTTTTTTCAGTTTTTATGTGCCAAATGGCAATTAATCGTTTTAGATGTTTTTACAGTATTATAGTGCTTATTCCAATTTACCTATAGGCTTGTTGTGGGAGCTTTTGCTACCAAAAATGTTGTAAGACCTCTTTATGGTTGATTTTCGTATTGATAAAAATATATTTTTATAATTTTTAAAAATGTAATTTTATTCTTCTCAATCTTTTGGCAAGTTTCTATTTTGATTTCTTGTAAATCTCAATTCACATATACTTTCTATTATATATGTTTGTTCATTCAATTTCATTTATATTTTGAATATGTAAACAACATTGTAAACTAGCAGTTGCATGTTTGTGTACATGCAACAATAAGCCAATAGAAATATATACATGTCACACCCTAAAAATTGCTAAATAATAAATAGACTATTAATAAGATCAATATAAAATTCTATGATTTGTTATTAATAACTATTTTCTATTAAGAATGATATTTTATTTTATCTTTTCACATAAATGTTTAACTAAAATAGTAATAAAATTATTAGCATTTTAAAAAATAAGGTAGACTTAAATATAGCTTATAAATATGTTAGTTGTAATTTAAGAATTGAAATTGGATCATCGAAGAAGAAAATATTCATTTGTTGTATATTACTTATTATATGCATTTTTAAAAAATATGTTTTTATTAGAATTAGAGGCTTAGTAAATATATTAGAATTAGAGGTTTAATAAATAAATGATGTGTTGTAATTGTATGGTACATTAATGATTTTTCATTAATTTTATCATAATATTAGAAATTGTCATATTTTATTTATGATCAATATATCTATTTTATGATTGATTTAAGGAAAGAACACATTCTCTCATTGTTAAAAATAGTTTACTCTAAGAGAATTTGGGCTAGGTTTATCAATTTAATGAAAAATGGAGAGCCTCAAAAGTGAGGACTCCTTAGAGGAGAATGAGGAAGAAGACAAACAAATGGAGGAAGAAATAGAGGCATGGGAACATAGTGAGGAGGAAGTGGAGGAGGCAAAATAGAAAAGGCGGAGGATATCGAGGATGAGTCAAGGTGGAAGAGGAAATAAAGGAAGAGTAATATGAGTTGGTCTTCTTTATGGTATTCAAATGGCAATTCAGATAGGTTTTTTGGAGATCCATATTGAGGGGGATTCTCAACTGATAATTCAAGCTATTCAATAGAGATAATGTCAAAACTGGAAATTATATTATATTCTTCAAAAGTGTTGGTCATTGTTGGACAAATTTTGCTCTTATGTGATCTCTCACACATATAGAGAACGTAATAGATTAGTTGACTTCATGGCAAATAGGAAATTGATAAAGGTCTGGTGAATATCATTCCTAATTTTGAAAATTGAGTTTTTTTCCCTACTCTTTTTCACATTGTTGATTAGTAAGACACCTCTTTACTTCATCATTCATCCAACATGCATGACATGGCTATTTATAGACTTCTACTTTGGGGTTGGCTTTTGGTGCATCTTGGTATTGACAGTTTGGCAAGTCTATGTGATTTATCAGTTCTACGTCTATCTCTACAAAATGCGACTCATGGTCAGTCATAGTGATTGATTGGTGTGCCTAGTCAGTGTTCTGGACTAAAGTTGTAAATGTTTGATAGTTGTTACGAATTATAACGTAAACACTTCTTTAATATTAATTAATTTATAGGCTCTTTATGCCTTTCATTTTTATTTATTTTAAAGATGAGGGACAAAATCCACATCAGGACAAGGAGGAAAAATGATCTTGACTTCTTGAAACAGAGGAGCAATGATAAAAATCTTCCTAGTCTGTGTTGTATGGTTATTTTGCAAAAGTGATCTCCTAGCTTTTAATGTTTGATCTATCAATGAATTGAGATTAACTCTTATTCTAATAAAGTCAACCTATATTTGAGCTACTTATTTTTATTTTTAGTTAGAATTTGTTTTACTTGTGTTTTTTCTTGATCTACCTCTATAAATTGTGACTAACTATGTTGTTTTAGCATAATTCAATAATTTAAAAAAATTGCTTAGATCTTTATTTGGAAAATAGTAAAATTATTGTAAATAAATTTGTTCTACAATATAAATTTGATTACAAATTGTAAATATATATATTTAATTTATTTATACATAAGCTTATTAAGCTTAAATTTTTTAGGCTAAGTATTAGTACTTGTTGTAGGTTAAGTATGATACTTTTTTAATTTTATTATAAAATCAATACATTCTAATGTATAAGATTTTTAACTTAATAATTTACATAAAATTACTTTTCTATGATTTGATTTGATTGGATGAAGCCAGATTTGATGGATTCTAAAACCATGATAATTTTTTAGATTTAAATTTTTAATAATATGATTTATATCATTTTAACTCACATAATACTTTGATACTTTTTAAGATTTTCAATATTGCATTTTTAGTATTATATTTTACAAATTATTTTTTCCATTCAATTATAAATATTATATATACTTATATTATACAATCTTTAAAGAAATGCTATTACACATATTATTATTATTATAAAAATACTATATAATATTTTAATTAATTTAAATATTTTATATACTATAATAAATTTATTAAATGAAAACTAAGTTTATACCAAAACTAAGAACAATACTAAGCTATTATATGGCACTTGTTTAAATAGGTGTGTAGAGAAACAAATTGCCACCACTCATTTTGTTAATATTGTTTGTGTTTCACTTTAATCTCTTAGATGTTGGTAGATTCATCAACATGGTCTATCAGTTGTAACTAAATCATAGTTTACTAACAACTTCGGCACAAAACTCTTATCTATCTACTCTAGGCCACATGCAGTTCTGATTGTTCTTTTGTTAGCTGAAAGTCCTCTATATATAGAAGCCATGTAATCTCTTTTTGCCAATGGCTAAATAGCCCACCGAATGTCCTTTGTTATGATTTTTTAATAAATAAAAATGTAGAAATCATTGTTAAATAATTTTTTAATAAAATTATTAAATGAAATTTTTTTTTTTTATGTCAATTTGGTTAACTGTATAGACACTTCCTCTAGATTTTGTGTGCAATCAAATCAAAAAGATATTTAGTTATTTATTCTATCTACTATAGTAGTTCATTGATTTGTTGTCTATTTTTTTAATATGGTATGAGAGCGTATTTTGATTCTTGGGTCATGACAGATTTTTTTGTTCATGAAACTCTAGTTATTATGTGGATTTAAAGTGTTTTCTTCTTGCTTTCTTCCTTTCTTTTTATCATAGTATTAAGAAAAAGCATTGTTATAGTTTTGAGTATGAAGGAATTCATTATGGTGTATTGTACCTAGTTTTTTGAAAGGAGTGCATTATTTTTAGTGTCCAACACTCTAAAATTTTTTTTTCTTTATTGATGAACTATGTAGCTAGAAAACACTCCTAGAGAACTATGCCTCAATAGATGAATTTTTTTTTACATGGACTCAATAATGGAAAGAAGTTCAGAGCTAGTTTCGTCATCAATGAAACAATGTTTGTGCAAAGATCACAAAACCACTTATTTAGGTGAAACTTTTTTTTAAAAATGAACGCTTTGTGGTGCTTGGGTGAAAAATCTAAAACAAAAGCAATTGCATCAGTTGGGGGAAATCCCAAATGGTTATGGGTGAACCCATAGTGATAGAGAGAATAAATATTTTATGTTGTAAAGGGGTACCTAAAAAGACTTAATGTCCGGACTTATTCGATTTGAACTCAAATCTATTAGTTGTAAATAAACTGTAGTTCACCAATAACTTCAGCAAAAAAAATTCCTTTTGTTAGACACGTGTCCAGTTAAGCTGAGTCATACCTATCTGCTCTAGGTTTTTTTTTTTAAATTAATAAATAGTCTCTTCTCTATTAATTAAATAATCGATTTTTTTGGGTGAAGTTACATCGATAAAATATTTGATTTTCTTCTATAAGCTATCTGTAGCAATTTATTGATATGCTGTCATCATGTTTTTATACATTTGTTCTGTCTCTAGCATGAGGGTGCCCTAGATATGGGGCATCCTTGTGCACTGCGACCATCTACAATGCGGATTTCCACACCTGCGTCTCGTGACATCTTCGTACTCGCAGCTCGCACAACATGTAGGTTTGAGTTTGAGCAGGAGGGAGCTCGCGACCAACACCAATGTGGCACACGAAAACCCCATGGCAATATCTCGATGTCTGAAAACTTTGATCCCCTGCTGCTATGTGCGGGCAGAATCCACATCAAGTCTCGGTTTTGCATTTAAAATTGGCACGAGTCTGTGTCGGTGTACACAGAATAGTGGGGGCTCTTTGAGAGTTTAGCCCTTCGTCTTATGGTTTGTTAGCCTCTTTTTCGTTCCAACTTTACTTATCTGGGATTGTATTTTGTTTTGGGCGGGGGGGGAGACAGGGAGGTTTCCCATGAGCTTACGAACTCAAAATTGTAAATTGCTGGCAATGTGCATATTCTTTCATGGTGAATTCAAAGGGCTCACTGGTGTACTGAATTTTTGGGTTTGTTTGCAAAACACTCCTATAAAGTGCCAATTAAGGGGGAAGCAAGGGGGGATTGAGGGGATGCCAGATGATCAAGGGAGTGTGATGCCTTTTCTATTTTTCACTTTTTAAGTTCTCTTTCTAAAAGTAACCATCAATCTTAGTCTAGCAATATAGATTCTAATGTAACTGCAATACAGTTAACTCATGTCAATTATTTTAATCCAAACTTAAAAGTCATTGTTGAACTAAAGAATAAAGACTTATGTAGAGTAGCAATGTTAACAAGAAAAGAGATTAATGTCTATAAGGACAAAGAAAAGTTAATTCAAGTGAGTATTTTGAAATATACTAAAGCATAAGCTCAAATTGTAGGAAATGAAAAAAAAAAATTGCTGAAGGAGAGAAAAAGAACACTAAAAAGGGAAAACAATGGAAGAAAGAAAATAACATTAACAACTTAAAAAACAAAACTTTATAAAAAAATAATTCAATCACTGTCAAGTTAAATGTTCCTTTTGTAACAAAACTTGTCATGAAAAACATCAATGCATGAAAACAATTTAAGAAAGTGGCACTTCTACTCAAAAAAAAAAAAATTAATTGGTTATGTCAAAGAATCTTCTTCAAGTCAGAAAATTACTAAGGATAAAGATAAATAAAAAGGTGGGATGTTAACTATTTAGATCCCAATTCTAGTCCTCATAATTTAGATGACTTAACAAATACTAGTCATCTTTTGGTAAACGTCAACGTCAACAACATCATCATCTTTTTGGTTCTCCTTATAGCTTTCTTCAGTTCTATCTTTTTTGGGAGATAGTTTTTTTCACATTTTCTATTTTACTTCTTTTATTAGAGAATTCATTGCACAGAGGCACCTCATTTCACATTTTCTATTTTACTTCTTTTATTAGAGAATTCATTGCACAGAGGCACCTCACCAAACTAACTTACTCAAGACTCCTTTTTTCTCTTGTCCTCCCAATTGATACTTAAGTTTGGGTCTTAGTGTATATATTTAATTTATTTACACTCATATATATTAAGTCTAAATTTTTCCTCCATTATCATTTGACATGTCTATGGGATTTATCATCTTTTAGGAACTATCTAAAGATTTGTCACTTTAATTTTGACACCTCACTTTAGCTTGGAGTAAAACACTACCATTGATTGAATATTGTTTCCAACTTCTAAATTGACCCAATTGCTCCCAACTATATGCACACTTCAACTTCAATTTAATGCATGCTGATTTTAGGTTCATTTAGTCATTAATTTATTAGATCTTGATTTTTAGATATTAATTCAGTAAGGAAGTTAAAACCAAATACATGTTTTGAATGAAATAAATAATTGGATACCTTTGAATTTGAAGTGGGGAACACTTTTTTTTTGACATACTAATTATTAAAATTTAAGATTAAATTTCTAAATAGATGTGTGATGAATATGTTATCTAAATTAGAAATTTTCAAAAGATAAGAATAAACATACATTTCTATACATCTTACTAATGACATTAACATTTCTAGAAATATGATGTCTATTTTTAAAAATTATTGAATAGATCTAGCATGGTTGCCATTGATATCAAAATTCGTAGTATAAAATGTTGTGGTTAGAATATTTTGCAACATTGATCTATCCTATAAAATATTTTATGATGATAAGTAATAATTATTCTAAGATGATGAGTAGTCTAGATTTCATCTAAGCGATTCACATATAATAACATGTCTTTTTAGATTTTTATTGGAAGATAGCTAGTGCATAATAATAAAGATTAAATGTTTGATATTAGTTTGTTTGTTCCAGTCATACATCAAGTATCTTTTTCTATTTGTATAATCATGCATTATGTTAAATATTTTAATATGTCACTATCATGTGAATAGCTTTTATCGTAATGTTTCTATAGTTGATGCTAAATTTAATTGAGATAGAGACTTGGTCTTGGTTGTGGCATTTGCATAGGTTCTAGAATATATCCCATGTGTGCTATGTAATGAACTCATCTAATGTACGACATATTTATGGGTCTCCTATTAATATGGTATAAAGATATTTATGTAAAGCTTATCCTTTAGGCATATCTCTAGTATACTAATCCTTATAGAATATATTAAGATTTTTTTTCAATCTTTGTTTCTATCATTTGTTTGTGTGTGTGAATGGGCCTAATAATGTGTTCAACCAAAGAAAATGGAGGGAAGGATTATGAAGTCATGTAATGAGGAATAGAGAAGTAGGTGGAAGTGATTGGATGGCAGAATTTTAATGGAAGAATTTGTGCAAAGAAGTTTTAAATGGGATTTTCAGCATCATCATTGGGATCAAAAAATGCAAGAATAAAAATAATGATGGTTCATGGAATGTGATCCAAATTGTTATGATAAAAAAGTTTACACAATCAAATCTCAAAATAAATTTCATACAGATGCAATTTTGTTAGCTCAATTTTTATTTGTAAGACTATTGTGTAAGTAATTGTTGGTTTTACTAGGCAGTTAGCCCAACAAAGATTTTATAAAAATAACCTTACTGATGTCAACTTAACATATGTTCTATATATGAAAATTAGCCTTCTATGTGATTTTTTTAATTTGGGATTTTATATTAAATTTGGATGTTCATAATGCACAGTATTTTTATGTAGAATGTTGTGCATATATATTTTATCTATTTGATTAATTTAAGTTTCTTTGGATTAATTAGGTTTAAAAATAGTTATATGATAATTGATTCACATACCATATTATTTATCTAGAACGAAATTTAGTAATTGATATCAAATCTTAGCCACTTGCAGATTAAGCTTGACCACTAGATCATTGTAGTTTGAATAGATGGTAAAATATCATTACATTCAAAGGATTAAAGATAGTGTTACATGATGTAGAATATAAAAAATCTAAAAACAAGTTCCACATAATGGCTTAGTACTTGCCCTTAGCTTTTATATAAATATAGTTTTAATTTAATAAATTAATTATAGTTTATAAAATATTTTAATTAATAAAAATATTAGATAATTATATTTTTCTATAGTGATATCAATTATAATTTAAATTTAAATTTTATTTATAAATATAATTATTATTATATATATTCTATTGTATATATGCCATCTGATAATATTATATTAGAAATAAGATCCTTGACCGTACCTCTTATGCCATATCTCTTTAATAGATATACATGTAGAAGACATTGCATGGTAATTTTCCATTTCAATATTAATTTTATACATACCTCCATGTCTGATTCCTTCAACAATCACATTATTGTGAATTTTCATATCTTTAACTTGGCAATCTACCTTTAAGAACTCAACTTTTAGACCTCGATAATTTTTTTAAAAACCAATTTCTATGAAATGACATGTGAATTGATGCCCTTGAATCTATAAACCAATCATTAGAATCACTTGATTCAATTGAAAGAGAAAAATCACAAACAAACAACTTTAAATCTTGAAGGTTATCACTTATTATACATCCTCATGACCATTCACAAAATTATCCTCATATTTTTTATTTTTCAACTTATTATACTTCTATTTCCTACATTCATAAGCATAATGTCAAAACTTTCCATAATATTATAATTACCAATTTTCTTCGTATTTTCTTTAGATGATACCCCTTCTTGATATCTTATTTCATTTTTATACCTTTGGTTGTAAAATTTGTTACCTCCTTTGTTCTTTGACCATTTTTTTCCTTCCAATGGTTTCTTGCCTTTTCCCATTAAAGATAAATCTGCACTCTGAAATCTATTGTTCACATGCTCATTCCTTTCTTCTTCTTCTAGAAGAATACTTGCCAAATTCTGAAAAGAATGAACATTTTTCCCTTACAACAAAATAATATTTTATAATCGTTCACCATTCCATTCAAAGTAACATTAACTAAATCACTACTTGAAACCAATTCACAAATGTAAGCTAATTTATCCCTTAAATCCTTGTTCATGAATAAATAGTCACTAATATATTGATTTTCTTCCATTTTAATTATAAGTAACTTTCTCTTTAAAAACAAATTTATGTTTGTATCTGTAATCTTGTACAAACCTTTCAGGGCATTCCAAGTACCAATAGTGGTAGTGATATCCCTTTATATGAGGGATGACAAAGTCTTTTATAGACATTCATAAAAGAATCTTGGATTTTCTTTTTCTTTTCTCCCAATCATGAACAACATTTAGAGGTGTAGTAAGCTTAGCCTTAGAACCATATACAATGAATCAAACATTATATCCTTTCGTCGAAGTGTGCATCCTAAATTTTCAATTGACATAATTGGAATCATCTAACTTATTTGACTCAATTGGATAATAATTAGATAAACTTGTCATGAAGAAATCAAAGAACAAAAAATAAATTAATTTTACTAATCCTTTAACCCAAATCAGGCTGCTAAATACACATTCGTTGCAAATTTTGAGCAAATCAACTCAAATGTAACAACTTCATAGTTTCTTTCCACTACTAGAAGGCTAGATTAGACCTCTTCCTTTATGATATGCTTTTACAACACTAACACCAAAGGTTGTACCAATTAGGAAACAAAGCAACAAGGAATCACAACATTCTTATTCTGTGATATCAAATTAAAAAACAGAACAGCAAGAATACAAAGCATAAAAATAGAGCAAATGAAGAACTATTTTATTTTTTCTGTTTAGAATAGCATAAAAAATGGATTTTATACATAAATTCTACATCTGGCTAGGACTAATTGATAGAAAACATAGCCTTATTGATAGCAAACTAGAATTATTGACAGCAAACTAGAACTATTAACAGATCACCAGATCTTTACAGACTCGTATTCGAACTAAAACTATTACTCAATTAGTTTGTTTATTCCAACAGAATTTTCTTTCCCGGAAAGCCCATCTCATTGTATTTTCTAGGCACAAGAAACCACCAGATCAATGGTTTCTATGAGACCATAGTTGTGTATAATGGAAAACCATCGATATTTGATTTTCCACAAATTGTAGCAGGCAGATGGGCACCATCTCCACCCTGCGAGACAAATGTTTTGAATCCGCCAGATTTCCATCTTCCATCAAGCTCAGTATAATTTCAATATCACGCATATACGTGACATTGTGCTCTGCAATTAAGCTGAAGATTATTTTGGCGTCAAATTTCTTCAAGTACTTCCATCCTTGAATAGTACAAATCTTTCTCCAATCTTCCTCGAGATTATTTACATGTATGGTGAAAGTATCCTGCACTCCATCAAATATTGAATTTGGGTCCTCATAAATAATCCTCGACATGATGTCAAAGATAATGTTTTTCCTCAATTCCTTCCTCTCTTCCTCCAATATTTTATGCACAATCTCTACAATGTCGACATTTCCTTCTCTAACCATCTCGTTGGAAATACAAAATGAATATGATGTTAGTATTTACAGAAAAACACCATGGACATTGGTAGTATGAAGTAAAAGGATCGAACAAAATAGGGATGCAACTTGCAATAACAGAATCAAAAACTAATCTACGAGTGGGGCTGTCACCGCTGGGCAGAAGGCAAAATTCAGAGGTCGTGAATAGATTCCTTGTTGCCTCTGGCCAAATGCAAATCCATGAATTGCAATCGAAAATTTCTCTGAGGTCCAGTCTGCTTAAATCAATGGAAAACTCCAATTGCGCACACCTGTTGGAGTGGGTGTCATAAGCCCAAAACATGTTTTTGAGCTGCACAAACTCTTCATCATATGCCAGATATGTGCGGTACATGCACTGATTGCATTTTTTGATTAATTTTTCTCCTATTGCTTTTCTCCATCTAACAATTTTATTTTATATTTTTTACACTTATTTTCATTTTTAATTAAAATTTTTCAATTTTTTCATTTGTTAGGGTCATGTTTTCACTAGGCAGTCATGAAAATTATGAAATAATTTTTTAAAAATAATTTTATTTCAATAATAACTATCATTAAATGACTATTCACGAGTATTAATTTATCAATTAATTATATTTTTAATTTATTTTTCCTCTTAACTTTGATTGTTAATATTTGCATTTTCTTTACATGCCATGTTTTAGCTGTTGCCATCAATGCTAAAGAGGGAGATTTTTAGAAACTACAATTGTTATGTTGTTCTTGATGTCAAACTTTACTGGTCAAACAATTGCTACCTGAGTAGAGTACCATATCAAGATGGTTGATGAAGAGGATTTGAGAATAAGAGATAACAAGAAGACCTAGTGGAAAGGTTGAGTTATGTGGAACTATAATGGACACTTGATTAGATGGACTTTGAAAAAATAATGTGTTGTTTAATCATTACACTAAGTGGAGAAGATAGATGAGTTGAAGCCTAGTTGAGATGATAAATGAAGGACCAAGTGCATAGGATTAAATGAGAAAAAGAGTAGAAAATTTAAGGAACTTATAGTTAAAGCTGATTTGTGCTAGTGTAGACCGAGTGAACAATAGAAGCCAATAAAATATAGTGTCGACTGAGCATTCGTAAAGACTAAGTATCAAAAACTTTAGACCGATAAAAGACAGTATAATCCAAGCAAGACAATGAGTAATTATTGAGTTATCTAGTCATGAACGAGCCTGAGGAACATAGTATTGACCGAGTGTCAGCATTTTCTAGTTTGTGAAGGAATTGAGATTTTTGGCCAACGCAGTTGAATTTGTGGATTGGTCAAAGTATGTGAAGGATAAGTACTAATGAGCTCAAGCATTTAATGCAAGTTAAACTATGTTTGAGTGTTCCTAGGCATGGATTCAAAGAGAAATTTTGAGAAGTATCCAAAAGGAGAAAACAAAATGATGGAAGGATTTGATGAATCTGACCTAACCCTAAGATCAACACTATTGTTTAAGTAGAAAAATATCAAGGCTACTTGTTGAAGGAGGCATAATGATAACCTAGAAAGGTTAGAAATTTCTAATTTCTTGATTGGTGAACTTAAGTAGAAGGGTGTGAATAAGGAGCAGAGCAGAGGTTAAGAGTGATTTCTTGAAGGATTTTCCAAGTAGCTCATAGATAGTGCTAGAGACATGAATGGAGTCTAGTAAATTAATTAACAGATGAGATACATTGTGATCTATATTTGCAAAGTGAGTTGTATGTATCATATCAACATGATGCTACTTTATTAGCATTATATTAGTTAAAATCATTTAATCAAGGTTGACCTAATATTAATTTGTAAATACTTTAATCAAGGTGACATTTTAATGGGATGTTCTTAAGTCCTCTAACAAGGCCACTCATAACAAGGTCATTAAATCTTTTAATAGGCTCACACCTAATAGTGTGTATTATAACCTTTAATAGGGTTGGCTCCTAACAGAGCTCACTTTAGAAGAGTGAAAATCTGGTAGCATGTTATTAGTGATTTTTTCCAAATTGAGTTTCCATGTTAAATCCTAGTCTTATACTTGTGTGAATTATGGTTGAGATGTTTTACTATTTGATGTTTTTTAGTATGCTAGTCAGGTACCATTGACACAATGAACTGCATGTTACTAAATATTAAGTTTCTATAGAGACTATATTTTTTAAAGAATAGATATAAGTTGTTTGAAGTATTCAAAAGTTTAATTGGTACATCTAGACCCTAGGATAACTAATTCACCCTGCCCCCCCCCCCCCCCCCCCCCAACTCTCTTATTTATTCTAAATCATTCTAACTGATACCTGGAAACATAAAAGGAATCACGAGGAACTTGAAGCTATGTTGGTTGAATTCTACTCACATTATAGGTAGAAAAGGAGAAATTATAAATGCAACACACTTGTCAATCTAGAGACCCATTTAATGCCTACTAAATTAAAAGTTATTTATGAGAATGGGGAAGTACTCTATGTTTATGAATGTAGCCCATGGGGTTGAAGACAAGGTATGCCTCAAGATTCCTTGCAAAAAAATCTTATAATAATAGTAATCAATTGAAAAAGCAACACTCCTAGAATTTTGATCCCCAATGTTTTGATAAGAATAATAATTGGTCCAACTAACCTTAGCTTCCATGGAACAACCAAAATTGGAAGAAAATAGCTTCTAATCAATAAAAAAGCATAACAAAAATTAGTAGTAACAACAACACAACTAGCATGCTAACCAGTGGTAGAATCCTCACCAAAATTGGTAAAAATCCAATCAAGGGAAACCTCCATAGGATAACTGGAAATAATCAACTCAATGTGGACCTAATCAACCCAATCAACAAGCCATAATGCCACCACCTCAACAAAAAGCTATAATGCCTCATCCTTCTATAGCCAACACAAACCTATGTAAGAAAACTCAGTCACCTACACAACTTGAACCTAGTCCTAACAATAAGCAATCTAATTAGCAACAAACATTTTCTATCAATCTTAATGACATATACTTAAGGCCAAGAACTAATCTTCTTGTACCTAAAGGAACTTTCATAACTGAGGTAATTGTTGAAGATGCCCTTGCTAAAGAAGAAGTTACACCCATTTCTAAATCTACTCCTACAACTAAGAATCCTCCATTTCCTCAAAGGAAACTTGCTATACCAATTTTGAATAAAATAACACATGAATTATTGAATCAATTGAAGGAAATTACTTTTAAAATACCATTGATTAATGCTATCAAAGAAGTACCAGTTTGTACCAAGGCCATTAAATGATGTGTGTCAAAAGCCCTTGTAGGAAAACAAAATATCCCCAGGTTGTTCATGTACTTGATCAGCTATCTAATTTGATGTTAGATAAGTTGGTGGTGCCTAAATACTTAGATCTTACTAGTCTTATAGTTAAGGTGTACATCAATGCAAGTCAAGTCTAGAATACCTTAGTCGATTTAGGACCAGCTACCAATGTCATGACAAAGAATTTTTGCTATAACTAAACCTAATTGGTCTAAGGAAAACCACTACTATCCTTCAACTTGTTGATACATCCATTGGGAAACCTTGTGACTGGGTCAAGAATATTTTTGTAAAATAAGATTAATGGGAATATCCAATAGATTTTATCATTTTGTCCCAAAAAGCCACCTTGGGAGGGTATCCTATCATCCTAGATAGGCCATGTTTAGCTAAAATAGATGCATGTATAGCTTGTCATTCTAGAAGGATGACAATATCTAATAGCTATCATACTAAACATTTAGCACTATACTCTCATGCAAAACCTTGATTGGAATTTGATCAAGCTTTGTGGTCAGATCTAGGTGATAATGAAATTGAAGATAACTTGGTAATAAAACTCATAGCAATTGATTGTAATCCATTCACAATCTCTCAATAAGATGATAATATTCTTATAACTATCATGTGCAATGAATATGGAGTTGATCCTCCACTATGTGATTATAGTAATTTTGCTCTTCAAACAATACTTCCTCCTAAGAGTACACCTAACTTTCCTACAGCATCTAAATACCTTCACACATTTCTACCCCATGAATTATGGTAATCTATTTTTTTGAGAAGTAGTGATTTTAGATAAGGTGTCAAAGGTAGAAGTTAGTCCAAGAAACCCACCTAGACAACCTACTTAAGTTATTATAGGGAAACCAACAAGCCTTTGCATGGGATTAAATATATATGGAAGGATTGGATCCTAGGCTTTTCTCTCGTAGAATCTACATAAGCCCAAAATGTAAACCTATAAGGCAAACACAAAGGAGGATTAACCTAGTCCTGAGGGACATAGTGAAAGTTGAGTTGCAAAATTTACTTAATGTTGAGTTTTTCTATCCTATTTTTTACATCCAATGGGTCTCTCCTTTATTCATAATACCTAAGAAGGGATGAAAATGTAGGATGTGTGTGGAATATAAAGAATTCAATTTAGTCACTAAGAAGGATCACTTTCCATTGTCTTTCATAGACCAAGTGCTTAATAACGTAGCTAGTAAAAAGTATTTCTACTTTTTTAATAGGTTCAGTAGGTGCAATCATATTAAGATAGCACTCAAAGATAAGAATAAAAAAACTTGTACCTACCCCTAGGGTATGTTTACATATTCATTTTTTACATTGGGCTTGTGTAATTCCCCTACTACTTTCCAAAGAGTTGTAATCAATATACTCTCTCACATCCTTCCCGATTGTATGGAGATTTAGATGGATGACTTTAAAGTGCTTATGAAAGTTCTTTTTAAGAATCCCAAGATAATTTAGAGAAGGTCCTTTAGAGGTTTCAAGAACATAATTTAGCTATGAATAGTGAAAAGTGTTTTACAATGATGGAAGAGGTAGTTGTGTTGGGACACTATCTATCTTCACTTGGATTTGAAGTGCACCCAACAAAGAGAGAGGTAATAAACACTCTACCTAACCTAGAAAAGAAAAAGGATGTCATAAGTTTGTTAGGACATGGTGGTTACTATATGAGGCTTAAATAAAGGACTTCACTTAGATTGCATCACCATTATAAAATCTCCTCAAGGAAGAAGCCAATTTTTCCTAGAGCTCAAATTGTGATAAGTCATTTTAGTAGTTGAAAGAAGTCTTAATTAAAGCACCTATATTGAGAGGCCCTGATCAAAGTCTTCCATTTCACATTCGTATAGATACTTCAAATTATGCAATACATGTTGTTCTTCGACAAAAGAATGGAAAATGGAAAATGTCATTTATTATATGAACAAAAACTTACCAGGAGAAAAACTAAACTACACTATGATCAGTAAGAAAGAATTGCTTTCTATCATTTACATACTTAACAATTTTAGCCATTATATAACAGGATATAAGATCTTTGTGCATAGTAATCATGCAATGATTATCAATAAGCCTACTATATCAACAAGGTTATCTTAGTGGTTACTTCTAATTTAGGTGTTTGTAATTAATATAATAGACAAACAAGGAAGGGAAAATGCAATTACAAACTTTTTCACTATCTATTTGATGTTCTTGAGGATCCTATAGTAATTTATGATAGCTTTCTAGATAAGTTTCTCTTCTCAATGTCAGCTAAGAATCAATGGTATGATGATATATCAAACTATCTTGCTATAGAAAGTACTCTAGCACAATTCTCCCAAAAAGAGAGGCAAGTGCTAGCTAAGAAAATATTCAACTTTTCTTGGATAGTTGGAGGTATGTTCTATAAAAGGCCTAGATCAAGTGTTGTGTAGATGTATTCTTGAAGATGAGACATATAAAATTCTCTATGCATGTCATGATAAGCCATGTAGGGGATATTTTTTGGGAAAGAGGAAAACATTCAAGATTTTGACCATGGATTATTATTGGCCTATATTGTACAAAGATGGTACAAGGTATACCAAGAAGTATGACATATTTCAATGGATAGGAATACTAACCAAATTAGATGAGATATCCCTACATCAACAAGAAACTGTTACACCCTTTTATAAGTGGGGTATTGATTTTGTTGCTCCTATTTAGCCTTCATCAAATGGAAAATACTTAATATTGGTTTGTAGGGATTACATATTACTTAATGGGTATAGACCAAACCTATGAAACATGTTAGGGATAAAAATATTGTTGAATTTTTATATGAAGCTATATTTACCTGATTTGGTGTCCCTAGAGAGTCAATAACAAATCAAGGTGCTCAATTCATATCAAACTTGATTAGTGACTTAATGAATCAGCATACCATTAGGCATGGTAAGTCTTTTCCTTACAATCCACATGCCAACGGTTAGGAAGAAATAACTAATAGGGAAATTAGAGAAATCTTCATAGAAACAATAGGCATCCATAAGAAGGAGTGGGCAGTTCACCTTGCTTAATTAATTTGGGCCTATAGGACAACACGGAAAACTACTATAAGATTCACTAATTTTGAGTTAGTTTATGGCAAAGAAGTTGTGATGCTTGTTGAATTTGAGCACAATACTCTTTCAACAACCATAGAAGTTTACATTAATCTCACTCATGCTCAACATGAGAGGGTCCTGCAACTTAATAGTGTAGATAAATATAGAAACTATGGTCTACATGATATTGAGATAATTTAAGACCAATGAAAGAAATGACATGCTAAATTCAGTAAAGAGAAGAAATGTTTTTTAGGTGAGTTGATGCTTCTATATGATTCCTACTATTTGCATACACTAGGGAAATTTCAAACTAGATGTTTTAGTCCATATCAAATAATCTTAGTCTTTACAAAGGGTGTTGAGAAATTAACTTCTATCGATCATGTATGGTTCAAAATATTGGTCAATGTTCAGTGACTCAAGCTCTATCAGAAATTAAATAATAGAGAAGACTTCCTACAACAACTTCAACTTCAAGAACAAAATAATATTCCTACAAAGGAATTGGGTCAAATGTCTAGATTTTGTCATCTCTTTGAATTAATTTAAAGATTTCATAACAAACCTTTCACTTTATGTGAAATTAATTCTCCATAATAATTTTCCAATTCACCTTCTATCTCTTTCATCATCCACCTCACCATATCAATTCAGCATGAGGATAATATGCAATGCACATTCAACAATCTTAACAAGGTAAGTAGTACTTTTCCATCATATATATTTTATATTATTTAATTTGCTAAATAATCTTTTTCATATATGTACTACTCTTGCACTCATTGGCATAGTGGAAACTAATTCCTAATTTTAGTAGGGGAGAGGGATGGTAGATTTTTTCTTTTGTATCTCATTTCTTATTTAACATCTATCTGTCATCACTTTGTTTATGTCTTGAGCCCATCTCATAATTGTGTGTGAGACTCATGCATTGATATGACTACAATTTTGTGCACTTTGGTTCATTAAAATAAATTATTAATGAAGGTTAGTGTCAATCACATATCATACTAATTATGAAAAATATTTCTCTAAAAACTTGTGACAACCTAGATTTTTTCAAAATAAAAAACCCTTCATTTGCTCTTTTGAGTGTTTATTTTCAAACTAAGCTTGCGAATTTGCCTCATTTTGGTATCTAAGGTGTTGAAATATTTGAAGTGTCAAACTACTATTTCATAGCTAAGATGGGTGGTGAGTTAATACAGCATAAGCCAACTATTCATAATATAATTTTAGAAGACTAAGCATGTCAGCCAAAATTTGAATTGTGGGGCTAGCTAGATTATTTTTAGATCTCAATTGCATATAAAAAAGAAGTTGCATTTCAATTCTTGAACACACTAAATAATAAATTAGCCATAATTAAGGGTTTTATGGTTTAATGCAATCAAGATATTATTTCAAAATATTCTCAGTTGTCACAATGGTAGAATTTCATAAAAGATTTGGATCCACATTCTATAAGGTCTCAACTATTTTTGCACTAAGACCTACGATTTGAGGTTGATAAGAAGCAAGGCACAAGAAAACTCTCTTGGCCAACACCATATAGTCAATGTGCATTGTATTTTTTATAGTACGTAACATATGAAGGTATTTTCACATTTTTGCATGGAGTTCACTTCAACTTGTTGATTTGTTTCAGGTTTGACAATAAGCCCATTAATCTTTTGAATTTCTTGTTCCATTTGTTCCTAAAAAAGAGTGAGAACAATACAATAGGGTAATCCTAATTCCATTTCATGTATTTATTTAGTAAAGTTACTCATTGAAAGAGCTTTATGGTTTGGGCTCTTGGGATGATTTTATATTAAATTGCATGAGTATGTAGCTAGACTACTTGGTCCAAGAGGAAAAGGGGTAGGTTGGAGAATATGAACAAAGCATAGTATTGCAAAAATAGTGGAAAGGTTTGAGCCTCCTTCTACATTTTACACAAAAAACTGTTGGTCCACTAAATGAAAACCATATTAAAAATATCTTTAGACTTGTAAGTCTAGTCGAGAAAAAGAAAAAGTAACCTCTCCTGATAAAATACAAACCCCTCGATATAATAAAAACACTAGGGCCTCAACTAGGAAGAAGAATGAAAAATCAATTGATGAAAATGATTTCTCACTAGAAAAGCATTAGGATAAGGAAAAAACTCACACTAGTGAAACTATACCTCCTCTTAAGAAGAAGCACTCATAGGAAAGTGAATCCTACAATTATTATTTTGGGAACGTCCTGCAGTTAAAGAAGAAAGAAAGTCCCTAGGTCTTGAATTAAGATACCCCTAATGATAAGTGTAAGGTTTGTTCCAAACCCTAGTTAGATAGATTCTCCCTTTGTCTCAACTATTAATGTTGAGTCTATCAAATCTTTAGAACAAAGGACCCCTAAATAATATGTAAACATGAATAATGAGGAAAATTTTACATATGGTACTACTGATTCACTAGAGGATGCATAATTACCAGAATAACAACATGAACATATCCACACTAAATCGGTTATAATTGAAGATAATCAAGGTATTTTATATTCAGGTGATTAAGGTTTTGTATTAAAACAAAGAGGAACATCACCTGAGCACATGAACATTGAAGACTCTTTTGATCATGAAGAAGAAATCGCATATGAGGAAAATGTATTCTCCTACATAAATGATAATGAGGATATTCTTCTAGTATAAGGAATGAGTCTTTTTGATGAAAACCATATGGTTTATTTAAATTATGTAGGTAAGGTAGTAGAGAATATAGTAAATAATCACTTACACTTGGACCAAGTAGCAAAGCAATATGATGCAGGGAATCAAGAAGTTCAATAGAATGAGGAGAACAATCCAAATTTAAAAAGATGATGATATTTCTATTCTAAAGGGAAAGGTAACCAAAATTACCACCATTGTACCTAAACTAATGCAATTCAAACCACTTGCTTGGGTATATGCCATGTATCTTCAAGAGAAACTACATGCATTAATGTCTTGAATACAAAATGAGTTAAGTAGGGAACATCATGAAAGGTCATATAGGGAAGAAGAAATGGAGATTCGTCTATTTATCAAGCTTGAGGATTGAGATCCCAAGACTTATTGCTATGATTGGTTAAATATAACTAAGATTGATGTAGGTAGCTTGAAAATCTATGTTCTTAGGAAATAATTCTTACATGGACTATGAGAAAATGGTTAGAAAATCTAGGGAAAGTATCTTTGATTGCACCAATTAGATTTTAGTTTGTATATAATTAGTTTATTTTGTATATTAGAAGCATTTTATTGCATGAAAAATATCTCTCACTCTCAACACAAATTGAGGAGACGATTTATTATAAATATTCCATTGTAATTTGTAATTGAGGCCACTATTATTTTTTCGTACTTTTTGGTAAAAAGTACTTGTTCTAGTTGTTAATTGATATATCATTGAATATCAATACGAGGGAACTAAGTCTTGCAAAATTCAGAGGGGATCAATCAAAATTCACCTAGCTATTGTGCTCATAGATTTGTTCATTAGAAAGGTATATAGTCATTTCTTTGAATTAAAGAGGAAAGGATAGTCTACAGCCAACAACAGGAAACCTTGAAACCATGTCCTATTGACTGAGTTGTTACAAGTAATAGTAGTTCAAGTGGCATTCAATCACAAGTGTATTTTGTAAGGAAACTTAGGTGCGAAAACAGCTTCCTACACTAATCTCTTAAGAGAAGTATGGTGCAAATCCTATTAAAATCTTTTACACTTATAGATTCAATATCATGTAAACAACAATATTTCAGCCAAGCAAGCATAAAGAAAATAGATAGAGAAAGAAACACATAACACAAAGATTTTCTGGTGGGGAAAAACCTTTCGATAAAACAACCCCACCCCTCTAGAACCTACACAATGTATTATCTTAAACACAAGGTTACAATACACTTGCAATGCAAGTTCAAAAGCGACAACCGAAGACTCTAGTAGCAACTCACAATACCAACAATACACATTTTTGCATCCCTTCTCTTCACAACCCTAAAAATGCTTATAACATGCACTTCACTTTTAGGGGTACTCCCAAAGGTAACCGTATTAGGGTTTTACCATTCTCTGAGAAAATAGGAACCCCACTATTGGGGTAGAGTGTACAGTACTCAAATTTATCAGTTGCCACATGTCTTCACTTGTCATTGAATCTTCTTGACATAGCTCTTACGTGTCATAAGAATCCGTCATAACCGTTTTAGCTATGATCTCCTTATACACAATTCAAGATGCTAACACATCAACATTATTTGCAAGAAATACATTTTTCAAAACAAATAATAAGAATAGGAATTATCCAAGGTTGAGACACGTTATTCCTAAGATATTTAAGAGTTAAAGAGCCACATTCACCTCAGAATCTCATTATGGCTAGTACAAGATCACCTTGGTACATTATGCTTGGTAGATGTAGAATAAGTTTTTAGATTCCTCTGTAGTTCAAAACTTGTCTTCTTATGAGACACTTTCTCAAAGTGAATAAAGATAACAAGGATCAAGATATGGAAAAGAAAGTGGAAAGATAAGAACACCAAAAGAAAACTGAAGGATACTATTGGAGCTAAGTAGGAGGTGGTATAGGGAAAAGTATTGCACATGATTTCAAAGTAAAGTTGAAGTTCGGTTCATACATTTTGGAGGAAAAATAAGATATTAGTTTGGGGGGAATGATGAGGCCCATTGAAGGCCTATATGGTTCCTTAGTTTTCAAGATATTCCAAAGAGTTTTTTGTTTATTTCCTCAAGGCTTTATCAATAGTATTCTATATAAATTAAGATATGCATGTACATATTTTGGTTTGGTGTTTTAAGAATATGGGACTATAATAGTATGGATAGAACTTATGATCATAATGAAATATAAGTCAATGATATATGTATAATGAGTTTTCTATTATTTATCATAAGTTTTATTCAGTACATTTCTTGCATCTAAAAATGGCTTACATGTGCAAGGGTTAGTTAGTGTGGTAAAAAGCTTTCTATGGATTAACTTTATGGATAAATGTTTCTACATTTGGAATGTGCTACTAAACTTTTTAAAGAATAAATAAAATGGAGCAATGAAGAACCAACAAGCATGAACCAAGAAAGACATTGATGATATAGTGTATTGTTTATCTACTTAAGGCTATAATGAAAGGATACTTGAGAAAATACTAGAAGAAGGCTAAGTAGAGAAATGTGTTTGCCAAGCCTAGTCGAGCAAATAGTGCAAGCCAAGAAAAGTTAGTGCAGGCCAACTGAAAGTTAGTTGAAGCCAAGTGAAGAAAGTTAGTATAAGCTAAGAAAGAGAAATCTAGTTGGTCCCGTGTGAAGAAAGTTAGTATGTATCAAACATTAGTAAAGACTTAGTGAATGATGAGAAATCTAGTGTTGGTCGAGCATCAAAAGACTGTGTTTTCCAAGAAAACAAATTGTTTTGTTGAGTGCCAGTAAAATGAGTTCAATTGAAGATTTAACAAATCTGAGTTGACAAAGTTGATTTTTTAAATTGTGTGAAGTATGTGAAAGATTACTATGATGAGCTAGTGGAGCATTATTCAACATAAACAATTTTGAGGAAAATTCAAAGAGGATTGTACAAGAAGTTTCTAGAAGGGATAAAATGAAAAGCTAGTAGATTCAATGAATTTGACCTAACACCTAGAATGGATGATTGTGGTTAAGTGAGAAAAGACCTAAATTCTCTATATAAGGAGACAAGAGGCTAGAAGAAATAGTTTTCATGTGTGCAAGAACCTAAGGAAGACAAGAAGTCTAGGATGTTGCTTCATATGGTGGACAAATAGTAAAGTCTACAATTGGCATACAAAGAAAGAAGGCTTAAGGTGATGAATGATTGAAGGGTGAATAAGCTATCAAAGATGAAGAGGATGAATGCCAAGAAGAATGAAGGACTGAATATGAGATTTGTAATTTGCAAGTGAGTTTTTATTGTTATCAGATCAAATCCTATTGTTACTCTCTAGCAATTGTATTAGTTTGGATAGATCTTTTAGATTAAGGTTGACCTAGTCATTAGTAAATCCTTTAATAGGGTGACATTCTAATGGAATGTTTTAAAGTCCTCTAGCAAGGCTCACTCCTAACAGAGTGATTGAAATCCTTTAACCATGTCACATTTAACAGTGTGTATTATAACCTTTAACAGTATCAGCTCCTTATAGAGCTCACTTTAGAAGAGTGAAAATTGGAATCATGTTACTAGTGGTTTTTCCCAAATTGGGTTTCCACATGTAAAATCATTGTGTCAAAATGTGTGATTGATTTTGTGATATTGCATGTTTACATTTCTGCAAAGTTAATTTGACATAGGATGCATATGTTTAAGATATCGAATGATGAATGAATGCATAAGAATAAGTTGCAGTACATAATATTTTTATTTGTACATTTGGACCTTGGATAACTAATTCAACCTCCCCCCTCTCAGTTATGCTAAATTATTCCAAAATTTGGTTTTGAAGCACCAAGTGCTTCTGAAGAGAAAGTTTGAAGGTACTTAAAGCTAGAGATCAAGATACTTACAGAAAGGAGTGCCCAAGTTAAATAAGGAAATTTTTCTTGCATGAAAAAGTTTGATGAAACTACATCTAGGACGTCTTGGAGATTATGTATATTCAACTGTCATCACTATGCATGTTGATCTAGTTAGAGCCCCAAATGTAAAAAATTGAAACAAAGAAGGAACACAATCATGCAATGTTGGAGATTGCATCTATCCTAAGCTACTCAGAGTTTGATGACATCAAAGGATGTGATTCTACTAAGAATATGTGAGATGCCCTACAAAATATTTATGGAGGAGACAAGAGTGTGTTGAGACCCAAAGTTGAAAACCTAAGAGGAAAATTTGATGAAATGAGAATGCAAGATAGTGAGATTGCAGTTCAATATTGTGCAAGGATCTCATGGACAGATTGTAGATGAGACTGTGATTACCAAAGTATTGAGAACCTTGATGCCTATCTATGCTATTAGAGTCTCTACTATTCAAGAATTAAGATATACCCCTGGTAGTAATCTGACCCTTGAAGGACTAGTTGATAGACTAACTACTTTTGAACCTTCAAATTTTCATAATTGCAAATCTGAGAACATTGAAATTGCTTTCAAAGCTAAGCTGACACTAAAAGAACCTAAAGATAAGAAAAAGAAAAAGGTCAAACTTGTTGCTAGTGATAGTGATACAAATGATAAAGAGCTAGAAGAACTAGAAGCATTGCTGGCTAGAAATTTTCATAGAGGCAAAGGAAACTACAAAGGTAAGTTACCAATCATATGCTTTAATTTTCATGAGGCTAGTCATATTGCAACAAGATGTCTTGACAAGTCAAACAACAAGAATGAAGACAAATTTAGAGGTAGAAAATGTGACAATAATAAAGGTTACAAGGACAAGGGAAAGAAGGCTTGTTACATTGTTGATGAAGAATTCAATGATGAATCTGAAGATCATGATGATAAAGTTGTCTATGTTGCTATGATGGGTGATTTTGATGAAGATGAGGTAACTACATTGATATCTTATGTGAAAAAAAATGATAGATGGATCATTGACAATGAATATTCATATCACATGAATAGAGACAAAAGTAAGTTCATTACAAGCTTGAGTATTACAATGGAAATAGTGTTAGATTTGGTAACATGATGCACCATATCTGATTAAAGGAAAATGATCAATAAGATTGATAGATAAGATCATGTGTGACAATGCTTACTATACGGAAGGACTTAACTATAATTTTTTGAGTGTGTCACAATTGAATAGTTCAAGTTGTAAAGTTGAATATGATAATAGAAAGGCTATTCCATCTATGGAATTGATGGAAAACTAATTGGAATTGGAGAATAGACTAGAGGTAATCTATTTTATCTTGATATGAATGATGTTACATGTCTTGTTGTATAATTTGATTATGTGTGGCTATGGCACAAGAGGTGATGTCACATAAATTTTGACAATTTGGTCATTATCAGTAAGATGAAAGGAGTTAGAGGTTAGCCAAAACTGAATAATTCTGATAATGTAATTTGCAAATAATGTCAGTTAGGCAAGATGACAAAATCTAGTTTTAAAAGTAAGACTCATGTTTCAAAAGAAATTGTAGAATTAGTTCATACTAATTTATGTAGACCAATTTACGTGCAAAGCTACAAAGGTGACAAGTACATTATCCTATTTGTTGATGATTACTCAAGAATGATGACAATAATGTTCTTAAAAGAAAAATATGATGGTTTTCAAATGTTTAAGTAGTATCTAGCAAGAGTTGAAATGGAAACTAGTAAAAGTTTGAAATGTATGAGATCTTATAGAGGTGGAGAGTTTACATCAAATGAGTTTGAAAACATCTGCAATGACAAAAGAATAAGAAACAAACTTTTGCACCTAGGAACCCTCCACAAAATGGAAAATTTCTAAAAGGAGGAACAAATCTATAATGGATTGTGCTAGAATAGTGATGATGGAGAAGAATGTTGCTTTGAAATACTGGAAAGAAGCTCGCATTATAGTTGTCTATACCTTGAATCAAGTACAAGTCAAGAAAGGTACAAATTCTACACATTTTGAATTATGGTATGGATACTCACCCAATGTCAAATATTTTAAGGTATTTGGAAGCAAGTGTTACATTCTTAAGAACAACAGAAATGGTAAACTTGATGCTAAAAGTGAAGAAGGTATTTTTCTAGTCTATTTCATAAGAAGTAAAGCTAATAAGTGTTTAAATACTAATACTAACAAAATTGTGGGAACTACAAATGTAAAGTTTGGTGAATATACAAAAGTGCATGAAGATGAACCAAAGAAGGAACTTGAAAATTATAGAACTTTTATATACTACTATGAAGACATGGTTGTTGATGCTGATAATTCTATAAACCAATTTGTTAATCGACAAGTTTCAATGTCTATTGAATCACATACAATGGATGTTGAGTTGTAGTCAGAAGCTGAGTTGCAATCAAAAGCTGAGGTACATTCTGATACTAAGACTAGTTTAGATGAAAGGTATGATAAGTTACCTGATAGAGAAGTACATAGTGAATCTAAAATTGAAAAACCCATTACAGAAAGAAGGGTTGAGCAAAGGTTGTCAAAGTATGTCAGAAGACATCACCTTGCTGGACAAATTATTGAAGATAAAGAAGATAGAACAATGACAAGGAATAGGTTGAGAAATTACACATTCTTGTTAAGCATGCATGAGCCTAAGTCAGTGAAGGATGCATTAGAAAATGAAGAGTGGAGTAAAGTCATGAAAGAAGAGATTGACTAGATTGAGAAATAGAAAAAACATGGACTCTAGTACCCAGACTAGAGAACAAGAATGTGATTGGAACCAAGTGGGTGTACAAAAATAAACTAGATGAGAATGGTGAAGTCACAAAGAATAAGGAAAGATTGGTTTGCAAAGAATATGTAGAAGAAGATGGAATTGACTATGGAGAGACATATGGCCTAGTTGCATGATTGGAAGGAGTAAGAACTCTACTTTCTTACTCTGCATATAGAGGATTTAAAGTTTATCAAATGGATGTTAAAAGTTAGCATTTCTGAATGATATACTGAAGAGGAGGTTTACATAGAACAACGTGAAGGATTTTTTGATCAAAACAACAAGAACATGGTGTGTAGATTACACAAACCTTTATATGGTTTGAAGCAAGCTCTTAGAGCATGGTATGAAAGACTTCACAACTATCTTGTCAAGATTGATTTTGAGAAGAGTGATGACAACAAAAATTTGTACTTGAAGATAGAAGGAGGTAAAAGAATTTCCTAGCTGAAATATTTTTTGATGATATCATATTTGGAGGACAAAATGCATTGTGTAAGGCATTTGCAAATGAAATGAAGATAGAGTTTGAGATGTCTATGTTTGGAGAGATAAAGTTCTTTGTTGGATTGTGAGTATATCGGATGAAATATGGTATTTACATCACTTAGTCCAAGTATGTGAAGGAAATCTTGAAAACTTTTTTTATGGAGGATTCAAAACCTATTAGTACTTCTATGGTGATAGGACACAAACTATCCAAAACTGATGATTCTCTTGAAGTAAATCAAACATTGTATAGGTCTATGATTGGCAAATTGCAATATGTACTTCATAGTAGACTTGCCATTGCATTAGCTATTGGGATTTTTAGAAGGCTTTCTACAAATCATAAGGAGAATCATTTAATGGCTATTAAAATGATCATGAGATACTTGAAAGGAACAAAAGACTATGGTCTATATTACAAGAGAAATGACAAGTTTGAATTGAGAGCCTATACAAATGCTGATTGGGCTAGAAATATTGATGATAGAAAGAGTACAAGTGGTGGAGCATTTTTCTTAGGAAAAAGATTGGTCACCTAGACTAGCAAGAAACAAAATTTGTATATCACAATCTACTATTGAAGTTGAATATGTGGTTGTTGTAGTGAATTGCACAAATGTGGTATGGATCAACTAGTTCCTCAAAGGAATGAAGAAGGAAATTACTAAACCTATGGTACTGTACTATGATAATACAAGTGTTATACACATATCTAAGAACCCTATGATGCATACAAAGACTAAGCACATTGCAATAAAGTATCATTACTTGATAGAATTGGTTCAAGACAAAGAAGCGAGACTGAAATATGTGAATATAAAAGAACATATAGCCAATATATTCACAAAGGCTATTGATTATTTCTACATGTATAGATGACAAGTCTTTGGCATTGTTGTCAAAAAGGGAGATATAAGAGAAAGATGGAGAATATAATAGAGAGTTGTACCTGAAACTTGAAGAATGTATTGAGGGAGATATCAGAGAAATCTAAAATTGGTATATACAGAGGAAGCCATACATATTAATAGAGGGAGAGATTTCAATAAAAAGTAAGTTTCTTTTTGGTATTGGTTTGCCATCAATACCAAAGAGGAAGATTGTTGAAAGGACATTAGTGAAGTGATGAAGATTGATGAAACGTATCATGGAACAATCCTTATTTTGTCACTGATATCAAACCTACTACCTGTTGGTAAAATAATTGCTTACTTTGGTTTGAATGCTATCATTTGTTTGATTGATAAAGAGGATTTGCAAAAAAAGGATAACAAAAGAGAACTTAGAGAAAGATTGAGTTATATGGTGTATAAAAGGAGCACTAAGACCAAACACCAACAAGTAGTAGATTTGACATCAATGAAAAAATAATGATTGTTCCGTGATTGATTTCATCAATCTTCGTCCCTTCAACAATCTACTTTTAACATAAGTAAAATGGAACAATGAAGAACCAACAAGCATGAAGTTGACAAAATCAAGTAATAACTTTATAATTTATTTATAATATGATAGTACCATATAATATATGTGAAATAGAAAAAATATATAATAATCATTTTTCAGATATAATTAAAATTAAGATTGAAATTAATTTAATTATCTATATAATTATAATTTGAAAATATCAGTATAAAAAATATAATTATATATATTAAAAATTATTTAAAATATTTGATGTATTATAATAAATTTATTAAATTAAAATTATATTTACACTAAAAAGTAAAAATTAAAGACAAATACTAAGTATTATATGACATTTATTTATATATTAGTTAACTCGAGTATTACACTTTAGTAAGTATTATATGGCATTTCTTTATATATTAGTTAACTCGAGTATCACACTTTACCATATGCCAAAAGAAAGGACGGTAAACTGACCTATTAGGGTTACAAAATGTCAAAACTAATACCAATCTCACAAAACATGACCTATATGTCTCGAAAAACATAATAGAAGACTTCAAACATGTTCTAAGTATCTTTTACAGTTCTGGCAATTCGGGTTTTCGACAGGCATCAAATACAGATCAGCATCGAAGACAACTGTAATCTGTAACAGGTCAGTTTGGAATCATGTATAGACATTTTACTCTTCTTATATTCCATTTTTGCAATTTTTTTGACTCACGGTAACAGTCTTTAGAAATATTTAAGCAATCATAAGCTGTAGCTTTAGGATTTGTGATCTGGCTACAGATCGTCCCAGATCTTCAATCAGAATGCTCGAAACCCAATCACCCTATTATTAACTATATTTTTGTAACATAATACTTCTAGAATCTTTGTCAAAATCTTTAGCGAGGAGTTTTTTAAAACAAAATACAGAGAAAATCGATTGTAGATTTGTTATGGGCGATTTTGTTCGAAGTTGATTACTTTTCTAATAACGTACACTTGGAGCTGTTTGTCAGAAGCTTTGGGTCGGAGTTATTTTATTGAAATTGCAGCTTTTAGTTTCAAAGTATGGAGAGAATCGGGTGTGGGTTTTTACTACTGGTGTGTTTTGGTAGCAACAAAGACAACAAAGCATAAGATCGTCTTGTCTGATCTTCTGGCTGTATTGGCAAATAATGGCCTTGATGTAGTTACTGCTGCTGCGTGCGCCACTAATGACAAAGTCTTCCACACCATACATGCCAAGGTATTAACTTTTCTCTTTGGAATGCCCAAGTAGAAATAACTTTGAATACTACTGTATACTACTGTAGGGATTGAAACATCTTATGCGTTTATATGACAGGTTACAGAACTTCATAATTTTCACACCAAAACTTTATATCAAAGTATCTGCAACTTGGTATCTGAAAAGACTACGGATGTGAAGGCGCATCACCAGTGAGGATTTACCATAGATTTAAATAATAAATATATTTTAGTGCACTCCCTTTTTTTGTCTGATTTCATTATTGTCAGATTTTTACAGGGTTCCATGGGATTCACAAGGGAACCCTGATAGATTTTTGTGTTGATAATTTTCATGGGATTCACAAGAGAGGATTGCTAGATTTTCTAGAGCTTGATGTAGATGTTGTACATAAATCTTTGTTTTTGCAAAAAGAAAATTCATGAACAAGTGTGACTTCAGAGTTGTTTTGGAATACCACCTAAATATATAGGAGCTTATAGTGTAATATATAGAACATTCTTCTTAGTAGTTATAAAGATTTTATTTCTGAACAGATATATGTGCTTCCTTTACATCTTATGGAATTTCTTGCTTATCAACTAAGACTGATTGTAGTACCTTGAGTGTCTAACAAGCTTGACCTCTTTTGGATTTCATGTAGAAAGTAGATTGAGAAAAGCAAGAACTTATTTGTGGAGTATACACGTAAGGTAGTGGTAGAGAATTCATTGCGCAAGGAGGATCTACGCATAAGGCTTAGGAAACTAAAAATTTCTTGCAGTCTATTAACATTTCATTACCATTTTACATTCTAAAAATTGAACATGTAAGAAATTTAGTCCAGGATTAATCTATTGTATGCAGTGTCCTGCCTCAACCCCAGAAAGTTGCAGACTTCTAGACAGTTCCATTCTTTTTATTTTTATTTCGGTAATGCCCATTTTCTCCGTTTGTGTAAGTATAGATGTTAAAAAATCTTGTTTGAATTGAGGCTTCAGGTATGAAGGTGCGTGAATCGTTGATTAAAGAGTTGGTATGATTTCCTTATTTGAGATTTTCGTAAGTCATTTCTGCATTGGATACAATTGTTCAAGGACTTATGTGCATAAGTATACTGGAGATTAACCGTGTAGCTCTTTGCATTTCTCAGTGTAGTTATGTAATCCACCATCACGGATACGTATGCAAGTAAATAATTTAATTGCCCTACAGTTTAAATTTATTCCAATATAGGCAGTATATTCTTTGGCAGACCGAATATTGTTTTGGATATATGGCTTGCAAAACTTTGATTATAATAGTGTAGGCTTAGCTCGTAGATGCATAGAGCAAAATATTTCCTGTTATCTATCATGTCTTTAGAGGGTCTTTTGGTTGGTGGAGAATAGGTACCTTCTTAGAATAGAAAATAAGTATTCCTATTCTTGTTTGCTTCAGTCCAAATTTTATGGTGAATTGGACTCAAAAATTTATGTTTTCTAAAATAAATAAAACTAGAATAGGAATACATATTCCAATTCTACCTATTTAATAAGTGGAATTGCAAATGCTCTTTTTTTAAAGCTAAAATTGGAATTTGGTGCAGCCAAATAGAGAATTTGAAATTTTAAGAATTTACATATGCCTATTCCACTCATATATTTTCTGTTTGGTGCACGAATTGAAATAAGGAATTTACCACCTCAAGTGCAACAATCTTGGCTCACACTTGAATTTGGAGCATCACATTATTACAAATACAAGCTTTCATAAAAATAATATATGAATATCAATAGATATTTTAGAAAAGATAATAAAATTTCTTTCTTTCCACAAAGAAAAGAATATTTTCACCCTAAAAGCATGATATACCTCTATGAATTTGAAGGGTGTTCATGAAGAACCACCCAAAACCAACTATGTACTAGGAAAAACAATCAAGGTAAAAAGACAAAAAGACAAAAAAGAAAAAAGTAAAAAAGAGAGAGAGAGAAAAGAAGAAAGATTCATCCAATTTTATAGTTATCAGTGTTGCAGTAGAACAAAAAGAGACGTGATAGTTTTTAGTTTTCAACAAAAAGTGATAAAGAGGTATGGAACTCTTTATATTGTAAAAGAAACAATTATTTTTAATTTTGTAATTAATTATAATTTTAATTATGTATAAAAATTTAGTTTAAAAATAATTATTAAATATATTCTAAGAAATGAATAGCTATTAAATATAGTCATAAGTTGTAATTTAAATAAATTCTGATCAAGGTAGAATTTGAATTTGATAATTGAAGTAAAAATGTAATGATTTCATTGATGACAATACCTATAATTTTGCTTCTAACATTTTTAATTCAAACTTATGACTAATATAATCCCAAGCTTGATTGCAAATTAATAAGAGTTATTATAATTTAATTTAATTTTTTAAATTAGTTGTACAATAAAGCATTATAAAGCATTGTTCTGAATTGCTTATTTGTTTAAAATATATAATTTGTATTTATAGATAAGAATTATTTTGAATCTTGAATTTCTTAGTTTTACTATGTAAAATAAAATAAAATGTTTATTAGTGTAAGTTATTTTCAATTATAAGGAGTGAAGAACTATATAAAAACAAAAATAAAATTGGCAAAAAAGTTATATTCTAAAAAGGAGGAGAAAGGTGGATAGTTGAGGAGAAAGGTGGGTTTTACAAATATGAAGAAAATGGTGGTATGTAATTGATGAAGATTGGTAAAAAAATAATTCATTTAATCACTAGCTCCATAAAGTGATACAATAGTACTTAGCCTACTTGAGTACTAAAAGATTGATAAAGTAATCCAAAAAAAGCTTGAAACTTGCATTGGGAAACTAATGCAAAATACTTCCACAAAGGATTGATTGAGTAGATGCTATTTATAGATAAGATCAAATTAAGCCTATATATCCTTCCAAGAATGATGATTCATTATACCTCTAGGAAAATATACTAGCTAGCCTAAATGTTATATTTGTGAGATCTTAGAAAAATAACATTAGCCATACATGATAGAGGAATCCCATGAACTTTAACAAGTTCCAACCGCCAAAAGAAAATTTTTATTAAGGTAAAAATTAATTTTAAAGGGACCCGAAACCCTTTAAAAATAGGTAATATATTTCAACAAATATTTTTTAAGAAAAAAATATACCACCACTTAAAAAAACATACCAAAAGATACTTAACAAAATACAATATAGAAATAGTTTGAAAAAGACCAAAAAAAAAGGCGGAAAAAAGTTTAAAAATAAATGAAGACCTAGACCATATTCTTCAAAACCTCTATCTCCATGTACCCCACATTCTTAAGGTCATATATGTCCTAGGGAAGGCTATGCACTTTTCTTTTCAAGTTACCTCTAATACACTTTCTTAGTCCTTATGCTTCCTATTTTCCTTTCTCTTTCACTATTTTTAGGGCCCCCACAATATTTCCATAATGCCAAGAAATTCCAATTTATCCACCATGGTGTTCATGCTATCAATAGTGTATTTTATGACTTTCTAAATAGAAGTCATTATGGATTCAAGGTTTTCTTTTAGTTTCATAAAATTATTATTTACCTGTCATAATAAGGTGAGTACACCAAGATGTTGTACAAAGTGACTATTTATTTTTGAAATCAAGTTAACCTAAACTTGAGAGACAAGTTTTACAATCCTACACTTAGAAAAAGATGTACATAGAATAGACTGTGTAAATAGAGAAAATAGAGTGAACAATGAAATAATGCAATAAGAAATAGAGAAGTGGGTGTAAAGTAAGTTAGAGGAAGAAGTAATCCATATTATAGAGGTTGTGCAAAGAGGTTATAATAATTTGACACAAGGATCCTAACCAAATCTTTTGCTCTTTAGTAGAATTAATTTTATGTATATTTAGATGTAATTTTATTAGTCCATGCTTTGTCAATAAGAATATTTTGTAGTTTTTTGTATCTAGGAAGTTATATCATTGAGAATTAGCCTACTTGTAGTGAGTAACTTGTAACTAGGAAATTTTAAAAAACTAATGTTCTATATTTTAGAATTAACTTTCTCTGTGATTTTTTCCATCTCAGATTTCAATGTAAATTATGGTGTATATTGTGGATAGTTTTTTTTTTGTGTGTGTGTAGTTTCATGTTAATGGATATTTTATCTTCATAATTAATATAAGTTGATTCAAATTAATTAGTCTTAAGAAATTATTTTATCACAAGGATGCATGTAACTTTTCACCTCTTTCAATGTACATGTAAACAAGCATGATTAAACATTAAGAAGTTATAAGCACAAAAGTACAAAGTTGTATCACACAATATTGATTAAGATTTAAGTTGAATAACTAAAAGGTCACATTTATTAAGAGTCTTAAAATGGTATAAATTCATAATTTATTTATTTATTATTTAATTTTATGTTTGTGATTTTTTTGAAAGTGAAAAATTGTTTGAACATAATTTTTATTTTAAATAATAACTAGAATTAATCGTCTTGAAAAATATTTAAATTAAAGTTGCATCTCCCATCTTTGTATAGTATTTTTTAAGTCTTTATTTTTGTGTCTATCGGTAAACTTGTGCATGCATATATTATTCAACTATTTTTGTAAATGTATATTTAATATTAAATTAAAATTTTATTTTTAAAATATATTCTTATCATTTGCTACCATAATTTGTCTTTAACTATTTATCCAAAATTGAAACATATTCTGGATTATCTTGAGATGTGTTCATTCTTCTATTACACTAAAGATCAAAAATATCATATAGGTAAACAATGACAAACTTACCCAGAAACTCCTCTAGTACATCATTCAAGAGCCTCATTAAAGTGATCAATGTATTGGTCAGCCTAAAAGGCACGACTAACCACTCATAAAATCCTTCCCTTTCTTGAAGGCAGTCTTTTACTCATCCCCTTCTCTGATGGGAATCTAATGGTACCCACTCTTTAGAACTATCTTTGTGAATACATAGCTCCGCTCAAACAATCTATAATATCATCCATCCTTGGGAATTGAAATTCGTACTTGATTGTTATCTTGTTGATAGCCCACAAATATGTGCACATCCTCCATTCTCCATTCTTCTTTGGTGCTAATATTACTAGTACAACACATGGACTTAGAATCTCTTGAATCAACCCCTTCTATAACAACTCATGAACTTGTCTATTCAACTCTTCACTTTCTATTGGTGTCATTATGTACGCTACCTTGTTTGGAAAACTTTCTCATGGAATCAAATTCATCTAGTGACTAATCTTCCTTATTTGGGCAAATCCATTAGGTACATTATTTGACACAATATTAGGAAACTTTTCAAAAAAATCCACAACTTTTGTAGGTACCTCCTCTACTTCTTCTTTATCATATTTTGGGATTATAGCAAAAACACATATGCTCATTCTTCATACCTTGAAAAAAATCCTTTCCATAAATAAAACATTTTTTGGTAGCACTACATACATTTTATTCTTTCTCCTTCAATGACTTCAAATTATGTTTCACTCCATCCTTTGTCAGAGTGTTGGTATTTTCTTGCCTATCATGTATGACATTCCTATCAAACTACAATGACCTACTCAAAAAAATATGATGTATGTCTATAAGTATGATATCACAAAGGACCTCATCCTAGTAGCTTCCAATCTTGAACTTCACTAGGCACTACTCATTGACCATGACCTTGTGGTCACCCTACACCCAACCAATATAGTATGGACACAAGTGTTTCTACCTCTTGAGATTTAATTTTGTGAACATCATTTTTGACACCAAATTTTTAGTGCTTTCTATGTTCATGATCACATCACAACACTTATCCTTACATTTTCACCTTGTCTGACACAAACTCCTCCTTTGATCAAGTTCATTCTCACCACTTAGCAAGACTATCTTATTAAGTAGAACTTCTCCTCTTTTAGTAACTTCATAATAGGATGATTTGATATCTTCATCAATATACACAACTCTAGCCTAGCCTTTTGATCTCTAATTTATCCTTGCTTGGCACTAGGTAAATTCAAATGTTTTTTGCCCTTCTTCACCATAGTGAAAAAATTTTCTATGAAAACTTCATATTCCAAATCTTTTCCCTCTTCCTTTTCCTCTATGATCTTGTTGTTCTAATCATGGAAATGATTAGAATTATTTCCCCTCTAGTTATAACTTCTACTGCTTGCCTCATCCTTGTAATTAACTAAGATAAGAAAATACAACATACATGTATGGCTCACTTGAAGGTATGTGCTTACCTATTTATCCAAGTGCGTAATGTCTACACAGTTCTTCTGAAAACATCGCACAATGGCCTCCCAAGGGAGTGTTTCCATTGGGTGTTTAGCTTGGGCTCCACGATGCCAAGCGATCTACTCTTCACCACAGTCCCTACATAGTAGATGCATAGAGTGTCTGATCAAGACTTGTTATATTACATTGTCTTATGATCTTGGTTTCAATCCTTTGTACTGTTTGGGGTGAGTGTTAGCCATGGATTATTATGTTGTGTGATTTTGGTTGGATCATTATTTCCATCAGCATGGCGGGAGTGAGCCTATGGGTACCATGTGGTTGGGAGGTATAACTACCTATACTACTATTGGGAACCAGTGTGTAGAGATGGTCTATTTCCAATTTAGTCAATGTTGGATATTCACTTGGTACTTGGTGTATTCAGAGTATGCTCTCTAGTGATTAAAATTTTACTTTGGTTGTGTTTGCTATCATGTTTAGATGATGATTAGTATGTTACTTGATGCATTCCTTTATCATGATTAGTGATGCTATTGGTAGATTAGCATGTTGGATGTACTTGTTCTTATGATGTTATTTGATGATTATTGGTAAGAATGATCTCATGAAAAATTCTAACTATCTTGTTAGCAAATTGAGATTCATGCTCAAGGGATGGCTAGGGCCTTTGAGGTCTCATGATGCTATTATGGTTGGGAGGAAATGAACATGATTGTTTTTAGTTTGGTGGCTCTTTGCTTGTGTTTTCCTTCTTGAGATAGTTGATTTATGCACATGAATGTTCATTGTGATGTTGCTTTCCATATGACTACATTAGATGCTATGGATTAGATGTTAGAGATATTTGTTAACCTTTATGCTTTTGAGTGTATGTGCCTCAACTAAAGTGATTCTAGCACTTTTGGTGTGGAGGTTATAACTCTATTTTCCTCCTAGAATTGCTCATTGGGTTATTTCTTTCAAATCTGGGTGATATTGGTTCAACACTGGGTGATACTAGAAAAGTATCACATGACTATAGGGAGAAATATCATGCAATATTGTCTAGTATCACACAACAATAGAAAGTTCTATCATGTGAAATTGGAAAAGTATTGCACAGTAATAATAAGAAGTATTTTGCAATACTAGAAAGTATCACATAGTAATTGTAAGAATTATCACATGATACTGGAAAGTATCACATAGTAATTGTAAGTAGTATCGCACAATATTGGAAAATTATTGCCTAGTTATAGTGAATAGTATCATACGATACTGGAAATGTATTGTACAATTCTTTTGCAAAAACTTGCTCAGGCAAATAGCAAGTATCTTCGAACTTGTCAGTTGTGTTTTGAAGGGTGTTTGGGTTACCCTATTTGGTTGTGCACCTTTCTAGGTCATGCAAATTTAGAAATTGAGTGTTCCTTGTTTGTTTGAATTTCTTAGTTGGTGGTTATGTGTAGGATCATGGTGTGCCAAAAAGTGGCAATATGAAAAAAAAAGAGTTTGAAGATGCCTAAAAGTGCTTCAAAATCTGCTTTGACTTTTTTTCACCTATCTAGGAACCAAACCTGGAAGGTAAGGCTAAGCCTTATCAGATATCCGATTTGACATCAAATATCCGATATGATATCGGATATCCAATTTTAAATCGGATATCCGATATGTGACTTGATATTTGATAATTAGAGTAATAATATTATAATTATTACTATTTAATATTATTATAATATAATAGTATGATATATTATTTAATAATAATAATAATATTATTATTATTGTTATTATTTAATATGATATATTATTTAATATTAATATTTACTACATGATATTATTATTATTATATTATAATCATATAATATTATACTTTAATAATATTATTATTATGTATTATATTATAATAATATAACATAATATTTAATATATTATAATATATTGTAATGTAATATAATATATATAAGATATAATATAATAATAAAAAGTAATATCTTATAATATAATATATAATAAAAAAGTATAATATATTATAAATTATAATAATATAATATAATAATATTATTATTATATAATATAATATTTTATATTATAATATATAGTAAATTAATATAATATATATATAATATAATATAAAAATATATAAAATGTAATATAATATAATATATATTATATATTATATATTATATTATATATATTATATTCATTATATGTTATTGTGGCCATATCAGATATCTGATGTTATATTGGATATCTGATATAATATCGGATATCAGATACGAGATCGGATATCAGATATTTAGGTATGTTTTTTTTTCTCCAACTCATTTTTAACCTAAATTTAATAGATTTTAGGATGATTTTGTTTGTTTTAGTTGAATCTAGGGTTTTTTTTGACAAAAATGGTTAAAATTTAGATTTTTTTAAATATATATTATGTTTTGCAATTCAATAGGAATGGCTAATCAGAATTATGACACTGAGGCTGGGAATAATATTCCTCGTAACCCACCACCAAACAATCCAGTATCCCCACAAAACCATCCACCAAATGATCCTCTACCTCCTCAAAACCCTTCTCGAATTGAGGATTTGATAAATGAAAATCTCACTGAGTTGAGAGGTTTGCATAGAACATATAATAATGTACCTGCACTGGCTCCTATGTTATTCATGTTAAACACCATAGTGGATAACATTGAAACCCTTATGAACCAACAAAATGCCGCTCTTTTTTGGCATGATGAAATGCACTAGATGTTTGATGATGGTTTGGATTATGATGAGGTTGTGGCCCTCAACATAACCAAAGACGATTTGGCTAGCCTTTTTGCTAACCCGAAAACAGGTATACCGGTTGACCCAAAAAAACCAAACTATCGATTAAATGGTGCACAAATGATGCCATACGTGCAAATTTTAGGGATTGTTGGTGGATGGTCTTTGATATCCCTCCACATGGAAATTTAGACATACCATTTTATTTCCTTAGAAAATTATATGCAGAATTTATTGGAGCATGAAGCCCAACATGGGCTTAGGACTAGGAGCTTCTAAGGATAGACCCTCTTCCCAGTGGAAGAAACTTAGCACTTTTGTCCCCCCCCCTTGATATCTCCCCCCCTCCTCAAGTGCAGCATCTAGATATTATGGCAGAGGCTAGCTCTCAGACCATCAGAGTCATTCATAGGCTAAGTAGCCTAATGATATCTCGGGCTAGGTCAGTCCTGCCTCCTCGTGTTGATGAAGTTGGTGCCAGTTCATCATTGGGTAGCTCATCACACGTTTATGTGCCTCACACTTGCATTACATGCAAGAATATTTGCCTAGGTCCCATAGGTGATCTTCTTGAGTATCATTTTGTATTAGACGAGGATACACCAGATGCACGTGCAGAGGCTACAGACCCTGATGCGAGAGAGGAGGGGAATGCAGAGGCATGGACTCCTTTGGTGTCAGTATGTGTATACATTTTTTTGTTATCACATATGCGATTTAAAGTTAACTTTTATAATAGAGTAATTTTAATTTTTAAGCCATACTGACTTTTACATGTATGTGATCTTCATTCATGTTTAGTTGATGACTAAGGAGGAGCTCAGACAGATAGACGATGCTACAGTCTCAGCCATTTCATTTAGCCTTGAGACATCTACAGTACATTATGTTGTGTTCGCATTTTTTTTTTCTATTTGATATTGTAGCATATATGGTTGCTAATCTTTCTTTTATCTTGCAGATACCACTTGCCCCGGGGGGACAAAGTGCAGGAGGTGAGCCAGCATGCACTGACAAAGGAAAGGTAATTAGATGTTTTCTATTTGATTAAATATCGATGCATTCCTATAAAATGTTTACAGTAATCCCATTTAATTACATTCTTTATTGTATATAGCGTGTGGCTATTGGTGATGAGCTTGTACAAATTTGGCATCCTAGATCATCAAGGATTTCCATTCACACAGAGAGCCCCATTGTATGTATAAGAATCATTTATTTTTTATTTTTCTTATTGATGCAGAGGAAAGTATGATTTTTGTTCCGTACAATTTTTGTGATTTTTTTCGTACCAATAATGATTCATGTCTTGCATATGTTCATTACAACTTAAATAGGCTTATATGCACATGTCCAACCAACCAAGTTGGTTACAAAGGTTTATTTAATCAAACAAATACCAAATTACTACTTTCCCTCCAAAACTAATATGACGGTTTGAATTTGAAATTCAAATTTCAAACTATAGTTTTTATGCATCCCCTAACTTTCTAAACTATTCCATTGACTCAAAATTGGTCATATGGATTTATTAAATGCAACTAAGTATGAAACTATCCTAAGACTACCCCATATGGCTCTTTTGGCCATTTTACATCATGTTGCCCTTAGGTCCTTACTAGGAATTTTATAACTGCTGTCCTTCAAAGTACATTTTTTATTACATAATTCCATTATTGGTTTTAATATATCCCAATTAACAATCAATGATGTCTTTGATCCTCTATCTTCATCTGGTACCAAGGCTCTCTTAGATGATTTAATAGGTGCCCTTGCACCAAACACCCCACCTTCAAAGCAACTCTTGTCCCAAGAGTTAAGGGGTACTATCTTCTTTCCTCCCATCCTTCTAGAGGGATGTTTGCAACTTTGCATCTGCAATGTATTACCCTACACACCTGCATACAAATCATTAGAAACAAAAAGCATTGGATCATTGTTACCAGTCATGGTAACCTTACTGCCTGTTGATTGTGAACACTCATGTTTTATCCTTGACAAAGGCTGAATAACTTGTTGTTTGAGGTCATGCTGACCCTTTCTCTTATCCTCCATGGATATGTTCACTTCTTTGTTCACTGTCATCACCAAAGGACACCATACTATTCCTATCATCACTCCTTTTGTTGTAACTATCTGCTTGTAAGCAGAATTCTAAGTTTTGTCTTGAACAATCTCATCCTTCATAACCAAAAGAGATGGCTTCAGTGGCAAATCTGTCATATCATGTTTACTCTCCCTCTACTCCTGCAAGTCCACAAACTCTTTCTTGCCAAAAAAAATAACTCTTTCCTCATCATGACCAGTCAAAGGATTTAGCTTAAACTTCAAACCATCTTTTTGTACTATATAAACATTTGATGAGCCAAAATGAATAGTGTTCCTTGAGGCTTGCCAACGCCTTCCAAGGATTACATGGCAGCATGTCATTAGAATGACATCACATATAACTTGATCTTTATATTCTCCTATAGAGAAATCCACTATTGCTTGCTCTCTTACAATAATATTTTGTGCATCACTGACCCAAGATGCCCTATATGGTCTTATCAATAGGATACTTCTTCAATCCTAGTTTATTTACCATTTCATAAGACACTAAATTATCAAAGGAACCAGAGTCTATTATCATCTTACAAATCTTACCATGGCTCATGCAATTTCTCCTGAAAATGGATGGTCTGGTCTCCTTTTGCTACTGCATTTGTGGTCCTCTTCTCACCATCAAAGATTCTCCTTCAAGTTCAGGGTCTGCATTATCGTACTTCTTTTCTTCCTCTTCTCCTTGGGTCAAGGTGACTCTCCTCTCCTCCTTCCTGAAATCCACACCTTTCTCAAGGCACTTGTAGGATTGATTGCCTACTCCACATGTGAAGCATTTACCTATGAAAACACTATTACCTCTTCCACTTCCAAATCTTACTCCCCTGAAACTTCCTCTTGTCTTAGATGTAATCTCTTTTCCTTTATCTTTGTCTTGATTTTTTGTAGTGTCAAACTGACTTCTTACACCTCTTCCTCTCATTGTTCCACCTCCTCTCTAATTTGATTGCCTCTCATTCTTTCTTTTCAACTTCTCCTCTACTCGGATTGCCAACTGAAAACATTCTCCAAGTGTCCTTGGTACATTCAATCCTATTTCATCTTGAATATTGTACTTGAGGCCATTAATGTATCTAGCCACCTTCTCATCTTCATCTTCCAGTCCTCCCCTAATACTCAGGGTATGGAATTGCTCAGTATAGGACATGACATCCATATCCCTCTATTTCAAATTGTTCCTTCTTATCTTTATTTGGATTGCTAAATCAGATGGCAAGAATTGATTTCTCACCATGGTCTTCATTCTCTCCCAATCTAAAATCTTATTCAATCCCCTTTTGATGCAGAGTATGCAGCAAATACCTTCCACAAGCCAATAAATGGCCGTCACAATCCAACTTAGGATTCTAGGACTTCTCACAAGTCCCCTTACCCACTCCGGGTATACTCAACCTCCAAGACAAACAAGGCAATCCCACTTCAAAAGCCTCACCAACTATCACCAAAAATGGAGACAATCATGGACATATTTTTCCAACCCAAAATCATCAATTTTTTTGGTTCCACCAAACTCTCAACACACCTTTACACTTCTAGGCCTACAAACCTTGTAGCCTTCCAATTAGCTTCTTTGCACTTTTTTCCCAGTATCCCTTAACAGCATAGGGACTTCTCCATAGGTCCAAACACCCTTCTTGGCACCTACTAATAATCCAAAAGCTTTTGGGCTGATCTTGCTCCAACACCCTCCAAACTGCTTCTTGGTACCTAGGCCTAATTGATCAAGTTAGGCTAGGGCTTCAAGGAATAATGGGCAAGGTGGGTTCCCAAGACCCAAAACACTTAAGGAAATCTCCAACACACTCAATGCATCAAACTCCAGCACTCAAACTGATCATAAGTGTCTGCAACCATGACTGTCACCAATTACCTTGCAAAAACCGGTCAAGCACATGGGCTTGCTTGACCTAGGGCCGACTTGGAAAAATAGTTTCCCTTCTCTCCAAGCCTCCAACCTCTGGCATTATGTTGCCTAGTTTCCTAACTTTCATATCCCTTAGTTTCAGAGGGTGCTACTAGTGGGAATGCAAGTTAGGGATGCATTTGTGGAAGGGTCTAGGAAACAAGGCTTTTCCGACCACCTTCTACTAAAATGCAGATAACTTTTAAACCCCAACTCCTTTTTGAGTCAAACCAAAACCAAAAGTTTCCTAACTCACCCTTGCAACTATTTCATACACTTAGAAATCATAAAAGTTCTTTATGGATCTGTACCAGCATAACAGTCGAGCGATTACTAGTAAATTTTTAGAAAATTGAAGTTTTTATTGTATTTTCTTCAAACCACCGTACACTCTGATCTCCCCCTTTCAACTGAGATCACATATGACATATATAAAGGTCTGCATGACCATTGGAACAACCATATAGGTGTTCTAACCATAAAATAAACAAACAACCACTTTTTGTTAATACTGTTTAGACTCTAAATACCCTATTCTAAGGCCTTTTGGTCCCATGGAGTTACTTGGTTTATAACCACACCAAAATTCTCATGGGCCTTACATGTGCCTTTATTAAAAAACATATAGCAACTTGTAAAATATGGACCAAACCTTTATTCCAACTTCCTAATCTACTTGAATCCTTGCTTTCATGGAGTGGCAAGATGTCCAGCAACATAGATACTTGTTCCCCCCTGCCACATAGGTTAGGTGCCCTGCACCACCTTTCCTCTGTCTCATTCTGAACACTAGTCCACCAAGTGAGTGTTGTTTCTCTCATTCTTGCTTTTGCTACTTTTACCTTCTTATCTTCCTCTATGTCTTCAAGATCAAAGTAGTTCTCAAGGGCCTCTATCCACCCTAGCACTTCTTGACTATCCATTTTACCCTGGTATATTGGCAAATCAATATGGTTCTTCCCACCATTACCTTGTACCACCTTAATGATTCTCATAAATCTCCTTTCTTCAGGATCATATGTTGTCTCATGCTCTTGCCTTGCATTACCAACCTCTTCTTCTTCATGGTTCTCTCCATGATTTCTTCCTCTAACCTCTTCTCCTCTAGATTCTTGCCTTTCCTTTTCTAAGGATTCTATCCTTGCAATAAGCAGCAGCCTCTCTCTTCTCATCTGTCTTTCTTCCCTCACTCTAGATGCTTCAAGTTCTCTCCTCTCTCTTTTCTCTCTTGCCAACTCTTCTCTCAATTCTTCAAGTTCTCTAGCCATTTGATTTTTAGGAGGCATTTTCACAACAAGTTTTCTTCCTTCCCAAGGGCCAACTCACTGATTCTCTGTCTTTCCTCACCAAGAAATCTTTGGACACCACTTATGTACCTTTCAACTCTGGGACACACAACGAGGAATTAGACACTCCAAGGCTTCAACAAAGGGACTAGCACACTAAGGATGACAAAGACTCCTATGATGATGAAACCTACAACTTATCTACTCCCAAAAGACCTTGTGGATTTTTTGATACCATTTGATGCAGAGGATGGAGGATCTAACCACAAACTTGCAAATTCAAGCACAATATGGACCCAACCCCTATGTTTCAATGGTGTTCCCAAATGCACACAATGCCACCAAAGACTCCAAACTTGGATTTACATTCACCAAGTGTTCCCTCCACCTCTACACACCTTTAAAAAATTCAACCAACATGTTTCTAAGGTTTCCAAACCCACAAATGTAATGTCCCCTTTTTAGCGTTCATAGGATGATGTTGTAATTAGCCTATTTCCCCATGGTCCCGTAGGCTAACTAGGACATTAAAGGGGCTTAGAGGCCATTTGGTCTAGATAGTTTGAGTTGTAGGTCTTTCTGAGCGAGTTTTGAGGCAACTTTGGGCATACTTACTATTTATAGTAAGTCATCTTGGATATGGTCAAACATCTAGTGGCAGCAGTATGTCGATGGTAATTGTTTAAAATTGACAAGAAGACTTGTTTATCATTGATAAGATTTTTTATGCATTGATAAAGCTATTTTATAAAGTTAAATTTAAATATTTAACTTTATTAATGCATAGACTATAGTTTGTGGGAAATATTTAAATTAAAAGAGTCCCCTTTATTTTATAACACATTGGAGACATAAGTTACATAAAGGGAGTTATCTTTTATCCCACATTGAGAAAACGAAAGATGGAGCTCTTGTGAGAACACTATAAAAGAAATGGAAGAGCTTCTATTTTAGCATGCTTGGAAATATCAAAGAAATTGGGGAATTTTCTGGAGATTATGTCTCAATAGTTTGAAGGACGAAATCCCTTCAAGCTAGAAATCTCGACGCCATTGAAAGATATGGTCTTGAGATTCAACATAGTAGCAATCCAAAAAGGAAAATACGAAAAAGCAGTCTGAAAAAATGGAACCGAAAAAGCAGGCTGAAAAAGTGGGTATGAAAAAGTAGTTTGAAAAAGTAGAATCGAAAAAGCAGGCCGAAAAAGTAGTTCGAAAAAAAGCAAAGCAGAAAGGGGCAGCATTGAAGGAAATTATTACAGCCATCTACAACCAGGTTCTTTTGTTAGTATTTCTTTTTAGGGTGTTATAAGTTTCAGCTATAAGTGTGCATTATACCAGCATTATCATTTTTTAATCCATGTAAATGCCAAAGTCTTGGCCAAATTTCATGAGCATTGTATTAGAAATTTCATTGCAAATCAAGAAGATAATAGTTGCTAGTGTCATTTAAGAAATTCAATATCATTATTTATTAGTTAGTTAATTTGCCTACCAACTGTTTGTAAAAATGGCAGTTTGTTGTAGGTGTTCATTTCTCATGCTTAGATCATATATATGCACTGAATATTGTCAAAATTAGTAGCGCACTCACGTTAGGTCATTGTGTGGTCCATTTGGAGTCTTCTAGCACAAGTTTCTCATTGATGCAAATTGAAAAAAGAGTCATTTAAAGCCAGCTGAAATACTATATCAGTCATACGTCCCTTGCATGTGAATTGTTTGATGAAATTCCTTGAGCTTTCATTAGCATTTTTTTGAGGGCAAATTTAAGGAGGGTCATTATAGTGGTATCAGAGCTATAAGTCCTGCCATCCTATGGAGGTCTTATAGGGAATTTGGAACAGCCGGATAGAGGGGAAAGTGTTTGATGAAATGTCAAAACACTAAAATCAGAGCATTTATGCTTGAGCATGCGACAGGGGCCTTATAATTTCCACAATACTAGAGCAAGAAAAAATAAGATTTCAGACCTGCAGAGCGAACAGTCTAGTTCATCTATGCAGGTGGACATAGAATCCAGTCATACAGACATAGAGGATGTATTCTTTGATCAAGACAGCAATATGGGTGACCGAGATGATAGGAATATAGGATTAGGTAGAGGTGAGAATGTCGATCCAGATTAGGGAGAGAAAAGATTCTTACAGTTATTAGACACCTTGGCACAGGGACAACAATTAGCAGAGCAGAGAGCATAGGAATAGAGTCAGAGATTGGAGCTTATGATGTAGATGATGGCTCGTCAAATGGGGTTGAATGCTAATGTGGGTGGAGGAAATAATCAGAATGGTAATAATCAAGATGGGACACATAATGGAGGAAAACAAGTTGGGAACAATTTCGGTCATGCACCCCAGCAAACTAGGACAGTGAGTTCGTGGCCCATGATTTCCACATTTCCTCCTAGAGCTCCGGAGCAGCCCGTACTAGAGACCCAGATCACTAATATACAGGACCAGCTGAGGAGAGATTGGGAAGCTGGAGGTCTAGATTTTACTGCTGCAATCACCTTTAGGGAGTATATAGATGTGCAGATGAAGCATATGCCATGTGGACATGACAAGAACCAGAGCTATGAGCTACAGAAGAAAGTAGGGAAACTTTAGTTACCATATTACGATGGCTCGGGGAAGTCTACATCAAGAGCTTGGGTTTAAAAGCTTGACACATACTTTCAAACAAACCTTATGCCTGAGGAAGAAGCTATTAAGTATGTAGCAATTCACCTGGATGGGTTAGCACACAAGTGGTGGCATCATGGTATGGTCACTATGGGTCATGCACACATTACCTCATATGTGGAGTTTATAGAGAGACTGATTGAACACTTTGATAGGCCTAAGGATCATACGTTCCCTATGACAGGCAGAAACTTGTATGAGGAGTTTAACAGACATGTAGATTCAATACAGCGAGACTTTAGCACATCTTCAGGTAACAGTTTATCCGCATCATCTTCACGGGTAGAAGGGGTTTCAGATGTAGTGTAGGTTGAGCCAGTTGCATCAGAAGGTGATATCATAGGCACAACGAATTGTGTGATTGACACAAATAGTGATTCCAGTACTATTGGGCTGGATGAAGTTACAACAGTTGAGGATACTATCATGTTTGAGGATAGTACAGTTGATCAGAAAGTGAGCATTTAGGACTTTGTAGAAAATCAGTATCAAGCACAGTTGGATGCTTCTTCACATGAGATAGAAGCTAGTAGCTCTTTACTTTGTTTGGCAAGCCAGCTGAAGACAAGGGAGAAGAATATTGTCACAACTTTATCTCATCATGACAGGATACATGGATTGATTGAGAATCACATTTGGATGATTCAACTGTAGGAGAGACAGAAAGGAGTCACAACAGGTTCTTCTTGTGACAACTTACATTAGATCAAGGAAGGCATGGAGGTAATGAAGATAAGTTACATACACCTAATTTCAAATCATGATCATCTCCTTAATCTTGTAGGGATCTATTCAGATGCATTGAAGAAGAAGGAGGAGGAGGTTGATTGGCTTTCTCATGAGCTGGAGGATACTCGAAATTCCTTGGTGTGTATTCAGTTGGTTGTCCAAGATTCTGAGAGACATGTCAATGAGCTTTTTTTTGAGTTGAGCTCAGTTCAGGAGTTAGAGCATATAGCAGGGACTCAATTTTCTTTTACAGTTAGGTCACATGTAGATGATTTCTCAGAGATGATAGAGTTTACAGGAGAGTCCCGGGATCTAAGTATTACAGATGATAGCTATTCTGAGGTTACTCCTTTGGACAGTGTACCAGGGATAGAGTATAGGAGTTTGACCAGTTGGCACAATCATGTGTCTAGTCAGCTGAGAGTTGGTGAGCGAGACATTTCTATCACTTGTGAGCATTTCGATGCTCTTTGTCAGTTGTTAGCAGTTTATGGATGGGGTTCTCCTACTAGTGATGAGCAGGGAGGCAGTTATCTTTCCTTGATAGAGATCCACTCTTTATGGGAGGCTATCCAGATTCTGAGACAGAATTATATGCAGTTGGTAGCTGACAGAGATTATCTTATGGAGTGGGGTAGTACAACATATGACGCATTATTGGTCAAGGAAGATGAGGTGAGTGAGCTTACTCAGTAGCTCAAGGCGACTTTTGAGTTTCTTGAGAGTACATAGTTGGCTTTCAAGGAGTCACATTTTCATTTAGCTAAGGTGACCATGGAGTTAGAACGACTTTAGTCTTTACCAGATTCTGTACAATCATGAACCGTGGTGTTTGGTGACCCACAGATGTCCATGGTCGAGGTTGATAGAGGTAGTGGAGATGAGGATATATCTATCCATGACACTAGTATTGGCATATTTGGTCCATTTCCACTGGAGGCAAGTTCAACTAAGTTGGGTGTTGTAGTTGAGCATTGTGGTATGTTTGACTTGGAGGGCACAGAGACTAGTGATGTTGTTGTTGATTCTGCACTCTTGGCTATATCATCCTTTAACTTAGTTGATGATCAGTCACAGTTGGTTGTATCACGTCTGCAAGATGAGTCTTTGACTAGGATTGGTTCTTTTTACTGGCATTATACTGTAGGATATGTTCATCAATTTTCTTTTGATCCATGTGTTGAGGAGTTGATGGTAGACAGGTTTGGTCTGGGCTCTCGTTTTTGCTATCTATCGTGTAATGACTATTCACCATCAACAGTGCATGGGTGTTATGGTTATGAGACAGTGACCGGTGATCTGCAGAGTTGTGTTAATTGCAGTAGGTGTGCAGTGTGTGGATTCTCTATATTTGATGCAATTTCATGTGGTAGTATTTATCATTGTTGCAGAATTGTATTGTACAATCCATATAGGCTAGTGGGATGTGTTGATGGTATTTACTATGTTGGCAGTTTGGGTTATCTACTCTACTTGGGTTTTGATATTTCGAGAGCTTGTTTCTCATGGGCTCTTGACTTTGGAGTTTGGGTGAGTTGTATTCGCCAATTTGATTATGGATTCCTCTTGGTTAATTTTCAGAGGTTGTTGCAGGAGCCTATGTTGACTGACAGCAGTATAGTTCATGACTACATTTGGGATCCAGGTGGATTGATTGGGTTGTTGTTCGACCATTGCTTGGGGACAAGCAATTTTGGGAAGGGTGAACTGTAATGTCCCCTTTTAAGCATTCATAGCATGATGTTGTCATTAGCCTATTTCCCCACAGTCCCGTAGGCTAACCAGGACATTAAATGGGCTTAGAGGCCATTTGACCTAGATCGTTTGAGTTGCAGGTCTTTCTGAGGGGGTTTTGAGGCAACTTTGGGCATACTTACTATTTATAGTAAGTAATCTTGGATATGGTCGGACATCTAGTGGCAGCAGTATGTCAATGGTAATTGTTTAAAATCGACAAGAAGACTTGTTTATCAATGATAAGATTTGTTATGCATTGATAAAGCTATTTTATAAAGTTAAATTTAAATATTTAACTTTATTAATGCATAGACTATAGTTTGTGAGAAATATTTAAATTAAAAGCATCCCCTTTATTTTATAACACATTGGAGACATAAGTTACATAAAGGGAGTTATCTTTTATCTCACATTGAGAAAACGAAAGATGGAGCTCTTGTGAGCACACTATAAAAGAAATGGAAGAGCTTCTATTTTAGCATGTTTGGAAATATCAAAGAAATTGGGGAATTTTCTAGAGATTATGTATCAATAGTTTGAAGGACGAAATCCCTTCAAGCTGGAAATCTTGATGCCATTGAAAGATATGGTCTTGAGATTCAACATAGTAGCAATCCAAAATAGTAGATACAAAAAAGCAATCCAAAAAGGCAGAACCGAAAAAGCAAGCTGAAAAAGTGGGTATGAAAAAGCAGTCCGAAAAAGTAGAACCGAAAAAGCAAGCCAAAAAAGCAGTTCAAAAAAAAGAAAAGCAGAAAGGGGCAGCATTGAAGGAAATTATTACATCCATCTACAAACAGGTTCTTTTGTTAGTATTGCTTTTTAAGGTGTTATAAGTTTCAGCTGTAAGTGTGCATTATACCAGCATTATCATTTTGTAATCCATGTAAATGCCAAAGTCTTTGCCATATTTCATGAGCATTATATTAGAAATTTCATTGCAAATCAAGAAGATAATAGTTGCTGGTGTCATTTAAGCAATTCAATATCATTATTTATCAGTTAGTTAATTTGCATACCAACTGTTTGTAAAAATGTCAGTTGGTTGTAGGTGTTTATCTCTCATGCTTAGATCATATATATGCACTGAATATTGTCAAAATTAGTAGCACACTCACGTTAGGTCATTGTGTGGTCCATTTGGAGTCTTTTAGCACAAGTTTCTCATTGATGCAAATTGATAAAAGAGTCATTTAAAGCCAGCTGAAATACTATATTAGTCATACGTCCCTTGCATGTGAATTGTTTGATGAAATTCCTTGAGCTTTCATCAGCATTTTTTTGAGGGCAGATTTGAGGAGGGTCATTACAAAAAATCTTCAGTAGATACAAAAGAGACCAGTTTTTCCCTTTACTAGGCTATTCTCTTCTTTGGATCAGTAGACCCTGCTTTCTTGATTTTTCTCCCAAACTTTCCAAAACACCAAGAAAATAAACTATCTTTTCAGATACCCTTTTCTGAGTTTTATAACATATCCAAAAATCAGATATCACTCCTTTGCAAAGATTGTATGGAACAGGGCAGTTTGTCTCAGAATTAGGCCTAATTAGACCACTTTTACAAAGCAAGTACCCTTCAAACTTGTAATCTGACTTAATCCTTTTTCATAGTCTCTATTAATGATCTAAATCAAAGGATTTTCAAGATTATAGGTCTTGGTCACACTCCTAAACACCCAAACTTCAAAACCCTCCTTAAAATGGCTTAAAAACCAGGGCCTGCTTGTTCAAACCCCAAAACTCAATTCTAGAACTTCTCCTTCAGCATTCACCATGCATTTACATATCTAATATGATATTACCACTCATTCCAATATCAGAAAGCACTTACAAAACAAAAGATTCTTCAAGTTGCTCTTGAAAACCAAGCACTTTCATTCAATTTTCTGAGATAGTCCGTACAAATCTGACTCTCCAGGCCATACAATCACAATTTATAAGTTTCAAGGGATGGTTAGTAACCACCTCAACCACCTCCAATCAGTTTCATTTGTTAACTCTTCATAAAATTTAAATTATGGAGTTTCCCTCCAAAAAACACATAACCGTTACTATTCAAATTTCTAACTATTAAACTATGTTTTTAATGGGCTTATTGAATGTTTTGACTTGTCTAATGACAAGATATGATCATGAAAACCTAAATGAACCTATCAAATGACTCATCTACCATATGAAATCCTAAAATCCTATCTCATGCCCAATTACAACTTTTTTCCACATATGAGTCCAACATTATAACTTTTTATGCTTCCATGAGCCATAATTGGTGCAAGGATTGCCCAATTGACTTCAAGAGATGCTCCATGACCTATGTAATGCCTTGGATCTTCAATGTTCCCCTGATGAACATGACATGCTCCTGCATCACTTATCTTCATAAATAAATTCAAAACTAATTTTCGTGATATTAACAACTACTATTTTGTATCTCATAGGAGACTCCTAGTGCACATGAGGTCTGATGGGAGAGTTATGTAGATTTGATGATGTGGCCACTCTCTCCTCAGGCGGAGCTTACAATAGTAAGTTATAGTTTGAATTCATGATTAAATATGTTATAAATTTAGCATTGATGAGTTATAATGTTATAGTTTAAATTGTAGATTGATCTGACAAATGTATTTGAACATATACAACCCACAATCAGTGAGGTACCATCATTGCCGATGGCATACGAGAGGACTCCTGACCGGTGCAGGAGGTCGACGAGAGAGGTATTTATTATAAAATTTTGATAGTATAAATCTTCATTACAAAAAAGATCATTATGCATTTGAGTAATTCAATGTTAGATATAAAGAATCATATAAATTTAGTAGCCTAACTTTTGGTTTTCCTTTTTTGTTTATGTAGGAGGCATCTGATCCACCTAGTGCAATGAAGAGGTTGCATTTTGATCATCCACCAGTACCCTAGGATAGTATAGTTTTCACAGGATACATCATGAGACATTTTGAGAGGGCATATGCCACATTGTATGCAGAAACATTGATATTATACACATTCTAATGACATGATCAACCACATTTTGTATATGGATTTATGAATTTTGATATATATTTGAGTGCTTTGTCTATGGATACATGATCTTTGATATATATTTTTGTAAAATTTTGTCTATGGATACATGTATTTTGATATATATTTTTGTCATTTATGTGCACAATGATATACATATTAATTTAGTATCTAGTAATGTTCAATTTATCATGGATCATGTGTATTATTCATGTTTATGGAATATCATTAATTTTTATTATGTTTGTTATATTCGATTCAAATGCAATAATTTTTTAATAGCATTTTAACAACTTTTATTATCAAATTTAGATGCAATGTATAATTTGAAGTGCTATCATAACATAAACACACTTGTTAACATCCTACACAAGGTTCAGATAACCCCAAATCTGATTTTAAACTCCACCTTCAACCTTGAAACTAACTCTTGGCTTCAAATCTAATCTCAACATAGTTAATGACTCCACTCCTCAACCATGGATTCTATTCTCAACCACCAAGTCATTCATAGATTCATAATCTTTGATAACTAGCACTTCAGTTTTTTACAATCCTCATACTACAACTTTTCAATTTCAACAAAACCTCAAAATATATCAACTTAAGAGACTTGATTGGATAGTTCATCGATAGCCCTCATGAGCTCTGAGTTATTTTAGGCCTCGACGTCACCATCCTGTAGCATTCAACGGTTCATCAATAGCCCTCACGAGCTTCAAGTTATGACCCTTGGAAGATTGACCTCGAAACGCACTTAGAGCACCTTGGAGACTCCTCGGTACGGGGTGCCCGCGGATGATGGATGGTCTCTGTGGCTGGAACAAGGGTGTCACTAAGGTTCACCCGCCCACACGGAGCTAATGGCGCTGACGATTCGATGCCAAGATCAGCGGTTTCAAAGTTACGCTGTGGTGCACCTATGAACTGAGGCACACTGCGAGTTTTGGCATCAAGTGAGATCGTTGTGCTGAATCCAAATGGAATGTGATCTCTTGAAAATGAGATATGTTATTTTAGGCCTCAGCATCACCATCCTATAGCATTTGACAGTTCATCAATAGCCCTCACGAGCTCTGAGTTATGACCCTTGGAAGATTGACCTCGAACGCACTTAGAGCACCTTGGAGACTCCTCGGTACGGGGTGCCCATGGACAATGGATGGTATCCGTGGCTGAAATAAGGGTGTCACAAGGGTTCACCCACCCACCTAGAGCTAATGGTGCTGACGATTTGATGCCAAGATCAGTGGTTTCAAAGTTACATTGTGGTGCACCTATGAACTGAGGCACACTGCGAGTTTTGGCATCGAGCGAGATCACTGTGCCGAATCCAAATGGAATGTGATCTCTCAAAAATGAGATAGGTTATTTTAGGCCTCAACATCACTGTCTTGTAGCATTCAACAGTTCATCAATAGCCCTCACGAGCTCTGAGTTATGACCCTCGGAAGATCAACCTCAAAAAGCACTTAGAGCACCTTGGAGACTCCTCCGTACGGGGTGCCCACGGACAATGGATGGTCTTCATGGTCAGAACAAGGGTGCCACAAGGGTTCACCCACCCACCTAAAGCTAATGGTGCTAACAATTCGATGCCAAGATCAGCAATTTCAAAGTTACGATGTGGTGCACCTATGAACTGATGCACACTGGGAGTTTTGGCATTGAGCGAGATTGTTGTGCTGAATCCAAATGAAATGTGATCTCTCAAAAATGAGATAGGTTATTTTAGGCCTTAGCATCATCATCTTGTAGCATTCAACAGTTCATTAATAGCCCTCACGAGCTCTAAGTTATGAACCTCGAAAGATTGACCTCGAAATGCACTTAGAGCACCTTGGAGACTCCTCGATACAGGGTGTCCATGAACGATGGATGGTCTCCATGGCGAGAAGTAGTGTTCCATGTATTGATGTGATAAAAAAGTGCATAGAATGGTCAGTGATTGTGCATACCTCATGTATGCGTTACTTGATTTATTTATTTTTGATGAGATGTGGTTGGTATGTGATCGATTAACAAGCTTTCTGGTGTAGAGGATAGGGTGATGGACCCAAGTAACCACCCAAAATGAGCAAGATTGTGGTTGTGTTCCTAGTGACCCTTTTAGGTCCTAATAGGAAAATCCCACAAACAGTCAACTGTAGGATGTTTTTAGGCTTTAATAGGTTTGTTCTAGCCTATCTAACATGTTCCAAACATCATCTTCAAGTTTCAACACCTCTGGAGGTATATTCCAAAAGTGTGCATGTGAAGCCATTAGGTGCCTTGAAGAAGCCTAGAAAACCTTGTGAAATCATTCAACTTTGTGAAGTTATTTTTGTTACCTCCTTGGCTCTGCATCAGACTCCTTCACCATGGATGATACAAAGATAGCGCAATGGAAGAAAGGATCAAGCCAACTCCTACACAACCTTCAAGGAGATAAGAGAACTAGATACCAAACTAGGGTACACACACACCACACACAAAACAAAATAAGATACACACAAGAATATACACAAACCAAGAAACTCCATTTTCATTTCCAAGCCTCACAATGACCTACAATTGTCAATAATGGATTGCTTCAACAAAACAACAATAAACACCATTTTATCAAGCTTGCACAATAGACCACTCTAAGGGCCCAATAAATAGAGTGAAGGTGTGCCAAACTCAAGTGGAGAAACCAAAAAATCACCAAGTATCATGCCTTCACAAGGCTTCAAATTCCAAAAAAAAATGCCATGCCTTCACAAGGCTTCAAGATGCACATATAATTCTTTTCACAAATTCTCCCCTTATCACCCCAAGTGTAAAATAAGTTGTGGCACATGGAGACCATACTTCGTTCTTTTTCCCTCTTCCCTCCAAGGGAAGAGACTCTACACTTATGGGATGACCCAACTAGCCCCTTCATTCATAAGGCCACTACTTCCCTCCCAAGGGTGAGTGATGCCTTGAACACCCATAAAAACACACAAAGAAGAAAACAACACCCATAACAATCGACAAGAAGAAAAAAAACCACAACAACACATAAGGAAAAATAATGACAAACAAATGTCATCCAAACTACCCATTATAGGAAAGCAACAACATTTACAATACCAATTCTGCAATAAGAACATCAATTACACAACATGAGAAGAGAACCAACCTTGGTCCAAGTTATAGAAAGATGGTTGATGAAGAGCTCCCTTCCAATTCTCCAAAATTCTTTAACTCCTAAGCTTGTCTCCCAAAGTTGGAGAGTGGGCAATGATTTTTCCAACCATGGAGAAAACCCCTAAAAGAGATCCACACATTTCCTATAATCCTCTTGGTGAAAGTGTGAGATCTCATTGGTCACTCTTCCCAAACCCTTACAACTTCTAAGTTTAGAAACTATAAAAATGGCTTTATAAAGAAAAAAATTCTTTGCACAAAAATGAAAGGTTGTCTAACCAAGGTCATGCTTCCAAAAATTAATTTTCGTCCATCTTGGAAAACCAACTTTAGGGAGGCCTCTCAAGTCAACTAAGGGTTGTCTTGTTGTTAAAATTGACCCTTACCTTGCTCATACCAAAATGGGAGAGTCATGTGAATAAATAGATGACAATTTTAAGAACTCAAGGAGAGGATTTAGGGAGTGTGTGTAGCATGTAAACAATTTCAAGGTTTCCCTATTTATGAAGGACATGAATATGGTTTTTGGGTGAGAATTTTGATAAGTTTTTTCTAGTAGGAGTGAAAATTCTGGTCACTCTTTCATCTGAGTTTTCTCTCCTTTTCTTTTTCTCCATCTAAATACCCTACTTTATGATTTCAAGATTGTTTATTCCTTTGAATTTTAGTATAGAATATGATATGCCTCTTTTTCGGTGCTAATCATGAGCCCAATGGATTTTAGTATCCAGTAACTATTTAGGTTGGATACAAAGTAAGGTAAACATAAACTTGTAAAAGTCAATTATCCAATAAAATCCTCATATCCTATGCTATGCATCTCTATCAAGATAGTCAAATTCATAAAATAGTAAAACATTGTAATTTAACAATCAACAACTAATTTTATCATATCACGGCTAACATAATGGTTCACTTGAAAAATTAAAAATGATACATAATTTCAACCATGGAACCACTTCTTGACCTAATACAATTTGCATCTACTCTTTTATTAATGCTTCTTTCATGTCCTAGAAACCATATGCATATAGCATGTATATATGATGGTAAACATCAACTAGCAGATCTTAGCATTTTCTCACCACCTCTATTTTATCAATTCATAACTCACCCAATAGAATAAATTAACACCTTTCTAAGGAAATCCCACCTGAACTTACATGTACATGTAACTGACTATTGAGTATCAATATCTAATAACATTTTAGCATAAACATTTGGATTAAATACCTTCACAAAATTTCATGTTTCATCAACACATGACCCATAGTTCATTTTCACAAAATAAATTCCATGTAATTTACCTATAAGATGAGTATATAGCACCCGTCATAACATAATTTACAATTTAAGATAGAGTCAAAGCTCACATTGAATTCTTATAGGACCCAAAACACTAGAAAAGGTTTCTAAACTTACCTTCCATAAGTACGACCCAAAACCACATGCACCCAATTCAATGCAAATATGACAACCTCCCTCAAAATGGGCATAATGAGGATTTTGTTGTTAGGAGTTACAATTGTTATTGCAAATTTGTTTGTAAATGGATTCCACAAATGCCTAGGGACCCTACTATTGTTATAAACACCTAGACCACCTAAAAAATAGGCTTATAGTTGCACCATGGGGTCTTGTATCCATTACAAAAGTAAAAATAATAAGTAAAATATACAATGGAAACCTCACACCATAAAAAATAATGAAATGCATTGATAAGACTTGTAGTAAAAGGCTTACATGTACTTGTAAGCATAAAATCACTTTTTCTTTCAATGCCTCATTGCGAATGAGTATTCAAACTTATTGACACATTCCCCAAATTATTTTTTAAGAAATCAAGTATTCTAATTATTCATCTGTTTCCTAGATTTTTCTTATTTGATTAGTTTGATAAAAAAAGTTTTAATAATCATAATGTCACCTCTATGTCAAATAAGAAAAAAGCCAAACTTGTAATAAGATATCCGCAAGCAATTATCTTTCATATAGTTATAAATGCTCTTAAAATTGTCCTTATAGACTTGTATCACATGCAAATATGATTTCCAAGAACTTTTTCAATATCTTCCTCTTATAATTCCTTACAAAGAACCTACCAAAATACAAATTACAATGTGCAACTAATTTAACCTATCTTTTTCGTTATTACAAAAATCATATACAAAAAAAGTTCACATTTTACATCATAATACATCATAAATCTTATGAATTCTCCCAAACACAACCCTCCCTTCCCAACTCTTCATGATGTACCTACATTCCAATATCATAAAAAAAATTAGTAGCTTATTGTATTAAAGAAGATAATCATTAGTTCATTGAATTATTATGAAGAAAACAACATAAGAAGTAAATATACCTAGTTGAGTGTTCCAGTAGGGTCCTCTCTCTGTTTTAGGGTCTCCAATAAGGCTTCATGATTAGAATTAGAAATAGTAAAAAGTTCTTTTACTTTTGGTCTTCCTTGATGCTTCAATAACTTTACATTTGTTGCTATAATAAGATGCGAATATATGAGAATTATTTTGTGCTTTTGATAGTCTTTGAATGCAAGAATTCCATTCTTTCTAAGCATGTATGTTCGTAGCCATGTTCAAGCGACAACCACTAAACCAATAGGATATCTGAATCCATCATCATCTATGATTGGTTGTGCAAGTTTTTGTTTACCTCTTACACAACGTGCTAACCAATAATTGGATTTCTCATCATTCCCCTATGGTGCAACCAATGCAAAGACATGTCCTGGTTGAAGTAGATCTGATAGATGGCCTGGCTGAAGTAGATTTGATAGATGGTTATGCTCAAGTGAACTTTCCATGTCATCATTTCTGATAGAGGGTATGATAGACAATGGAGTAAGATAATGTGGAGCCCATGTTTCCACCCACTCACTTGATTCATAATGATCCCAATCACACTGAAAACAACTAGGACAAAAGCAAGCTAGCTATTGTGTCCAAATGGTCCATGTACTAGAATTAGAGCTCCGAAATGAATGCATTTTTGATGAGTCTCTCACTGTAGCACAATCTGATCTATTAGCTATGGACCCTTCCTCAACCAACCAAAAGAACCTGCATACCACTAAATCAAGAGTCCCCCCCTGTGATAATGCTAAACTACACCAATCAACAATGCTATGAGCATCAAGAAGCTCTGCTGCTGAAACCTTCAATTGCTCCTTAACTAGAGCTCTCTTCACGCATGCCCCTGCTCCATCATGTTCCCCTTTTCCATGGCCGAACTCAAAAAAACTCCAAATATGAGGGACCCCTCTCTCTACGTGCATCCTACACAACCAATAAAACATGCGAGCATTCTTGAATTGACCTATACAGTTATCTGACCAAATGATATGTCTATCCATAGCAATTGCATGCTCATGTAAGAAATCAAAATAATTCTCGAAACAATGTTGCAAAAACTCGTGAGAGTGAGATCTATCATCACTCATATAAAAATGATACTCTCTAATAATCTTTCGATTATCTTTCGCACTATCAAGGGCATGTCTATATGTTATGTGAACGAAAATAGCAATTTGAATGGAGTTGTAATACTAAAATTGTGTCTCATTTTGAGGTTGCAATGTGTAGTTCTCAGAAAAATCAACAACTGATGCAATAGTGCCAATGGGAAAAGTATCCTTACACATTCTAAATTGTTGATCCAACCACTGAGACCTGTGAGTATATCTTGCATACTTGTAGAAAAGATTTTCTTTGAAATCTGAAATAAAACTAGCCACACTGATATCTTTTCCAACCAATTCACATCTAGAGCTCTCACCCCCACTCTTCAATGTGTATTTCACCATTTCATGTACCTTTTTTTTCACTATTGTCTTTCCAAGATCTTGTTCGCACCCCTCATGAAAACATGTGTCAAACTTGGATAAACCACCACATTCTGAACACTTCTCATTTAAGCAAGTATTTCTATAAAAGAAACAACCATCAACTCTATGACATAAAAGTTGATCTAGGAAGTCTCTTGATGATTTTGGAAGCCCACTAGCCCCACAATCCTCCAACATTTCTTTAGTAT